>JAUMHG010000033.1:12750123-12792870 GCA_032359395.1 Enteromius anoplus | reverse complement strand
TTGGATGCCTAATCCCTCCATCGTTCACGCTGAACAGTAGAACAGTAGTTCACGCTCATTTCAGTCTGCTTGTGCGACTGAAAAAAACAATCCTTAGTTTAAAAAGTCAAATAAGTTGGGCTTCGTGGGCAGCTCAAGACATACAGTATATGATCCCAAATACGAGTCTTGACTCGCCAACCTTTCTGGATTCCCTCCCCTCCTGTCCAAATAAAAGGCAGAAAATGGCAAAAATATTGGGACATTGTTTAACATAATGTTTACATACCATATGTGGCATCTTACTGATAACCACAAACAAATGATTTTTAACTCCTCCCTCAGTTTTTATAAACAAACCAAAAAGGTTTAAAGTAAATAACTCTGTTCACAGTACATAATAAACTTGTAAGCATGCAAGTTAGCAGCGCCACAACTCTTATAAATCTCATAAATAAACCTTACAAATCGCTAAAAAAGCTCAGATTTATTTCCTGTGCTGGCTATTTTTTATTGAAACAGGAAATTGGGGTTGGACACATTGAACAGCCAATGATTTTTAGTTTAAAAGAACAGTTTGACATTATATAAAAAATGATATTCCATTAAACACTCCCAAAATCCTTGCTTGCTCAGTTTACATAATTAAAATATGCTAATGCAATACAGCTCTTGAACAATCACAATTTATTTTAGCTCCTTGCAATCTGTCTAAATTTGTAAAACAGAAGTTTACTCAATCCAATAATCCTTAGCATTAATATTTTTCTTTGGCAGTAGCACTGCATTACTGAAACTGGGCAGAGTTTCCAGCAGGCTTGGTACTGGCTGGGGAGAGTAAATGATGAAATAAAGCTTTATTTAATGTGTTTGGTGAAAAATGAGAAGCGTTTAATGATCAGTTATTATAGGGTTTCAGTGTGTTGTGTTCACAGGACCGCTGCTGAGTGGGTGCCCTAAGCATATATATATAACAAAGTATTGAATATAGACTGCAATATATAAAATGAGAACATACAAAAAATGTTGATAAAAATAAATAATAGTAATGAAAGAGAGAGAAAAATAAAGAAAAATGAATGTATATATATATATATATATATATACACACTGTATAATAAAGTAAATAAATAAAAAGGTATGAGACAATCATACAAATAGCTTATAAGATTCACATATAAACATAGTGTGTTTCGCTTTACTATTTTCAACCCAAGTAGCAACTCAATATAATGTTTCATATCTATCTGAAATAACAAAAGATTGGGTGACCCTTTCAGTCGAATCACTTCGATGTTACATTTGGGAACTCGCCAGAGAGACCTATTTCCTTTGAGCCTTTACTAAAGGCCAATGAAACATTGGCGTGCACTGATTCCGCTCAGGTGCACCTCATCACTGTGTGAGTATAAGAGGGCACGCACACAGTGCACATGCAGCTTTTCGCTTCAGAGCCGTTGCTGCCTTGAAGCTGGAGATCCCCTGGATTTTTTTGTGTTCGGAAAAAGTGAAGGAAGGATCGTTTGGAGGAGTTCCCGCAAAACCTGCTCTCTCATCTGACATAGTTTCTGGGAGGCTGTCAGCGGACCCTGAGGGCTGGTGGCCTTTTTCAAGGCCGGCTGTGCCAGTCATCTGCATATCCAGTGAGCTAAGACCTCTGAGTGCACGGAGTTGCCGCGTTAGGTCTTTCCTGGGCAACCAGGAGGAAAGAGCAATTTCCTCACGGTTCGTGAAGCATTCTGTAACGGGATGTCGATCCGACCGTGCATTTCTGGGTGTGGACGTGACCTCATCGGACAGTCACGAGCGCTGCCTGACGTGTCTGGGCCGAGAACACGCTCAGGCGGCGTTCGTGGATCGTCAATGCGTTCATTGCGAGCATATGACCATGGGTACAGTCGGCGGTACCCACAATTTCACAGAAAGAGCAATTTTTCACACCTCCGGGCCTTGTGTCCGGAGGTCCCCATCTAACACAAACCTTCACAGATGCAGACCCAGGATGCTGGGTCGCCAGCGCGGGAGCCAGGGAGACAGGTAAGCGCTGCTCAATGCAGGCAGACGAACAGTCCCTGTCCCCGCTACGGGCTGCCCCACTGCTGGCACGGCGGTCAACGTTCTCTTGATACCCCTGTTGACGCGGCTCGGAGCCTGGATAGCGCTCCCCAGCACGTCGCAGTGGTTGATTCGGACGGTACGCCTCGGCTATGCGATTCAGTTCGCCAGGCGCCCGCCCCGGTATCGCAGCATTCGCTCTACTACGGTCCGCTCAGAGAGCCAAGCTGCCGTACTGCGCGCGGAGATTGCTGTCCTACTGGTGAAGGAAGCAATCGAGCCTGTCCCTCCAGCCGAGATGAGTTCGGGGTTTTACAGCCCTTACTTCATTGTGCCCAAAAAGAGTGGTGGGTTGATGCCATTCAAAATGCTCAATCCGAAGCGCATACTGACATGCATTCGGAGCCAGGATTGGTTTGCAGCCATCGACCTGAAGGACACGTACTTTCATTTCTCGATTCGGTGCTTCCTCTGCGTCTCCTTCACCCAGAGGTGTGGCAAAAATATCTCCACAATATCTCCGCAGAGGGTTGAGAAGGTTACGTACAGATTCCACTGTTAACAAACTGGAAAAGCTAAAAAAGTATCGCCAGTTGGCAGGGGATCTCCGCGTAACTCGGCCTTAGATTCGTGGCCTGTTCCATGGGTGTTCCCATATGTAACGTCGAAGTGATTCGACTGAAGGGGTAACTTCTAGGTTATGTACGTAACCCACGTTCCCTGAAGGAGAAATAAATAATTCTCAGAAAAACAAACATTCATTCCTAAGTATTTACAAAGGAGGGTTTCTAGATCTATCAAAAACATTTTACTATAAATGTAATTAAAAACTAATTGGACAGCATCTTCCTTTTCTGCTCCACAGAAGTCACATTCAACATTCAAATCAGTATGAAATCTAAGAAAAAGTGTTTTAACAGGGTACACTAAATGAAGAATTTTAAAATGGACTTCTCTCACCTTATTTGTTATGAAATATTTTTTGGGTAGCAACCATGCACGTTTCCAATCAATGTACTCGATTTTAGAATGCCAAAATATTTTAAGATATCAAGCTATATTCTGTAAGTAACTTCCAAAAAAATTAGTTATTCCATCTTTTACTAGTAATAGATGAGCAACCTGATAGAAGAAAGAAGCACCTGCCTGTGAAAATTACTTAATCTAACTGGAGTTTTTCCAAGTTCAGAATTACATTGTAACAGAAAAGCAAACCCACCCATTGGAATTAAATACCACATTTTAGTTTTATACTAAATAGTAATGTTTAATCCATCTATTCTTTAAAACTGTATTTGAAGTGCTAAAATCCAGCACATTTAAGCCTCCATTGCATACTGAATTAGTTAAGATACCTTTTTCATTGTAATGAGATCTATTTCTCCAAATGAAATTAAAAAATTTTTTTATCAACTTCCTTAATTATGCCACTAGGGACTTCCAACGAAGTAGCAGGAAAAATCCCTCATTAACCGTAAATTAAATCTATTTGACATTTTTTAAAGCACTGGTTGAAAATTAAGCTGACCCCTTTCCTTTTCATCTTTACATATCTTGATTCCCAAATAGGAAACAACCTTTTTAATCATTAATATTAAGTTGACAATTTTTTAGAGGGAACAACTCACACCTTATTAAATGTGGTTTTAACCCTGAAACTAATGAAAACTTATTTAAGCAATCAATCACTTTTTTCGCTTGTAATAAATCTCTAAAAGATATAGTTGTATCGTCTGCCAACTGACAGCATTTTATTTCTCTTTCTAAATAGACAGATGTGTGGCTTTCCTAATCAAGTCCAATCAGTATAATCAAACACAGCTGGACTCAAATGAAGGTTTGGAACCATCACAAGGATGATCAGAAGAAATGGACAGCACCTGAGTTAAATATATGAGTGTCACAGCAAAGGGTCTGAACACTTAGGACCATGTGATATTTCACTCTTTCTTTTTTAATAAATCTGCAAAAATGTCAGCAATTCTGTGTTTTTCTGTCAAGATGGGGTGCTGTGTGTACATTAATGAGGAAATAAAATGAACTTAAATGATTTTAGCAAATGGCTGCAATATAACAAAAAGTGAAAAATTTAGGGGGGTCTAAATACTTTCCATACCCACTGTAGTTCACCACATTCTATAGCTTCATTAAACATGGGTTACGAAGGTGTCCCTCGTTCCCTAAAGGAGGGAACGGCGACGTTACATATGGGAACTCGCATGAAAGACCAATCACCTCTGAGCAGGCACGTGCAGAGGGGGGGCGGAGGGTGCCCTTTTTTTTATGTGTGTATGGAGCCTTGTCTTTGCCCCACAACAATAAAATGTAACTATTAATCTCAATTTTGCTAAATAAAAGGATCTGGCTCGCATCAGTCACATGACTGCCATTAACCAATGCTTGTTTGAGGGCAGAGTGCACTCGTTATGAGCCGGTACGGACTTATGCACCCGGTGCATCATGGGTATTTCTTTAGATTACCTATTTTTGTGTCATTTTAGCAAGACTGTTGGGTGTTTGTTTTAGTTATGTTATGTGTGTTTATGTTCAATTTAGTTTTGGTGGGTTTGGTTCATTTGCAGCCATTTTATAAAAAAGTTGTTTGGGTTAGGATCATGGACAGAGATGTGTAGGGGAGTCACGTGTTGATATTGCTTGCAAGTGAGTCATCGAGTAGTTGAACTCTTTTGATTAAACTTCTATATATGAGTTGCTTATACTGTTTAAATAGGCTGCAGCAGAATAGAGAAACTAACTAAAGGAGGAATTTGATGGTGAATCTACAAATTAGCTTGTTAGTTGCCCTCTTTTATCATATGAGCATCCACTCCCTTGGAGGTCTCTGCATGGCTCTGCCTCTGAGCCTTATTAATAAAGGCCAATAATCATTGGCATGCACTGATTGTATCCAGCTGCAGCTGCTCAAAGCGTGAGTGTAAATGAGCAGCTGGTGCAGTGCATATTTGCTGAGCTGCAGCCCGGTGTCCTAGCAGGGGATGTATGTCTCCGTTCCCTCCCTACGACGTTACATATGGGAACAAATCCATGGAGAAGGCCACAACCCTGTGTCGACAGGCAGACATGTCAGCAGAGGGATATGAATGTAACCTTCCCAACGCAAGGTTTTATTTTTCCTCCAGTTATCAATTAAATCCAATCCTGAACACAAATTATGTTATCCGTTGAAATTATTAAAATTATTTCCACGAGGAAAAATAGAGTCTAAATTATTGTCCCATACAGAATTGTAATCTCCACCAAGAATTACTTTAGCATCAACAAAACTGTCCAAAATATTTCTTACTTTTTCATAAACTTTTATTCTTTACAACACAATTGGTTGAATTTATATTCAACAATTGAATTCAACAATCAAAATAATCCATCTGCCCAAAGAATGTGAATAACTTTTAATAATTTGTCCTCTAAATTTACAATTATGATTATTTGTATTCAGCCACAAACGTAGGTGAGAGTGAGTGTGTGCGCCGGTGCAGATGGGGGAACGGGTGTCACGTGTGTGCTTATACTGCACTGCATTCATCAAATTTTTATTATGTATGTTTATGTATATAGTTAATAATGTAGAACTAAAGTTGTTTTTTGGGGGAGAAACTGGGATTTTGCCCCCCTGGGAGCTGGTGCCCTACACAGACTACGTACTCTGCATATAGGGAGTGGCGGTAATGTGTGTTAAGATCACACATGCCAACTTTACAAAGTTGAGAACTAAACTGTCTACATGTGAGTTTATTATAATTTAACCAGTTTCTGCTAAATCTGCTCAGCTATTCACTTGTAGATGAGAGTGATTCTATATGCACCATTGATTCTACTCCTTAAATAAGGGCATTCACAACCTCAAGCACTGATAAATTCATAGCGAAGGCTGAAGCTTCCTTCTGGCACCACACTGTACAAATCGAACTTCGGTTCACATTGAATACTGCTGTCACATGCCCTTTTTCAGTGTATGTTAGCAGAACTCTCTTAAAGTTACATTCCCCTTCATCCTCCACTGGCCACCAAATCAAACATGCCACAAAACTCGATCTATGAGAATACAGGAATGCAAGCTTTTCAGGTTAATCTTACTATTGAATGAGGGGGAAGATTAGAGGATAACAAAACGCAATCCAATAAAGATTTGTCGTGCTATGTGAGGTGAAAATCAAATCTGAAAGATAAATCTCTGCCATCTCATCTTTTCTATTAGCTTTGGAACACCCACTCATCCGAACACATGCACATAGAGTACAACCACAAATATGAACAGTTCCCACCTGCATACACACTGTTCACACAAACAGCGATATGGCATTGCATAAGTAGGAAGACACCGACAAAATACATATGCAAGCACAATATTTATATGTACTGTGTGTCCTAACCAGGTGAGTAGAGTTGGGAAACAAGAAATGGTTGTTATTCAGAATAAATTCTATATTTTAGTAATGGCCTTCAGTGCCTGCACTAAAGAAATAGACCACTAAAGCATTCTTGCTTGGCAAACAAATCTACATTGCCACAGCAAGAGGAATTTTGGTTTAGCTGAATTATGAACTGGTCAGATACATAGCGAAGTGCATTGAATCAGAATTATTTGATAGGGCTGATATATTGAATCATTAAAGTCCTTTTGTTCTGACCAGCTACAATAAACATTTTCAGTGACAAACTGAACAATGTATTTTTCAGAGCAAGTGTCTCTTTTCAGCTAAGAAAAACATAAAACACACATACAGACCTGTTTTTCTCCACTGGGTTTCCTGTGGGACAGCAGTAACTCTACAGCTCCTACAACTTCTTTGCGGATGGCGTAGAGCAGAGCGTCTCCAGTGTTCACTCCATGATCCAGCAGCAGCTCCATCACCTCAAGGTTCTCATTCTCAATAGCAATTAGTAGCGCACTGCGGCCCAATGGATCGACACAGTTGACGTCAATATTGTAGTAGACCTCCGCCTCACGTAGTGCATGCTGGACCCCTGCATAGTCACCCTTTTCCACGGCCAAAAGAAACGAACGCTCCTCTGGGGAAAGCTCCACCTCTGCCCGGACGATCTGTAGAGGGATTCGGTCCCGGTACGGAGAGTAGCTGCTCTTTTTGTAGTATAGATGTGACATAGGATTCATGATGGATGCTGGTAGAAGAAGAAGAAAAAACAGACAGAAAAGCTGTAATAGGCTAATTTAATATTCACTAACAAACAGGAAATGGCCTCTTGATAAACCCTGAGTCAGCTTACTTGCTGTTTGGCAGTGGAAATAGACTAAATTTATGAAATACATATCTTATCATTCCACAGAAATCATTTCAGTGGTCTTGAAATGCATTAAAAGATCCATTAACCTGATGAAGATTCCATCAGAGATCAAAAAGAAGTGTGCTTGTAGACAGATATGAGAAATTAATAGGTAAACATTAATGTTCACAATATACATCTACAAAAACACTTGCTTGAAATGACTTTTTAATAGGTTTTCTGGTAGTGAGTGATGCCTCAAGTCTTTTTTCTTAATGGCCACAATGTGGTCACAAGCAACAGCTAGCTCTGTTATCATGTTCAGTCATCAAACTGTGGAGCCAGTAATTGAGCTTGGCCACGTTTACATCTACAATATTAAAATAATTAGAGCAAATTCAGGTGTGTGTGTGTGTGTGTGTGTGTGTGTGTGGAAACATAATGGTTTCATTGAACTCAATTGTCACTTTTTCTTTTAGGGGAAGTCATTAAGAAAAAGGTGAAGAGCTGATGTTTTATAATTTTGTCATTTGAGAGCTGAGTGCAGTGATAAGTTGAATAATTATCACATTCCTTGTTTAACTAATATTTACATAATTTGGTCTTTCTTTAAGGTCACTCTGATAATTATACAGAGAAGACGTGTCTGGTAGAAGGATTAATTCTGTGATCTGAGTTAGAATCAGGTTTAAGTCTTAACGGTGCTGAATGTAAGTATACTTAAATGTAATTAAATTACGTTTATTTCGTGCTTAGTATACTACAAATACATTTTCATATTCATGTGCTTAACAAATATACTCCAAATATAGTTTCATTAAAATGTTTATATCAGTAGGTCTTGAGTTATAAGTCAGTGAATATGTTTGTACAGTATATTTGAACTATACTATATATAACTATATATATTTGAATTTATTTTCTTAGTAGGAAATAAATATATTTTAAATATATTACTTTTTTTCTAGGAAAGCCCAAAAAAAAAAAAAACATGTTAAAAATATGTTTGTAGATATTAAGGAAACATGTAATGTTCACATAGCTTTGTATAATAATATATAGCCAGTAATTATGTGTGTGTGTTTTCAGACCCATTTCAACCGCTAGCTTGAAATATCACATACTGCACCTGTATCTGTATGATCCAGCCTACTTCTAGTTGTCAAAAAACACAATGAATTCCTGGCAAGGAATCATGTTGTGTTTATCGATGCCTCATAGAATGCCTTTGTTTTTGCAGTACCTATTTCAACCACTAGCTGTCAATCTTACATACTGGACCTCTAAAGCTGCGTTATGTAATTGTTTTGCAATTTTTAAATCAGTTGAGGATATTTTCATTCAGATCTTATAAACAAATTCACAAAAAAGATTCATTCAGCGAATCATTCTGCAAGTACGACTGTTTCACCAGTAGGTGGCAACAAACGTTAATGACAAATTTGTGAATAATCCTGTTTCAGAATCGGCAGGAAACCTTTTCTCCACAAATGACACTAATCCCAAATCTTAATCCATGTTATTAATCACACGTTATAATCCTTTAGATCCAAAAAATAAATAAAAAGGCTGACTGCATGAAGTGCTGTCTTCTAAACGACCAATCAGAATGGACATTGAAATGAAGTTGCATCCCCAGTCCCCAGTATACAAAACCTATCAAACCATTGAGGCCAATCAACTTTTCAGTATCAGTTTAGACCATCATCAAGTCACTGTAATATTTAAACAACAGGTGAAGATTAAATTAAATTTTAAATACATATTAATAAAATCCAAACCAATAAAATCTCATTTATAAATGATAGAACTACTTCAGCTCATCACCACAAAACTGGGTAGGCTACAAAGTCAATCAATTACTTTAAACATTTAGTTGTCAAAACAGTTAATATACGTACAAAAATCAATTGGATTTGCATTTAGACAATGACACTATATTTGTTCATATTTAATGTTAAATTAATGTTGGCCACATTTAATCGGCCACTGCTTATGAACAGCATATGGTAATGCTTTAAAAGGTAAACAAACTGTAAAATCATTTTGAAGTGAGTTTAGTTGCAGAAACCTCTAAATATCCCTTACTAGTGTAATTCTTGTGGGTGTAGTTTGCAAAACTTGGCTTTTGGCTCAGTGTAAACAGTGCTATATGATTACTTGTGTTACATCCTTCCCATGGTATTCCTGATATCTTGACATGGAACTAGGATTTATATTTTTAGCTGTTCATGCCATTAGTTTAAAAATTAAATATAACTTTGTACATATAGAGTTGGTGAGTTGTACTAAACATGAAACATTTACTGCAGTTGACCCGCTTGCCTGCTAGGCTGCTATTATGATAATACAGTTATAAATGCACTTCTCATTCATTTATACAGAGGGGTGAAATTATTGTTTGTGGTAATCGACAGCTTTTCACAGATTCGGCCCATAAACTCAACCTGGATTATGCCTTTAAGGAAACTTAGTGGCTGCTTTCTCTGGTGGGGACAAGTATTTTTTTTGCTTTTTCTGTTTTTTCTCCTTTCTGTGTATGGATAACAATTTAGTGTTAAGCAATCCAGTGGAATATATTCAAAAGGATTAACCTGTTTACCAGTTTTGAGAGTTCATCTCAACTCATTCCAAAGTGTGCCAATCAGCCAGTGAAAAAATCCCACTAATTTCAGAATAAATGAGTGAACCTGAGTAATTACTGAGATTGACTACCTAATGATGTTGTATCTTGCTTTGATCTTCTTCTCTGAAGAAGATGAACAGACACACCAGGTGGCGTCTTCCATATGGTCTCGCTTCAACTGACACCACACATGCACACACACACACACACACACACACACACACACACACACACTTATGAGCACACTCAGACTCATTAGCACCCAATTCACACTTTGCGTTGAATTTTACATTATTGGGTCTAAGCGGTGTCTAATAGATGCAGATCCCATAATCCACTCTTAACTTAGATGTCATGTTATCTATAATGTCTACTCCTTTTTTACAGTAGAACTCCGACTTAACTTATTTGCATTCTTTCAGATACTTCAGAAGGTTTCAGAAAACCACTGCATTTTGCACCTAAAGTTGAAAATCTAATTCCTTAATGGATCTCACAGGTTTTATTGTGAACAACCAATCCATGCATGTTTTTGAGCTTGTAAATTTTTTATCAAAATGTTAGAACTTCAGTTGAAATGACTTTGGTGACAAACGTTGTCCATTAAAATCATGCGATTTTTATTCAAAACTGATCTGAAACCAACATTCTTAATATCAGACGATACTGATCCAATACCATTTTAGAGTCGCATCTTGTGACATCGTATTCCATTTTTGGTTTGTTTATGCCTTTGTGGCCTTTTTTTGGTTCACATTAGTGTACATTTCTTTAACGAAAACTATGACGAAAAAAAAAGTTAATTGGCAATCTTTTTTTCCCATGACTAAAATAAGACGATGGCAAAAATGGCAATAAACAATAACAATGACTATATCAACATGCAATATCATTGACGATAATAGATGAGACTAAAATGTACTGGCTTTAAATAAAAAAAAACTCTAACTCTATTTTTATTCCTTTCAAAATCCTTTTGTATTTGATCAAAAAAAGAGTAAAAATATTACTATTTCACTCTACTACAGATGCTTTCGTGTGTGCGGTTCAAATCCCTTAATCAGAGCTTCTCTGGATATATAAAGAATACATTTTCTGCAGAGTCATTTGCCTGTTTTTTTGCAATCTGACAACCATTCACACAAACTCATTTTTCATTGCAGAAGCATAATGATTTGAAAACAAATATTTTGTTTGCGATTGTTTTAGCAGAATAAATGCACTTACTCAATCACTGTTGTTTTAACAGAGAAACATATGGAATTTGGAATTAACAGAATTACTATTACTATTCTATTGATTTGCTTTAATTGGTGAAAGTGCATTACCTGAAATAAAACAAACTAAACAAACACTGGACAAGGTAGCTAAGACTATTTGGAAAAAGACTAAGACTAAATTAAAAATGGCTGAATAAATTCACACTGTGTTGCATTCATATACAGTATCAGAAACACTGCACCAGAGATTGTTTGAAAATGGAGCCCCTGAAATGGAAGTTCTCAGTCTGACCAAAGTTCTTTTGGTTCACTTGTTTAAATTAACTTCTCTAAAAGAGCATTTCCACTAGAGTTTGCCTGAACCAAACATACTGAGGTGTGAACACACCTTTACAGTTGACCTCGAAGTCAAATTTGAATATGCTATCTTCCAATCAACCATCAACCGTGTCTGCTCCCTACTTTCGTTACATCACAACACATCTTATATTGAAATAAAGTCATGCTATGTCATGCTACACAACAATGATTTTACCAAACAATAAGCCTCAACTTTTTCTTTTTCCAAGTTCTTTTTCTCACATCTCTAAATATCCACACCATGTTAATCCGATGCTGGTGAACACATCAGTGCACTTGCCCCCACTGCAGCTGGTACACCCACACAGCTTTCTGCTCCTTAATGCTAATTTTTAGATACTGGATGAGCACATGGTACAGGCAGACCTTTCCAGGATCAGTACTGCTTTCAAAATGGATCCTGGTTGCGGTCCAAAAAATATAGACCTAAATCAATCTCTACCCCTAAATGTATTCCTAAAATCAGTGAGAAATGATAACTGATTAACAAGGGTGTAGAAGCACATAACCCTGATCATAATAGTCCTAATAATTAGAATTCTAATATATTATTAGTTACCAAGAAACCAAGTAAGTCGATTTGGTCAGTTAACTTTTAAATTCATTTTAGCATTTCTGGCGTAAACATACAAGTCACAATCTGTGTCCCATTATCTGGTTCTGGAGTCAGGCATCTTCATCTGTCTTTATTTTGGTTATGTCCAGATTCCTCTACAGTTGTTATATGTTGCAAAAACAAAAAACGTTAAATATGCATTCATGGGATGCATTGGACAAACAGTAGCTACTATCTGCAAAAATGCAGATTCGTCAAGCGACGCAAATGTGATTGGGAAGCCATCAGTAAGGTTGTTTTTTAATAACAGCAAAATATCTTAAAATAACTACATAATGTGTCTATTTGAGTTGAAAACATTATTACAGAACAAATATTTAGTGAAATCTTTCAATGTTAGTCTCCTTCCTCTTTAGCCTGGAGGACATGTCATTTCCAACAAGAATGTAAAATTTGGACTTGTCTGACCATAGAACACTTTTTTCTTTTCTTTCCAGTTCATTTTAAATGAGCCTTGGCCCCCAGGACATGACGGGGCTTCTGGACAAGGTTCACATATGGTTTACTTTTTGTATGAGCTTTTTATGCACACTTTCGGAGACCTTAAGTTCTGAAAGACTTTGTCTCTCCAAGACATCCCTTTTATATTTAATCATGTTAAACAACTGATGTCATAAGCTGAATTAGTTAATAGATGTCCTCCCAACTAAATACTTTCCAAGTGTTTTGCTTTGTTACCCCATGCCAACTTTTTGAGATCTGCAGCAATCAACAAATTTGATATGAGTTCATTTTGTGGATAAAAATGTCAAATTTCTCACTTTAAACATTTGTTATAATAAAAAAAAATAAAAAAATAAAACACGTTAGTGTTTTAAAGTTAAAAAGTGCAGGTAATATCAACTCAAGTCTCGGTCTTCATAATGAAACATAAGTGTGGAAATAACTCAGGTAAGTCAAACTTAGCAGGTGAGTAAACACAGGTAATATAAATATAGTCTTTAAGGAGAACGAGTTCAAGGGATCAAGAGATATACTCGGTCTTAGTAGGCATGATCCAATGTCTTGTGAGAGCAGTAAACTTCGTTCCTCGTTTAGCCCTACTAGCTTCCAGTACAACGTTTACTCAGGCAGGCAGATGAGAGATTCGGAATCCAACTGTGAATCGGAGTGGACACAGAACGGGTAAGGACCTCGATTGTTGGCTGAGCTCGGTATTTGAGGAGTGAATGTGATTGTGACCAGGTGTTCAGTATTCAGGTGATTGGGATCGGGAAAGTGGGTCAAGTGCTGGAGTGACTGATTGCGGTGCGCTGGTTACTGTTTCTGGATCAGGTGTTTGTGCAGATGTGACAATATCCAGCTTATAGACCAGCAAAGAAAGCAATTCTTACTTCAGCCTTCTTTTACTTTCATGAGGTTGCTGTACAGTATAACAATCAATGACCCTTCCTATAAACTTTACCCTGCTTCTAACCCTGAGGAGAAGATAAAGGGAAGGCAAGCGCTTGACAGCCCCAGTGACTCCACTACAAAGCACCACTCTGACCGAGCAATTATCTCTGCAGTCTAATCGCAGAAGGTTTAATTTTGTAATTAATCTGTGGTTCTCGGCCCTCTAAGGGCTGCTTATCTCTGAGGAATATCATTAGAGTATAAGCTGTGCCAAACATTAGCTGATAAATTAGACGTAAACTAAGTGTGCAGGACAATCCCTAGTGATCCATCTGAATTGGAGAATGTTTCTCTCATTGGACTGGGAGCAATTCCGGAGTGCCTGAACTCAGTGATATTTCCTTCCATAGCATCTACAAAAATATTGATTTATTTACCTCAGTAATAAACCATATGATCTGAAAAATGTTTTTTTTTTTTTTTTTTTTTTACAGTACCATGATTTGAAGTATTATACAAAAGAACAGGTTACTAATCATACGACATCAACCATATTACTTACAAAGTCCATTATCTTGAAGTTAGTATATATATATATATATAAACATGCACACACACATAATGACCATTTAATCAAATTTTATAAGCTGATATAATTGTTTCACAGAACTCGTGGACTGGGTTGCTTAAGCTACGTATGTGTTGGACGGAGCTATTAAAGGGGCGTGCTTGTTTGGTGATTTCAAATATTAACATTGGCTTCCAGAAATCGTGTACCCTGCCTTTAAAAAAATGCAAAATAGCATAATTTTAACAACACTAGTCTCAGGCTTTCTAAACCCCACAGTAATACTGTCTTGCTCAAATAGCATTTTGTTTTCCCTGGTTTTAACCGCAGTAAAGAAAAACAAGAGTCACAAAAGAAACACACTGTGCTCAGAGGGGAAATAACTTTAACTTGTACGATCAATGAAAAGCCGCTGACGAGGTCCGAACAGGCACACTGATTACATCAATACATCGACGAGTATTTTCCAGATTGAATCAGACAGAGAGTATGGATCTTTCAGGAGAAACCTCAGGAGAATCAAACATAGACACTTATAGGAACTCATCTGGGCTTGTCTGGTCCTTTGAGATGAGTAAATTAAATTAAACAATGGACTGACACAGCACAGTTGTATTTTACATTTACACTAAATGAACATTTCATTTTTATAATATTTTTTTTTTAAATTACGGAAAGCAGGGAGATTAGCACATATAGCTTGAGTCGTAACTAAAAGAACAGGCTGGCATGGATGCCACGCAACTGAGCAGATATTTATGGGTATTAGAGGCATCAGAAATTGAAGCATGCTATCTCTGAGGCTACAAAACAGCAGATCCTGAAGGATGGCACGTTTATGCAACTGTAATCCAATTAAACCCCTTGCTGTGCTCTGTGTGTTTAGAAAGAGACAGTCTGGAGTAAACTGTCAAAGCAAAGATGAATATGGAATTGTAACATTTTTCATTTGTACCTTAGGATCTCTAACGTTTCTCTCTCTACCAACTGGTTACATACACGTCTATCTATCTGTCTGTCTGTCGCTAGCAATCGCCTTTAGTGCCAAGTAATCACTCAGAAATGCTAAAGAAAACACCTAAATCACTTTAGCAACGTGCTTAGAACACTTTTGCAACAATCCAGCAACTACAGTACAACCTGGTCAAGGCCTAAATATAAAACTTTTCTTAAACTGTTAACAGCAGAAACATTTCTCCAGACAAACTTTCCTTTTCTAGCTTCTGTTGATTTTTCTGCTGTCATAACTTATCATCATGGTCAATTTGTCTACAGTTAACATTTAGAGGAAACCTCTGTCATTTTGCCATAACTCATTCGACAAGCCCTAACAAACACTGACAGGCAGACGTATAATGAAAATTTAACCTACGTCTGAGAGGAAGGAAAATGTTTCCTCCTGTCAGATTCTCTAACAACACAAAGCGACTGCTTGCCCTCACCATTGTACTTTCCTCTTTTAGCAAACTTATTCGTGTGCTCTACCCTCATGTCAGAAAGCTAGGAGCAAACCCATGAGGATGTTTGGGAAGCCTTTAAAATTGCATGAAGAGCTAAGCTCTGCAATCTCTCGTGACCCAAAACAAACTTACGAAAGACAAGAAACATTTTCCCCTTGTCTAGTGTAAAGAATGCAAAGACTGGAAGGACTATGGCTGTTCATCCCAGCATGCTTCACATATAAATATGAGAAGCCTAGATCTGCTTTTGCGGGTCAAAAGTATTTTTTGTGCTGCCTTAGCAGCTGCCTTCTATAACATGCTCAAACGTGATCAAAGATGTTCTTTTCTAGTGACTTCCCTGGCAGATATGGCCACAAATTCTGAAATGTGTTGTCTGCTCTTATTAAATGTATTTATTATACACTATTACATGTTGAGGATAAGCTATACACTTTAACTCTCTGTGCTTTGTTATTTTTTTATTAGTCGGCTATATGAGTCCAAAGCACCCTCCAAAGCCAGTCCTGCTTCCGTATAACAGATACTCTTTTCTCATTAATCCCCAAGTCACACCTGAATGTATTTCCAACAGCCTGTCTCCAGTTTAACCTTTTAGTTTAATAGATAATTAACAACCCGTAGTCTTCCTGGTGTTTGCAGCAGGCACGCACACGTGCAAACACAATTTTCTATCATTTATCCACGTCAACAAACTCGTTGGTCTATGGAAAGGCTTTTTAATTCAGCAGCGGCGATAATTACGGGAAAGTATAAGCCATGAGTGAGTTCATCTTGTGAGTCATTTTCGGGGTTAAGAGCTGTTCGCCGTGACATATGGAGACGCTGTGGCAGTGATGTAGAGCATCAGTGTGAGAGTTTAATATGCCAGGCACGTTGAGATACTCTCCTCTCCGTGAACTTAGGCAATACTTCAAAGCCATGCCTTTGTCATGTCTAAAGAATGTGTCATTGATGTGAGATGGCATCAGAGTTTCTGTTTTGTGTGTCTGCAGCTCGGTTCCACAACCTAGCGAGCTTCTAACGTGGCATCCTAAACAGCATGGGAACTCAAACGTGACTGATTTGAAGCGCTCTAAGGCAAATCCATGTGCTACACCAAGAGCTTGTCTCACATGAAGCGCATGGGAGATTTGAATCAAAACTGACCCACTGGAGACATCAGCATGATACTCTTCAAAGCATAAAAACAGAGCACACACTAATATTTAGGTAAAATAATAGTGTTCTACTTACATTATAGCTGTTTTTTTTTTTTTATACTTTTCTGTATCGGATGTGGATCTGATGCACATGATAGCTTAAACAAGCAGTGTAGGCTTTTATTGGATATTATTCTTACTGTACATTGGTCAAAAGTTTGAAGTGTGACTTTGCATCTCTGTAATATATGTAAGGAGTAACTAACAACGGGCCGATGAATTATTAAAAAATAAAGCACACCAGAGGTGGTGATGCAGCCGCAATGCAAAGCATAATAATATGTAATGTTGTGTTTTTTCTTATTGTTTAATGACCAAACAAAACAAAAAAGGTAAACAATAAGATGAAAATGACAATATTACCTTTTATGATCAAGCATAATATAATGGAATTTTCTTATTTTTATCTTATTGTTTACTTCTTTTTTTTTGCTTGGTCAGTGTAATTATGGGTTTTGTTTACTTTTCCTATTGTAAGCTGTAAAATCCTTTAAAATATACAATCAAGAATTGCCTGGAACTACTTTCGCGGGGCATTCATGTTTAATTCAGTGTTACTTGCCCTTTCTTTGTTTTTGTTTTTGATAAATTGGGAAATTTATTAAGAATTTAGTGAAAATTGCTTGTGGTTCATTGCTTCAGTGTATGTTTTACAAAAAAAAAATACTATTTTACTACTTCAAAGTTGTATGTTTAATTATTTTAATATGAACTTAATATAAACGTTTAAATTGTTATTAAATGTGCTAGCAATTTTTAGCAAATTCAAAAGTAAACCTTTAACATACAGTAAACACTACATCATTTTTTTCAGTTATGTAGATCTCTCTGGACTACAAAGCAACATGTTAGTGTATTTTTTTAATCAATTGCATGGTTTAAAAAATAAATTTGCAGTCAGGACTGGTCAGTTTAGGCTTCAACAAAAGCTCAATAAATAAATAAATAAATAAAATACCATTCTAAATTAAATAAAGGAAAATAGTATGTTAGCATGGGGCATTTCAAAAGATTTGTTTTGAAATCACATTAACTGATTATTTAAACTTTAGATACAAATATGACAATAATCACATTCAGCAATGCATCCAAAGCATTTTATAACGACCAGTATAGGTATAGGTACATTCAGCATTTCCAATAATGGAACGTTATTTTGCTAAAGAGTATTGGCAGTTTCATTAATGGCCTCTGATTTAATGTAAACCATGTAAGCAGCTTGTATGAGTCTGGGCCTCAGAGGAGTTGACTTCGGCTGGTCTCAAACACTCAGTCACCGCAACGCCAGACAGCATAAGCCACCAGA
Organism: Enteromius anoplus; assembly: GCA_032359395.1. NCBI lineage: Eukaryota > Metazoa > Chordata > Actinopteri > Cypriniformes > Cyprinidae > Enteromius > Enteromius anoplus. The sequence continues at coordinate 12,774,899 of JAUMHG010000033.1, read as the reverse complement.
CACCCTGCAATTCTATTCGATTTATTATCTTCTCACAGAGTACATCTGACCTTCTCCCTTTGTCCTTATTTCTCTCTTTCCTGCTTTCTTTCCCACTTTTTACTGTCTTTATAAGGTACTGTCTGTACCTTATAAAGAACCTGTGCTTTACTTGTCACTAATAAGCTGGGTACACACCACAAGATAATCAGACTGATTTTGGGCAGACAATCCCAGTAAATCGTAAATATTGAACATGCTGAATATTTATGATCAGAAATCCTGATGTGTGGGGGGGTGATGGGGTGGATACTACTTGTATTCCTTTTCACACAAAAGTATGATTTACAGATGCATTTTTTAATGAATGAAGGCTCAATTTCAGACAATTAGTTGCAGAATGTTGTGACTTCTATACATTTTTAACATCCTGCACAATTTGTCGTCACATATACAGCTTCATATGTGTGAGTTTTCTAGTTCAGTCAGTTTCCTCAGTAGCTCACGTGATACGGCATTGCACTTAGGTTGTGCGGTTTAATTCGACAAAACAGCTCAAATCAGCATAAGGAAGTTAAAATAACATGGCTGCATCAGCAAATATGTTTTTACATTACTTTTGCATTTGTTAACACTATTAGGTTTGGGTTGCAGAAATGAATGTAGAGGCACTTTTTTTCCAAAGAGCCTGGGTTGTGTTGCCCATAAGTCAAAACTTTTCCAAATCACTCTTCTCCGGTGGGCATCAATGATAAAACAATCACTGATTTTGAAAGCTGCGTGAATATACTACTTCCTCCGTTAGCAACTTTTTCTTCAGTTTTATTTTTAATTTTTTTGTACACTCGCACAAACTGTTAGTATTTTTCCTTCAAGAAATCTTTTTTTGAAGGCTTTACCATCCTTAAAATCACCTACAGTATAAGTGCACCATACAATTAAGGATTTGATGATTATTCTGAGAAAAACATGCTGATCTACTTTTTTGAAGACGTATGTGGGCCAGTGAGTGCACACCTGTATTTGCCTAAGTCCCAAATCTGTTTATCTTATGTAATGCACCATTAAGCGACGTAATCTTATTTGAGAGGCTAGGTCACTCACTTATAATCAAGGGTTTGAAAGGTTGGACCCTGATGGGTCCTGTGCAATTTCATTACAACCCCGGAGATGAAAAACTGGGGACAAGGTTAAATTGATCCCCAGAGACATTAGTCCAAATGAACCCTGGCTTACAAACTCAAATAATCTCTTACACCAACAAACCGAACGATACACAGTGAAGATTTTTTTCTTCTGTCACCTCTTAATAGTGTTGCTCACACCAATTTCTTCTTTCCCCCTGAGCTCCCTTGAGGCAATGAGCATGGACAGTCCATTTGGGACAAACCTTGTCTGCTGCCTCCCTTCTGTTTCCACTCAAAACAGCACCTGGAATGAGTGTATAAACTGGGATCACACTCCTCAGCTCTCAGAGATGGGCAGATATCATGTATTATCCTTTAACCTTAAGGTATCTGTGCGCAAGACATAATGCAGCATAAAAATGGTACCAAAATATGCCACAGCAGCACAGACTCATAATATCCAAACCAGCTCTGGTGCTCTTTCACATTAGCATCAAAGAGTCTTAAACTTTCTATATTTCATCATTTATATCTTCGTTCTTTCTTTGTTTTTTCTATTCATAACTACATTGCTGAATTTCATGTTAAAAACATTAATGTTATAATATTATTTCTATGTACATAAATGCATTTGTGACTTCAAACAGCTGATAAAAACATTGCAATAATCCACAAGCAATGTAAGTAATCCACAAACTGTGTGTTTGTTATAAGCAAATCCATCAAGACGTTTTTAACTTCAACCCATCTCGTATGAGTTAGCAGAGATATATGCATAAATCAAGTACTGCTTACGATAAAACGAAAACAGTCCAGAACAGTATGTCAGTGGATTCGGATGTGAGACGAGAGCAGGGGATGGACTTTTTTACTGGAGGAAGCGTCACTATGGATTATGATATCATGTACTGAAGTGACAGTTTAAAGTTAAAATGCCTTAATGACGGATTTGTCACTCTGACGCCACCCATTCACTGAAGAGGATCCATTGGTGAGCAAGTTACATAATTCAAAATTTCTCCAAATCTGTTCTAGTGAAAAAACAAACTTATATCTACAGTACATCTTGGATGGTTTGAGGATGAGCAAATATTCTGCAAATTCAGAAAATCGTGTCAAAAAGAATGATATTTGTTACAACCTAAAAAGTTGAACAAACGCTGTAGCATTAGGCTCTTTTAGGACTTGTTTTAAATGAGGGAACCCATCACACCATTACAATACAAGATGTTAGACCCTATTAACTAAACAGATCATAAATGATACAACTATAATTTGCATCCTTGTGACAATTGCCTTTAAAATATTACTAAGCTTCCCCAGGTCATTAAGAAACTCCATTAAAAATGCTTAATTTACTGTACAGACCTACTAGTGTTGTTCACATCAATTTCCTTTTTCCCCCTCAGCTCCCTATAGAGGCGAAGAGCATGGACAACCTATTGGGACATTTCCTGTCTACTTCCTAACATCTCTTTCTAAACACACAGTAACAGTGCCTGCACGAGTGTGTAAATCTTTGATCACAATCTTAAGCCCTCTGAGAGCAGCGGGTATCAATAATTATCCTGTAGCCAGCAGTGCCTGCTTAGCAAGTCTTACATGCATTAAAGAATTTCTTTTTATCATAACCATTAAAATCAGGCATTTTGAATAGAGACGGGCTGATGATTAGTTTGAACAATATATTTCACGATATAAGATCTACTATCAGTAAATAATGCCATTTGAATGAATGATCACTATGGAAAAGGATCCAAACATTATGTTTACAAGCAGAGCAACTTATTTAATGCATTGCATTACTGCTTTTATAAAAATCATTTGTTCTCCAGTGAGAAGCGTATTGTTTAAGATTTAGACAGCCCTAAATAAGGATAAAAATAAATCTAGATAGCAAACAACTTTGAATAAATAATCTTTAGCATTATCAATAATATAACTCAGAATCTATGTTATTTAGTTTTTCTATTATGATCATTATTTTTCTGCATAAAAGAGCAAACATAAAAGAATTTAAAAATCAATTCTGCACGTTGGGACACTGCATAATGGTATAGTCACCAAAAATCAATATCGGGTGATCTCGAAGTTGAACTCAAACCAACACCGCAGCATTAAGCATTCATGCATTAATCAGGACCATTAAGATGATGAAACCCCAATACACCATTACAACAAAATATTTAAGTTGCTAGAAGACCCTTAAAGTCGTATCCTTTGTCTCAATATTGAGTCAAATCTCATAAAGCTTCCCAAATTTATTAAAATCTGCAGAAAAACGCTTCATTTACTTTACAGACCGAGTTTGCCTGGTGGTCAGTTCCGTGGTATGTCCATTCTATTTGACCAAACGCACGCACTGACACCTGCAGATGTAGGTAGGAGCTTGAGCGCTTTCACCTTTGCGACGCATCAAATGATGCTCGACAAAAGACGTTTTAAAACTTCAACGCGAATGTAACGAATCCCCGTATGGCGTCGCTTACCTGATGCGCCTTCCTATATGGGTGTTTAATCGCCCCTCGTATCAATCAAGGGGTCTCTGAGGAGCGTGTTCCGTGGTCTTCTTATGTGACGGGGAGTCTGGAATGCTATTTATCATTGGCGTCCTCCCGAGATCATCGTATTCCCCATGTAGAGCCAGTGGAACGCGTGCGGCGAATGTACGAGCCTCTTTTCTTTCCTCTATTTCCCTTTCTCACTCTCTCACACACACAGCACACACGCCCCAGTGGGCTCTCCACGCGTAAACGCCATGAGGAGCATCCCTGACTCCAATGCGCATTTTATACGCGCGGCTTTTTTTCAGTACACTCAACCCAGCGCTGTTTTTTACGAACCGAAATACTGAGGTTTTGCCAGCAGAGAGGCTGTTTAACTCACATTCCCAACGAACGCTAGATACAGGTGGTTTTCCGAATCTCCGACGTCTTCTTCCTAAAGTGCGGAGCGAGGAATATTTCAAAAAAACAAGTGCGTCTCGCGCGCGTACGGCGGCATCTTGTCTTCGTATTGGGCTTCGCGGCAGCTGCAAGGATTTCAGCGTTCGCGCGCTGCGGTTGTCATGGTGTCAGACTGAGGGATGCTGCTGTGGCGCTCGACTCGTGACATCACACAACCGTTTGAATTGCTATAAGTTTTCTTTTTTTATTGGTTAACACACGGGTTTCCCTTTTTATGATTTAACTCTTAAATATTGCAGTTAGGGATGATTTTGCAACAATATTCAATTCAATCCTAACAATGGGGGCCAGTCCGTTACGGAAATTCTGTAAATAAAAATTCTGTAATCGTTTAATCAGCACCCGTTCCTTATAGATTTTTTTTTTTTTTTTTTTTTTGTCGAACATCAAACTAGACGTTTTGGAGAATGCTTTTGCATTGGATTCTTCTATTTCACAAAACCATATAGTGACCAGGAACTGTCAAGGTCCAAGATAAGCCTCAGAACGTAGTCCTTTCCAAGACATTTAATGTCATATGATTCTTTAAAAATGCAACCTGTTAAATAGATACTACATCCAAAAAATTAAATACTTTGCTTAAAATCTACTATCACACTCCCAGGCCATCCAAGATGTAAATTAATTTGTTTCTTCATCACAAGAGGTTTGGAGAAATTAGCATTGCATCAACTGTTCACCCATGGATCTTCTTCAGTGAATGGGGGCCGTCAGGATGAGAGTCCAAACAGCTGATAAAAACATCACAATGATCCACAAGTAATCCAGAAGATTCCAGTTCATCAATTGATGTCTTGTCAACTGAAGAGACTGCTGCCCCCGCGACCCGGCCCTGGATAAGCGGAAGAAGATAAATGGATGGTTTACCAGTTCCTTTAATCCAACTGTAAGTTATCCTATCACATACTGCAAAGAGGTTGTTTAAACAACTGTCATTTTTGGCAAATCAGCATGTTTGAATATGTGGATGAATGCCAAATAAGGCATGACTGTCAGAAATCATGTTTACTGCTTAATGTCTCTTCACCTTGACTTGTAATTGCGAGCAGAATCAGAGAAGTAACAGCAGCCTCTCTCCAATGTGTGAGTCAGTGATGTGTTTGGACAGGGCTTTGGAAATTTATGTCCCTGGATATTGATTGGTAGTTCTTCTAGCCGCCTCAAGGCATAGATGTGATTCACAATACCCGTTTTGCACTTATTAGCTGAGGACCTAAACACAAGAGAAACATTACAGAGTCCCACGGTGATCTCATACTCATCACCATTAAATAATCATTAAATACACAACTCCTCTTAGCTCAATCCATCATCAAAGGGAAATTTCCCTTATCTTGTCTGATGAATCTGGGCTCTCTGCCCTCCACAAAATCTGCATCTTTCTCTTGAATTCAAATCTTCTTTTTGAGTACTGAAAACACTGAGGGAAGAAAATAAATGCACCATTTACCTTTTCCTGTTGGCGAAGGCAACACATTACCCTTTATTGGCATTTCCCCATTGTGTTTCAATTTAAAATAATAGTTCACCCAATAATGAAAAAGTGCTGATAGAATGAGAGTTCAGATGACTCAAGTCAATGAATGTCTTGTGAAGTGAAAAGCTGCATGTTTGCAATAAACAAATCCATCATTCTGATATTTTAACTTTAAATCGGTTTCTGGCTTAATTAAGAGTCCTCTATCCATTACGCTTTCTCAAGTGAAAAGTTGTCTTGTTTGAATTAAAAGAGAAAGATACACTGATATTTTTTGGATTGCCTGAGAGTAGTTTTTGCGTTCTGTACTTGTTTGTGAAATTTACTAGCAGTAAAAAATTGGAAAAATGCTTTTACACCAAAGGTTTTTCAGTGCATGCCCACATTTTGATGTTGTAATTTCATCTTTTACTGATTGCATTCAGTGCAGGCGAAACATGACCCACACCTGCTAAATAATTAAAAATCATAAAAGGGTAAAATGTTTCTGCGTAAGGTATATGGCTGGATGTATGTTGTTAGAGAATACACAATTTTATTAGTGCAGTATAAAAACACACAAACAAACAAATGTGTGTTACTTAAATGCAAGACACAGTAAGTTCCTACTTTTAACTATTCTTTTCTGCTTGGAAAACCGTGCTCTGTAACTCCAGGGACTCTTTCTATTTTTAAATTGTATTTTTGCAAGATGAATTTTGCAGTTTTCTACAGTATTACTAAATTTGGTGAAAGGGAAATATTTTACCCAGTGGTTAAGTTGAAAAATGAATTTACAATACACTCAGTGAGATGACGAATACTTTAAACGCTTTAGTCCTGGTGAATGTTTATAACTGGAATAAAAGCACCTCAGTGCATAAGTACACTTATCTATGAACATTCACATGTAGCTGTTGACTCTACCCAGTTTCCTCTCAGTCTATTTAAGTAATAATAAATTATAAATTTGCTTTCCTTTCACAAAGGAATAGGCCATTCTCCATTCTTACATCTACTGCAAGCTATAACTATTGAGGTTTCATTATCCACAGATGTTTTTTTGTTGGAAACATAACACTACAGACTATGTCAGATTTAATGGAACTCAGCACATATTATTCACTGTGTTCAGTGAATATTTTTTTTAAATTCACATATTTTATTCATAAGCGTCAGTGATAAGGAAGTCAGGAGTTACAGTGTCCCTCAGAAGATACTGAAGACACTCTTAAAATGCCTAAATCTTGCTGCTTCATAATAGGTAGGACTTGTTTTTATATTTTTGTAAAGAAACAACGTGTAAGCAAACATTCCAGAAAAGCTCTCTTTTGTTTGCAAATGCCAGTTTGTTTGATATTTCATCTAATGAAACTGGTATTGCACTGTATAGAGGTATTCTTTCTGAAATAACACATTCAATCTACATGAATAATATTGTACAAATTGTACAAATGTTACCAGTAATAACATTTATGTGAATGTTCAGAATGAGATCCCTAACAGCTGATCGACTCATCAGCTGTTTAAATCGATTTAAAAACATCTGTTTTTAAAAGTAATGTAATGCTTCTTCAGCCCTGCTCTGATGAAAAAAACAGATCAGAGGGTGAAAAAAATATAAGGGACTATTCCTTTAAAATATGGTTTACACTCCCATTGGATTCATTATGTTAAGCATCCTGATAATATATCATGGCAATTTATCCACAGTTGCTTGCAACAAATCGTTCCCAGAAATAAATAATTGATAAAGGGCTTAAAATAATTCCACTAAAAACAGACACCTACCTCTCTTCTGATTATGAGCCACATTAACAATGGACAAGCTCTCTTTGTTCATTTGACAAAGTGATGTATTTGAACTGCGCTGGACGGCTCTATTAAATAATACATTAAACCTGGGTGCAATTTGGATGCATGTAAAGTGGGGCTAGAACTGGTGGAATGAGATTGGTTTATCACACTGACATCTAATTACAAATGAATGAGAGGGTGAGCGAGTGTTTATAGATTCCTCAGAATGACAACCTAATATACACATGGCAGTCGATTTACCTCAGTCAACAGTTTAGTGGAAAAGTATAGGGACCGTATTAATAATTTTAATAACTGCTGCTTAACCATGTAAATATATGAAAAAAGTAAAAAAAAAAAAAAAGAAGTAGACTAAATATTCGAAAGTTTAAGTAATGCATTTTTTATATTACAATAAATTTTCATGAAGTCTAAAATGATGATGTTCTTGTTGCTGACATCAATTTATGAATATATATAATAATATAGCACATTACTCATCTAGTTGAAATATACTTCTTAAACCTGAATAATATAAAAGTAAGTGATACAAATTAACTTCAATATGCTTAAACTTCAAATGGTGTTTTGTATGATTAAAACACCAAAATATTATATTATTTGGCCTTCAAAGGCAACAGGATTGAGATCTTTACTGGGGACACAACAGGGACCAAATACCAGGAATGACCCATAAGTTTCTGTCCCTTTTGTTTCTAGTAATTTTAATAGCAGTATTATTTTTGACTGTACTTTTTGGTGACATAAGCAGAGCACAGTGAAATGTCTGTTGTAACTCTGTTTGTTCCGCCAGTAATTTAAAAAAAAAGGCACAAAGGACACTTTTCAAGAGGCAAATGTTGTGCAAAGGGAAATAGTAAGTTCAAATAAGATTTTCACAGGATAAAGGAATTGAATGAATGAATGGGTAAATGAATGACTAAATAAGTAAGTAAATAAACAAATGAAGCAATAAATAAAGAAATACATTCTGAGGTACAGTAAGAAAATGCCACAGTTGTGAAATAAATAAGACTCTGTTAAAAGCTTAGTTACTGTAATTAGATATAGTCATTTTGGTATTGGGTGACCAGCAGAAATGACTGTGGGAGTTTTCTTAAGAAGTAAAAATGAAATTACAGAATTACCTGGCATAGTCCTTGGATAAGGTCACCATGAAGGGAGAACTAAATCGGGAGAGAGACTGACATGAAAAGAAAGAGGAAGTCAACGGACCGTACAAGTTGTAAAAGGCAATTTCATCTCACAACTCTCGAAAGCCAGTAAGTCTCCAGTGATAGAACGTAAAATGTGGTTGTCATCTGTGAATTTACCAACCTCATAGTGACCATGAATCATTTTATTCTAAACTCATTTAATAGGTCATCAGACCCTTTGCAGCTTGTGTGTGCTTGGTTCTGTAAAATATTGATGTTAAATTCTCCCTCAGCATGTCATCCTTGATGATCTCAGGCAGAAGTGCAATGCTCACCCAGCCTCAGAAGGGTTGTTATGGCCACTAAAGAAACCATGAGTTGAATTCATCACAGAAAGGAGAAAAATAGTAGGCCTATATGTTTTCCAGTGACTTCTATCATACATCTGTTAACCAGTAGATGGCAGCATTTCTCTCTGGAGATCAGTCAAAACCCCCCAAAATCCCAAAGTCTCATAGCATGCAAGTTTGACTTTTGTTTTACCCTAAATTATGAGTTTACATATCGAGTTGAGTTTGAGTGTTTTTCTCAGAATATCTCACAATTCTGCATTGATCTCGCAGTTCTGACATATGCATGGCTTTACATTCTTTAATTCATAAATTCACAAATGTATTCGCCTGAAAATCTAAAATAACACTATGAATATTATCTTGGATGATACAGTTAAAAATATTTTGACCGTGATAAAAAAAAAAAAATTTTAAATGATAAAATAAAAGTATTTGATTGTTTTAATGCAAGAGGATACTATTCACTAAGCACAAAAAATAGGCGTAAAAAAATACTAGTTGATTTGATTGCTCTTAAGGAACACACAGATTATAACCCATTAGCAAAGATCAGGAGCAAAAATTGGTTATGCTGTTTTTAGGGTAAAATGTGCTTCATGTTGTAAACCCTAAATGAAATGGTTTTATGAGTCAAAAAAGTAGTTTAGCATGACTGAAACAACCTGACTTCCTTACACAGAAAGTAAGAACAGTTGGGAAACATGATCATTATATATAACCTTAGTAATTAGATTTGAAGAAGGGAGTTTTCAGTGTTTTCTCAAGATAGAAGACAAACTAAAAGTTTAAGTTACAAAATTACCTAGACTAGTTCTTAGATAAAGTCCCCCATTAAGGGAGAAGTACAGTAAACAGGGAGAGAGACTGACAGGAAAAGAAAGAGGAAGTAAAGGAACCGTGCGAGTGCAATTGCTATACTTTGATGATGTTGCATTATTATGAAAATTTGGCCCTTTTTGGTAGTAATGGCCAGTGTTGGGGGTAAGGCATTAGAAGTTATGGAATAATATTTAATGATCCAGTTCAACCATACTTACAAGCAAAAATGACTTCAATAACTATTGTGCTTCATTGTTTTTTTATTTTATTTTATTATTGCTGAAGAATATTGAACTTTCTCCTGTATTCTACTTTAAGGATGTGAATTTCCTTTTTCTTCAGCCTGAGGTTTATTCATGAAACTTTAAATTTGCTAGAACTTCTTATACCTATTAAAAACAAACACTCAAGCTCTGCCCATATTTTAAAAAGTGACGCAAAATTAACGTTATGCATTAGTTTCCATAAAAAATAAGTATCGTAATTAGTTACTTTTTAGGGAGTAAAGCAATATTGTAATGCATTACTTTTAAAACTAACTTTCCCCAAAACAGGTAATGACTACCAAAGACTGTTAGAAAAAGGAATATCATTTGTCTATTGTCAAATGCAAAATAAATCAATAAAAAGGGATTCGTGCTTGTGCTTTCACTGTGTTCATGACTTTGTTTCTGCATAGGTAGGATGTCTTGTTCACAACATTTGGTTCACACGTTTTTACACCTGTGGAGGCTCATCCGTTTGGCAAGATTAACCTGGTTTCAGTTTCAGCCACAAGCCTGGACCCATGCACTGAAATGTTCCATTGCAGTTAAATAAAATTTAGCACAAGAAGTCATTTAACGCACATGCAGTGCAATGGGCTAGGTGCGTAGCACCGGTGAGCTTCAGCGACGCGAGTGTGTGCATACTTACTTCCGGGCACGTAATGTAAGGGGATACTGCATACGAAACTTGCCTAGATAGGTATAATTAATGTTTTTTAGATTAAAAAGCGGATAGTGGTATATTAAAAACATGAGAAAGTACCCTCCTTACATTATTGCGCACCTCTGTGAAAATTCCTCATGATACAACAATTTGATCTTTTGTTGATTATGCGGTTCAGCGTCAGTGGTCAGTCAGTCCACGGGATCTCAAACACAAACCACTCAAATGCGCAGTACTGTGCATTTTCGGAGAGTTATTTTGGTTCTGGCTAAGGTTTGCAACTGTCAAACGAGACAGACGCTCAGATTTCTGCATTTATATTTTATGACCTTTATTTGATAATATAATGAATAACTGTAACTGGGCAATTTAACATGTTGGTTGGGATTAAATAAAAGGCAATTGCATTACCTTTGTGTTTTTATTTTATTAATCTGTTTTGTGACATATCCGTTGCATTAATAATGTCTATAACAGTGGCGGTTTTAGGCATTGGCGAACAGGGCAACCACCCAGGGCGGCATTTTTTAAGGGGCGGCACAAGCATTGATCGGGGAAAAATATAATCTACGGCCCTAAACGGTTTTGTATTATCTATCATAGCCTACCTGTGACTATGGCGTTTTAATAGTCTATTTTCAAATCTAGCGCACATAAATACAAGACGAGAAAAACCATTCTCGCAAACATTTCTGCACAGCGAGAGCACACACAACACTGTGCATGTGCAAAAAACGCGCTCTCCAGAATGGCGCTAAACTGGGCTCGCGCATACTCTCAGCTCTCTTAGCTGCTCAACCCCTGATCACTGGGCAAGTGCACTTTTGAGACTTTCGAGGCGGGGATCAAATGTCAGATCTCACCGCTCTTATGGTCATTTTCAACACATACGCTTATCTTGGCTTTAGGAACAGTGTGTTTGTGTGTGTGGGTGTTTTTATTAATAATTAATCCTTTATAAACAACAATACAATACCAATACATATACCAATATACCAATACAGTAGAATATAAAATTAGATTTAAAACATGAAACATAATTAATAGTCTGGTCTTATAGAAGCTTATCTTAAGCGATGACATTTAATCTGCACATGTTCTGTAGGATTCTCTCTCTCTCTCTCTGCCTGTGGAAAGTGGCATAATCAATTCACCTCAGCAGAACCTTTTAACAAAATAATGATTTTGATGTATGGAAGTTCATTTTTGGATGTACAGTATTTTTCTCCGGCTTACTAAAATTTTGATTTTCATTTATACTTCCATTTTAACTTTAGGTTATTGATAGCCTAAAAAAATTGTACATGAACAATTAATGCTAATATAGCTGTGACTATATTTTATCATAGCTGCAACATCACAATGTTAAAATTGCCTCTGAGCCTTATGACCCAGTGTAATGCTTCTTGCTTGACTGTGTTGTATGTGTGTGTATATATATATATATATATATATATATATTGTGGTGGGAAGAATTAGAATTAGTGTTGCCCTAATTACACATCAGGAGCACCTGGGAATCATCAACGCAGGCCAATTGGCCTCGGCAACCACCCCCTTAAAAATCCAGTGTGGAGCGCCAGAAGTTGAGAAGCATCTCCACTTGCCATGTAAATGTATTTACGCTCTCTTGTTTTCTCCAACAGATGAAACGCCGTGACCAATTGGCCCAGGGATGCACTATTAAGCACTGGAGCACCAGACGCCATGACATGCTCAGAGGAGAAAGAGACACAAGCACAGCTGGCCTCATTACATCCACACACTTACCTGTTTATTCACTATTCTGTCTGAATAAATCCACTCTCCGGGGGTCACAAAGATCTTACTCTGTCGTGTTGTCCTTCACCCATTGACAATATACAGTATGTGTGTATATATATATATATATATATATATATATATTATCTCTGTCTATCATAATTTTGCTTTTTAAATGCAAATGGTGCCTGACATCTAAAATAATTTTAACCATAAAGCAACATTAGATACAACAGCAGCAAAGTGATACTGAGGTAGGCTTTTATTTACAGTCACCACCACCAAGAGGGCAATTGTAACACTGACTTCTTGCATTTAATTCAATATTAGTCTTGTCCTTGTTAGTGAAAATGTTTCATTCACTATAATCTCTGCTATATTTTTAATTGCTGCATTTGTATTTGCTTCTTGTCTGAAAAGATGATCGGTGTATTTCGAGTCATGAAGAAATATGTATAAAATGTTACATTTGCCCACGGTCTCTCACATAAGAACAATTTCCTTCTGCAGATGCAGAATCATTTTAGACAACTGCAGATCACATGTCAGTAAAGTTCTGTTTTCAGTTTTCATGTTGGTCATTTGAGGGAACAAAATTTGTATTGTGTTTTCACTGGTGGTGGTTCGACATACAAGTTGTTAAATGCTGCATAAACAGTTCTAATGTTTAGACAGGAATCATGTATCATCTTTTACTGCTTATGTGCACGCAGCTTTTTAATGCATCATTTTTGGCTGGATCAGACAAAGCATCCCTTTTTAAGTTGCATTATTAGCAATAGTATTAGTCTTGTTTTTTCTGATAGAATTCTGACCTTCTTGCAATTCTGAGTTTAGTCCCCCTCTCTATTAATTTACAGATCACATTTGTTTTTGTTGTTGTTTCACTTTTTTGTAAAACACAATCAAAATTTATTTTTCTCAGAATACCTCACAATTCTGCATTAATCTCTTAATTTTGAAATTTGCTTGGCTTTACATTTGATTATTGAAGTGCAAATGCATGAGCCAAAAAAAATTTAAATAACAGTATGAATATTATTTGTGTATGATAGTTATCTCTGTGACAAAGAGAATTGTATCACATCTATTGTTAAATGCAAAAAAAAAATGCATACAACTCAATTTTGTAAAGCAGTGTAGCAATTTATGGAAACAAAGAAAATAAAATAAAAAACATTTTTAGGTACATATTGTCACATTGTAAGACTGTATTGATAGAATGTATTGATAACTTGTATTACTCAAACACAATGCCATTTAATAACACCTCAATAATAATAAAATTGCACTAAATGTTAGCGCAGCTGCGTCTGCCTTTAACTGGCCGCTCCATTTTGAAACCTTCAGACCTTTGTATGGATCAGCTGTAGACAAAAGATCACATAAAGAGTCACACTCAAGAGCATGGTAATATACAACAATTAAGAATCAAAATAATGTTGTTGTTTTTTCAGCTCAAACCTGTGATCTTGACAGCCACAAGGTGCCCTTTTGCTTGGGTCCCAGTGTCGAGACATTTGGCATTACACTGGTAGAAGCCACAGTCTTGAAGTTTCAAAGATCTGATTATCAGGGAAATATTCCTCAGCCTCCTCTCATTTGTTTCTGTTTCATTTACTGTGATTAAATATGTGTCCGGATCCATGATGGGCAAAAGGTCACTGCTGTTCGTATACCACCATTTTGCATCAATGTCACAATCCTTTGTTCTATACTCCACCGTGCACTTGAGAGACAGTAAATGACCTTCAGTCTTTGTTACTGGTTCACGTGAGTATCTCACAACCACTGCACATGGAAAAGTTTTGTATTAGCCCATAAAAATGACCAAAAGGATGAACAAATGTGCTAACCTAAATGCTTCGGAGTAAGCTGTTAGACACACTGCACTTGAGTTCTCTTTGACATTTTAAATTCAACCAGAGAATTAAGTAAAACTTACCCGTCGCTAGAGAATTCAGCTGACTGCAGAGAACAAACAAAAGAAAGGCAGTTTCTAGGTAAAAGATCTGCATGTTTCTGTGCGCAGTCAGTCAGAGGAAACGGCTAACTTGAATATGGCTAACAAGCGTGTCAGAAGTGCTACCACTTTAACATGACTTCCTTTGATCTTTGCAGATGCATCACCATTGCATTATTTTAGACAGAGCTTCACAAATCCCATGCCTGCTGAAAACATGATGTAACAAAGTGCTGTTTTCAAACCTTTGAGTTGGTCATTTAAAGGAATAAAGTCTACATTTTCTCTGGTGGTGTTAAATGCAGCATAGGCACTTACAGTAGATTTAACAGGAATCATGTCTCAGCTAGATTTATTTTCAGCTTGACCAGGTAGAACGTCTCTTTCTGTTCACTATTTGAATAGCTTCCTCTATTCTTTTAAAAATCTGCAGTGTCATGTGATAATTTTAGTCATGTGTGCATCACATTAATTTATTGATTTACAGTACACACCCTACAAAACTTTTCTGTACTTGTCCCATTTCCCACCCCTTTTTGTATTTACACAACTTGGAGAAAGTACAGAGTAAATGGTGGCACTGCAAGTAATCCAGTCATGTGTTTTCTTTCTTTTATTTTTATTTCAGTACAAACACATATTACTTGTTAAACACATACTGTAACATACATAAATAGGTATATATATCACAATTTTCAGGAATTCACAAATATGTTTCATTTAGTTTACTGTAGTTTCTGACAGTCAGATACACTCTTGTTTGCTATTTGCAATCAAAAACAAGTTCACATACTAACAATAGCAGTTGTCTCTCTGCAGCATTTAGAGTTTCAGACAGGAAACCACAAAATGACTTCTGTGTCCACTCATGACTTAACTTTCACTTTGATTCCCACTGCTGAAAGCCTTTAGCTTATGTGCCTGCATTGGGTAATAATGCTTTTTCTTCCCCAAATCACTGTCATTGCTCAACACAGTAATGAACCATATGAAGTGTTACTTCAAGGAATGTTGCAAAATATCAAGACTAGTACAGAGCCTGTATTTATTCATTTAGAAATTACTGTCACAGACTCAACTACACAAGGAGACACAATAAACAAATTGTACATTCAATTGAGTCATAAAGTGCAAATACATGAGCCTAAAAATCTAACGTTAAAGAATAAATATCATTTGTCTATGGTATAAGAATAATTTAACACCACGGAATAGGGCACAGTAAACACAAATTAATAAATACATTAAATAAATACTGGACAGACATGGATGATTCCTTTAAGGAGTATAAGGTTAAGAACTCAGAAGTTCATAGTAACAGAGATCATAAGCATAAATACGTTGTATGAGGTAGCAGCAGAGTTAACATTCCTCGTATGGGACATTAACCGGTTCCTCAGAGGATTTGTTCCATAAATTAACTCCTTGGGGGGGAAAGAGATAATGAAATTATGAAATTATGTATTAATTTGCTGTTGAGATGTATTCTTAAATCATGACAGTATGTTGCCATTGTATGAGTCTATTTCTTCTAGTTGTACAGATGGATTTTGCTGCTTACTCTTTAGTCTGGTGTGAAGATAGATGCCAATAATGACAAGAACCACAGTCATGATAACGATGATAGAAACTGTAATGATGTAACATCTTGGTGTAACGTTGTTCTCTGTAAGACAAACAAAATAATTAAATATTGAGAAAAAGTATTGAAGTCAAAGTGTCAACATAATTATGTATCTTATCTGTCAAGCAATCTAAAAATGTGCTTCATGTTGTAACATCTACATCTACCTGGTTTTATTCAAATCAAAAATGTGTAGCATGATGAAATTAACCTGACTGCATTAGGTAGAAAGTTACTGTAGAGTAGTTATTACAACCGATATCCATGTAGAACCTCTTACCATAATCTTTATGAGACAGATAGATTCGGTGGCTCTTCTCTATGTCGTCACTCCGAGCCACACACTCCACGTACTTCCCATGAAACTGTGACAGAGGGAGCGTGAGGTTGCTCGTAACAGTGGTTGAACTGTCTTTGTTGAGAGTTGTAAAATTACTTGTCCCGAAGCTGTTCAACTCTTTCTCAGCAGATTTCCAGAAGATAGTTGGAGCTGGTTTACCAGTGGCTGAACACGAGACCACAACATCTGGATCAGAACTGGGGGAAGGATTCACTGACGCCATTATTTCTGATATACCTGCAAAAATAAAAGCAACATAAAAACTTGATTATGTACAATTTATTTTAAATCACACAAAAATACAATGGATAACTGGCTCCATGCATCACTTTCATTTTTCTGGATTTGGTATCCCTTTCATTTTTCTGGAACTGGAAACTGGATGAAAGTTCAAGTTGCATTTTGAGCACATTGTTTAGTCATGCATTGAGACGTGATTATCAGACAAATAATGTTATGATTCAACCATCCTTTTCCAGTTTGGGCATATCGGAGATCTCTTGGATGAGATTGCTTGTATTTTACATACACTGTACACTTTACTGACAAATGAGGGGAAACTGGAGTTAGCTGTCACTTTTTAGTCCAGTAAATATTTCTCAGGTTTGCTTTTATAAGTACAAAACTTTAAAATCTTGACTGAAAAACATCTATTGAACACTTATTTTCACTGTTATTTTTTATTCTCTATTATTATTTTTGCTCTGTACGCAGCTCATTTAACTTCCACCAGCCTAGTGTTCCCAATGGTATGGATTCTAATAAATTAATATAGGTTCAAGTTGTCACAATGGGAAACTAGCCAATTATCTATCAAAGCAGAACACTGTAAAACACAAAATAACTCACAAATAATTTTTAACCAGTTTTAAAATGTATATAAATATCAAACAACTGTTTTAGCAAAAGAAAATTGTGTCGAATTATAATATTTCTAAGTAATAGCCCCAAACTGACATGTGCTAGTCCTAAAAACAGTTCAATATTTTGCTTAAAAATGTAAGCTGATCTTTGTTTTTGACTCACAACGTTTGAGAAAAGCTTTGGTACGTTGATGGAAGCAGCAAGTATTTGACCTACCTTTAACAGAGAGGCACACCGTCTGTCGTTTAGGTTGAAGTGGATACACTTTGAAGGAACAGATGTAGCATGCCTCGTCTTCAAATGTTGTGTTTTTGATGTCAATGGACACTGAATTAACTGACGCAGCTGTGAAATTGACTTTTCCGACATACTGCTCGTCCACATGATCCTTGAAGCGGTCGCTGTATGTCGCCAGAGTTTCTACCTGTTCCGTGCCGCGCACCCGCTGCCAGGTGATTTGTTTGACGCCGGAAGCGTCTGACAGTGAACAAGAGAATGAGGCATCCTTACCGAACTCAACAGATGTGGTTCCTTGTGCTACAATATCTGAAAAAGCTGCGAAATGAAAAAAAAAAAAAGTATTAGGTTACAAACTTTAAACAGTTTTTGTCTCGAAAAGAAATGCAATGTATGGAGAGAAAAAAAAACTAAATAATGTCCAACCTCTGTTTACGAGGCTTAAAATGAAGATCAGTAGACACAACATGTTGAATGGTTGGTATGGTTTGTCTGTTATCAGATACAGCTTATATAGTATGAAGCAGAATTTCCCATGTGCAATTACTGGTTGTGAGAGTAACGTTTGCTTAGAGGAGAGTTTTCGGGTTTCCCATTGCTGTGACTCATTTCTGTTTCCGGTTTTGTGCCGTACATCAACGGGAATCTTAACCCAACCCCCACACCTAACACTAAACAGGGGGGGGGCTTATCTCTTCTGACCCTAGCAACGCCCCTGGGAAGAGGTCAAAATTCGGCACCTGTAGTTATCTAGTGAACTAAACATAGGCTACACACTAAACGTTCAACTCTAAATGACTTCAAGAAATTGTATTAAACAATTCTGAAATATGCGTACATCCTAGACATATGTATAAGAGTTCATTTATTTAGGTTATGCATATTGGATTTGACCAGTTGACATCTTTTGCATTTGAAGAAGACTAATTACTGAGTTTATTATATTACCCTTTATTATGGCATGTAGCGCCGGTTTCACACGGCACATAAATCTAAGCACATGGCACACAGTGTTCGGAGAAGAACGCTGGAAAACACGACAGGAACAAGATGATTGTCTATATCCTGCTGCAAGCCAAACTGAAACCGGCGTAACACTTTTGGGAATAGCTAAATCATCATGTAAAACAGGAACAGCAGTATTTCCAAAAATTGGAATAAATGCTGAAATGGTTTTTATTCTTGCTGTCTCGTTTAATGTGTTTTGGGTAATATCGTGTGCATTCAAGGGGTTGCGACACAGATTCAGCACCCCACACTCCTGTACAATAGGATTTGGGGAATTCTGAGATTCTTCATAATATTATTATTAATATTATTTAAAATTATACAAAAATATGTGTCTGAAATACTAGTTATCTTTCCATCGTATTTAACTGTAAATTATGACTAAATATTTAATTAAGCAAAGCAAAACAAAAAATCCAATAGACCAATGCCGCATAAAAGTACTAAAGGAAGTTCTGCACTTCCAGTAAAGTAAACGATTGAGTTCTCATGCACTGTCAAAGTATCCTGACTACATTACGTCAGACCTCGTATTTCCGCGTAATTTCACTTCGCTTCTGTACTCAGACAGCAGGCTATAGAGGAAGAGGCAGCCTATTCCTGCAGACGCTAATAATAGCCCCTGTGTATGCATGAAAAACCACTGCTTTTGATTAACGCTATGCTTATACAGTAAGGGTTAATCATTCCAATTGGTAATTGATAAACTTCTCAAATGCGATCTCTAGTGATTTGCATTGAACTGCAAACAGATTTGGAAAAATTCAGCATTATATCACTTACTCAACAACGAATCCTCTGCAGTGAATGGGAGCCATCAGAATAAGAGTCCAAACAGCTGATAAAAACAACATTTTGTGGAGCAGAAAGATGCGTAAAACAGGTCTGTCATAAAGGTGTTTCACTTTAAACGGTCACTTTTGGTCCACTATCCTTAATAACGCCTCCTCCAGTGCCCTGGCGTCCTCTTGCATTAAAGTCACCCGACATATTTGGTGAGAACTGTTTTAATTTTTGAATAGTGTTTGATTTGTATACATTATTTAGACGAGGCAGCTTTTAATGTAAAGCCATAGGTACTCTTTTTTTTTTTTTTTAGCTTATTTTAGTGTAATTTTGAATTAAAAAATATCTGAATGATGAACCTGTTTTTTACAAATATGCATTTTTTTATTTCACAAAATGTTAACTGCTGGACTGGAGTCATGTAGATGCTTGTGGATTATTGTAATGTTTTAATGGGCTGTTTTGGCGTTCATTCTGACAGCGTCCATTTGGGGGTGGGGGGCCTAGGTTTTAATGTGAATAGGGCAAGACCTTTAGTGAATGATATAAAGGGTTAGTTCACCCAAAAAAGAAAATTCTATCTTTAATTACTCACCTTCATATAATTTCAAACTGTGCTTTGTGGATTTATTTGCATGAGAAACAAACAAGGTTGTGCATCCAATACATTCTATAAATGTTTCACTGCAACACGAAATGGCATCTGCAAGTCATGATGATGAACAACATAAAAACAGCACAGATCTTTTAGTGGTCAACACAAATTAAGGCTTCCCCCGTCGCCCCCTCTTCTCAGGTGATGAACAAATAATCTTCCTACTTCTGCCTCCACCAGGTGCCACCATCAATGCAAGAAATAGTTTTTCAAAGAAAAAGACCTCATATAAAAAGGTCTTATGGGTTTGGAACGACATGAGGGTGAGTTATCAATAACAGAATTTTCATTTCATTTCATTTCCACTTTCACTAGTGGTTACTTTAGGTACTTTTCTTGCAGGACTTAAATCAATACCTGTGTGACTCACTGGAATGAGTCTCACTGTATATGATCTCACATACTGCGTGTGTCATGGTCACATGAGCTGATTACTGTATGAATCAGAAGGTCTGTCCTATTCATTTGCATTTTAGTGCTAGAGCACGCTCAGCACATAGAACACCGCACATGCAAAGTATACCAACAAATTTGAAAAGGAATGCATTCTCTGACAGTGATATAAGCATTAGTTTTTTTTTTTTTTTTTGCTTTTTGTGGTGGGTTAGTTATTATCAGTGATTGGTGATACAGGAATGTGCATCCAACGAGAATATTTCATTACAGAACCTGAACAGCGTGTCAGTTTGTTGTAGATGAGTGGAAAGACATTTGAGTGCTATAATGTTTTGTGGCTTGCACAATTTCATGTCTGGCACAGTGAGCTTCAATGATGGATATGGACCACACATAGTATAGATAAGAAAATATATTTTCAACATATATACCACACAAAAAGCACTTCTGCAATTTTTTTATATACACACACACACACATTCACCAATAAATTCACAACAAACAAATATATATTCCTATTACAATTAGATGCATGAACGCAAAATGTTTTTTGAAAAAACTCACATCAATAAATAACAGTCAGTTTGAAAGAACTTAAAGTGCAGACACAGGATGCAAAAACTGTGGAGGAATGAAGACTTTTTTCAGGTGAACTGATATTATCTATACTACTATTATTTAAAAGTTAGCTTATTAACAAATGTAAATATGAAATGAATTTTACAAAAGTAGAAATTTATAAATTCTAAATAAAATAACAGCTGCACAGTAGTTCAAGACATACAAGCAGATTTTTGATGTTTATCTGAAAAAAAAAGAATAATGAATATACAAAATAATGCTGTTCTTTACACGACAATAAATATGATATTGCTAAAGTGCATTTTTTTTCTGCTTACCATTTAACTTGGTATGAAGATAGACAACAATGATGAAAATACTGACAGTAATCAAGACCACCATCGGAATGATGTAATTTCTTAATGTGACTTTATTGTCTGTGAAACAAAAATAAGGTTTTTGTTGATGTGTTTTTAATTTAAAATATGCATACATCATTTTGTAGCTTCATTTCAATACTAAAATTAACAATTTTGCCACCGTTTAATTATTTGATTGTTAGTCTATATAGTTTTAAATCCAATACCACTAAAATAACATGTTACCTTTATAATCTTTATGAGACAGATAGATTTGGTGGCTCTTCTCTATGTCGTCACTCCGAGCCACACACTCCACGTACTTCCCATGAAACTGTGACAGTGGGAGCGTGAGGTTGCTCGTAACAGTGGTTGAACTGTCTTTGTTGAGAGTTGTAAAATTACTTGTCCCGAAGCTGTTCAACTCTTTCTCAGCAGATTTCCAGAAGATAGTTGGAGCTGGTTTACCAGTGGCTGAACACGAGACCACAACATCTGGATCAGAACTGGGGGAAGGATTCACTGACGCCGTTATTTCTGATATACCTGCAAAAATACAAGCAACATAAAAACTTGATTATGAACAATGTTTTAATACCACACCCACAAAAGTGCATAACTGGTTGTATGTTCTTCTTTCCTTTTTATGGAACTGAGTGAAAGTTCCAGTTGCATTTTGAACACATAACGTTTGGCACTGCATTGAGATGTGGCTGTTATTCATAATCTGATTTCTGAGAATCTTCTCATTCACACCATCCCTGACCAGTTTGGTCATGTCTGCATCATCTTGGATGAGATTGCCAGATTTTGTATATTTACTGTAAATTAGAGCCTACCAACAAATTAAGGAAGGCTGGAGCTAGTTGTAATTTTTTTATTTTTTTTTGTCCTGATAATAGTTCTCAAGGTTGGTTTACTGTTTTACCTAAAATCTTGACTAAAAACAACTATTGAACATTTTCACTGTTATTGCCTTATAGTTCATTTAACTCACACCGACCTTGTGTTCCCAATAGTATGGAATATTATCAAACAATATGGGGTAAATTGTCATATTGGGAACCTGCCATTAATTGCGTTTCAAAATTGCAAAATATCAAAGAAACCCTTAATAATTCATAAACCAATAATTTCGAGATTTAACATAGGCTATATAAATATAAAACTGTTTTGACAAAAGGAAAAACTGAGATGCCCAAGTCATGAAAATACAGTTCAGTGTTTTAGACTTTCTTGTTTGCACCTACCTTTAACAGAGAGGCACAACGTCTGTCGTTTAGGTTGAAGTGGATACACTTTGAAGGAACAGATGTAGCATGCCTCGTCTTCAAATGTTGTGTTTTTGATGTCAATGGACACTGAATTAACTGACGCAGCTGTGAAATTGACTTTTCCGACATACTGCTCGTCCACATGATCCTTGAAGCGGTCGCTGTATGTCGCCAGAGTTTCTACCTGTTCCGTGCCGCGCACCCGCTGCCAGGTGATTTGTTTGACGCCGGAAGCGTCTGACAGTGAACAAGAGAATGAGGCATCCTTACCGAACTCAACAGATGAGGTTCCTTGTGCTACAATATCTGAAAGATAAGCTGTGGAAAAAATGTGTCGTTATAAACCTCCTGCCATATCCATCCAGTCTAGAAACATCCAACCAGAACAGTGTCAGATTTAGCCATACAGTGTAAGGAAGGAGTCAATTACCGACCTCCTCTGAGGAAACTTAAAATGATCAAAAGACGAAGCATGATTGTCTGGCGTCTATCTGCGACTAGATACATATATAGCTGGGGGGATTTCCACTTTGGGCTTTCCACTTTCCACTCTATGTTATGCTGTTTAAATAAAGCAATGCCTGCTTGATCCATTCATTTGCACCAACATATATTCATCAGGGTTTATTTTTACAATATCGGGCTTATTGTTTGTATACCTAGCATGATGTTAGTTTGGAGTGACCAGTGGCCTGTTCCATAAAACAAGTTTACCAAATAAGCCAGGATTATTTCACTTAGTCTGACTTATTTTGTAACAAATGTACTGACAATAAGCCAGACTAACCAAAATAATTTTGTTTTATGAAACAGCCCCCAGGTTTGTTATAGCAAATTTCTGTGAAAATAAAAAAATGCCAGACATGCATCCAAATCTATACTATTTTTACAATAACATTTTTGTGTAAACTGTTTTAAATGTTGTTTTAATGTATTTATTGTAAATTAATTATTAATACACGAGTTAGTTCAGTGTCTTAACTCACAGGTTATAACAACACATCACAACACAACATCAGGAATTTAACCGGGATATCCCGGACTTTCCACAGAAACAACACTGTACATGTGACTCGTTACTATGACACTTCCGCTTTTACCCTACTGTATTAATTCGTGTCATGGTAACTTTACAGATGGCATTCTGCTATGCGAAATCATTTCAATTGCGCGATTTCACATTGAAGCGACTGAGTCATCTTTTAGTAATGTAAACGAACCTCTTTAGTGTTTACTTGCGTGCTTCGGGGTTTCTTGTTAAGTTAAAAACGTGAAAAAGGCGGTGACTCTTCCTGGGAAATACAAGCAGGAAGACCGTCACGATCATTGTGTTTTCCAACGAAGAAGAAGATCAGAATAATGCTCATCATTCATCATGCGTTTGTCAATAAACATATAACACGAGATAAGTTACACCTTACTGTAAACTCCGTGATTCTGTTCGTTTCCCCAGCACATCATTTATAGGCTCTAGATTTATGCCTGTCAAAATAAAAGCCTCTTTGTTTATGAGTAATTTGTGCATGCTTTAAAAAAATAATTGGGATATCTTTACTTTTCTGTTCAAATGTTCAATGCTTTTTATGCCTAATCATGTTTTAAACGTAGCCTAAATAAAAGTGAAAATAATTAATTGAGACTATAACATTCAAATTTGTTGCCTAACATTCCCATGAAATACCTGGGAATGTTCAAATGTTAACACCTGCAACGCAGTATTTCCTTATTAAGAAACAAACGGCATTTGTTGATGTTCTGTATATGTTGAGGTTTTTTATTTCAAATTATTGCAAAGTACAAAGAGTGCTTTTGTACCTGGCTTGCAGCAACACTTATAGAAAACACATTCCTTTACAATTTAGATTTTTTTTGCACAAACAATTGTACAAATTTTTGTCCAATTATGTGGGTCCAGTACATATAATGGAAAGTGTTACAGTTCTTCCCCCCAAATTGTATTTATTTATATGTAGCCTATATATGTATGTGTGTATTTCAGTTTCAAGGCAGATGTGAAATTTACTGTCACCTCAGAAGAGTGTCGTGTATGATAAAGATTTAACCCTTAATTTCCTATTGGTTAAACTGATGGTGTTACTAAATGTAACATTATTTACCAAAGTGTTTTGTGTATTATTATAATTGAATATGATATCTTATCCCTGAAAGATATTTTTGTTATAGTTTGTGTAAATTTTGCAATTCAATTCTGTTTTTTTGACCTTATGACATCACGCATGATACAAATGAAAATAAATAAAAATTTGCCTTTAAATTAAACTTACCATATATATATTAGTGCTGTCAAATGATTAATCGCGATTAATCGCATCCAAAATAAAAGTTTTTCTTTACATAATATAT
>JAUMHG010000033.1:12710452-12731530 GCA_032359395.1 Enteromius anoplus | reverse complement strand
TAGATAGATAGATAGATAGATAGATAGATAGATAGATAGATAGATAGATAGATAGATAGATAGATAGACAGATAGATTGATAGATAGATCTGACAGATTCTTAAAGCTTGGTCCAAGAAAGCGCATTAGCGGGTAAACCCAGATTACGACTTCTGTTCAACAGGTTTCCTAAAGCCAGCAGATTCAGAGGATTGGTCAGGACTTGATCTTTCTGTGGTAAACCAGCAGTGTGTGAGGTTTCCTAGAGGAATGCTTACAGGTTTACTGCACAAGCCATTAAGACTCAGTTTGAGGTTGCAGGACAGCGTAGAAAGTGTTAACAAAGGTTAAAGGTGGCAAAAGAGCATAAACAGGAGAGCATGAACTTGGTAGTAACAGGACTATTAGTTGCCAAACTGTTTATTGAATACACAAACAGATGATTTCATTTAATGACTTAAATCCTACGTGAAACATGGACACCTTGCTACTACTTCTATGAGAGAGCAAGTCATCCATTTTCATGGGCTGCTGACCCCACAGCAACAAATCCATTAACTGGAGCTGAGTTAGCATAGTAAGCTCTACTCAAACTATTTAACACATGCAACTAACTGGTTTACGTTGCAGGGCACAACACAGATTACAAAACAAGCATGTAAATTCATAATGACTTGCACTAAGACCAAGGATGACATTATAATGATAACAATATTGCTTTAAAAATCGCTTTAAATGTAAAATGACGATATCGTCTATTCATCATAAGCCAGAGTGAGTCTGCCTCTTAAAATTGTCAAGCGCCTGATTGCAGGATTGATTCTGATTGGCTGTCAATGTTTGTGCACTTCCTAATTTTTCCATGTACTATATGGGTCAACATATTTAATGCAAAAATATAGTCTTGACCATATTGACCACACCTCAACCTAACCCTACCCATGAGTAATGCCTAAAATCAGAGGAAAAGATAGATGCCTGACACATTTCGTTGTGGTGTGGAAGCTGATTTTTAGAATGATATCTTTATCGTTATAGTTATCGTGCTTGGTGTGAACGGGGCTTTAGAGTTGTGGGTTAGATGCATATCATATGCACGCGAAAACTATGTATCATATACGTGCGTGTCACATATGCACTAATAACGTATCAATAGTACGCATTTTTCGTTTCAATTTGGCGTACTATTTATATGCATTTTCATGAAACGGATAACTGAAAAAAAATTACACAATAGATTTAGATAGCCTGCATATAATTAGGCTACACTTAAACATTTATGAATTAATAAATTATTATTTATATCCTATTGATGATGATGATATGAGTAGCACCTGAACCCTATGTAATAGATCTATGTAGGAAGTCAGGGTGGCCTAATCATAATCATCAAAAAAAAAAAAAAAAAAAAAAATCCTAAAAGATTAGAATTAACTGGAACAAATCCTGCCTGATCCTGATGGGGTTTTAACTCTTATATAGGATTTCAGCAAATGTAAATCTTTTATGGGTTCCAAAACAGCATGTTTCCTGGAAAAACTAATTCTTAGAATAAAAGTGTATTCAGTTCATCCAGCAGGATCTCATCTAGAGGAGATTCTATGATCGCATAATCTTTCAAACACAGGATTTTGTTTATTTTACTATGTGTTTTGGACTCTAAAGTACTTTATAATATGAGCATACTCTCAGAGAGAGTGTTATTATTGGACAGGTGGGGTGTGGGGAGGAGTAGCCTAACACTGTCACCTTTCTTGAGAGGTGCGCGTGGAGACAGAGAAAGAGACTTGTCATCAGCTACTCGGGAACTACTAACACTAACACGTTTGTGTTTGCTTGTTTGTTTCTCCAGCAATAGAGCAATACTTCTGAACCTGAAACTTTATGGAATATGATTTCGCTAATGTGAAGAACAAAGTCCTGTGGAATATTTTGCAGTTTGCCGGCATTTATGCAGATCCTCACAAAACGCTACAGGTAAATAATCTCAGGCAAACTGGTTGCGATTGAGTCAAAGTATTTTCTAATTTGTTTTTGTCGAAGTCATTGATTTGATTTGATTTATTTGTTTTATTGAATTACCAGACATATTGTTTTGACGTTATATTTATTTATCTGTTTGTCTGTTGTATTAGTTTCGGTCTTCAAATTTTGTGTAGTCTATAACAACAACAGGACGTAAAGTTTAGATGAGGAGCAGAGTTTTTTGGCAGTAAGGAATGGGTTTGCAGTTCGGTGCTGCTTTTTGGAAATCAGAGGGTCAACGCTGGTGATTAGGGGTACGGTACCATTATTGACCAAGACAGGGTTTCTCTTTTCATTGCAAGTGCAGAGGAAAAATCAGGAGTGGAGCTGACTGATCACAAAACGTTTGAGCAATAAAGGAAAATCTGTTCCACAAATGGACTTTATCCCGTTTAGTCCTTCAGACTTGCGTAGGGACAACATTTTAACTTCTGTTTTGGCAGAGGAGAATATAGGCTACAAATGAGACAATTTCTCTTCTTGAAAAGTTATGGATCTGTACAGAATATATGCTGTTAAACAGCCAGGCTGTCCAGCTTTGATGTCTCAAGCAGATCTGTGATTAGGCTCAGTGGCCAGTAGAATGTAAACTATATTGGACACTAAACGAGATCTAAAGGAATTTAGAATTTTGTATGTTTTCATCTCTAAATGCCTTCTCTCAGGTGGCATTTAAATGAAGACATGCTTGATCCTTCTATACATTCTTGAAATAGAACAGGGATTTATTTGTTATCTTTGTGATAGTCAAAGTGCAGCAGTGTAAAAACACACCACTTTAATACTGTAATACTGTTTATTCATGGATTTAAACATAGTGTCAGAATCGATAATAATCCCTTTGCATTTCAGTTTACAGCAGTGATTACCCAAAGGCTCCAGATGTGATCTAATTGCAGTGAATGGCCTAACAGGAAATATAATGGCTAAAATCTGCACGGAACAATCATACCCCTCGCAAAGATCTGCCTTCACTCCTGAACCAGCTATTGAATGGATCGAGAGAGGTGAAAGGTCAGAGGAGATACCACAAATATATGTAGACAATTTGTCATTTAGTTTAAACAATTCTCACGTTCAGTACATGTTTTGTTTTATCAAATAGTTCATTTGGCATATGTGTCTCATTTGCAGTGATCAGCCTCCCCGTGGACTTATGGGCAGGTGATTTGATCTTTGGCTTTTTTTGGAAATTTGAGGATTGTTTATCATTTAAAAGCGATTTTAATAAGTTATTGTACCTTCACTTTCAGGATGTCCCACTTCATCCTGAGGTTTGGAGGAAGATCCACCAAATGTAAAAATTCAGAATGCAGTGATTCGGGTATGATAACAGAGGAGTCTGAAGACATGGCAGAGCAAATGGATGCATCATGCGACAACAGAGGACAGGACCGACTGCGCAAGAGGAAGTGAGTGAAAATGCAAGCATGTACACAGTGTACACATTTTATTTTGATGTATATAATTATATATAACAGTGTTTTCAGCAAATCATGTTGATAATTTCATGTCATTTGTGTTTCAACTACTGTATGATAAAGACTTCATAGGGTTGAGCAAAGTTGAAACTGAATATTAAGTTAAAGTAATGCATTATGCATTTTGTTGTAGAAAGCAGGGTTTTTGAATCTTTTAGATGTCACAGACCCCCAAATATTATAAAACTCATGAAACCCCCTTGTGTATAGTCTAGTATTGCTTTTGTTCTTTTGGTTTGTTGATCTGCAAAAGGTGTGACTGTGTGAATGCACAATTTCTCCATTTCCATCAAACTAAATGTGCATCTAAATAACAGAAGGACTTGGAGAGGAAACATAATCAGCCCTAGAGTAATGCCCTGTGATCTGTATTGAGATTAAGTGTGTTTCTCAAGACAACACAGAGGATGTGCAGACAGTGACCTTATAATCCCCTGCTGTCTGCCACACACCCATTTCTTTATCCTGCAACTTGCTTGAATTGAACACACAGAAATGCATTACAGTACATAAAGTCCCATTTTGTGCAGATCCATGGAATAATAGCTCCACAAAATTTAAAAATACATAATTCACAAGTTCTTCCTTGTTCATTTATGGGGTTAATTTGATAATGCTTTCAGCTACCAGTAAGAATGTAGTACTGTCAGCGCCGTTTAACACAGTTTAACACAGTTGAATCCATTTAGCAGATCCATTTAAATTCAATTGTTAATCCAATAAACATTTCCTCCTAAATTTAGTGCAGAAAATGTGGGAGAAAATCACATATTTCTTCTGTGCGAAGGCCATGCTTTTTGCAACATTTTAGTTTTTTTTAAATTATAGGAATAAAGCAATAACTTTGTCTCCACAGTTTCAACATCAATGCAAACCACTGGCCTCTTGCAACACTGAATATGAACAACTGCAACAATACAGATGAGTATGTGAGAAAGTTTATTAAATGTTATTAAAAGTACTTTCTGCTATTTGCTACCTCCCAAATAACAATTATCACTTTTATCCAGCAAAAAGGATGACAGGGAGATAAAGAAAGATGATAAGAAAGAAGAACCCAAAAAGGATGAGAAGAAAGATGAAAAGAAAGAGGAGAAAAAAGACGAAAAAAAGGATGAGAAAAAAGATGAAAAGAAAGATGAGAAAAAGGATGATAAAAAGAAGGAAGAGGAGAAACCGTGAGTATTTTAACTCAATTTAACTGCAATTAAATGTACTCGTCTTTCGTTTATTTGTGAGTTTTTTCTTTTCTTTTAAGAAAGCACGTCTGGATTATGGATCCAGCGACTGATATGTACTATCACTGGCTGACCATTGTAGCAATACCTGTCTTCTACAACCTAATGATGCTTGTTACCAGGTAAATTTATATATTTATAGATTTTTTTGTATTTAAATGTAAAATATTTTATTAAATATATATTATAATATTTAATTAAACCCATTATATTATATGCCAATTATTACATATTACATTATTACATTTTATTAATGCTTTGGAGATTATATACAGCTTTGAAAACAAATAAGAGACCACTGCACTTCACTCCTAAATCAGTATCAGTATCAGTATGACAAGCATTTCATGACAGTCTTTGTTAAATTTCAAATATGTATTGATGTTCTTATTTGGTGAGCACCTGAATCCAATTGTATTTAAAGGGAAAAGTATAAAAAGCACTGCTGTAATCAACACTATCCTCTTGCAGTGTGACTAGTTGGATGGTAAAAAATGCGAGAAGTCTTTCAAAAGTAATTAGAAATTTAAAAATAAACACTAAACATGCCAAAAACAGTAAAAGAAAGATTTAAATCAAGAAAAAAAGGCCTCAATCCTAGCTTTACTGGCACAAGGATTCAGTGAGCATGAAGTTGCTTCTATCCTTAATATTTCAAAGACGGCAGTTCACAAAAATGAAACAAATGTGCATTGTTTTGTATTGGTGGTGTATTGGTAAGATTAACAGTTTTAAGAATAAAACCCAAAAGAAACTGATTTTTCTGCAGTGGTCTCCAAATGTATTGTTTTTGTTTGGCGCTGCTAATTGAACTTTTTCTTTTCTTTCTTTCTTTTTTTTTTTTTTAAACAGAGCCTGTTTTAATGAATTGCAAGATGATTATACCATCTTATGGATAGTGTTGGACTATTCATCTGATGTCATCTACTATACTGATACATTTGTGAGATCAAGAACAGGTGAGATTATTAGTCACTGTTTGTGTTCACTGTATATTTAACTGTAACAGTAAAGGAAGTACCCTTTCTCCAAAGCAGTGGTTCTCAAATATAGGGAGCCTCAGCAAATTTCCAAGGAGTGATATAAAATAATTTCAATTAATAAATCATGAATATTATATTAAACAAATTGTAAATTAAAATCTTACAGTTGACATATACAATCAAAATGTAATTTTTTTTATAATAGCTGTTGCGCTCATTGAAGAATGCATATTACTAGAATAACTTCTGAAATCCCAAAACATTATTGTAAACTGTACATGACAGTGATGTTTTTTTGACAGGTTTCTTGGAACAAGGCTTGCTAGTGAGAGAATCTAAGAAGCTGTGGGAACACTACAAGAAGTCTCCGCAATTCAGATTTGATGTGTTCTCCATGATACCAACAGACATATTAATGCTGAAAGTGGGTTACAACAATCCCGAACTGAGATTCAACCGGCTTTTCAAAATGGCTCGTCTTTTTGAGTTCTTTGATCGCACCGAAACCAGAACCAACTTCCCCAACATCTTCCGAATCAGCAATCTTGTCCTGTACATCCTTATTATCATCCACTGGAACGGCTGCATCTTTTTCGCAATCTCTAAAACAATAGGTTTTGGCTCGGACACTTGGGTTTACCCCAACATCAGTGACCCTGAGTTTGGCCGCCTTGCCAGGAAGTACATCTACTGCTTGTACTGGTCCACTCTCACCCTAACCACCATCGGAGAAACACCACCACCTGTCCGAGACGTTGAGTATTTATTTGTTGTTTCTGATTTCCTCATCGGCGTGCTCATTTTTGCTACCATCGTTGGTAACGTCGGTGCCATGATTTCCAACATGAATGCATCCCGCGCGGAGTTCCAGGCCAAGATCGACTCCATCAAGCAGTACATGCAGTTCCGAAAGGTCACCAAAGATCTTGAGGCCCGTGTCGTGAAGTGGTTCGACTACCTTTGGACCGAACAGAAGACCTGTGATGAAAAGGAAGTGCTCAAAAACCTCCCAGACAAGCTCAAGGCAGAGATCGCCATCAATGTGCATCTGGAAACCCTTCGGAAGGTGCGTATCTTCCAGGACTGCGAAGCAGGTCTTCTTGTTGAGCTCGTCCTTAAACTTCAACCACAGGTCTTCAGTCCAGGTGACTACATTTGCAAGAAGGGTGACATTGGGCGGGAAATGTACATTATCAAAGAAGGCAAACTAGCTGTGGTGGCAGATGACGGCGTCACGCAGTTTGTGGTGCTTGGCGATGGCGCTTACTTCGGTGAGATCAGCATCCTTGGCATCAAAGGGAGTAAAGCTGGTAACCGCAGAACTGCAAACATACGTAGCGTAGGATACTCCGATCTGTTCGCACTCTCAAAAGATGACCTAATGGAGGCGTTAACCGAATACCCAGACGCCAAAAAGGCGCTAGAGGAGAAAGGTAGGGCTATTCTGATGAAAGACAATCTCATTGACGAGGCTGCAGCCAATGCTGGTGCAGACCCAAAGGATCTGGAGGAAAAGGTCAGTGTCCTGGAGACCAATTTTGATGTGATGCAAACCAAATTTGCTCGTCTTATGGCAGATTGGACATCCAGCCAGAACAAGATCAAACAGAGGATCACCAACATGGAGGCACGAGTGAAGACTCTTAGGCAGGAGGATTTGTCAGAGGTCGTGGAGGATAAGAAGGACAAATAGTTCTGCGCCAAAATAGACTGACTTTACACTATGTCTCAGGATTAATGATCACACATTTACCCATATAGAGGAATCTGGCATCATTTGAGAGGAATTGCTTGATCTCAAAGTAGTACAGCAAAGCAGCAACATGTACTATTTATAGATGATTGAGTCAAAGACTTGGCATTTCACAAGATCTAAATCTAATTTGCGAAGACAGGTAAACAATGACAGATCAGACAGTTTCAGCCTCACTAATGCAGGGTTGTCTTTTCGAAGAAATTTCGAAGAACAATGCGCCAAGAACATCCTTCTGTTTTTGGGCTCTATGTTTCCTTATGTTGTTGCTATTTAAGGGTTGCCCCACCCTAAAATGAAAATTTTGTCATGAACTACTTAACCCTTTATTGTTCCAAACCTGTAAAAGCTTTGTTCACCCTCGGAACACACTTTAAGATAATTTGGATGAAATACCAGGAGGTTGACTGTCCCATTGACTGACAAGCAATGAACACTGTCAAGGTCCAGAAAAGTATGACATCATTCAACCATAACAATATGAAGTGACAAGAATTCTTTTTGGGAGATGAAGTATCTTCACAATGTCTTTCATACTTTTCTGGACCTTGACAGTATTATTACTTGACAGTCAGTGGGACAGTCAAATGCCTCTAAACTCCATATTAAGATGAACAAAGCTTTTATGGGTTTGGAACGACATGGCGGTACGTGATTAATTAACAAAATGTTCATCATGGGGTACCCTTTAACTATCACAGTGTCTGAATTTCAGGCAGAATGATTCCTACACTGAGTTTGAAATGGGTTATTTTTGCAGCTATACTCTCTGTGAGATGTCATGCTGTAAGTGGTCTGGAACCTGCATTGGTAAATATGCATAATTCCCTGTTGAAGGAATTGCTCCTAAGTTAAAACATCAAAGCTTTGCTTTTTTAATTAAGCAAGCATAATACCAATGCGGAACGTCCTGTAATTTGATCAAATGGAGTTCAATGAGGTTCCCCCATTTTTAGTCCATCATGTTTGTTTATTGTACGAATGTTTTATTTTCATTCAGCTAATGGAAATATGTGAATGTGCTGAATTAAATAAAACAAATATTTTAGAAATTTTCCTAGCATTTCATTATGACTGTGGATTGATTTGTGGGTGAAAAAGATCTACAAGCCATCTGTACTGTGCAGTTGTTGTAGGCAGGATCCTGTTCAGACTTGCCCCTAATGTGACAATCAATCTATGACTTCAGTGTGGGTTCTCCATGGGGGCCAGTAGCCCAACAATTAGACCTACCAAGCATTAAAGGGTAGTTAAGGAGCTGTGTTGGAAATGCAAACGTTGCAGGTCTGAATCCTGAGAGGAACACACAGAGACTGACATATAGCAAGAAATTAGGTATCAGCATTTAAGTTTAGTTTCACATCGATAAGCCTTTTTACTTTGGTTAAGTTACATTCAGTAAAGTTTTAAACTATTCACTGATTACAAGAAAATTTTGGTCACATATTAAGTCATTTAATGAGGCCTACTTAAAATATTTTGGTGCATTTAATTAAAGATTAGTTGATTAAAGATTAAAGATTAGATGTTTTTCTGGTTCAGAGATTTAAGAGTCAGTCTGGAATTTATCACCGTTATTATTAAAAGAACAGCTTCTAATGCAAATGACATGACAGCTATCGGGTGTCAACCTACCGTGAACTTTGTGCAACACGGGGTGCTAATTGGGCTGCCTTTTCTCCCTCCTTCGCCAGGGACAAGAATCAAGCAGTAGTTAACTATTGTGAGGTAAATGTGGAGGGGAGAGCAGTTCAGCAAAGCTGTTGTGGATAAGAAACTGTCAGACAGAATAGACTCGGGTTAGCATTTGCATGAGTGCACAGCCGACTGTAAAATGAAAGCTAGTATGCCTCCATTGCCTCTTTTTTTTTTTTTCTTATAATCAGCCTCTCACTGAATCTAATGATACAATGAAATGATTATGTTTTATTGCAATGAACATTATGATGTAAAATGTACTAAAATAACAAATATATTTTGCACAAGCTTGGAATTCATTCACAACTGAGGGCTACTGTTATTAAAGCAAAACAGCACCAATTTACATTATTTTTTCCAAATTAATATTTCACTTGATATTATGCACATCTAATTTGTAATTAATATATTTATTCCAATTTATTTTCAAATAATCAGCATTTTTGTGTAAAATTATATTAAAACATTTAAAATATATTAACATTATTAAAAAATTAAGATAATAAAAGAAAATGGTTTTAGAAACGAATTATTTAATAGAGCTCATGAAAAAAGGAAGATTCCATACAAATATCGATCATGAAATCTGTTTCTGAAGGCACAGTTGCTGAGATTCATGTGTCAGACATTTAATGCCATCTGGTGGCTTGTCGCTGTATTTTGCTAAAGTCCGCAGGTTTACCTGAGCTGGTCTGCATTTCACTGTCCATCGCATTGTTCTAGTTGTGCTTATTAACAGAATATGTATATACAACACTAAAGCATAGACAAAAGAAACTGCTATTTACTGTCACGTGATGAAGCACAGCTGACTCTGCCTGTAGATTTAAATTCTTTTAATCTACCCAGCACTTTTGGTCCCAGTCTGTTGCTCTGTGTTGACGCCAACGGCTGCTCACGTGTGTCTCTAAGATCAAAAGAGAGGAAGAAACTTTATCTCACCTCCCAACCTGAACAACTAGGCAAATAATGTGCTGGAATCAACTTCCCCTACATGCCAGAACTGCAGAACAGAAATAAAACTGCCATTTTGCTTTATGGCTTATACTTCAGCAAACACATAATCTATACAAGCATTTTGTGCTACAACATGTGAAATTCAAAGTGATGGTTCTCACCTCATGTCTGTTTCTGCAGAAGAAACTGTTGCTACTGGAGTTCTGATTAAAAAAGATTACGTTTAGGTTTCTATTCATACATCAACCTCAACATGACCGTGATAAACAAAGTCAATTAGCAAGTCTCAATGATTTAATAACCCAGTGTACCGACCTGTTGTCTTCATCTCCATCCTCTTTAATAGATGTAGCTGAAGATCTCTCAGACAGGCCGAACTCTGCTTCAACCATCTCAGGAGTGAGACGAAGATCTGAGGTTTCGGACCTGCCAGAGAAATCAAAGCATCACAAATCAGCAAATGCTGTTACAAACAATCAAAGGTGGAGGGGTTACTGAAGCTAGTGGCTAATCTGTATTTACGCTCCAGCTTGAATCTCGTCTCTGATGCTGTCTGGCAGATCCTGAAGAGCTGGAGGAGCCTCCACAGGCAGCAGGACGATACCAAAGGGGTCAGACCTAGATAGACAATAGTTATACAAGAGTTGGACTGGTTTTATTGCATCTGTAAATAAAAGGTAGTGTGTGCAGTTCTTACACTTGTGGGGCACAGTCGCTTCTTATAGTCGAAATATTGGATAAAGCGCTCAAAGCCGCAGAGGGAAACGTCCTCCACGTCATAATCCCTTTAATTAAATCCTGCAATTCATATTTACATGAATAGTAAATGAATACAGGATTGACTGACAGACAGTTTTCATTAAACTGTTATCAAAATGCGATGTGCGAAAATGTCTCTTTCTGTAAAAATTCTCAACAAACCTTTCTATCTAGAAATTTCTTCTGTGTTGGAGGGAGATGCACACCCATGACATCGCCTTTAGGGACAGTGTATCGTGGCAGTGGACACAAATGAAAGTCCAGGGCACACTCCAGGTAAAGTGGAGCTGCTTTGAAGGCATAAACATGTGGTGCAGGATTCTAAAATAAAATAAAAAGATAACATTAATTTATTAAGACTGTGCCATTTTAAAATATGTCTTAAAAAATATATTAATTTACAACTTTTTTTTAAAGAACCAACAGGCTATACATACTTTTTTCCAATGTTACTTTAGGATTTAAATTTTTTTTTTATGTTGTGATGTTGATGTATATCACTAATATTTATTTATTTCAAGTAACATGTCTTATTGTTATTTTTATATTTCCTTTCATTTAACAACAATAACCCTGTTTTATTCATATTATGGGCATGATCATAAGTGACTCAAAAATCATACAAAGATCCGGAGAGGGTGGCTGTTGGGTGGTCTGAGGAGTGCTTCAGGTGCACTGAAACTAAGTATGGGACCTAAATCCTGATCTGATCCATCATTTTCCTCTTCTTCCTCATCTTCACTGAGATTTACAGCTGTACATGTCACCACAGGCAGCAACTCATCCTATAAAAATACAACAATTAGATTTGCTTTTTGAAACTTTGAATTCCGAAATAAATCAAAAAAGAAACATTTTTAATGGCTAAAAGTAACACATATGCATATTTACCTGTGCTCCGATGCGTAATGTCCGACTCCGGTCAGCAGGAATGAATGTTGCTGCTGCATCATAGACAGACAGTGGCTGATAACCCATCAGTTTGTAACGCTGGGGGACCTTCAGAAAAGATGTGCAATTCTCAAAGAAATTAATATTTATTTCACAAATTTAATGGATCTCAAAACATGTATGAAATTTAGAATTAAAGGTGCTACAGTAGTTCGCCTAAAAGATATTTATCAAAAAGTCAATGGGAACCAAAACTGTTTGGTTACCAGCATTCTTCAAAATATCTTCTTTTGTGTTCCACAGAAAAAAGAAAGTCAGACAGGTTTGGATTGGAATGACACGAGAGCAAGTAATTGACAGAATTATTAAAACAATACTATCACATTATACATTTTGCATAAATTTGTGACACTTCCTGTTATTTCTTTGTGGCTTTCCACTCAACCATACAGACACGTAAGAACATCCCTCACGTATATTCCGCAAAATAGGACATTTTACAAAACCGCATTTGACATTGTAAGCCTGCCACTTACAGTAATTCAGGAATTTTAGGAAAAAGTATAAGACAAAAAATTCCCTATCAGAAGGTGAAGGAGTGGGAAAAAGCACTTTCTTCTCGTACCTTTAGACTGAATAATGGAATTGTGAGTTTCATATCCGCTTTGGCCATTCTGACAGGAACATGCCCCAATGCATTCACAGCCTAAAAAAACCACAACACAACTTCATTCTAAACACCACAAAATATGCCCTGATATTACCCATCTCAAACGTTGAACTGAAACTTTTTGGCAATGTTTAAAAGAAAATTAACCTCTTTAGGAGTGTTAGATTCTATTTACAGTAATTGAAAAGAGTTTTGCTGTAAAACTACAATTATAAAGTGTATCAGAGTTACAAGACAATAACAATAAGCAGTCTCTCACAAGTTCTACAAGTTGGTCATCCGGTGGAAATGTACTGAAGGTGAAGGGCAGAAGGTTTCCTGGTGTCATTGTAAAAAGACATGGCTTCTCATCCCCATCTACCAAAAAACAACAGAAGAATATCTTTAAAGAATATCTATTTCTATTAATACTATATGGCTAGTTAAACAAAGTAAAAAAACTACTGCTGAAAA
Organism: Enteromius anoplus; assembly: GCA_032359395.1. Taxonomy (NCBI): domain Eukaryota; kingdom Metazoa; phylum Chordata; class Actinopteri; order Cypriniformes; family Cyprinidae; genus Enteromius; species Enteromius anoplus. The sequence goes on along the minus strand of JAUMHG010000033.1, from coordinate 12,718,643 downwards.
GTCTAGGGTGGCTCTCTCACCAAGGCATTTTATTTTAATATATGTTTTAAAATGTAATTTATTCCTCTGATGGGAAAGCTGAATTTCATCGGTTTTTACTTTCTAAGGTGCTGATTTGGTGCTTTAGAAAAATGTCAGTGTTGATAAAATTTCTTTGCGGAAGCCATGATTTTTCAAGACACGTTGAAAAGATTGTTTGATGAATAGAAACGTCAAAAGAACGGCATTTATTTTGAACAGACTTTTTGTTGTAAACATGTAAAAGTCAATATTCTCACTTTTGAATCTAATGTGTCCTTACTGAATACAAGGATTAGTTTCTTAAAAAGAAAAATCCCCACTCGCCTGATTCTTTGTCTCCCTGTAGACTCCTGGCTTTGTGAACAAGCTCTCTTAGTGACACCAGTCTCTTGTTCATACGACATTGAAGAACAACCTCAATTAAACAAAACACAGTGTAACATTATTGTACTTATTAGCACAGCCAAGCATTTTATTTACAAGCACTGCTAATCAGCACAGTGAGTGGTAAACAAGCATCATAATACTGTGTTAAATAACAGTTTAATGACATTCAAATTAAATGAGTTATGTTACCTTTCGAGCAGCCTGCTGGAAGATTCGGAGCGCTCTCTGTCTGACCTCCAGCCGGCCAGTGCCATAGCAGCTGAAAACAGCAGTGCATTCTGGGAGCTATAACACAGAGCTGTTAAGTAAGGCTAAAAGATGTGAATTTTAAAGATAACGACTGGAGCTAGATGCTAATGCTTACATGCAAACATTACTGTACAGTACTACAGTATCGATATGCAATTCCACGATCTAAGCTTATCATACTTTCTTGCCACATACTAAAAACTATGTAATTTCCCACAATCAGGACATACTTGGGTAGGTAAGTATGCAAATTTGGACACAAACTTCATCAAAGATACAAGCTACTGTAGAAACATGGCTTCAATAAGAAAGATATTCATTTATTCAAATATTAAATGTCACACTTTCATGTACCTGTCCAACATGTCGCAAAACTCGCCGTGAGGAAATTTTAGTTGAAGATCTTGAAGAGGCCACTGACTCACCACTGTATTTCAGCTGAAAGTCACATACAGTAAACAGCATGAGCATTCGGTGGAAAGCTGCACAGAACGTTCAATATAAATTGAACCAAAACTTTGGCTTACTTTGTATGCAGCAAGCGCCTCATCTTGCTCCTTCAAAATGTTCAGTTTCTGTTCTCTTGAACATAGGTCATCACCCAGATCAACTTGCCTAAGGACAGAACACACTAGTCCTCAGGGTTTTCTAAATATTGTTTGCAAACTCAGAATATCTGTATGTCATATGTTACACAAATCACATGGAGCAACACACCAGCAGATATGTTTGGCTTTCTGCTCTCTTTGTTGGACCTTCTTTAAAAATGTGGCTTCTTTCATCTCTCTTGTCTGGTCTGCAACCTTGGTATAAGACATGGCTTCAACAAATAAAACACACAGGTGTCTTGCATTAAATAAGTGTGGTTTGGGGTCACATAGATTTATTTTTTATTACAAACCCATTACAAATCTGTTCATGGTTTCTGTTTTTCGCCCATAATAGTGAGTATATAATAGTGAATATATATGTATATATATATATTTTTTTTTAACTCCACTGCTGTCACTGCTGATTTACTGGAATCACATACAGAGAGATGACTCTGGTGAGGGCAGCACAAAATAAAGTGGTACATGTGAGCTAAAGATTGGCCTCAGAAGTCAAGAAAAGCACCACTGCAAAAGGCCATTTTAAGGTTTGGTAACTTGCAAAAGGGGCATGTAATTGGTAGACTTTAAAATGGAGCACTATTTATTATTATCTAAGATGCAGTCTGCTGAAAGGACCAGATTAGATCAGCATCCATTTCCATGCTGGTCCGGGCAAGTTTTTGCTTTTAAGTGCAGGTTTGATGCTGGTGGACCACCATAAATCTTTGTCTTTAGTAGAAGCGAAAAGCCTGTCAAGATATCAGCATTCCAACACACAGATACTGAGCCTTTTTGACAAACTTTAATTTCTTGGGTTTTAGTTTATAACATGCACCTCAGTGGCCCTCTGGATGAGAAATGGTGTTCTTACCCTCCCGGAGGTCCTTGTATCTCATTTTGTCTTGTGGCTGGAGAAGGATTTTAACCAGTCCTGCACGAGTAGTGATATCTGTGGTGGAAACCTGCAGCTGAGGATCAGGTTTGGTCTTCTTCTTGCTGACCTGTAAGAGTAAAAACAGAAAACTGTGACTGTACGCATGTTGAATCACAACCAGAAGAAATGCTTTCAAACATTTTTATTATACCACAGCTAACCTTAGTCAGGTTTAAAAGTGTAATTCTGTGTATGGTGTTTCCCACATTTGATGGCTGGCAGGGTATCAATTCAAATTCAATTTAGGAAGCTCAGTGTGCAAACAATAAAATTAAATTTGTAATTCAGCCTCCCACAAACCTCTCAGCTACTGCTTTTTAATGGGCAGAAATCAAATCGACCTAAGCTAATTCAAATTCCTGTATCTGTAAAGGTTCAAACTTTTCAGACCCTGTTGAAAAAAAACAGCACGAGTCATGTGCTTTCTGGCCTGGGTGCAGGTTGTCTTGCTCAGCTAGAAAGACTAATATTTTTGCTGGTAAACAGCATGCCTTTGCTTGTCCTCCAGCTAGAGCAGCAACAACCCATCACAAAAATACACTGTGATTGAAGCTGATCTTTTCAAAATTGAAGTAATGTAAGTTTCAGATTACCTTTTCCAAGGAGGGAGCCGTTTTAAGCTTATGATGGGTTGTAACAGCCAGAGATTTCCCATCAAAAGTCTTCCGCTCTTCACCAAAATGATCAGCATCCTCGACACTTTCATCAGGTTTACTGGGGCACAGAGAACACAAATGTCTTTATTGTTTGTGCAATAGCATCTAAACTCAGACATTTACATTATATTTTACATTAAGGATGCTGCTATGTGCTTGCTAAAGTACTACAAGTGTTGTAGAATATAGTTTTTAGTATATCGAATTGCTATTGCAATGCAATCTTTAACTTTTTTTTCTATGTATTACCTGAGGAGAAGGTATGGAGATGAGGAACTTGTCACTGTGAAGATGACAGGTTTAGAGTTGAACTGAGAGATGACCAGCTGCAATGTGATATCAGCTGTACCGTATCGCAAAGGTGTAAATGTGACTTTTAACGTAGTCTTTCCATTTGCTGGAATAATCCCTGATTAACATGGGGACAACACAAGTACAGTATATAAAATCTCATTTGATCACCAACTACACTTAAATCAATAACTGTGAAGGAATCTGGTTACCTGACAGTGGCTTTACAGTAAAGGCCTTATGGGGCTGAAGGCAGTACACTTGAAACTCAAAGTCTATTGGACAACTGCAGCTAAGTGGAATCACATGACTGGCGCTATAAAAGCAAAGGTCATATATTTACACATTTTCAAGTGCATATCAAAAGAGGTAAACAAATAACCAGACATGTATTTCTTCATCATATCATTTACATCTTATTTATTATGTTGACTACCATTTAAAAAAGTGATTTTTGTAATGTCCCTAAAGTTCACTACGGCTGCATATATTGGATCAAAATACAGTAAAAACAATAATATAGTGAACATCATATATTTAAAAAATATATATATTTTTTGTAACATTGTAAAAGTCCTATGGTCACTTTTGGTAATTGTAATGCATCCTTGCTAACTAAAAGTATCGATTTCTTGAAAATGTTAACATCCAGTTCTTTTGCATATTATTTGTGTAATGTGATCATCATTGCATACCTCTGCCCAAGTGGCACTGGGGGAATACTAATGTGAGACGGGATGCGAAGATCATTGATAACAGGATACGCATGAACAGGAACCAGTAAGTTCTCCTCACCCTGAAAACAACACAAACGCACAGACACGTTACGGCTGTTCAATGTCCTGTCAGTATTTGCTTGTGCAAACATCAGATGAAAACTTGTTCTTACCTTGCAGTGAATCCTGATGCTATCAGAAAAGTAACGCCACTCATCTGGCTGGAAGTGCACTGTAACAGTGTACGCCAGACCCGGAACCAGTCGGCACTGCATTTAACACAGGACTACCCTTTTATTAATGGCCCTAAACGGTTCTTTATATAATTTATGCTAAATATAACATATTACTTATTTATATATAGTTCAATATTCCACCCAATCATTTTGACAGGTTTTATTCAATTCACCTTGAGTTCCGAAACTAAAAAATCAAGAACAATAGATAAAATTTTTATTGTAATAGTAATATTTAAAATGCAGGTTGGTTACCTTTTTGATATACTTAATTTGGAAATGCTTTGTCAAAGGGGGCAAAATGTGGACACTGAGCACCTCTGAGGAGACATTGACAAGTTTCTTGGGGGAAAAAAAAAAACAAAAAACAATAAGAGCTATTGTCATTACATTACAGTACATTATCATACTCCCTCCCATTTTCTTCCCTTTCTGTAATGCTTCTTTCAGTTACAACCCATGAGATGTTTTCCTCAGAACGCGGAGTACTATCAGAGGAAATTTCTGTGACATGAGCCACGTAAACATTCCACAAAACTTTTCACACTAAAAAAAAAAATAATTTCATTAATTTTTACCAAGAAGTAAGAAACCAACCAGATTCTTCCTGTAATCCTTTCCTACTTCAAAGCCACTGAAATGCAGTTCCAGCGGTTCGGCCTGAACTGCACCATTACTCTTCAGTTTGGCAAACACCCCTAAAAGATGTACAAACATACAGTACAAAAACAAATTATACATCAGTGTGGAATAACAAAAGTCTATCAGTTTCATAAGACCAGTAATGCAGGTGGCCTGCTAGAAAGCTAGATCTAATACGATTTTTGAGAAACAAAATGTAGAAAAAGTGGTCTAACTAGTTTCCAGAAGGTGATTGGGGACATTTCCACTCTTTGTGGTGTCCTCCAGCAGCTGGCTGAGAGGAAGCAGGTTCTTCTTCTTGACGCTCCTGGAGAAGGTCTCAGGGGCCGAATGAACCACCTCCATGCCAGCTGGACTTCACAGAGATTCTTGATCATAAAAAAATCCCCATTGTTGTCATATCTTTCAATACAACATTTTGCAACTATTATAAATGCAGTTTTGATATGCTATGAATGTTCGTCAAGCATTCACATACACTTCAACCTAGTTAACGTTATGCCATGTTAACGTTAGACATAATGTCGTATCCATGTTATTTTTATTGTCTCAAATGAACTTTTGATCAATAATATGTGTCAAATGATTAATTTCCCATCTCTGCTGAGAGAGCTTTACAGCTTTAACATTTATAAATGAAATTGTTGATAGAGCAAATGACCAGCGTTAACGAAATCTTTCACGAACAGTTTGTTTTCAAAACGCAACGGACGTCACAGGTTGATATTATTGTAAACCGCTCAACGTCACCATGCTATGAAAGCGCACGTGCGTTTTATTTTAAATAACGTTACTTGGGTTTAGGTGTCGTTTTATTTGCTTATTTAACTCTACCTAGATCAAACGCTCTTTTAAAACGCACTAGAAACTCAAAGTACGTACCTGTTGATTCTCCACTGAGGTCACGTCAACAATCCCGTCACCATGACAACAAAAGACGTCGAGGTCACGGCAAAAAGGTCCAACAATTTTTATAGCTTTTACATGCACTTGAAAAGGAAAGGAGAGGGAATTGTGTGTGTGTGTGTGTGTGTGTGTGTGTGTGTGTGTGTGTGTGTGTGTGTGTGTGAAATCAAAACATTAGCAATATTTGAATAGACTTAATTGATAAATGTATACAGATATTCACTTATTTGCTCCAAAGAGTTTCCAAAAAGTTCCAAAACCAAAATAATCTGAAATAATATATAAAATGTTTGAAGTATATCAGGTTTTTTTACCTTATTTATGTTTTTAAAATTAAATTCTATAAAATTAAAGAAAATAAAATATAACATCAGACAACAGTGTTATAATTGTATTAATTAGGCCAATCAAGTATAATTCAACCCAGTAATTCAAATTCAGCAGTTTTATTTATGAAAAATAAACTATTTTACAACAACTACTTGTTGTAATACGTTTCTTAGAAAGTGCATTCAATTATTAGCATGAGAAAACAGAAATTATATACATTCAACAGACAGCCATGCTTTGCACCACTGCATAGTCACATCAAATGATTGTGTATGTTTACTGCAGAAAATCATAAGATCATTCTTAAGTAAATAGGATCCTTTCAGTCTGTTGGGGGCATCAGCAAACACAGTGTGGCTGGCTCAGCTCAGGGTTTGTGTCTGCTACGTTGTAGTAACTGGGCTGAGTGCTAGTGATGCAGGGTTGGTTTAAATGAGTGAATAGTGAGTTTTTTAAGCATAACGGATAGAGATGGTTAGGGTAAAAAGCAGGTGCAGGGTTCATGTGCATCAGGAGTTTGTAGTCCTCTTCCATTTCTTGAATTGGGGCGAGAACAGATGTCAACCCAGAGTCCTTGTCTTCTGACATTTTGGTTTTCTCGCTAAGATCTTCATATAGATGGTCCTCAGATATAGCACTGATTTTATCATGCTGTTCTTTCTGTTGTGCAGAATGCTGGGTCGTCTCAGCATTCCAAAATGTTGGTACAAATAAATTCTAGGAAGAAATATAATGATTAAAGAATATTAAAGAATATTAATCATTATTAAAGAAAAATTCATCACAATTTCATCAATTAAAATAAAGCTAAAAAAACACTTTCAGCTAGTAAATTTCACAAACAATTCCTAAAAAAACCACCAAGGATTTCTTTGAATTAAAAATACAAATTTGAAGCAAAAACCCTGAAATGGCAAGTTTACTCCAATAAACTAGAAACTGCAAAAATGTTTTACAGTCTACATTTTCTACAAGTTTACATTGAAGCATTTAAATGATTTAACCTAAAATAAAATTAAATCAAATATATAACTAAATTAAAGCTAAACACACACACATATATATATATAACAAAAGTACACAACATTAGTAAAAAGAGCAAGAATAAAATTGAAAATATAAAAATAAAATAAAATTCAAAACAAAAAAATAGTTCCATTTATGACTAAAATCACATTCTATATATAATATAGAAAATAGTTATGGTCAGTTTAACAAACATTGTTTATATAAAGCAGAGTGAAACCACATACCTTAAGAAGTTCTGGTAGTTTGGTTTTAGGGTACAGAAATCTGTACACTTTATAGATCAGCCAGGCGGCCAGAATTGCCAGAGGAAAAAAGATGGCAGCAGCAATCACACAGCTGATGAAGACTAATGCAAACACACACACAGAGGAAGATTGGCACCTGGAAGTCACCTTCTTGCACAGTCTTTTAAATCACTTTGTTGAAAAACAACAACAACGAGATCTGTATTTTTTATTTATTTTTTTACTCTCTGCTGTATTGAATGAATGCATATTTTATCAATTTGACACAATCATCATTTGTTGACAGAAATCATTTTAAACCCCAATAATTAGCTATACTGAATAGATAATTATATAATAATTTCTTAGCTGATTATTTGCGGGTCTGCCTGAAATACATTGGGTCACAGGTAAAAACACACTTACCAGGTGAGTTAGTCACACACACCGGAGCACTGAGCATTTGGTTATTGTTGTAGCCGATAACCACGTTTGCCTGAGCACAGTATCTGCTCCAGGGTGGCAGTCCTTTAACACTCACATTAGCAGCTTTACTGGCTTTAGCATCTTCCCTGAACAGCTTCACCGTCTTCTCTGTAGCCTATACAGGGATAAAGGTCATCTTATGATTATTCTGAAGATAAGCATGGAATATTTATTTATTTGTTTGTGGTTCCACCCCAGGGGCCTATTTATTTCAGTTACTTATTGTCTGTTGACTTGGTTCAAAATAAGTCAGACTAACAGAAATAAGCCTGCCTTATTTGGTAAACTTGTTTTATGAAACAGGCCCCAGATCCTTTTGACTTTTTATAGCAGATCAAAACCTACTTGACAACATGGTATAATTTATTCTATAGATTAAATCACTAATATTGAATTTGTGAATAATACCTGCAAATATTTCTTTTCATATAATGAAGGTTTTAATCAAATAAACAAAAAATTAAACATTTATTTTTATTAATATAACCCAG
>JAUMHG010000033.1:12625940-12667692 GCA_032359395.1 Enteromius anoplus | reverse complement strand
AGGGGCGGAGTCAGCGGAGCTCGTGAAGATTTAAAGGGGAAGTTCACAGAACAGAGTGATTTCTAAAGAGCTGTTTTGACAGGGTAAAATGTGCGTTTGTTTACACTATCTTTGAGAAACTTTAAAACAAACTATATTACAAACTTTCTATTAAGACCCTAAAGAATCATTTATGTGTGTGTTTCTTCTGAGTTAAAGAGTTGTATTTTCATGCTAAACAAGGCCAAAGTTTCTTCAAATTATTTGAATGTATGACAGACTAATTCTCTACTAAACTCCTTCCCGGGTTCGTATAAGTTTCAAAAAAAAAAATTTCGAGCATGGCCCCTGATGGCTTTCGTGAAGGGAGGAATTCCTTGGGATTTCTCCAGTAAGAGTATGTGCATGGCCTTCAACATCAGCAGCAGCACTGCACAGGACTCTTAAACAGTGTTTGTATAGATGTAAGGGAAAGATAACCTTGTTCAGCTTCCCAACCAAGCCAGCATGACCAGAACAGTGGATGCAGTTTGTTTTTCCAGGGCAGCAACAGAGTTTCGCAACTGTTTAGGCTATTTGTTCCTGTCATTTCACTGACGAAAGTTTCATAAACAAGGCCCAGTTCCGTGCAGGCTTTGTACATTGTTTGAGAGATGGAGCAGTCTATAAAAGCTATAAAAGATCCCAGTCATGAATTGGAACCGAAGGCGGTAAACGAAGCTGTCTCAAATTTCTGTTTTGTTGGCGATCATGTGCTTGTGACTCTTTATCTCTGTTATGTTTTTGTAAAGGTGTATCGTTCTTTATAAATATGCTAAAACTAAACACTCTTTAGAGATATGAAAGATGCAATACTATTCTATAGGGACTCAAGATTAACAGAAGATTGGGGAAAATTGTGTGTTATGTCCACTTAATCAAAGAGGGAAGACTGCTGCGACATACGCAATTTAGAAATCTAGCTTACCTGCCATTGCTCAAGTAAATGCCGCACTGTGGCAGGGTTTTCCAGAAGTCCCTCCTTAAATGTGGCATCTTGTAAGACATTGGCTGTGGTTTCTGCTTCAGTTAGCCAATTAAGGAATTTCTCCAGGTCTAAGTAGAAATGCTGCAACTGTCGCAGTCCGGCTTCCAGATCTGCCTCCTTGTCCCCTACACTGAAAGGGAAGTGACTTCATTATTAAATAGAAACAAGGCCAAATTAGCTAGTACCTTAACACACATCGTTAATAGATTGTTAAATCTGTCGGTAACAACTGCTTTAAACAACAAACCCCAGAATCTTGAATGGCATGCAATTCTTCTGAAAGCAAGTGAACCTTTGAAATAACCTCTTACACACCCTCAGCAGTGCATTATTTTCAGACTCAACAATACCACAAATACTTCCTTTCAGGGAGAGCGTTATTATATGCAACTCCACTGGTTGGTGAAGCTGAAAAAACAAAGATTTAAACAGAAGCTCACCGCTTTTTGATGTTGGCCCAAGCTAGATTCAGGCTCTCGGTCATTTGTTTAACTTTGCTGGTGTCATCGTCTGCATAAAGGGTCAGTAGTTTGTTTGCCAGCTCATTGGTGACATTCATCTGAGCTTGCCACTTCTGGATATCCTTTGAAAGTTGCTGCAATAGAATAATACACCATTTATTTCTCAGTAATCAAATCACATGCATTCATCTGCAGTACATTCGGGGAACAAAAGCACACAGACTATGTTCTGCCGTGGATTAGGTGATATGTTTATGCATTCTACATTACCTTGACATCTGCATTTTGGTCTTTTAAATCATCAACGCTGTGAGAAACTTTTTTCCAGCTCTCCAGTTTTTCATTGGCTTTCTTAACGAGAGGCTCCACCCTTTTTCTGGCCTCCAGCCAATCGCTGGAGTCCTTATACATGTTCTGCAGTTGAAGGACCCTGTCCATCAGCTTGGTGTGGGAATCTTCCCAGTGTGCCTGTAATTTTTCAACTTGAAATAAAAGACAGAATGCGTCTAAGTAACAAGTCTGAAAATCATAGTCATTGTTCATATAATGGACTATAAAATAAAGCAAATTATTTGTCTAAATATTTGATTGGCTGGTTAAAAGACTTGATTCTCATAGTCAAATATAATGCCATTGACCTCCTTTTTTTTTTTTTATTAAAAAAAGTAAAAGAAAGAAAAAAAGATTTATTGCCATATAATTTTTTAAAAGAAAGAAAAAAAAAGGAATCCTAATGCTTAAACTCTTTTTTCTCACAGCATATTGTAGTTTTGTTCAGTAGTGTTGTCTTATAACACTATAGGACCTTGAGATGCCTACTAAGACACAATCCTTGCCAACAGTGATTGTTTACATCCTGCATTACTTCAGAGATTTAGTTTTCCATCAAGCTGTTACAATGCTACAACCTTCATATCACCACAAATACAGTGCATCTCTGAGAAAGCATATGGTTATGGATGAGGCAAAGCTGACTTACTGCGGTCGGTAATGGTTGCCCGTGTCTCAGGGTTATTGGTTTTGTTCTTCAGGTTCTGAGCTGCAGTGATTTGTTTGTTCAGCTGTGGGCATCTTTGCTCCATGTCTTGCAGTGTTGACTGTTAAATCAGAGCAGAATTCTTTTACTACAGAGTTTTGTGGGATCTTTTGGTCTCATGAGGTTACTATGTGAGGCGAAAGAGCCATACTGTATATATTTTTTTGGGATTATTTTAGTACACCAAACATATTTTGGTGATATTACTAGCGATTATATTGGTTTATTAGTTTATATTATATAGGTGATTAGTAATAAAATACTAGTGCTTTCAATGTAAATCTGGTGTGATTAAATAGGGAAAATGTTTGTACCAATAAATTAACTTTTTTTTGATGATGATCATGATGCAGACTAACTGACTGTGTGATGTAATCTACAAAGAAAAAAAAAATGCTGTATTTTTATAAAAAATTGCATTTCCCTTAAAACCGATATATTTCATAGCATTATTTATGCAATTCTAAATACTTCGCAGTCCATGTAAATATACTGTACATGAATGAGTATGGCAACATTGTAACCCTGAAAAATGTTTTTGTAAAATGTTCTCATTTAACACAAAAATGACTTTACTATTTAAAAAAAAACAATATTGTTTCACTTTATTTTGATGGTTCTTTTAACACATTTTGCTGACTATAAGTAACAATGAACCTATGTGTCTGCGAACTCTCATTGGCGTGTTGGTAGAGCACTACTAGACTGGTAGGTTCGCCCTACACCAACCTTACGCTAAACTAACCCATCACAGGAATTTTTTTGTGCATTTTTACAATTTCAGATAAATTTCATTTAGACTTTGTATTCATTTATGTCCCTTGTGAGGACCACACAAAATGTCCTCACAATGAAAAATGTTTTCAGAGAGCTGGTTACTTCTTAATAATTGGTCCTAATAATTGGTAAAGCAAAAAACACCCACACGCTGGCATTTGTGGTTTATTGTTTTTATACTGTACAAACTGTACTGCCCTGCACCAACTCCACAACTAAACCTATTCCATACAAGAAACTTTGTGCAGTTTTTGATTTGACACCATTTAGTATGTTTTTAAGCCTTTTGAATTATGGGGATATTGGCAGTGTCCTCATAAACCACCTTCAAATTGTAATACCTCGGTCATACCTATATCCTATTAAACAAATTTGTGTCCCCGTAAACCACCAATCCAATAAGGTCTGGTCTGCAGCTAATTTCAAATGTAAAAAGGCTAGCCAATCATAATAGAGGTCATTTACATTTACTGTACAGCCTGTGTAATTCTAAGGGTCATAAAAAGAATATAAATTGGTTACATTTTTGGTCACTAAATTCTCTTTGCTGCTTGGGGCAGTGTAGAGAAAACATGAAATGTTGCTCCTGCAGGACAAGAACTGCAAGCTAACGTCACAATCTAACCTTGAGTTTCACCGTCATTTCGTTGATCTCGTCAAGATCTCCAACCAATACTCTTTGAGTCTGGACCATATGATCCAAAAGAGCGAGCCAATCGTCAAGCTCCGTCCAGGATTTATTGAATTTATCAAGAGCTGCATCTCCGGCTGCACTACCAGTCAAAGTTACGGCTGGGAAATAACAAATGATCTTTTACTCAGACCTTCAGACTTCTAACACCACATAAGCAACATGAGATTTGCATGAATTTTATTTAATAGCATATTATTATAGCTTCAATCATCACACATTATTCGATTTCATACCTGCGAGCTGACATTTGTCTCGCCGGTCTTTAAGAAGAACTTGAATGGATGTCCAATCTGCACTAAGGCCATCAAACTGCCCCTGGAATACATCAATCCAGGAGAATTATATTATATAAAGTTTCATGCCATAACGCTGATAGACTGATATAGTCTGATATATTGCATTACGGTACAGCGATGGTAGATTCGACTGGGAAGTGTGCTGGGTAATCTAATATCACAGTCATAGTGATTCTTAGATCATATTTAATAATATCATGGTCGATTACACACCTTCTCCGGTTGGCATGGTGGTCTCTCTTTTGCCAAAACGACTTCCACTGCTGGTTTCTTTTCCTTTATATCCTCCTCGATCTACACAAAATAAAGAGTGTTACAAGCTCTTGGTGCATAATGAAGATCTGTAAAGTTTCAACGGCTCGTTTGTGACATCACAAAGTCAAACACTGGCCAGATGTTTACAGAAAGAAAGAAGGCGGAGCTATTGCTGGATGTGTTGTGTGTCGTTATAAAAGTGAAACTACTTTCTTTGTACTTCCAAAAGAGGACACAACAAGAAATTATGGGTTAAGTTGTATTTACAACACTGTTCAGTGGGGTAAAAACACAAATATTAGAGTGTGTTCAGTGCATTTACAGAGGACTATTTCCTAAACCTAGAAAAAAAATCTATACTTGCTGTGCACATAGACTATCGGGCTATTCTAACTGTCTTGTGCTTCTGACTCACAACCTTTAAGTAAGTTAAGTTTTCTTATTAAAACAATCTGCTTCGTACTTTTCAAATGCGAATTTGAGCAGTGAACGGTAGCGCTTGTTGTTTGTCATTTCTCCAATCACGAATACGGGCATGGGGTTGTGTTTACTAGGTGCGATGTAACGCAACGCCTATAAAGACAGTACTAAGTAAGTGCATTTGTAATTTGTTATATATTTTTTTGGTTGCTTACTGCCAGGAACGCTGCATCACGTTATGGTAAGGGGCGTAACATTTCCGCCAAACGTTTGAGATATTCAGCCAATCGCAACGCACTGGATTGCTGGCCAATCAGAGCATACCTTGCTTTTTTACAATTATGACCTTGTACAAACGGACCCGTTTTGGAAGGCGGGGCTTAGAAGAGAAAAAATATATGTACAATATGTGAAAAAAAAAAAAGTGATTTTTGAAACTTAAACCACATAAACACATTGCATTGCACCAAATACACAAAATTCAGTTACTTTCAGCAACATCATATGACCTCTTTAAACAAGCAATCTAGTTATTACTTAACCGAACAAGTCCAGGTCACATTTCACCATAAAAAACTACAATAAATAAATAAATAAAAAGTGACAATTAATTACATTTGGGAATAAAGCTTTTCCTTTGAAAGCCTGAAAAGGAGCATTAGGAATAGTATTGCCTTGACAAGCACCACTAACCGGAACAAAGATTTGGTTTTAAAAAATAAACAACAGTATAACAAACAACACGCAGCAATGTGCAGATCATAATCAACTGAGTAAGGCCAAATCAGAGAAAACCAGCCACAAAAAAAATCGAAACCACGTAAGTACAGATGTACTGATTTTTTTCATCAGTTCAGTAACTGAAAGAACAAATGATTTCCTGAACCCATTAGTTCCATGTCTAGGGAAGCGAAACCCGTTTCTTGATGGGAGCAGCTGAAGCTCTGTATGAAGATGATGCTGGAAGTCTAATTAAATAGACAGTCTATGTCATCTAAAAACCCTTTTGGTACAAATTTGGGAGACTGTGTAAAATAAGACCAGTGAGACTTGGTGACAGTTAAATGCTATTAATTTCTTATCCCTAAAGACCTTGGTCGGCAAAGCAATGGGTCATTACAAAAGTTAAATCAGACTACATAATATAATAGAGTACAACTTAAAATTTTCTTTAATCCTTGTTGCAGAATGAAGGGATCAAATAAGCAATGTAATGCCAGCAATGAGCCTCCACCACTGCACCACACCAGGCTAAATATTACCGCCTTAAGTTGAAAAGACAGATAGCTGTATTATGAAACCGCAAGACTGTAAGAAGAGTGTTCTACATATGTGCTTGATCATGTCTGTGAGATTACCTTTGGGTCCACGGCAGTAGGGGACTGCTCAAGCTGATTCTTTGTAGTGGAGGCCCAAATTGAGAGCTTGGAGAGCTGTTCCTGGTACAAAGACAAATCCCTCAGGAGATCCTCTATTTGTCGCTGCTTCTCAGGAAGATCAGTGGACACCTTTGGAATAGAGAAAGAAATATTTAAAGTAAATCACAGCAGGAGGGAATCTTACTAGAACGTGTCCAGGTATTTGACACCAAAATCAAAAAAGTAGTATGATAAAATATTAGAGTCAAAATTTAGTGAAAGAAATAGTTTAAAAATATATAATATTTTTCATAAAGAACAGAAAACTTTCTTTTTAAGAATCACCAGTTTTTAAGGAATTAATGAGAATTTAGGGGGAAATATGCCTAATTATCACTTAAATAATGCAAATAAATAAAAACTAAGCTATTACAGAGAAAAACGCAACACACTTCCTTGAGGTGAATCTTAATGTATTAGAGGAACGCTATTATGCACCTACAATTACTTGACTATTCAGTGATAATGCACTCATTAGGTTGTAATCACACCAAGGTCACAAAATCATTGAATTTAATGGGCCAGAGAGATCAAACTGTAGAGAAGGAAAGAAACTATTTAGATTACCTTGGCCCATCGCATGTTGATAACCTTTAGATGTTTCTCCAGAGGTTTGACTTTATCAGCTGGGAGGGATGAGCCTTTGCTGTTGATCTGATGAAGCGCTTGTCTCCTGCTCGGCAGTTCCACCACCCGGCCCTGAAGATTTCAACACACACATATTAATTATCTGCTCGTCTCCCGCCCCCCCCCCACACACACAGAAACACACTTAAGCAAGCGGTTTTTACCTTCACTTTTTCTAATGTTGCACTGAGCTGTTCCTTGTGACCTGCTTCTACAGGAAGTGCAACCACAGCCTCTGCATCATCCAGCCAGGACTGAAACTCCCCCATGTCTTCATTTAACTCAGCGAGAACAATTTTTGCCCCTGCAGACCTAAAACACACAGCAGCCGTATTTATGCATTCCTTCAAAATAAGGACAAAAGAGGGCAATTACGTAGGTGTTTGCTGCTCAAATTGAATTATGCTAAGATATTCAAACGTGTGCGGCTCTCTCACAAGCTGCCTGCATTAATGTGTCCTGAATTTTTACTAACCGTCTCTTGATCTCAGTGAGCTGGTTGGACACTTTAGCCCAGCGGGAGTTGATAGAGGCGAGCTGCTGTTTAATGTGGTCCCTGTCGTCCTTACTGCACTGTGGAGTCAGATCTGTTCCAAGAGCATTGAGCCCCTTCACTGCTGCTTCCTGTTTCTCCAAACCCCCCTGGAGCTCCTGGGAAAGTAGAATGTCGCAGTATGGATACTCTAATCTAACTTGACTAAAAACTGCTAATACTTTCTATGAAAGCTTTATATTATGCTTTATTTCTGCTAATAGTTATTAGAAATAATCCACTCAAATATGAAAATTCTGTCACTGTCATATTGTTCCAAACCTGTAAGACTTTCTTTGTTTTGTGGAACATACTGTAAAAGATTATATTTTAAAGAAATGTTACATTTCCATTAGATGAATAAAACTAGTCAATAGGAACTGAGACTGTTTGGTTATCAACACTCTTCAAAATATCTTCTGTTTTCTGCCTTGAGAAAGAAATGCATACATTTTTGGTAACTTAAATCATGTAGTAGTGTTAGTAGTAGGCTTAATATAATATACACATTGCAATCTGTTATATATTACATTCAAATAATACAATTGTAGCCACATATTCAATGTCTGATTACCTTGAGGTGGTCTCTATTATTTATGGGGTCTTGTTCATACTTCACTATCTTCCTCTCAGCATCTGTGAGCCAGTTGTCAAGTGTTTTATGCTCCTCACTGAATTTCTTGGCTTTTTCAAGGCGGCTGAAAAGCAACACAAGTACATAAACACAACGTTTTGAGTCAGAGAATGAAAGAATGGAAGAGAATATATAAAAATCAATATTCTAATCTAAAATGAGTAATGTTAATGTGAACATTATTTACTTCAAAAGCATTCAATTTTGTGGCTTATTAACAGACAATGACTCTTTTACTTGCGTCTAGAAGACTGATTTTGAGGTATTCTAAATACCTAATCTGTTAGCATATGCTTTTTTTTAATTAAAACTCATTAATTAAAAATGATCAAATAGCTAATAAAAAATTTCAAATGTTGTTTCACTTAACAGAAATAAAAAAACATAAATATTAAAAACTTAAAAAACTAATTTACAATGATGCTTTTGCAAATGAAGTTGAAATAAAACCTTAATTTAAATTTAAACAAATTACTAAAATGAAAAATTCATAAATAATACTATAATATTCAAGCACACCTTGGAACAATTTGCCTATTTAATAACACATTCTATTGACTCATTTAGGTGACAAGGCATATTTCAACAGTGTAATGTGAATCATCCTTACACAAGTCGGTCGTGATAGAGCTTTTTAAGGTTTTCCCAGTTGGTTCTGAGCAGCTGGACCAGTAAACTTTCTTCTGGATCAGAGGCACCCCTTCCCAGAGCCTCCGTCACTGGACTCTCCAGTTTATCCAGATTAACTTTAACCTCCTATATCACACGCAACACAACTGATTAAAGCATTTATATTAGTTTTAGTGCTGTTTCAACGGTGGGTGTAAAACAAATTGTGTGCGTGTACAACTCATGAGCAAATCAATAATAGATTGAATCAGCTCTTGAATACAAAAAGGCATTGGCTACTAAAAATCATTGGTAGAAATGAGACATGGTTTATGATAAAACCTTAAGGCACTTCTCTTGTTGGGGAACGTTGATGAATGCTGCAGACCAGTGCTCAGGAGAGTTCAGCAGAGCTTCGTTTTCAGCGATACACTGCAGCAAAAACCGTAGCTCCTGAACAGACAAATGTGTGTCATTCAAATTTGCTCAGATGGAAAAAAAAAAAAAAAGACCACTGTTCAATCAAGAGCAATAAACAGATGGAAAAATGAATTTTCAGGGGGGGAAAACACTGCTTAAAACTCAATTGTTCTTCATTTCCTAATTAAATCAATAAACCATAAGATGCAGCACATTAGAGTGATTTTTTTTATGTGACCTTAGACCCCCAAACCGGTCATAAAGGTAATTTTTTTTAGGTAATTGTGATTTTTACATCATCTGAAACCTGAATAAATAAACTTTACATTGATATCTGGTTTGTTAGGATAGGGCAATATTTGAACATCTAAAGGTGCAAAAATAAAAATCTAAATGTTAAAAAATATGTTTTGATATATTTACCGTAGGAAATGTACAAAATATATTCAATGGAACATGATCTTTACTTAATATCCTAATGATTTTTGGCATAAAAGAAAAAAATTATCATTTTGACCCATACAATGTATTGTTGGCTATTGTTACGGATATATCCGTGACTTAAAGGTGCTATATGTGTAGACACACAGTGGTTGAACTAGGTATTACAGTCCAAATTCAAAATATTGGAGAGGGTTTTTTTTACCCAGACCCTTCTCCTCAGACTTCAAACACTCAGGTTGCGGATATATACCCAGTATACCACAATCAAAACGATAACACGATAACATAATATATACACACACAGTTTATTTGCGAAAACAGATGTTATTGTGTTTTTATTGGGGTTCATTAAATTAGGATTTATGAATTTGTTACGCCAACATCTATTAACTTTTTTTTTTTTTTACCGCCAAGAGCACACTTACACTTTTTTGGTGCACTTTAGTAAAATGAACATCCAGCCCTGCCCAGTGTTTATTGATCGGGAGAAGGCGGGGCTCCACCAGCTTGCCAGCTCCACCCTCTGAAAGCACACGGCCCAATCCACGCAGGTCCTCCAACCTTGGACGCTGCTGTTCAATCTCAGAACCAACTGCCTGATGGAGAACATACATCAATTCTTTTGGTGTACAGTCTTAAACAATCCTTCAACTTCTTAAGAAAGAAGCAAAGGGACTTAAAAGAAACTTAAATACTTCCCTGGTGGAAGGAACTTTGAAAAGTCGAATTTAAGAATCTAAAATAAAAGAATCTCAATAATAATTAAGACTAGTGTACACAGAAACGTTTGCTCTCACTTTCACTCGGGGCTCCTCGGGGGGATCAGGAAGTTCTGCTAAGGTCTTCTCAATTTTGTTCAGCCACTGCATCATGTCATCTGTTTTCTTACAGAACTGGTACCACTGCGGGGCAAGAGCAAGGGCCTTCTTCCTTCTCAGGGCTCTAAGATTCTATCAATCCAGAATGGATATATCAAGACTCTTTACATATGGTGCACTCATACATCAGAAATCAAATGAAAATAAAGAGTATGTCTATAATTATATAACCCAGAAAAACATGATTTACCCAAGTTTAACATACCAACTCAAGTCCAAACTCTATATCTAAAATGGCTGGCTACTGAAAGTAACCACATCCCTGACCTTATTTTTGACCATGTTTCTAACGTACCATTACTAAAGTGTGACCTTTCTTATTCCAGCTTTGACCTTATCTCTGACCTGAATAACAACACAGGAGTTCAACCAAACACTGACCGCACTGACTGACTGTACAGAATATAAACCTTAAATATAACAAGCCCATTGTCAATTTTTGAACCATAAACCTTTCAAATTTTTGTTAGATTTCTGCTTAAAACAAAATAAATAAATACAATGCCACAAGATTTTGTGATACTTGTGGCGCCATGTGACATCACATTAATTTGCATATTTATGATGCCATTGCGTCAAGTTTGCGTTCTGACATGTTTTGGCGCCCCATAAAGCCCCATAAAGCTGTTCACATCATATTTTCTGTTGTACATAAAACAATAAACACGAGAGAGTTGACCATAGACATATATAAACACAAAATTTTAAACATAAACTTAAAAAATTTACAAAAAATTACAAGAAATGTGTCAAATTTTTGCTTATAGCAAAATTAAAAATGTAAAAGACCACCAAAAAAAATGTATATCTAATTTATTTAAAATTATTTATACTGATGAGGACATTATTTTTGTAATGTGTAATCAAACTAACAACTAAAATTACAAAAACCGCAAAATTACATAGCATGGACAGTTAGATGTTCGATGCATTTGTCCTTGGTTTGTATGTAAAGAAGACATTTAAATTCAATGACGTGTTATGAGTCTAATAGTCTAACATGTGTACTTGAAATGTGGCAGCATGCAAAATAATTACCTTCAGAGTGTCATATTTGTCATGAAGAAGATTGTGTTTCTCACGGACAGCCTCTTTTTTCTCCCCGCTAGTTCTCTTGAGGAGATTTTCTCCTTTTACGAACAGTTCATTTAGGGCATCCTCATCTATGCCCTGTGAGTGAAATTGCAGACAAAATTAGCAAATTATGTCAGAATCTGTCTATTAGACCATTTTCAGCCGTTAAAAACCATAAGCAATGCAATGATGTACTGTGCCAGCATTTGTTACTCATGAACCAGATCCATTCCCTGAAACTCATTATGTTTCTTGTCATGAGATCTTTAAGATAAGCTCGGAGGCTGTTTCAGCCTTTAGCAGCCCGTGCGGTTCCACTGACTGAAATTAATTTTAGCCAAAGAAACAGCTGAGAGTATTTTCTTACCGCATCCTCCAGGAAATCTTCCTCTTTTAGACTTTCACCTAATTTAATCTCCTCGTCCAGCACCTGGAGCCATATATTAGCCTGTCTGTGGTACTCATCTAACTCTTGAGAGGAGGCCTGGAAGAAAATATGATCAAATATCTAAAAATCCAATTACATACACACACAAAAAAATCTATTTTCTAAGTGGGATAATGAGACAATGTCTCTGATGAATCGAAGGATCAACAAAGGAAGAGAAATCAGATGGCTCTACATATGGATTTGTATACATATATATCGGACGTACAGCTTTTCATAGCCCTACCTGTCCTATTAGAATCCTCTTTGCAACAATGTCAAATCGGTGATTGAGCTGTTCTAGCTTCGGTTTCACTTGAGCTTTACAGTGTTCCCCTCTGTTCTTTATAAGGTCCTCTGCCAGAACCTGCACCGCTTCGACCTTCCCCTTCATCTCCTCCAACTCCATCCGCAAACCCTAGATATTCAAACAATAAGAAAAAAAAAACAATGTTGTGCGTTATAATATATTTGTGCAGCCAAAATAAGAATTTTTGTTCACATACTATGTGCGTATACTGTGTATATTTGTTATACACGTATATACACACATGCATGTTCATATTTAAGCAAAATGTTAGATTTGTGTAAATATATACTGTATGTTATTATTTTGTGATGCAATTAATAATTTGACATCACTAATGTGACATGAATTTCCCATATATATATATATATATATATATATATATAAATGGTAAAAATGTAGAAAAAAAACTGTACATGCATCTTCATTCTTAGAGTTAATAGCATGGGAGATTTTGTATTTATTTATTTATTTTTTTACATTTTTGCCGTCACACCACTGATACGTCTACTACTATATATTTAGAATTTAAAAAAACCCTGAAACTTCCAAAACACACATAAACTAAATCTACAGATATAATCATTTTGGTAGTAAGTTGCAGAATACATATATTATATCATTTGCAAATGAAACGATGATCAATAATTTTTTGGTGTGTGTCTGTCTGTCTGTTTTGTTCTCCCTAATGGCCTAATCTAGAGTTTTATTTGCCGCAAATTGCTTCCAATTAATGAGCCATCAAAACATTATTGTCATAGAAGAGATGGATAACTGTTTATTTAATTTGATGGAAAAGTATGGCTGCATAAAACAATCTCTGGTCCTCAGTAATGGAGAACAGTTGGTTGTGAGTGTGTGTTATGTGCTACCTTTATAACGTGCTCGACACAGCCCTTGCTGTCCATCTCATCCAGCGTTTCTTCAGCGCGATCCATCCAGGTGTTGATCTGAGAAATGTTCTGCTCGAGTGTTTTCATCTGACTCTGATAATCCTGGAGGACAGATGAAGAGTTACGTTTACATCTGGCTGGTTAGCACAAAGGAAATTTGTAGCGCAAGGAAATTTCATGTCACATTAAAGAAATAGTTCACCCAGAAAATGAACATTCTGTCATTGTTTACTCACTGTCGTGTTGTTCCCATATAACTTTCTTTCTGATGCTGAACACAAAAAAACATTCAAAGTACTATTTAACTATAGTAAAATAGAGTGGAAGGCTGCATGGACCACTTTCATAATTCATTTATCATTCATTTATTAATGAATAATTAATTTATTCATTCATTTTAGTATTTTGCACCCTTTTTTGACATAAATTAAATTTTTACGACTTAAGAAGACTTATCAGTTTTCACAATATTCTCATGTCCATTATGAAACATGAAAAGTTTCTCCTCAAAAGCATGGAAAAGAGTGAAAAGTTGAATCCTTTTGCATAAACATGATAGAAAGTAAGTCATACAGGTTCAGAATTTTCAAGTTTGGGTGACATATTTCTTTCATCGTTTCATTATACTTTAGAGGCCAAGACTTATCTCTTGACATATTGTCCCTCAGATATTTATAGTTATTTACAAAGTAGAGCAAGGAGAAAATACAGTCAAAGAGATAAAAGATGAGAAAAATGATGGAGGAAACAGCAAGTAGTAGAAAGGTAATAAAGAAGAGCGGGAGATAAATGTGCTTAACAGTTTCATAACATTATTGCCGCCTCCAGAAACCGCTGTCTGGATTTAAAGGAACAATACGGAGATGTGAAATTGAAAGGAAATGAATTTAGCCTTGTAGGGCATATTTAGCATAAGAAATATTTTCCTTAGAATGAAATGACTCAGAAAAGGGTCAGAGGGTTGCTCACCAGCAAGAGTTTCAGCCACTGCTCGCTCCGTGACGTCACTGCGATCCAGTTGCAGTTGAGCAGACTGACCTTGTCATCAATCAGGTTCTCCTGGCTTCGAAGTAAACCCTTCAGGGTCTCTGCCAACTCCCTCACCAGTTTCAGCTGTGGCTTATGACGCTCAGTGTCCTCCTGCGTGGCCTGGGTGGGAAAGATGAAGATTTAATAGGTCGTTTTCCACCTTTTCTTGTCAAAAATGAACTTTAAGTAAAAACACCCACCTTCTTGGAAGCAAAACAACATCGCTAATAAACTAACACTTCACCATTTGTATTTTATTCACCAAAACACAACAAATATTTTTCAGATCATCTTATTCTGTATTCTACTGAAAGGCATTTTAGGTGTGGAAAAACACGGAGGAGAGAAAATGATAACAGAACTGTCATTTTTGGGGGGAAACTATTCCTTTAATGACTAGCAAACTGTTTCAGATATAAACAATGCTGCTGAAATGAAACCAGTGGAGTATTTATTTACCTTTGCCCAAGCCAACTCTGCATCCAAATCGCTTGGCATGCCTTCCACTGAAGAGCGGCGCGTCAGTTCCTCATCAGTAGTTGCCAACCATTCTGTCAGACTGTTTACCTCCTTCCTAAACTTCCTTAATAACTTTAAAAGCTTCTCCAGTTCCTGCTTTGCTTCTGTTACCTGCACACAGACAAATGTTTTGTAAATCAGCCAACAAGTGTTTAACATAAATGGAAACTCCTTCCAAACTATTTCTTACTAAAACATGCGTTCAAAAGTTTGGGTACTGTGTATACAGTAAATTGTAAAGAAAAAAAAAAGAGTTTTTTTTTTTTTTTTTTCACACTTTTGAATGGTAGTAAGAACAGTCTGCCAGTAACAATACACATTGAGTAGCTGTGTCAAACTAGAACTGCACATGTCTAGCATTTAGCCTTTTATTCCCTCACCTGTGAACCCAATTCATTGTATGCGAGTTTGAGGGCCGTCAGCCTGTCGTCCAGCTCTTTGGGTTGCTCTGTCTGCTGCTTCTGCACAATCTGTCTTCCTGTCTTTATCACCGTCTCCACCTCCGCTTTCACCTCGCTCAGATTCTTATAGAACTTCTACATGGGGGAAATAGAGAAGGATTAAACTCAGTCTGACAAGAGCCAAATAGCAACGTATAATTAAACAAAAACTACAATTAAACTGTTAAAGAATGCTTAAAATTACAACAAAACGCAGGACAAATTTCATACCGTATGAAGTAATCAGTTCAATCTCCACAACTACTCGTGCATTAAAAATTGATGCATTTATAAAGGCTATTAAAACACCAAGCACCCTACATTACCCACCATGCATTGCTCCAACTGTGACTGCACCACCTCCTGCTCCACACTCCGAATACTTAGCACGGCCAGCTTCCCTTTCACCTCCTCTAACACTCGCTCACATTCCCTCAACCGTTGATCAAAGTTAGCCGGCTTTTGGAAAAGCCGGAACTTGCCTTTAACTTGGAATAGTTTATCCTAAACAGGCACAAAAAAACAGGCATTTACTAAAAGGTATTTGATTACTTGTTCATTATTTGATATATGCATTTAAGCAGGAAGTACAGTGGCCAGGTATTGCAAGACACAATGAAATCTCTGTGCTGTGCTACTTTTATTGTGTTGTGGCTTGTTTTCATCATGTTGTGGTTTGCTTCTGTTGTATTTTGCGATATATCGCCCAGACCTAGTTATGGGTTGTTTCCGGTGTGTTGAGACTTGGTCCCATTGAGTTGTGGCTTGTTTTTGGACATTTTGTTGTGTTGAGCACTACTGGGCCACTACTTGTTAGAAAGTACTTGTTAGAAAGGATCTAACAACAAATCTACAGTAATATTACAAATAATAATGATTTGTGACTCTTACATATGTCGCATCAATCTCTCCAATCACTTTCTCTGATGCATCAACCTCGACAGCCTTTTTCTTCATGTCATCCAGAGTCACCTCATGACCATTCAACTCAGTCTGAATTTTCTGTTTAATGAGATAATAATAAAGCAGTAATAATTAACTTTAAAAAATAATTAGCTGAAAAACTAAAATAAAATAAAATGTTTATTTGGCCCATATATATATGAGATGAAAAGAATACCTGTGCCTCCTGAGGTATCTGTGCAGCATCTATGCCATCTGCTATGTAAGCAGTCAAATGTCGGTCAGTGGTGTTCAGAGAGTCCTGAATGAGGCGCAGGGTTTTGTCGTTCTCCTGGGCCCACTGCAAGCTCTTCTCCAGCTGCTGTCGCCTTTGTAGAGCCTGATATTGACATCAGAATGCGGAAGGGAGTAAGTCCAATGAATATACTTGACGCTTCAGCTGCAGCAAAACCACAAGTTCTTACCCTTTGCATTAGTTCATCCCAACGCGTGTTGTAGTCTTCCACTTTTTTGTGTATGAGCTCATCGAGGACTCTGCCATCCATAAGGGTCTGGGCTAATTCACGGATCTGGTTGCGATTATATTCAGGATGCTCTCTAATCATGGTGTCTAAAGACTGGAAGGGAATTGGATTTAAATGTCATTTGAAAACATACAATTTAATTTAAAAAAATGCTTTCAATGGTGATGGTGCAAGATTGAATTTTGGTATGACTATTTTATCATCATAAGTGCATGTATTAGCTCATAGGAAATAAAAATCATGAATGAGATCCATTTAATATCTCACATTTTCTCCTAAGCAACAAAATGAGTTCTGGTAGCATTCCTCATTTTTAAAGTGGTTTTAGATAAAAGTCTGCTAAACCAATAAATGTTCTGTTAAAGTCTTCTAATTCTCAGTTTTGTAAAAAGCTCTAGAGCAATAGTTTCTTAAACTTCTTTTTAATCAGTTGAACCACTTAGATGTAAAATATTTACTTGAAATACTGCAAAGAAGTTAATATTGAACTTTTTTTTCAATTAACAACACATTCACATATTCATGGTTCTCTGATGTCACATCACATGCTAGTAAACAAATAAAATATTTTATCATTTTTATTAACTGTTTACATTTTATTTATTTTTGTCATTTTATAGATGGCTGCACAAAAAAGTTGTGATTTTAAAAACAACTGATTTTGAACAACATTGTGCCTTACTTTTTATTGTATTTATGTCTATTTTTCACTTTTTCGACAACTCACAAAGCCCTGTTTGGAAAACGCTGCTCTGCTGTACAGTCTCGGATGAGACCATCAATAATCATCTGAGAAACGTCTGAGACAAAGTGGAAACTCCAATAAGAATGGCATTTAGGTCAGTGTCTTGCAATATGAAAGGAGTAAACGCTAAACAATATAACATTCCTCTGGGACAGAGTGACCTTTCCAAGTCAAACTCTTACCTAAAATGAAAACGGTGTCATAATTTACTCAAGCTCATGTCATTTGAAACCTGTCTTCTCTTATTTTTTTAGTAGAACGCAAAAAGAAATGTACTTGTACAGCTCTTTTAACATCAACAGGTCATGGTGACCACAGACTGTCGAGCTATAAAAAGAAGGAACAGAGCATACGATACGCAATACTTGTTTCTAAAACCACATAATATTCTTATGTGAAAACCAGATCAAAAACCATTCTTTTAAAACAAGCTACATATAACCTTCCTTATAAACAACCTAAAGTAGCCTATTATATATACACACACACACACACATACATATATGGCTTTAAAAGGCGTCCTCTTTTGGTAAACAGTCTCATAATAGCTCTGAAGTTCATCTCAAAGATTTTTAGCACTCACAGTCAAAGCTTCTTCTATTTCCTCTACACCTCCTTGAAGGCTTTCGGTTTCATCTAGTTTCTTCTCCAGTAGGTCCATCCAGGCATTCTCCAACTCCAAATAAGACAGCAGCTCACACCAACAAGCCCACACCTCCTACAACAGCCAACAGAAATGGGCACGTGGTTAGTCAAACAAATCACATTGGGCCTGTGTCCTGAGAATTTGATCAAAGGTTAGAAGAACCAAATTAGCGGTTCGAACTGAAAGAGCCTGGTGCTAGCAACATCAAAGTTGTGGGTTGGATTCCCAGGGAACACACACACACACTGATACGGTGTAAACCTAAAAAGGACTTTAAGTTGCTTTGGATGAAAGCGTCTGCCAAATGAATAAATGTCAACGAACGAGACACTATCTGACTCCTGAGCACAACCCCATCACTGGCACAATATCAAGCTCACCTCTAAAGTCTTGCATTTTCCATCCAACCGGCTGCACAGTCGCTGGTAGTTAGAAGTCAAAACATCCAGTTCTGCCTTCAGGGCATCATGGGCTGCAGGAGGAGCCTTTGAAATGAAATTGGTGACTTTATCCGTCAGTAGCTTCACCTTTGTTTCCTTTTGATGGACTTCCTCTTGAGCCCGCTGAGTGGGAGAGAGGAGAGGAGATTACGTGAGCATTCAGATGTTTTCAGCAAGGTTAGTGAACATCGGGATTCTCTTAAGCCTCGGCTTGCAAAGTTAAGCTAAGTTTGGCACTGGGACAGAGAGAATACAAGATCCCCGCTGTTGACTGTTGAACTTGGGAAGTTAAACAAAAATGTGCCCCATTTACTTCATAAAAAGCACAAAAGGAACAGGATCACATAGAGGTGAAAAGCTTCTGTGCACTGAGACGGAACCTGTTAGGAAATGAATATATTTCAGCTGTCTAGGTGTCAGTCTTCTGCTATCATGACAACTGTCTGGGGAGCTTCTCAGACACTTTGTTCTCAGTACAACAAGTTCGCTTTTCTTTTCTTTCAAGTTTGGCGTCTCGGCACTTTCAATGAATGGGGTACAAATTGGTGTCCCCTGACTGTTGTTGAAAGCAACGAAGACACAAATCCCATGTTCTCGAGTGAGATTAGATGTGTTAGATAAGCCATTATCGAACATAAAACTAACACAGCATGAAAAGTAGTCAAACAATGTCTGTCTCCCTCTAAAAATGTTGATTTTGGCTTGTTCCACCTTAGTGGTCCTATTCTTTTTGAGGTATCCAATATTAGACATGCCATAGTTTTGACCCAGGTGATATTTAATGCTTTTTAGAAATTGAATACTTGAACACATTTAATTATTGCTAGTTAGTCCGTCCAAAAATATCTGTCTGTACCCTATGTTTTGCATGCAACCCTGTGACCACATGATTACAGGACAATAAATGACTCTGCTTTTTCAGTGATCTATTTTTTTTACTGAAAAAAAAAATAAAAATGTTAACCTGTCAATCATTTTTTAGCCCCTCAAGATACACCCACAGAAAAGAAACATCAATATGATCTGAACTCTTTCATAAACAGCAACATGAATAAATGGAGGAAAAAAATGAGTTATTTGCTTGTTTCTTGACTCTTAAGAAAAAGAAAAAAAGAAAAAAAAAACATTAAAGTTATCTACATATTTTTTTATTAAGTTTTTACTATTTAAGAGATAAAATATTTGTTAATTATTTTAAATTTAGATTAAAAGATGCCAATGGCAAACCCATTAAGGATTCTAAACAATGACATCTTCCTCTGAAGAAACATGCTTAAGGAACAAACCCTCAGTTCCTCCACCGCTTTATGAAGCTCCTCGGGTGTCTTGTACTGGAAGTCTCGTTCCAGATACTCTTCCTCTGCCTGAGTGATCCACTCCTGCATTTCCTGCATCTCCTTCCTCAAACTCACCGTCATGTCCAGCCCTCCTTTCAGGGCTGATTTCTTTGCATATGCCTGAGGACCAACAAAAGCACATTTTGGTTTTTTAATGACTTCCTGAAACTGCAGAAAAACACTCTAATAACATCAAAGTTTCACTTCGATATCGCCTAGGTGTGAAAATGGTATGCGTGGGCTTTTAAAGATGACTAAATTGTACCTCACCTCGTAATTAATTAGTATAAAGCACCGTAAGCCCATGTGGCCCGTTAATTACCTGTTTGCAAATGAGCTCCCACTGAGCATTGAGCTCATCAAGCATCTTCTGTATTTTGATGGCAAACGGTGTCTCAGCTTCCCTCTTCAAGGCCAGTCCCACCTCATTGATGCCGTTCAGACTCGGTTGGACAGTGTGGATGTCGTTCACCAGAGCCTGGCAAATCAAAGGAGAATGTTTGAAATAGATGGTCTTGGCCATTCTGAAAACCAGGTCATGCCAATGCATTGACCCAATTCTACAAGATAGAAACGAAGCTATTGCCATCATTGCAGCTAATTCACCATGGGGCACATAAATACAGAGATACCATTTGAAAAATTTAATTTCTTGTTAAGCTACAGTTTTCATGACTAGTAATATGAAAAATCATTTCCTGCCATTGCCTGAAAAGAGAAGGCTGGGTCTTTACTGAGTCAGGTCCCAACGGGTTTACAGCTTATTCATCCACCGCTGCGGCTATATTAGCAGGTCTCCCAAAATATTTTTACAGATTTCATCTTAATGAGAAACAGCTCTTCCTCTTCCAGACCAATGCTTTAATTTAGGCTACGCTTCGCATCTGCATAAAAAGCACTCTCTTCTGAATTTGAATTTTTGGGCTATGTTTGTGAAACACAATGGACCTTTTTCACGCTCCACGTTCAAAACGGGAAGCTTCGTGTAGTTGTGTAAAATAACTTCCGCTGTAGTCTGTATGAATGGCAATGCCCGTTGCACAAGGTTTTCTTTCCGTTAGGCTACAATCGTCACGAATAAGATAAAACTAGAGTCGTTCTAATATATTCACATCCCAGAGCAATTAATAAATAACTGATTTTTCTATCTCAAACGTGACATATCCTTTGGGTTTGAGCGCATTGCATAGCATTATAATGTAGATCAAATTTGGAGATGAATAGTAGGCCTAAACGCTGCGCAACAATAACACTAAAAATAAAATGAAAACACTGTATATTCAGAGTATTTCTCCAATGTGAGCAGTCCCAGGCAACACCGTCAACTAGGGCTGAACGATATTCTGTTTTGACATCGACTTCGCAATGTGCGCGTGAGCGATAGTCACATCGCCGGAACATACAATGTGAAGGGTAGAAGCACATGGTGTATTAAGAGAACGGTAGCACACAGTAAACACGTGTTTGTTGTATGGCTTGTTGCTGGGGTGACATGCACATTCCGCGTGCCTGCACAGTGATTGGTTCGCTGTGCCGCTGCACACCGCTCACAGCCAACATTCACTGCTAAAAATGCGCGACGAAAGGATTCACTGCAAAAAAATTATTTCGTACCAAAAAGAAAGTCGAAATCATCTATTTGGGACTATTTCGGCTACAAAAAAGAGGATGTTGATCAAAAAGAGGTACTTTGCATGGAGTGTCAAAATCACGCTGATAATGAACCCGAATTTGCGCAGTTCGTCAGTGCACAAAGGCTCTGCCTAGGGAACGCGGCTCAATGTAAGATCACTCACCTGATGGAATTTACGGCTGATTACAGAACTAGCTTTACTAACAAGATGCGCAATACATATCGCGCGATGATTATCGTGCAGCCCTAATTTTGGATTCAAAAAGGATGATGCTGATGAACATAAAAAATTTGTACACGTCGCAATATATATCGCAGCAAAAAAATATATCGCAATGTAATTTTTTCCCAATATCGTGCAGCCCTACCGTCAACGCTTACAAACGGCTCACTTGAGTAATGCTTCAAAGCAAAAAAGAATATTACACACATGATAGGGTATCATCTAATGTTCAGTTAATTATTTTAACAGAGTATCTCCCCAAGGCTGCTTATGTTACTGCTAAAGAAATACTCGGAATACAGATGTTATTTTTCATACTGCCAATTTTAATTATTGCTCAATGTACTGTTATGATAAACACTTTTTGAACACAGATTTAATTGCTCTTTACTGTGATGCTGTTTGTATGTCATTCTTGCAGTTTTAAGTAAATAACCACATCTGTCTCTGAATGTGGATAGCGTACAAACATCATGCATTTGTGCGTTCATCAACATTTGTCTTCATGTCATCATCACCCGATTAATGATGGGAAACTGTGGTTAACGTGTTTTGATGAAACATCTATTATTGAATTGTTAATTAATCACAACAAATAAACCCATTCTACAGATATTGCCATTCACATTACACAACTATTTAAAGCTTCCGGTTTTCGAACGCGGAGCGTGGAAAAGGTCTGTGGTGAGTTTCTGGATCACGGCTGTTATTTTAGCACATCTTGCTCTAGGTCAGTATAGCATCAAGAGCTCTATTCTAGTTTGAACCCAAAATGTAGTTTTTATTACTAAATAAATAAAGACTGTCCTCACCGTGCACTGCTCCAATTGCTTCTCCAAAGCCTCTGCATCTCCCAGAGCTGGCCATTCCTCATTCAGGAAAACATCCACTTCTGCCATCCACTTCTGCAGAGTCTTTGTGTCATTCTACCATAGGGATGAAATAATAGGTTATCTATAGATGCAGTCACACATTCTGCTGCAGAAACCCACAGAAATTGAACAAAAACGTAACAAAAAAAATATTAATAATATTAACAGGAAATTTGCAAATCACACATATTCCTTATCACTAACACTACTATACGTGGTGTTTTTGGTAAAACTGTAAAAGCTTTGTTTGTCTTCGGGAATTCAATTTAAGATATTTTGGATGAAAACCAGGGGGCTTGTGACTACCACATACAGTAATGAACACTGTCAAGCTCCAGAAAAGTATGAAAGACATCATTAAAATTGTCCTTCTGCCATCAATGGTTCAATCTGTATTTTATAAAGCGATGAGAATACTTGTCGTACGCTAATAGAATAAAAATAATGACCTTATTCAAAAATATGTCTTCTCTGTATCCGCTGGATGCAAACTGCATGTTCTGTTTTGTGTCAGCTGCGGGATAAATCTTTTACCTGTATTAACACTTTGAAAAGCATACGCAGTTTGCGTCCAGCAGATACACAAAGACTAAAACTGTTGTTTTTATTTTATTTGCATACAAAAAGTATTCTCGTCACTACATAAAATTGTGACGATTTTGACAATGCCTTTTGTACTTTTGGCACTGCCTTCATCTCCTGGTTTTCATTCAAAACAAGTTAAATTGCGTTATGAAATGTAGTAAATATGTAGAAACTCTTTAAGTACTACTATTGGTATTATATTCATCCTATTTTGTGCTACTATTACATCTGTTAGCTGAGGCAATTGATCCTTTTGCAGTTTTATGCACGTCTGTATTTTTTAAACATATGTTTTCCACCCTCTTTAATTTTATTTTATTTTAAAAAGTATCGCCGTAAGGGATACACAATGTATGCGTTAACATGATTTCAGTTAAAAATTACTTTGTGACCTTTTCTGTGTGCAGTAACATTGTAAGTTTGCTGCCAAGACAAATGACCTTAGAGGTAAAGAGAATAACTTCAGATAATGAACGTAATAATATAACTTGTCAGTGCCCCAGTCATTTTTGCTCTTTTTAAAGAAAAAAAGCGGCAAGTTATTACAAGTTACAAATGCTGTTGACGGAGCTCAACTTCTACAGAACCGAGAATGGTCACCAGAGATAAAACTGCAACCTTAAAGCAAAACATTTGTCTTCTCTGAAGAACGTAGTTCCAAATCTTCTAAGCTCTCTGGGTAGGCAGCTGACTAGGTGTTGAGACACAGCCAACATCAGTTCAGGTGCCTGCATTCAAGCACATTTTACTTGGAAAGCACCCAGCGTGGTGTAGGTGAAGTGTGTCTGCTTCAAAGAAACAAGAGCCAGTGTAATTTGAGGAAAAGCCTCATCAGCATATTGTTTCAGCACGTGCCTGGAACTGCTGTAATTTGGTCATGTGATCCTGCAGCTTCTGGATGTTCTCCTCCAGCTGCTCGGACACACGCCTCCAGCGCACCATCACATTGTCCAGCTCGGTCCGGTACTTCTGACAGATCTCTGGAGGCGCTCTCTGGAACACCTGCTCAGCCATTTTATTGAGGTCATCCACGTCACCCTGATGCTCCTTCTGTGTTGCTTGAATAGCCTGAAAAATATTTTGGCACTCATTCAATGTGCAAAAAAAAAGTACATCTAAAAAGTACATTGAACCACACTATTAGTGATAGTTAAATCTATAAATATTGATTGATTAAAAAACTGATAACAAATGAATTTTTTCTCATGTTCTTTCATAGTAAATATGTTCCATATTAATAATGCAACCATTTAAACATACAAGAAACAAAAGTAGCGTTTATAAAATATGAAATTTACAGTAAATGTTTAAACATGTAATAGTTTGAATTTACTTTCTCATATGCAAGATTAATGTGCATATCACATTTGGAATCGTGTACAATTTAATAATGCTTTCAGCCCCATTTAACATATTCACTATTCAAATAAACACATTTTGAAATTAATTTGAATGAATTTTGCCTAATTCTGCATATTTCATTTAAAAATCAGAAAGCAAATTGCAAATAAAGGCAGTAGATTCTGTCAGTAGTGTCGCGATTTGAATGTGTAAACACTACTATTCATATTTTGAGTTTTTAATATTTGTCAGTGTTTTTTTATTATGTTCACAAAATATGCATTCATTTAATCAAAATACAGAAAGAGTATTAATACTTTAAAATATTATTACAATTTAAAATAACTGTTTTCTATCAAGTTAATATACTCTGAAGCTATTTGAATCCCATTTCTGTGACAGCTGCACGTCACACGCTAACACAATTGCATAATACCATCTCTTTATGTTGACTTGGCCCACCCTCAGACACGTCATTTTACTGATAACGGTTTCTCTAATCTCAGGTTCATTGCAGAATTCACAAAATGCTTGCTCTTAAAAAATGGCTCACTAAAGCTTGACCTGTACATATAATTAATAATATATGTTTTCTATTGAGCATACAATATACAAACATATGGCAACGGGTGTATAATTTCTTTATGCAATAGACCAATCACAATCACTGGGCCATTTCAGAGCAGAGTAGGCTCACAGAAAGGAGGGTTTTATTGACAGACTGAATCTTAGAACTGCTTCAAAAGAATTGTAACATAACATATTTTCTTAAATACAGTATATGCATGCATGTGTATTTATATATACAGTATGTAATAAATATACACAGTACACAACCTTTATTTTGGATGCAAGTAATCATGATTAATTATTTGTCAGCACCGATTTTAATACTTCATTTATAATTACTTTACCCCAAAATAAAACTGGTGCACATAGATGCGCTGTTTTCATTTAAATCAAATTGTAAATAAACCTTTAAGACTGAAAACTGCTATTTGTGTGCAGCGAAACTGTCCAAAACGGTTCCAAATTTGTTGAATAAAATCGCTATATACTGTATATATAAAATCATTGTAAGCTCTTCTGTAAAATCTCAAAATCTCCTACTTTGATGTCTTTGAGCCTCTGTTCCATGACAGGGTACTCAGTCACCGCTGTGGAGGGGATGGCTAGTTTATTCTCACACTGCTGAAGCCAGGCCAGTAGTGCTGCCATCACATCCTTATAACGTGCTGGTGGAAGACTAGACTGGACTGAAACAAGAAAAAAAAAACATGTCTGAACACAACATCTGCCAGCAGTCCTGCCGTTTTCAACAGATCATGCATGTCCATTATTCACAAAATTGAACAAATTCCTAACTCTCTCTGTTTATTTAATTATTATTATTTTTTTTTTTTTACAAACCTTTCATTATCAAATCATCTGATAATGTTTCAGCTATTATTCAAAGGTGAAGTACTGTCAGATTAATGTAGAAGCTCATTAGACATGAACTACCTTTCAGCCAGAGAGTACTCAGAGGCTAACGTAATCAAACCAGACCACACTGCAGTCTGAATCCCACATACCAGTGCTGTCATAGTACAGTGTGTGAGTGATCCACTTTTAAACTCCCTCAACGTTAACCCAAACAGCATCGCACTAGACACCCCTCACCCAGAACAAGCTGTCTTTCCCTGGCCCTCAGGTCCTCGAGGACATGGTGGTAGTGCTCTTGGAAGGCAGAGATGTCAGCATCAAAGAGAACAGGCGTCTCTTCTTTCTGCTGCAGCTCCTCAAGTTGTTCATGCAGCTTGTCCACTTGTGGTTGTAGAGCCGAGAGACGAGCGATCTCATCCTGTGAAAGGTAATAAAGCATTGGACTCGTAACGTTTCAAGCTATGTCACATAATGGCACAAACACTGGCAGGAAAATGGCCCCATCTTTTTGCTGTCAGCCCTTGTCACCTGAAGTGGGAACAAACATGAATATTCAGCGCTTATAACTTGACTCATAACTTCAAAACATCTATACAGATTCAAATACAAAGAGTATTGTTTTGTTGTGAGGCAAATGTTTTTACAGACTTCACAAATTCAATAAAAACTTCATAAAATCTCATCTTTAGCTTTGAGTTTCCGCTTCACGACTCTTACATCTTGCATCTTTGGTGCTTTAGTAAAGCGAATATAGAGATTATTTATGATATGCTGTATATAAATTACAACTGCAATAAAATAGCTATAAAAAACTGTATTTTTATCGATCCAATAAAAATAGTGAGGTTATAACTTAAATTACATTATTGCTGTTGGTTGCCATATTAGATTCTCGGTTTCCATTTTTTTCCTAGATAGTTGGATGTGAAATAGCAAAAACGTTTATAAATTTATATTATTTTTGTAATTGAGAGAGACAGGGATTTGCTGAATTATTGTATATATCAATTTGCATAGAAAAAAAAATATATATATATATATATGTGTGTGTGTGTGTGTGTGTGTGTGTGGTACATTAAATGAGTAACCCTGGGGCATAGTAAGACAAGGAATGGGCTAATCACATCAAATGATAAAATTATCACAGACACTCAAGGTCTTTAGGGAGACATGTCTGTTCTGAAAGATATATTACAGAAACAAGGATCTGGTAAAGAGACAGAAGTGAGAAAGACGTTCATATAGGAAGCTGTCAGGTACAGATATACTCAAGGATAAAAGAGGTAAGAACAGATGAACAAAGAAAGACTTTAAACCTGCAGAGCTTTGATCACTCAAAACTTTTTTTAATCACACAACTTGTCTCTGTGCCTGTTATATCATATTCATTAATCTAACAGGCCACGTCTACCCCACTGAACATAGTTCACAGCCATCAGACAGTGGAAATGTGTTCCTTTTTCAATTAAATCACCCAATATAAGTACCATCATCTGAGCTAAATCACATAAAAATCTAACTGCAGTTAAAATTCACCAGCCAGGCCAGGCAGAGTCACCGTCAAAGGGGTCATTTTAAGGGAAATTGATTTTCCTTGATCTTTTGACATGAAAGATAGAATTATTGAAGACTGTTTTGTGAGCCTGTCAAAATGTAATGAAAAATGAAAAGAGGCAACTATATTGGACCTGTCAGCAAATCCCAGAAATCATAACTAAGTGTTTTAACATCTCATAGACTTATTTTTTTAATAAAAACAAGACAAATGATAATTTTTTTTAAATTATCCCTTTGATGAGATTTGTACAAATTGACCCATTTCAGAAGGCATGGGCAATGCACAGTATGTTTTTTTAAAACTTAAATCACATAAACGCATAGCATTACACCAAATACACCAAATAATGTTCTTTTTAGCAACATCATATGACCCCTTTAACATCTTGTGACGTGAAATGCTATGTGTTTATTGGAAAAATTTGGTGTTTTTAATGGTTGATTGCAGCTAAAATACGAGTCCTCCATTAAACAGCGTTCTCCTAAAAGTAGTCTTTTCTGAATACGGAGAGAAATATGCACAGACCAAACACCATTTACAAGTGAAAACAGTTCTAAACAAATACAAAGAACAACAGGAGAAAGCATTATAGTCGATTTATTTATATGTGACGTTCAGCTTTTCACTTCACAAGACCGATGTGGTTAAGATGTGTATTATCCCACCCATTTACTACAAGGGATCCTTTGGTTAGCAAGTGATGTAACGCTAAATTTATCCAATCTCTTCTGATGAAGAAACAAACTCATCTACATCTTATATGGTCTGAGGGTGAGTAGATTTAAGATTACAAATACATTATTTATAATTGAATGTTTAAATGTTATCTTCTGTGCTTGCAATTGTTTGGCCAAAAGAACTTAGTTAAAATAAACTAATTTCTAATCTTGGGAACATTTGGAAGGATGTGCAGATAAGGGGTGTAGAGGAGGTTCTCAAAAATATTTTATGTTTTCAAAGTAGCTCTTTTATGCCAAAAGATCGAGAAAAAAGTATTGTTTGGGATGATAAAAAGTTCTGCATGAATGCATCATTGCAGGCCTTTTTTTTTGTTGCATGAGATCAGATGAACACATGCAGCGGGTAAAGGGCATTACCTGGCCAGACACAGGAAAAGACAGACTTTGCCCTGTATATGGACACAGAACAGACACACATTGAAACACAAATCCACAAAGAAGCAAGACCCCATGCATGAGGACAGACACTGGTGGTTACCCTGCAACGCTCCAGCTGAATCCTCAGAGGCTCCGGCTCACACGCGGGTGGCGACTGCACCTTCAGCCAGTTCTCAGCGGTTTGCACAGCCTGCTCCAGTTGCTGGAAGAGATTGTAGAAGGCCAGGACTTTGGTCTGGTAGGCCAACCATGCCAGCCTTTCAGCCAGGAGAGCACAGAAGTCAACCCATCGAGCACGTAACTGCTGAGCCGCCTGCTCGATGTCCTCAGAATTCTGACCATCTTTAGAGAAAGATCCATTAGGACAAATGAGACTCATGCATATTGAAACAGCATTTGAGGCAATTAAGCTGGCAAAGGCTTTAGACTTTCAAAATAGCTGGGAAACATCAACGTACATCTCTATCTATTATTAATAGAGCTGACATTATGCAGGATTTTATTACTTTAATTAGCAGCAAAATGAAGCTTATTACTTCCCAAATAAGGTGGGGGATATTTGTGTGTGTCTTTTACAAGACAACAAAGGTGAGTTTTGAATTATGCAAGACTGATTGAAAATCAAGGGGCATTTACAAGACATCTGAACCGAAATGAATGTGCATATGAAAATAATCACTTGGAACTTATGCGTACCGCTAGTGAGCTGATCCACCAAAGCCTGGGCTGAACGAGTGGCTTCTTGTAACTTCCTGAACTTTTCAGTTTTTTCCCTGTCAATTGCCTCAAAAACAATTGAAGGAATCACACAGTAAACACCAATGAAACACATTTCTCAAAACTTTCTTAAGTAACATAATACATTTTGCGGCCTAATATATTTTCATTACAAATTCATTTGTTGTATGAAACCGATAAAGCACTGCAGAACGTGTTTAATGTAGGCCTACCAGCACTTTCTCATAGAGGTCTGCCACACTGCCTTCCTTACGGGAGACTGAGAACTCTGGATTTTGCAAAACAGCCTCTGACCGAGTCATAAAACTGTGAATTTCAGTGAAGTCCACATCAAATCTGCAGGGAAATTGATGAGAGAACAGCAAAACAAATTAGTTATTCTTGTTTGTTTGTTTGCTAGTCATTTGAATATTGCTGGAACTCATTGATTAGCATTTTCCCCCTCAGTGCAGGCTTTGTGTTTCTAAACTCAAGTGCAGTTTAACTCATATAGCCAAAAACGAAAAGAGCTCATTTAGACGAAAAAAAAAAAAAAATCTTCTTCAGTATCTCTGTCCCATGTTATCATCCTTTTTCTTCAAGGTGGAAGTAACCCTATGGGGGACTTCCGGGTCTTTAACCGCTATAGGTAAATAACGAGAAGAATAACAACCTGCAGTAACCAGTAAAACCAGTGTGATTATAATTGATATAATACATTAAAATAATATGATAAGACACACCAATTTTCAGTATCAAGCAGCAAAACTGTACATCTTAAAAAATAGCTGGACGTGGATGAGAATTGACAAGAAAAAGGTGAATAGAAAAAATCTGTAAAATATGTTGTACATAATAAAACAAACAAATCCCTTGATAAAAACTAATACATTTCACTTCAAATATGAAGTGTCTGTGTCATGTGAAAAAGTTTTTTTTTATTTTCAAGAATTAGTCATTTCTCAAGAAATGTGTAAAAATGTGTCCATTTTATTACACAGCAAATATGTTTTTTGTCAATTAACTTCTGTAGCAAGATATTATTTTGGCAAATATTTAACCTTAAATCTATTCTTGATTATTAAATTATTGCTGAAAGTATTACACTCATCAAAAGGTGGATGGATGGATGAAATGTGCATCTTCAGAATTGTTTTAGGCCTTATAGTTGTTGTTCACTGGCTTTGACAACATCTACAAACTATCTAGTGGAGTGATACAATTGGACAAAAAAAGGCAGTTTAAGCAGACATGTACTTAAAAAAAAAAAAAAAAGAAACACTGTAAATAGATGGTACTCTTACTTCACTCACTCATTACATCTAATCAAATACTCTACAGAATTAGCATATACCTCCCCCAAGTACCAAGTAGCAAAACAAACTAATGTCTGTGATATTATCAAATCTGAATGGCTATTTAAAAAGAATAGACAAGTCATTTAATATATATATTCCATCAATGCTTTCAGTTTTAGTTGAAACACATCAAAACAAAGGGGAAATGACTTTTAAGCATAAACATCATAAAATTGATTACCTTTTAATTTTCTAAGTAAATATTTTTGATGGTGTTAAAGATAAAACATATTGAACTGTCACTAAAAAAAAAAAAAAAAAAAAAAAAAAAAAAAAAAAACTAAACTCAGGAACAGAAAACCCAAAAGCAAAGCTTCAGTTGTCATAAATGGGTCCTCCACAATTAGTGACCTGTAACAAAACCGAGGTTCATAAGCTCACCTTTTCCGCAGTTCTGAATCAGCGACAATCTGTCGCTTCTTCTGAGGTGGAGGGGTAGACATGCCCTCCTTAGTATGCTTCACCATCTTTTTCTGGTTCGTGGTCACCTTGGTGACAGTTGCCATGGTTGTGTGCGTGAGCTCCGACTGGGATGTGGTGACAATAGTTGAAAACTAAAAGGGACAAAAGTTGTAAGACACGCATGTGTAAACGTACAGAAGTCTGATTCTTGAGTGCATATGAAAGAGAGAGTGTGATACAGTGAGAGTGCTTTATTTATTCTGAGAGATTGCACAGCCATGCAGGAAACCACATCAAATTCTGAGAGAAATGGAAATAGATTGAACAGTATTGCGGAAAAGATGAGACACAGTAAATGGAATCGCATTAGCATAACCACCTTGGTGCTGGTGAGCTGAAGCGACTGTACCAATTTGTCCCAGCGCTGAGCAAACCTCTCCAGCTTTGCCTCTAGTTTTCCAGCAGCCTCTTTGTTCTTAATATTGGTCAGCAGATCTTGAACGAGAGCGCAAAGCTTGTCCATGGTTTGTCTTTTCAACTCCAGGTCTGCGTTTAAAATCTGCGAACAAAATTTAGGCGACAGTTCTGAAAGTTATTCTTAAAGTGATACCCCTCCCCAAAATGAAAATGTTGTCATTAATCACTTAACCCCATGTTGAACACAGAACTGCGTATGTGATGTGTGTACACTGGATGCTGTTCAAAATAGGGCTACGGTGATGTTAGGTTGCTGAATCTTTGAATAAAGTCATTATTTTTGTTTTCTTTCTGTACAAAAAGTATCAAATATTTGTCAAATATTGTCATTTTGGGGTTGAGTAACCCTTTAAAGAAACAGTCCTGCACAAAAATGAAATTGTCATCATTTACTCAACATCATGTAATTCCCGAAACACAAAGGAGATCTATTTTTAAGAATGTCAGCAATCATGACAGCAAATCTACCATTTCTGTCTGACAAACCAAACAACAGCGTAGATTAACGACGGTGGACTTGAACTTGAAAAACAGTGTGTTTTGACATCATTCCATGGTTGAAACAAGACACCTTCTGATATTCATTCATGTTTATTTTAAGAGATGATCGTTTCATTTGCCTCTTGAACTGAAACACTACAGCTATCTGTCACAATGTATTAAAGAGCCACATAACGGTGTGTGATCTCAGGCATGTTGTCAGTTTCCTCTTTGCTTTTATCTTATTAAAGATAAAAGTATTTTCACATAGTTAAATTAAATGGATAGCTACATAAGTCACAGCGCTCTGGACTGCGCGTCCCACAACGAGCTCTGTTTTAGACTGATAACTGCATTTTTTTTATTATTATAACAATGATGAAGAACAAGCAATAACGTTTTTAAGTTAATGTTCTCTAAAACAAATTAAATGCTGGTGACAATACTGTTTCATGTTCATTCATAGCTGTTAAAGATGTCTAAAAGATGTCTGTTTTAGCACTGATAGTTTGTAAATAAAGGTTTACCATTCTGCAGTTCAATTTTGTTGTGGGTTTAATTTTAGAATCCATTTTTAAAACATTTCCAATGAGGAGGAGGAGCCTCATTTGTGTGCATGTGTGGAGTTGAGTGAAATAGTGGGGCGATTCGATAATGGTAGCCCAATAATAATAGGCCGCCTAATAATAATAATAATAGTTTTATACATTAATAGGAGAATGAGCCCAATACCGTCTTGACTATCGACAAAGACATCTGGTATCATCAATATCTCTGACTATCATCGATACACGATATTATCGTCTATCGCAGTGGTTCTCAACCTGCGGCCCGTCACAAATGCAAATGCAAACCACGTAAAGAAAAATAAAAAAATAAATAAAATAATAATAAATGGTTTTACAATTCATTTTTTAAAAATGTATTAAACAAATAAATGTATTAAGAAACTTAATACATTTAAGACAACAATATTTTCGTCACATAAAATCATTTTGGTGATCACGTTTTCATATATGCGCAGAACTGACGCAACTATAAACTGACGCAATTACAGTCAATGCACACAATTACAAGTGCGCGCGCTCGAAGATGAACTGATGGATGTTCAGGCAAGAGGACACAGCCAAACCGCGCAGCAGTCATCCTCATTTGCAGAAATATGGCAAAACTTTATTACTTAACTCAAAAGTGCTTTCCATATTTGGATCCACATACATTTGCGAAAGCACATTTTCTGCAATGACGCGCATTAAGTCACGTTTCCGTGCGGTTCTTACAGACTACAGCTTACAGTCACAACTTCGTTGTGCTGTTACTCCTTTTGAGCCGAATTTCACCAAACTGGTCGGCTCCCGACAACATAAGGTGTCCCATTAATGGTAAGTAGAATTATACTCTCTAATGATAATAATACATCTAATTGTAATAATTTTAGATGCATAATATCTGGTTATTGAGCGTTGATGACGTCATATGTAAATAATATGCGGCCCGTGAGACTTGAACTTGGACATTGTGCGGCCCCCTCCAAAAAAAGGTTGAGAACCACTGGTCTATCGGCACAACCCTAACGCGACCTAAAAGCGTCTTGCTACCAACATTTTTCTAAATATCTTGTTCCACAGAAAAAAGAAAGTCGCACAAGTTTAAAACAACATGAAGGGGTGCAAGCAATGACAAAATGTCAATTTTTTTCGTTAGAATATACTTTTGGAGAACAGAACTAGACAATGTCTAATACTAGCAGGGAATTGTGTTGCATCACTAAAAAGACTTGATTTCAAACCCACTACAAATGATTTCAACATAAAACGTCATTCAAAACCCATTTTCCTTCTGCAACATGAACATTTTACGTCATGCAGCATATTCAAAAAGGGGAAAAAAAAAATCTAAATAATTGATTTTATCCACCAGGACTTGATTGTTAAGCATGCAAAGTAGGGTTGACTTTAATGCTTTGGGGAGTCTGGATTATGTGGGGCCACTTACCGCGAGCTTCCTTAGGTTGGCGGCCACTTCATTTGGGTCATTTGTGCCGCTGCTCTGGATAGTCTGAACTAACTCCTCCTTCTGAGTCAGCCAAGAATCAAACAGCAGCTATAAAACAAGCGCGGCGGATTAAAGGGAGATCGTGAGATGTGTTCTGCACTGCTGCTTTTCCTGTTTCTTTTAAGCACTGGTGATGTTATTACGCTGATTCTCTTGAGAAAAGAGGTCTTCAAAACCTTTATGTTTCCCCAGACATGCTCTCATTATAGTCATTTAACAGGCAGGATTCAAAAGGCATTTTGAGAACTGCTAAATCCATTGTAAAAGCTTTTTCGGCGCGGTCTGGAAGGATTCAGTACCTGCTCCTCAGAGAAATGCTGCCAGCACAGCAGGATCTTTTGAAGAAGGATCCAACGCTCTTCAGTCCATTTACAGATCGCTGCCCATCGTTCCCCAAGGTTCTGTGTAAGTAAAGTGGGGGTGTTATGGAAAACTGATTCAAGTAAACAAAACATTATACCACAGTTGGTCCAAACAACTGGGCAGACCTTAGGGCTGTGGTTATGGTTACAAAAGTAACATTAACACAGCAGAAGATCATGGTTGTCAAGCCACACATTTTGGTTATTTACAAGATTGGAAACCACATTCTATAACCACACTCGGTTGTCTGTTACATTATACAGTGTGAAAGAACCTCTCACTTATTTCACTTTAATTCATTAAGTCACTTAATTGTGACCCTGAAGCACTGAAACTAAAAAATTGTATCAAAATCGTATTTTTTTATTAGAAATATGCATCGCTAATAATTTAATTTGGAAAACTTTAAAGGTGATTTTCTCAATATTTCGAATTTTTTGCACCCTCAGATTCCAGATTTTCAAATACAGTAATCAACATTTGAAAAGGATCAAAATAGTTCGTCAGTGACAAAATTTACCTGCAGTTTTTCCTCCAAGGCTGCGGTGGCGCCATCACCACTGTTCTCATCTACTACCACCACCATATGAGTCAGAGAGTTCACTCGCACTTGCTCTAGCTCTAGATCTTCCTGCAAAAGCTGTAGGGACAAATACGTCTTTATTTATTTTTGTATATCTATAAACCACCAACAATGACAGTACATACTTTTTGCTCTTCAATTTGTCGCTTTATGTCATCAAGTTCGGGTCCTAAAGGCTGCGCTCCCATTCTTTTAATTCGCGTTTCAGTTGTGTCCAGCCAATCAGAGAGCTGCTTCAGTTGCTGGTGCTGCAGGTCCATCAAAACCTCATGAAGCCTAGAAATGTTCCAAAGAACATTTGGAAATGAAGGTTGTAAATAGCAAGGCTGTAAATAGCAAAGGCCTTTCATTGAAGAGTGACAGGTTTATATTCCTGGCTAAAGGCTTATCATGCAAACATGTGACCACCTGCTCTGTCTCTCCATACTGGCCACACGCAGATGTTCCCAGCGAGAGTTGAGAAGATTCATCTGTTCCCGCACCTCCCTCTCTTCATCATCAGTCAGCTGCCCTCCAGACAATAACACACTTCCTGCTTTGAGAACTCGCCCCACGCTGCCCTGATGAGATGTTAACTCCACCATGTAGCCCTGGACAGACACATGATATATTTTATTTAAAAATAAATAAACAATTCAGCAAGAATGCAACAAATTAAAGACTTACATTAATACAAAAGACTTGCATTTCTAATAAATGCTGTTCTTTTTAACTTTCCATTCATCACATAAAAAAAACTGCATCACTGTTTCTACAAAAATATTAATCAGCACAATTTTTTAACAATAATAATCAGAAATGTTTTTGAGTTAAAGAACTCTTAACGTCTTTGTTTCTTTGCACCGTCATCTAAAAAAATCTGTATATATGTTTTCATCTTTAACACTCCCCTCAATGAGTGTTTTTAGTCATCCAATCATTCCATTCTCTCAGTCATTTAATATCCCCAGATAACTTTTCAATTCACACCCACGCAACGCACAGTTTGATTCTTTGACTCCCAGACCAACCATTCTAAAAGATGCTGGAAGAGGAAACTGAGGGGAAACACTTATAATTACCATCTGTCACAAGTGGAGAAATCTGATTT
This sequence comes from Enteromius anoplus, assembly GCA_032359395.1. Lineage (NCBI taxonomy): Eukaryota > Metazoa > Chordata > Actinopteri > Cypriniformes > Cyprinidae > Enteromius > Enteromius anoplus. The sequence goes on along the minus strand of JAUMHG010000033.1, from coordinate 12,631,621 downwards.
ATACAGAGACTGTAAACACGGGGGGCATACAAGGATCTGGGTTATAATACCAGCCCATAACTTCTTGAACAATGCATCTTAGCTCCAAAACTTTCAGACAGTATCCTTCACCCTTTGGGTTCAAAGTTATTTTGAAGAAATTAATCACCTGTCCAAATTTAGAGCTGTTCCTATACATCTCACACAAGTGTAAAACATCAGTCTTATATTGACCAGATACTGTCAGATACTGAATAAACATATATAGACGTATCAACTGAAGAGCATTTCTGGGACAGTGCAGATTTAAATTTAACATTATACACAAAGGTCTATGAGTAGTCATAAAATGAGTGGAAAATGTATGAAGAAGAACAATTTCTACCTCAAAATAGTAGGCTATTTTTATTCAGACAAAACTAATGTAGAACCGTTCCTTAGATAAATCTTAACTTTTTATTTGATAAACTAATTGCTCAACAAAAGCTATAAAAGGACAGTCTGGACATATGTTGTTCCTGTATGCCCTTTAACCTTGGCAAAGGTCATATCATAAGACTCTGAGCTTATGTAGGAATCTGAAACTGCCATATGGCAGCTAAAGCGCATGAAATCACAACAAATACAGCTAGCTTTAACAGCGATTCCTTGATCACCTCTAAAGGGAATCTCTCTAGTCTGCAAACTCTGATAAGACATAGGAAATGACAACACTGTCTGAGCATTCAATTTTTCTTTTTGCTCTGAACCAGAAACCTGACAGCTGTGCACTAGTCCTTCTAAAAAACGTATAAACTCTGACATCATAATTGAGACATTATGTGAATTAAAATTATTTTTATTTTAGACAAAGACAAGAAAATTGTTAAATGTAAATAAAAAGTACATTTTAATTAACCGCAAAAGTGAACAATATAAGATCAATACCTCATCAGAAAACAGAAAACATTTCATGTCAACTTTTCAATATTTAACTCTTCAACCAAAATCCAGTTACATATTCTAATAAGTACATAAATAAAACTTTAATCATTGATCAAGTGGTACATTAAAAACTGGACATTGACATTTTTTCTAACGATTCATCACCAACTGAGAAAAATATGACCTGAGACCAGCAGAATCATCAACACGCTTATCTACTTTCATCTTAAAAGCTTTAAAACACAAACTTGCAGATTACCTCATGGGTGTGAAACTGCTCTTTGACTTCTTCCACGAAAGAAGAGATGGGTGGCTGTGCTTGCAAGCCGTCCTCCGCGGAGAGCAGCCAGGTCAGGACCTCCTCCAGGGCACTCTGGTAGCTTTCCAGCTCATTTAGCCCCTGTGGCAGGGGACTGGGGGACGGTCGCAGTTCATCGGGCTTGTCTGGAATCTGCAGGCAGACAGACAGGAGACGAATGGGTTAGATGATGTATGGATTTCGTAGTATCGAGTTTTTTGTCAATAAATCAAGACTTGCCTAAAGAGCAATGGCAATGAGGCGGTAGGAGTGGTTGGCTAATCATGGGGACACATACACGCATCACTAAAGCCCCTAGAGTTCTGGCTGTTTCATCCTCAAAAGCTGGGTGATCTTTAAAGTTAGCCTTTTCCTGTTTTGGGAAATACCCTCAGTCCTCCTATGTGCTTGAGTAAAATGCACTGGCTGACTGATAATATCAGGGTGTTTTCAGATTGAATTTGAAGATTGTGAGGGGCCTCTTGGTTTTGAGCACAAAGTATATCAGTGGTGCTTATGGTATTGCACATATTTCTACAAATTCCTAACCATAAGCATTCAAATTCGGCGCATAAATCGTAGTACCATTTATGCTGGGGACGATAAAACCTCAAATCACACAGCTTGTTGAGAAGAAGTTTTTTTTAAGCAACCTTTAGCCTACAGTTTTCATCTGAATGACCAGGCAAATAAAAAAATCCCATAGACTGACGGTAAAGAAGAGACTTGAGTCATATACCGGGGACCAAAATATCTTTAGGGTGACTAACCACCCAGAACAATATGTTAAAAAAAACACTCTGAATACTTTCGCAACCAGGTTTTGGCAGCCACTCACAATAACCATAGAGTTTTTCACCAGTATTAATTTAGGACTATTTATATACTAATATATATATATATATATATATATATAGTTCATTTGTAAAAACATATAACTCAAAACTAATATTTTTTCATTTTGCATTCCAATTAATCTCAATTAAGCTGCAGGTGGGTTATTTTGGTAAAGTAAAAATAGCTTTAAAAAAACAACAAACTAACCATTAAGAGTTATCTGATTTTGCAACTATATATTTACACTGAACAAAATTATAGAATGGAACACTTTTTTTTGCCCTCATTTTTCATGACTTCTATGTACAAAAAAGGCCTATTTCTCTCAAATGTTGTTCACAAATCGGTCTAAATCTGTGTTAGTGAGTACTTCTTCTTTGCTGAGATAATCCATCCGCCTCACAGAAGTGGCATATCAAGATGCTGATTAGTTAGCAATATTATTGCTCAGGTGTGCCTTAGGCTGTCCAGATTAAAATGGCACTCTAAAATGTGCAGATCATGGTGGTGGTGGGAATACAGTATGGGCAGGTGTATGTTATGGACAAACTAATAGAGGTGCATTTTATTGATGGCATGTAGCAAGGATCCGTACACAAGTCATGGAAGCTGAAAACATCCCAGTTCTTGCATGGCCAGCATACTCACTGGACATGTCACCCATTGAGGATGTTTGAGATGCTCTGGATTGGTGTATACAATAGCGAATTTCAGTTCCTGCCAATATCCAGCAACTTCGCACAGCCATTGAGGGAGGAGTGCACCAACATTCCAAAGGCAATCAACATCCTGATCAACTCTATTGCACTGGGTGAGGCAAATGGTGGTCACACCGGATACTAATGCCGAGTTTAGACTGCAGGATTTTCAAAGTAGTCATGTCACAGATCTTTTCAGACTGCATGACTATATGGGGTAGTATTCAGTCGCTGCTGTGTTCACACTGCATGATAGATCGGATTCGGCGACGGGGGGTTTCACATTGCATGACTTTACAACAGGAAGAATCGCTGACAACTTTGTCTCACTGCCAAACCCACGCGAGAAGTGACATGGAAACAACGCAAGGTCACGTGTGCAAGACCGGAGTTCTCACGTGAGACTGGGATTATTATTAAAAATGATATCAAGCAAAAGAAGCTTGTCATACAAATTGCATGTTCGCTCATTTGAAACTAAAAGAGGATTATGGAGGAGGATATTTTCCCTTTCTATACCTTCGTAACTCCTCCCCCAACATCCCGCTGCCCTGGATGGGGCTCTCTCATTGGCTGTAGGTAATCGCCGATTTTATTCAGTCAGAACTCATTTCACACGGCATGATTCTGAATCGCAGACAGGTCCAGATATTTAGCATGCCAAATATATCACGGGTGTCGGCGACACGTCAGCGATTTTCTCAGATCGCGTCTTTGATAGTTCACACTGTGTGATTGTCACTCGCGTGAAAGAGCACCGATTTGTCTGTGATTTCGGGCGTTTGTCGACGATTTCTCAAAACCTATCAGTGAGTCAAAATCGGGACTAAAATCATGCAGTCTGAACTCAGCATAACACCGAAGTTGCGACTTATGAGCTCAAAAACCTGCCTGGAACACAGCATAAGGCACACCTGTGCAATAATCATGCTGTCTAATAATCAGCATCTTGATATGCCACACCTGTGACGTAAATGGATTATCTCGGCAAAGGACAAGTTCTCACCACCACATATTTAGACAGATTTGTGAATAATATTTGAAAGAAGAAATACGCCTTTTGTCTACATAGAAAAAGTCTGAGAACTTTTTGAATAATTTTTTTTTCAGTGTATACCAGTGGTTCCCAACCACGTTCATGGAGGCCCCCCAACACTGCAAATTTTGCATCTCTCCTTTGTCTTACACACCCATTTCAGCTCTTGGAGTCTCCACTAAGGAGCTGAATCAGGTTTGTTTAAGGAAACACGTTAAACATGCAGTGTTGGGGGGCTCCAGGAACGTGGTTGGGAACCACTGGTGTATACAATATATGCTTTTTATTTCAGATTTATATTCTTTTTTTACATGTATCTTTTGGTTCAGCTTTATTTACTTCTCCAAATATAAAATTCAGTCAAGACCACATTAGTCAAATGCATATTTATCATAATAATGATGCATACAATTAGTGTTGGCAGTATGGTTCTGCTCTGGGCAAAGTCCATGCGCCTGTCCATGCAGCCATGCCTGGACAGAGTGGGGAGAGCAGCAAGTCAAACCCCACTGGGTTAACAGAACAGATCCAGTAATCATGCATACATGTTACAGTTCACGGTTTAACATGAGATTGTTATAAGCAGGGCAAAACACAATGTAATTGTGACTTTTATTAAACTAATAAAATAAATAAAATCACAATCAGATAGCAGATTATAACAGGTTCAGGCTGATTTGGGGATAGATGTGGTGTGCAGCAGGCTGAATGAGGATTTTTAATAGAGATTGTGATAGGTGTCAAAACTGGGCTGGGACACATCAGGAACAGCTGACTGTCAGCTGAGGTAAGCTTGACTAATGTGGCCTTCCTGAACTAAAGCAATGCTTCATTTAAAAAAAAAATAACAACACTGTTTTCACAAGCACCACTCACATTTGCTTCTAAAAATGTGGCAGTCTTCCATCAACTAGACTGTCTGTTAAACCAGGAAGTTGGTCAAACAGAGAAGCCTTATTCAGATAAAAGTTTCTAAGGAACACACAATGTTACATATACAATCAGGCCTCTAGACTGCGAACATTTCTTACTGCATTTACATTCCATTTATTACATTAATTTCACATGGTCGCACTGGTGCGAGTGCTTAATGTTCAGTTGTTTTGGTATCTAACTGGAACATGTTCTCTGTTAACCAATCAGGTTTCGACTTGCTCATTTTAATAAACTCAAACTTGTTTGTTGCTGTTTTCAGATCATCATCTGCAGCACTTCCACAAAGAAGAGTGAGCGTGTGCGTATGGTTGCCAGATTGCTTAAAATAAGCAAAACACCGGGCATAAAATGTATTCATGTAACAGCGCACTGAGCGAAGCCAAGTGAGTAGATCAGTCTGCAATAACACTTTTGACTAAAATAAACAGAGGTTTTTAGTAACGTTTAGATTTTTTATGAATACATTTTAGTCTCTTCTAATTCCGTCAATGAAATTGCATGTTGATATAGTTATAGTAGGGATGTAACGGTATTGTAAATACCGTCAAACCGCAATATCAAATTTTTTCGATAAATAAACAATAGGTCTTCTGAGATAAGTTTGCTCAGGCGAATGGAGCGAACGGGAGGTAGCGGGAACCACAATTCCCATCAGCCCAAGCGTGGCCATCCTTCTTTGTGGTCTGTCATCAATACAGATCAGTGTAGCCAACTTAGCGACTTTGTCTCTATATTTAGTGACTATTCAGACCCCCTTGGCCACATTTTTCCCTAAAAGCGACTAGCGACAAATCTAGAGACTTCTTGGACAAACCTCAGCGAGTCACCGGTACTGCCGCACTAGCGCGAGCCCGCTCACACCTCTCTCTGCGTCTGTTCAGTTCAGCGAGAGGCTAAGAGGAGCAGGGCTTTCAGTTAAAATAGATATTATGTTGCTTCTTACTCTATTTTACATGCAAATAGAGCCAAAATC
>JAUMHG010000033.1:12593273-12612056 GCA_032359395.1 Enteromius anoplus | reverse complement strand
GTAAACAACATAAATTTAAATCTACAGTAAGTTACTGGCAAACAGCTGCGTTAACTACAGCAATTTTTTTACAGTGTAGGGTTGTAAATGGACCTGTAAAACCGTTTCTGGGCAGTTTTTCCCCTTACCTAAGCTACATACCTTCTATGTACATATCAGAGAACAATTTAAATTATTCTCTCAATGCATTCAATGGCACCTTTAAGGAAAGATGGTTGACGGTTAGCTTGTATGGTGCCAAAATATAATGTTGTTTTGCCGAGGACCAAACTCAGATGATAGCTCGCTCAATTGATCTTTTTTAAAATCCTTAAAAGAGAACCGTGAAAGTCATTGTACCCAATCACCACACCGAATAATGCGTAATTAGTATGAAATTATTTTCTGGAGCCTTTAATTACAAGTTGGACATTTAGAAAATAAACTGCACTATTAAAAGAGACACCATGCATTTACTGGTGTCCGTTCACATTTCTTGTGAAATGCATGGGGTCTATTAAAAATGAATTTAATACAGTGGTCTAAAATGGGCCATTTCATGTTTTTGTGCAGCTGGTGGCACATCTCATAAAATCATGAGACTCAGAACATCACCGTGCCATCTGTACATCTGCCAGAGAAATCCTAAATAAATAACAGTCAGTGCTTTTAATCCATTCTAGTGAGATTTAAAAAGTAAATATATAAATAAAATGAAATGATCCCAATGCTCAATTGAAGGGAGTTATTTGTATGTCCCTTCGAAGGGCATCATGCACATGTGGTAGTGAAGCAAAAAGGAAAAGAAAAAAAAACCCTGCAGAACATAACCTAATCATATTTGCTCCAGAAAATACCTATATTATTATCTCATGAGTAGGTTCTTTCTCCTAACGTTTGCACAAAGTTTGCACTGTCTATTGCTCTGCCAAATATCCGCTTGCTATTGAGATAAACAGAAGCAAATAGAAGTTGCAGCAGATGAGGACAACAATAACATTGAAAAAAAAAAACAGACTGCTGTCTTTCATCATACAATCGTTCAATACTGAAAAGATCTCAGTTAAACATTTATTCACACATCAAAACATGTCTGCTATGCGTCTCATTTAGAGACCGTATATGTGCAGTATTTACATTTAATGTAGGCTACTAGTTGTTATTTGAATTTTTAAAATGCCAACCAGGGGTGGAGATCTCATTTCAATATCATTTTTCTTCACCCCTGATGCCAGCCACTGCTTATTTGATGAATAACTGAAGTAAAGAGTGAGGCGGCAAATGTCACAAAAGCCTCCAGGGCTTTAAAACACACCCTGATAGAGAGCAGTAAACACCTAAAGTTCCAAAAGTATTTTAGTTCAAAATTTAGGCATTTATATCAGTTCACTCCACATAGTAAAATGAGAAGACATTGGAGACACCCTTGGGGATTCCTCAGAATGCCACCCATGGTGGCAGTCAAACATGTTTAACTCAAAAATAAGACTTGTTTGGTGTATATAATCCTCAAGTATCAATCAAAATTAGGACAGAAAAGTCATTTACTCATACGTTTAATTGCAAAAAGGTTCTCAGTAATCCCATCATAAAGTAAAACGCTTTTGAGGCATTTAAAATGCAGACATATCTTAAGGAATATAATACTTGAGGCATCTTTTTTCGGCATATGCTTCCCTGGTTATGCAATGAAAAAATGATCAGAGGTCTACAGTGACTGAGTTTGCTAAGAGAGATGTTCAAGAGATCTGAATGATGTTTTCTGCAGAACTTGCTCAATACTGCCTTACAGTGGCTGCCCATAAAGAATTATATCTTCTACAGTATATATAAATTCCCAATAAAGCCAAAAATAGAAACACCAGAACTATTGACTGTCCCGAAAAGGCCCAAGAAGAAAAGGCCCAAGAAAAAAAAAGTCCGATAACAAACCCTCCACACAAGATAAAAACCAGCTTATTATTATTATAATTTCTCAGGAATATTTTATTATGTAAAAGGCTGAAATATCAACGTTTTGACAGCCGGCATAAAAAATTTTTTATACTCTTTGATAAAACGTGCTCTCTGGAGTGTGTAAAGCAGATAGCGTAGTCTTTTCGAGAATTTCTTAAAGTTAGAAGGTTCTTTTGCACATGTCAGTCACTCCTGCAGCGTATTTATCACAAAAACAGAATGGATACTATGAGCAGAGATAGAGTTGCAACCTCAAATTGTCCCAGGAGTCAAACTGTCTCGTCCAACTGTAAAAATGCCCCTGAATACCAGGAGCCTCTGAAGGGTTCAGTAACGCATTTTAAAAAAGATATTAACATAAACAACCAAAATAAACGAATAAGTGCTCCAATCAGGACCAAATATGACTTTACAACCAGGAAGAACTTCGAAAAAAAAAAATAAAAAAATTATTCAGATAACTATTAATAACATTAATAATAATAACTCAATAAACAACTGTATTTTTTGGGGTATAATATACATTTTCTTCATGAAGGTAATTAATAATAATAATAAAAAATTACACAAATATATTCTAATCATATTTCCTGTATATTAAATAATATTTCTCCCCAAATTTCTCTACATCACAAGCATAAGTAAATAGTCATAACTAGTTCTTTCATCACACAAAATATAGCATTTATAATAATGTTTAATTTTGGGTTGAAGTATGATTCAAGCTTCTACTGTCTAGAAAACTCTTTATATACTGGTGCTTTAGAGAAATCAGTAGAACCAAAAATGTAACAAAAATGACTTTCAGTTTCCAAAGAACCATACAGCCAACCCATGAACGAAAGTCAAAATTGCTTTTTGATAACAGGTTTTTTTCGCTAAACCCAAACGCCATTAAATTAGCAGTGTATGGTGCGATTTAGGAAAGATAACAGATGTTCTCAGAGGTTTACTGTACTGTTTGTGTCCTCTGGCTGATCATCAGGCCGTTCACTCATTTGCCTACTTTCTCCTGAATTTCGCTGTGCTGATCATAAACACACTCGCACGGAAAACACAAGAGAAAGTGTCTTCTGCCTGCAAAACAACACACAGCCAACAACAACATGGCTAAATCTCCCACAAGGAACTCTGAAACCCAACACCAGGCAGCTGCAACTATTTCAAGCTCTTTAAGACCTGTCCTATTTCCACCGGAGAGCATTTATAGATCACTCATGATCCCTTCTGAATACAGCATGACAGTGATGAAAAAAAAATAGACGTGAACTCATTCAGGGTGGAGCATAGACCAGAAATTAGATTTCAAGTCGGACTGCTCAACGTGTAATAGGAAATATCGGATTTGACTCACAAAATGGACACACAATGAAACTTAAAAATATGATGCAATAAATATAAATTCACAAGACACATGGTGCTGTAAAATTCAATTAGTTTTGAAAATGCTTGTAAATATAATTACGAAACATAGTTAAATAAGATCTCGTTTGAAGCTGAATTGTGTTTAGGTTAAAATATGCTATTTTAGCACTTATACTGAAATTCAAGTACAACATTTAAGGCTTCAAAACATTTAAGGAAATCGTAATTTGTCCAACCTGATCGAGTTTTGATAATTTCTCCAAATTCATCATCACAACCTTCCTCCCATTGGTCCTGTTGGCTCCCTGCTTCAGCCATGACACGAGATCCAAACTGCCGTCGAATCCTTTAATCCTGTAGTTTTCTAAACAGAAAAAAGGAAGGAGACACCAAGACCCCACCAATGATGGAATCGCTGCCCTGCGAACAAACTGAACCTCAAATGCAGTACTGAATTTTTGTGAATGACACAGGGACGGGACTGTCTGAGGACTGTTATGATAGGGGGAAACGAGCTGTCAAGGCATCCAGAGAAGCACAGACAGGTGGCAAATTCTATGCGCCTTAAAATAGAGAGTCGTTATGAAGGCCTGCTTCATTTTACTCTCACACACAAAAACTGGGTTTTCTAACTGCAAAGGATCGCTCTCCATGCCGTTTGACAACAAATGACCAATAAATGGTCTTAGAGAAAAACTCAAGTTCACAATTTTTATCAAGCGTGACTTACAGTACATTTCTTATAGCCACAGTCCCTCCGGAGCAATCTGGGGTTAAGTGTCTTGCCCAGAGGCTCAATGGTTATAGCTCATAGATTGCTCCCAGTGGGGTTCAAATCTCTGTATCTTTAGCTACCGGTCCAGACCTTCCACCTTCCAAAACCTTAAACTTATAAGTCTTTTCAGTCCAAGACAACAAAAATAATATAGTAAAAACGGGGGTCTGTACCATGATGGCAGCTGAAGAAATTCAGAGTTATCTGAATCATCAGCTAATCATCATCTTTTTTTGTCAACTCAGGCTTTGATCCTGAGTTTGTGGAGAGCGTGAATACGAATGTGTGACTTCATGGTAAACAGCCATAAATGAACCTTGGTTAAAGGTTAAGCTAATGGTTAAAAGGAGATTGTGAAGAAGAATATGATGAATTTACATGCACTTTAAGGGAAAAAACGTACTTGCTCATGAAAGAAGACTAGTAAAAGAAATGATCTTGCTTTATTATTGCAGTCACAAATGAAACTTGTTAAGTTTGTTTATGTAATTGGGAATATACAGCGATAGACTCAAACATGTAAGGACAGTCATTTTAAAATCTGATTCTATAGCTTACGTTATTACTAGGACCGGGACTTGATTAAAATTTTTTATCTAATTAATTAGAGGCTTTGTAATTAATTAATCGAAATTAACGCGTTAAAGTCCCAGCCCTAGTTATTACATTAACATCTGTACATATTAACATTCAGTTTAAATTAAAATAGCTTGGATTAATAATAATGTGAATCATATAATTCCATCATTCATATAAAATAAGTAATTATCATAAAAGCCGGACAAATTTGGTTTTGTACTTAACATTTTTGACAGTTTTGTGTCAGACATGTGTGACTGTGCTTAACTCTGATTAGTCCAATTTCAGTTTGAGATCTCTAACTCAGAACATAACCAGCCCTAGAGTGCAAACACACACACACACATTTTCAAACATCAAGCAAACAACAAACCTTAAGTTTACATAATTTTCCCGCATGTGTGGCCTAGGTAATGGATTTCTTTTTTTTTTTTTCTGCTGAACAATTTATTACATTTTCACCAAACATTAAGACAAACTATCTCCTTTGAAATAACATACACAGATACAGTTATGCATAATAAGACCAGGAGCCTGCATCAAGCTTTAATGCTGCATGGAAATACTTCAGGAGGCATTTTTCAATATACAAGGTGTAGAAGACTCATCAATATGTGCATCCATATGGGATCTGTCTCAGCTAAAAAAACACCCCGGCTTCCATCTAGTGAGATGGCAAGAGCATTTGAGAAATGTAAATAAAATTAAATTCTGCTTGATTACTGTACTGGCATGGGGAGTGTAAACAAGTAAATAGAATTCACTGTCATGATATCAGTAAAATGTTTGATCAAGAAGGAACAAGGCTTTGTAGCAGTGTACTTTGTGATTCAGCTAATGGAAATTCAAAAAAAGAGCCTGTCCGGCTCTTACGTCTTTGGATTTGTTTATCTTTTGAAGGTCTTTTTCAGAGAACGAATAAATGTAATAAACAAAAACAATCTGTTGCCTGTTCACGAAAGCAGCAAGCACAGATTCATTAACATAAGAGCAATATAAGTCTGTAAACATGTTTTGACATCCACAGGATTTTTTAAGTAACTGATGAGAAGAGGAAAACAAAAATATCTCAAAATTGGATTAATAAGCCGTATACCTGCAACAGCACATCTTTCAATAAACCCAGCCTGCGAGCATTGCATCAAAATCACAACATCAATATTTAGGTTTAAAAACGGCCAAACAAGTAGAGTGCATGCATATTAAAGCCTAAAACTAGGTCCAAAACCCCCCGCCCAAAGACATTTATATTAGATGCATTTTAGCAGTCTTTCTAAAAGTCCCAAAGCACAATAAAAGTAGTCCATTTAGGCAGAGATATGTAACATTACAATACCAAAACTGTTTGCAAATAGCTTTTTATCTAAATACAGGCCTTTAAATACAGTCTACTGTGCTCTATTAGGTCAAGTGCTTTTATTAACATCTCTGTAATTGCAGGGGACATTCTTTTATGATGTAAATCACAGAATGATGTCAGCTGTGACGTGGTAATAAGCACCGTCCCTGTCAACCATAGCCAACTAGATTCCTCTTCATCCTCCGTTTCCTGGACTGTGTCCAGATAGCATCATGATCAGTGAGCTGATAGTTTCTGCTATAAAATCACACTAATGCTGTGGGACAAATGACACGAACTGAGTAATGAAAGACCACTGAAGCACGGCTTGCATTTTCAGTTACAAATACCCACTGCTTTAGAGCCTCAACCTGATATGTGAATGGGCTATTTCATAGCCTTATAGATTTGTTTTGTACTATATGATTTTAATGTAGGCCTACTATAACCTTGGTTGCATCAAACAGCGAAGACAAAAATTGTCAGTGTATTATATGAAGTTACCTTCACAAGGAGTCAGCGATCCATCATTCTCACCTGCACCGAAGCAAATGATGTGGAACAACTGCCAGTCAATGTCTGTGTGTCGGTTTTCAATGCTGAAAGGTCTTGCTTCAGAAGGAGGATTCTGCAAACATGGTCAAATAATAATGGTAATAACATTGCACATGTATAATATCCTCTCACAAGTGCTTGGAGAAATTTTGCCTTACATCACTTGGTCACCAATGGGTGCTCTGCAGTGAGTGGGGGCCTTCAGAATGAGTCCAAACAACTGATAAAAACACATGTAAGCCACACCACTGTGAAAGCTGTTTATATCTGGACACATGCACAAATTTTTACAAGTATTTTAGCTGCTGACCAAAAAATAATTCAAGTTACAGTTGTAATGAATATGGGCTTAAACACTCTGATCTTTAATTTAAATGTGGGGACTGCAAATTATGTATTTTTAAAAAAAATCCACTTATGTTATTCTGCATGTTTAACATGTTTTTTAAATTCCCTTTCGACAGGAGATCTTAAGAGTTTTTCTGATGTATAATTGATACTTGAGGCTTAATATTATATATAGCTTATTCACGTTCATGTAAAAATAAGGCATGCAGTTACTTCAAAAAAATGGTATAAACATTATTCAGTGTAAATTGTAATAAACACTTTTATAATTTCTTGGGAATAATCGACAATTATGTTATATTGATTTTTGAATTGTGCAGCCCTAATAAAAATTATTACATGTAAATATACACTTACATATACACATACACATATTATATACACAGACACAAACATATATTATATAATATAATAAACAAACACAAACATATATATATATATATATATATATGTGTGTGTGTGTGTGTCACATAGTGATGCAGTTAGATTTTTTTCTAAATCTGTTCCTGTAAAGATTCAAACTCATCACATTTTCGATTGCCCAAAGGAGAGTAAATTTTCATTTTGGAGTGAACTCTTGGTTCAAAGTCATATTGCTTTTTTTTCTTTTGCACTGCAATAATTAATGTGTACAGGAACATTTCTTCACTGTCACAGTTTTGGCGCATTCTATGTTGCACAAAATTTCCTCTCAGAGATGAACAGAGCCCATCCATTTATCTCCATGCAGTGCAAGTCTTGTCAAAGGTCAGGATCATTCCTAAAATCCTCTCCTTTGGTGTCACGCCATTAAATCTTGATTACCTGACAGCTAGCTGACAGTAACAAATTATTAGCTCTACGCAATACAAATCATTCTTCTGTTCACGTCTATGTAGGAGATTGCTGGTTGGGCTTGAGGCCAAACGAGCCTTTTGAAAGATGGCACACAATAGAGTTGCAGTTTGTTGCCACCGATGTTGGGAATAACATTACAGTGATTTAATTATCTTAAATTCTTGTAAACAGGTTCATTTCCTGGCGTAATTATTTTAAAAGAATGATTTTCAGGGCAAGGATTTTAATTTTTATCCATTGGTTATATCATTTTTAATCAGACATTAAATCTGGAATTTTAAAACAGAGGAACTTTCTCAACAGTTATTTCTATATATTTCGGAAATGAAACCATAATAAACACCCACACAAAGCAGAGTACAAATAGGGACATAAAAGCATCATAACATCCCACATCATTTACTCCAATAACCAAGATTACCTGCATTCTTCATATGTAATTACCATCAGCAGTAGCATCTGAGGCTCTGTTACATCATATTCTATTAGTTGGATTCATGAAGCAAAGATCCACTCAAAACAGGCTAAAAAAAGTAAAGAAAGCCAGCAAACATTATGTGTTCTTTAAGCTACATTTTTAATTATTTGAGTATGTAAAACATCAATATATACACACAAAAGACAGAAAAGAACAGATTAAAACAACAAGGCCTGAGATTCTAGCACAGTAGGTTATCATGAATGTTCTTGAGGACTTTTGTCAGATAGTTCTTGGCTGGTTTGACTGATGATACGATGTCTTCGATTTGACTTAACCTAGAGAAGACAAGAAGCATAAAACAGATACAATATCAACACAAAATAATAATGTAGTACAAATAATTTAAATCAAATGAACATCACTGTAGCTGTTGGTAATATTTCCATTTCAATGTACCATGGACCACATGCTAATAAATTATCTTGAGAGAGCTGCTTTAAAATTCTTATAAAGTTTGCCAGTATCAGCACCAATGTGAATTGCATTTCACCTACAATATTTATAAGTGAAAATTACTTTGTGGTACATAGGAAAACATGCTACAAAGTACTCTACTCTTAAACAATGTTTCTGTCCATCAGACTGAGTTACAATTATTATTACTTTAATATTTGGTACTTTTCTTTAAACTGTTGGCTGTGAAAAGCTGTTGTGTTCCACTAAACGCTGCCTAGAGACTTCATATTTCCTTCTAACAACAATCATGTCCAACTGAGGTGATGTTATCTATGCCAGATAACAACTGAAAATATTAATTGCTTTCAAACCTTGTATCCCCAACGTGTTTTTTGAAGTCCTGTATGTGAAGGGGCCCAAAGGGGTAGTCTGGAGTGACCATCAGACTTAACTCAAACTTTTCAAACGCTTTCAGACTTGAGAAGACGACATGAACTCTGAAAGAGGAAAAACAAAACAGCGTGTCACACAGACTGAACCGGTGTCTTATCCTCAGACCCGCCCTGAGTGAGCCGTCATCAGACCAAGACGCAGACACAAGCAAGACTCCTAAGAGATTTAGGTGTTTTGTTGTTGAATGTATTAATGAACATAGCAGTGGTCATTTACTCCCGACATCTGAGTGACTGAAGACGCGGAGGATTAACGTTACGTTTGGTTCTGAAGGGAAACCTGCCCTTGATCAACCGAAATGCCTTTTTGTTCGCGTGAATCATTCATGATCCAGCCTCGCCTACAGAAGCATTAAGTATAATGTCTTTTAATGAATCTTTGCAAATCGCCTTTCCTAATAATATGGTAACTAGCAAGTTTCACTATAAATACGGCTGAAAAAAGATCCTCCGAGAGCGCCTCGGAAAAGGGGGGCGGAGTCAGCGGAGCTCGTGAAGATTTAAAGGGGAAGTACACAGAACAGAGTGATCTCTAAAGAGCTGTTTTCGACAGGGTAAAGTAAGCATTTTTTACACTATCTTTGAGAAATTTTAAAACCAACTATATTACAAACTTTCCATTAAGACCCTAAGGAATCATATAAGCTTGTGGAAAATTGGCTTTGTGTGACTCCTTTAAGAACGCAAGCCTTCAAGTGGACACCTGCTTCTGCTGTTTTTGGTCTTTTAGAGATTTAGAGGTTAACACAATGTAAAAACTTCCACGTAAGCAACACAGCTCAACATGCCAGAGAAAAGTACATGAATAAAAGCTAGTAAAAGCCTTAACATACTGTGCATCTGAACAGGTGATCTCCAAGATGCGGAGCTTCAATGCTCCCCACCTCTTCAGCCGGTGAATCTCCTCACCCAAGAGCCTGAGACGACCCACCACCAAACTAATGTCATGAAGCAGCTGTTGAGAAATTATCCAACAGCATTTAGACTTCTTGTCATATATTATTCAGATTAGATCTTGCACACCTTTGTAGACAAAACAATGTCTCAAAAAATTAAAGACTGAATGCTCGTACTTTGTAATGTTAAGAGTTTACCTCTGGTATATTTCGGGTTGTTGGGTACCTCTGAGTCCACTCAGTTCGAGAATGGTAGTTTAGTGCAAGTAACTTGTGCACCATGCTTGCATGGCACTCCGATTTTTCCACTTGAAAAAATAAATAAATAAAAAAGTCATGGGAGACCCATACAAAATGGAATTTAAAATAAATAAATTAAAAAGAACTATACATAAAAATGTTTTTTAATTTGTTGTTCACTTACCATCCAGGTGCAACTGGAAGGTTACATCTATGTTTTGTACAACATCCTCATTCATCCAGTCCTTCCCTAAAAGACAAGAGAATATTGTATGCTACTATGCTGACAATAAAGATGAAAAACCATTAGGGGTAATTATAAAGCGATAATCAACTCACCAGCAGGTGTTTGCAGGTTCACCTGCAGATGCACAGTTTTGTGAAGGAAGGTAAACAAAGCCCCCTTTTCATCTATTTTATCAAGACGCCACTCGTTCAAACTGAAAAAGACAAATCATCACACCTTCAGCAAAATACATATATAAATGTGCTAGGCAGCAGTAAAATAACAGCAACAATATTAAACATACCGAATGCAATATCTATTTGTATTTGGCAAATCTAAAAATTAGCAAACCACATGGGTTGGGCATAGAATTGTCATTTCTGCTAGCTTGTCTGCTGGAGTGATAGAAAAGCTAGCAAGCGATTATAATCAACAAAGCTCACAGCGAGTGAGCGATTTCGCATTGTTTGCTGCTCTTTACCAGCTGAATTGATTATAATAGGGGAGTTCTACTGTTATTGTCACTCGTGTGCTGCGCTTGCAGTGTAGACAATATGCCAAAGTGCTGCTGCAATCGGTTTTTAATAGAAGGAAAAACAAATACCTGTTCAAGGTCGCAAGATGATTCTTAAGGCTACTGGATTCCCCTTCCAACTTCTCCTGTTGGCTCTCCAAAGACCTCAGCTGAATATCCAACTCACAGATATCCCTAATAAGTTTAGAATTTAAGTAGTCAGCAAAAAAACATTATCATAATCATTTTCTATGGTGCTGATAGAGGAATATACAGCACAGTACCTCTCCTTTTCAGTGACAGCTGAAAGAAGCCTATGCAAATCTAAAAGCGGAAAGAGGAAAAACACAGACACTTCATTACATCGTCCCACTAGATCCATAAAATTCGCTAATATAGAAGCACACTTACCCTCTTCCTTGGCTTTTAAGGCTGGTTTGGTTTGAGAAGCATCAAGATGATCTCCCATAATCATGGCCTCTACAGATGCAAGTTCTAGTATAGAAGAAGCAGGGAGTTATTTACCTGCAAGTATTAGTATTGGTACTTTATGGTTTACACATTCAAAACAGAGCCAAGAAGGAAATCCATACCAGTTTCTAAATCATTAATGCATCCATCCAATTCTTCAATCATTTCATCCGTCTCTTGGATTTTAGATATCAGACTCTGTTTTGCATCCTAAATGTATTGGGGAAAATATGTGGATAAGACATTCAGTCAGTGTCGGTTAGCACTAGTGTATTACGTTAACAAAATTAAAAGTTAATAAAAAGTTATTTTTACATTTCACAGATAAACACTACCCAAAATTACAACCTTTTCTTCTGGGGAAACAGACTGAAAATACTGATGATCTTGCTCATTACATCCAATTAAATTGTAGCAGCAGTAAATCAAGTTCACTGCTGTGATGTAACTGAAGAATAAGGGCTATTATTTTACATGTATTTTTTTTTTTTATCAGTAAAAAAGAGGGCCGTGTCCTTCGTTTCCCTGCTTAATTCCTGGTTTAAAAGTAAATGCACACAAAGGAAATAAAATCCAATCAATTTCCTAGATCTATTTATCAGAATATTTCAAATCAGGACATTTAGATTTGATTAAAAAATAATTTGGCTTTTTGAGGAATTATTTAACAAAATCAAAACATAATAAAACAACAAAAAAATGCTCTTACCTGTGTCGTTTTGATGAGCTCTGAGTACATGTCTCTTTTCATTTCATGAGAAAGTGCTTTGCTTCTCTTCCCAAAGTAAACTCTTCGCTCTTTCAACTTGGAGCCGAAGCTTTTTAACTGAGGAAAACAAACATACATGAAGATTTCATCTAATAAACGAACAATAGAAGTTGTGATTTTAATAATTGAACATAAGATGACCAAGGCTATAAAAACCACATACTTGGTCTTCCGAGAGAGTACATAACTCTTGCTGAAGGGCTCCATTAATGCATCCCAGGGATTTATCTTGTTCGGGCATCTGTTCTTTAAGTCTATGAAGAAATATAATGCAATTTTCTTTATATAGAAATGTCTAATTTATGTCAGTTAACCATGCCCACACACCTACAAACATGCAGCGGCAAAGTTTTTAGTGTCAGCATTATTAAACTCAGACAGGTCCATACCTCTCTACTATCTCTGTGAGATTCTTACAGTCTTGCTCATATACTCTCTGCTTGGGGTGGTATATGTATTTCTCTTTGAGCAAATCCTCCATGGTGCGTGTCTCTCCTGCTCTACACTGAAAAAGGAAAGGTGTGTTTCAACCATCATTTGTTCACAAAGAAAACAAGAGAAAACCAAACCACTTACGCTGTCAGGAAGAGCACTTGGTCTAGATCTGTGGATAACAAAGTTGATACCAAAGTGGCTTAGGAATTCATTGACTGTGATGCTTCCGTCCTCAAGTTTCTGGAAATAAAACAATGAGATAAACAACTATACTTTCATATTGTAATAGTGCTTTCCCATGCAAAACATGTTAGGGAGTCAAAGCACACTGTCAACTAAACAATTCATATATTTAAAAGTATTATTCATGTCTGTTGCAAATACAATATGGAAAGAGTTACTATCCAAAGTGTAAATCCCAGAGTGTGTGTAAATAATGCCACCTTGCCGAAATCAAAGCCTGAATCCAGCGTCCCATCCATATGGCAGTCAAACTGTGAGTATTTGAGACCTTTAAAGCAGATTACAATCTTATGAATATATCTCATAGAAACCTTCTTAATGGTGTTGCATAGCGCATTTCACTGAGTCTGAGAACGGACACAAGTAACTCACTGGATTCAGACACTCCTGTGTCTTCAATTGTCTTTGCCCTGGGATTGTGAGCAGCATGCCTTGTAAAATTACCTTCCCACTGTACGGCAGCTTCATGACAGTCAGGCCCCTGAGGAGACAGAATCTTAGGCATTAGCATAATAATGCACAACAATGGAGCCCACGCTTAACACTTTATTACAGAACATCCTCTGAGCGTGTAGCAGGAAATACCAAGCAAACAAAGTATTTAAGTGAAAATTATTAATATTTTGTGCCTACCATGTCAGAAATGCAGACTTTCTTGGTTCGTTCTGCTGTAATAGGGTCTTCCTCTGGATGTGGCCTTTTAAAACAAGGACTAGCAATCGTGTCTGACTCAAAGACCTCATTCTCCAAAGGCTCTTCATTTTTAGGTACAACCAAAGAACCATCCAGTTCATCTTCCTTGTTATTTGACCAATTTTCAAGACTTCCTGACAAATCTTCTTCGCTGCTCATTTCAGGCAACTCTTCATCATTAATATTGACTGTTTGGCTTTTGTTATTTTTTTCAGCCACGTCAAAATGTTTCTCTGGTTGAAGACACTGTAAATCATTAATACTTATAGTGACGGTTTTGTTAGGAGTTGCAGTTGTTGCTCGTTTCGGCAGTTTTGGAACGATACCACACAATGACAGCCTTGATGAGAACACCGTCTTTTTAAGACTAAACGGTGTGGTCTTCTCATTTTGAAGATAATTATTTAGTTGCGTGACTTTAGGTGTAGCATGTGAAGTTGGCTCATTAAAGACATTCTCAGGGAGGGAATAAGAAGGCAGAGGTGCAGTTGTGCTTCCTGTTATCACTTTTTGCTCTTCCTGGATACGCCTTGACATTTGGAGAAGCTCCGTTTGAAAGTCAGCTAGACTTCTCCGTCTTGCTTTTGCATGTTGCAGCTCTTCCATAATGAAGGAATCAACTACAGACTCATTTGAGGAGGAACCTTCAAGTTGGACTGAGTTTGTACTTTGTTCCTTGTTAGGCCAAGTTGCACGACCCTCATCTTCATTTCTAGAGCCACAAGTCGTCTTTATCGGTGGTTCTTCTTTCTCATTTAAAGAAAAACTCTGCTCCGTTTCAATGGGCATTGTAAGGACATTTGTAACCTGCATATCACTGTCTTCATCAGTTGTCATCAAACTGCTTGGAAGTGCCATTTCACAATTTTTGTCCACTTGAATGTCAGCTGGGCCACAGGATATTGTCTCTGTGTTGTTGCCATCAAGATCAAAAACATGTTCTGAGGGAAAGACCTGGTTAATAGCGCGCGTGGCAAGTTCACTTACTTCATTTTGTTCTTCCCTTGACACGGTGCATCTAGAAACAGATGTTAATGCATGCACTTTGATCTCTGTAGCACTTGCTGCCAATGTGTTTTTTGAGTCAATTGCAATCGTGTTGCATCCTGTTAGTTCCATTTCATCATCAACACAGGGAATAGCTAGATTTGATGCAGTGGCTTGACATGTCCTTTCCATGCAGTCAGACATATCCTGTGTTTGACAACTTTGCGCTACAGGCAACAGATTTCTCTCATGCTTACTTTCCTCTCTGGATACAAAGCTCTTTAACACGATATTGCCGGTGAGTGCCTGGGTTATCTCCATACTGTCAACATCAGGACTGGAGGATGTAGATACAAGGTTCAAACTCTTCCTGGATTTACTGAATAGTTTGGCCCTCTTGCAGTTTTCAGCCTCAAGCACAACAGTCTGACATTGTGTCATGTCCATGTCATCATGATTGGAGAAATGAGTCTGACGCTTATCAGCTTCAGTATTTTCAGGATCACACATCAAGGGCATCATTCTTACTCCTGACTTTCTTCGAGTCATAAAAGCTTTATATTTTTGCTCACTGACTGGTGCCAAGGGTACCTCAGTCATCTCCATTGGTTCAACCACAGTGATTGTTTGATTAGCAGAGAATGTTGCTCTTCTTGTACCAGTGATATCCACAGCACTCCCTAGCCAAGTACGGTTTGAGTCAATGTTAATAGTTGTGCATCTGGTCAATTCCATTTCATCATGACTTGGGGTAGAAATCCCATCAAAAGTACTTGGTTGGCATGTCAAGTCTTTACCGTCACTATCATTATGTTGAGCTGGTGTTGTTGTGGCAGGCATCAGAATGCTTCCCCCCCTTTTCTTCTTGGAGGCTGGAAAAGCATTTAGCATTATACGCCCTGTGAATGCTTGAGTCATGTCCATCCCATCACTGCCATCAGGTCCAGATACTGATGAATGAGGCCAATTCTTACTTAGGTTGTTTAAAGGTTTGTCTACATTGACCTGCTTGGCCTCAAGAAAAATTGTTTGACACTGTGTCATCGCCATCTCATTTGAATTTGCAGTTTGGGCTATTGGGAGGTGGCCTGATT
The DNA here is from genome assembly GCA_032359395.1 of Enteromius anoplus. Lineage (NCBI taxonomy): Eukaryota > Metazoa > Chordata > Actinopteri > Cypriniformes > Cyprinidae > Enteromius > Enteromius anoplus. The sequence continues at coordinate 12,596,426 of JAUMHG010000033.1, read as the reverse complement.
TGTTGTGATTCATGATCGATCCATCTCCAGCTAAATCAAAGCAGGGCATCTTGCTTACTCTGGGAACTGGACGCAGAGCTTCCTCCTTCATATTGCCTGTATGTTCATCTTCTCCAAGTGATCTGGATAAAGGTACAAGATGCAAACTATTCCTCGCGTTGCTGAATGGCTTGTCTCCACTGACCTGCTTGGCCTCAAGAAAAATAGTTTGACACTGGGTTATCTCCATCTCATCAGAATTTCCAGTATGGGCTATTGAGAGGTGGCCTGATTTGTTGTGATTCATGATCAATCCATCTCCAACTATCTTGCTTACTCTGGAGACTGGACAGAGAGCTTCTTCCTTTATATTGCCTGCATCTTCTCGAACAGATCTGGATAAAGGTACAAGAGGCAAACTATTTCTTATCTTGCTGAATTGCTTGTTTCCACTTAATTGTTTGTCCTTGAGAAAGATAGTATGACACTCTGTCATCTCCATATCGTCAGTATTAGCAGTTGGAGCTATAAAGTTGTTGCTAAATTTGTTTCGATCCACAACTTCTCCACTTCCAAAAGAATCAAAAGTGGACATCTTGTTTACTTTGGTAAGTGGAAGGTGAGCTGGCTCCGTCATACTTGTGTGGACTTTTTCTCCAACAGATAAATCAAATGTTCCCGTCATTTCCATATCATCAGAATTAGTAGTCTGGGCTATTGAGAGATTGCTCTGTAAATAACCAGCTTTATTATGATCTGTTGTCTCTCCATTTCCAATCATGTTAAAGGAGGACATCCTTCTTACTGTGGCAACTGAAGACTGAGCTTGCTTCTTCATACTCATTGTGTAGTCTTTTTCACGGACAGATACATCAAATGTCCTCGTCATCTCCATTGCATCGTCATCCTCAGAGAAATGATGGGATCTATTGTGCTCCAGAGCAGCCTCTTTAACATTGATTGGAGCAGTCTGGCTCAAAGTGAGCTCCATGTCATCTGGGACGTTCGAAAAGGAAGATGTCAGGAATGCAACACCTCTTTGATTTACAGAAACAGAGGGTGTAAACGGCTGAGCATTACTTTTGTTTTCTGCTAGAACAGTGTGACTCTTGGTTGTCTCTATTGCATTGTCTTCAACAAATCCAACACGAGAACGCCTTCGTTGAAGTCCCCGAGGTTGTTGTGGGTTACCCTTGGCACCTGGATGTTGCTTCACTAAAAAAGATGGCAAGTGATTTTCCTTATCAACATCTGATGTGCTTGTAATTGCTGAACTGAAGGTATTACAAATCTGATTTTCTGAATAGTGGGGCTTAATGGTATTTCCAGTGGGTAAGCTTATACTGGCGAGAAAAGCTCTGAAGTCTGAGTCATTGGCAGCATTTTTCCTCTCTGCTTTTCCTTCATGTGGCAAACCCTTCTGACTTGTTTCATTTAGATCACCACAGATTGTCTGAGCCATGTTGACGCTAAAATCTGGGTTTGTCTCTTCTTCAATTTCATAATCCTTATCAATTGTGATTGTGTGACTCTGCGTAATATCCATGTATCCAGTATTGTCTCCAAGCAGCATTGTTCTATCCACACAGTCATCTTGCAAGACTGGATCAGAGAAAAAATTCTCCTACAAATTGAGAAAGGTCAAAATGATCAGTGCCTGTCAAAACAAGGTGGGTTTAACTGACGAATACAAAAAAAAAGGCAGAAATAGTTACTGACAATCAGGCTTTGTACATGCACACACTCTAAATTAAATGTCTGTGGCAGCAAACATATACTTTAATCAAGTATATCAAATTGCAGCAGCCTGAAATGTATAATATTTTTTGTTCTTCCGGACTTAGATTAGCACTTACCTTATGCTGGGACAGATAAAGAGGAGTGTTCAACAAAGTATCCAGGCCTGAAAAAAATGGAAAGGTTTAGTGGTTCACTGTCTGGCTATGGAAATAAACAGCAGGAAGCATGTAAATACATGCATAAAATCAGTAGATTGTGGTACAGTGAACATTGCTTATTTGAATTAACGCAACACACTCTTATTTTGAAACCACTTGCACTGTGAACAACATAGGAGAACAATGTTTCAATAGGTTAGCAAAACTTTAAATCTTTTCTATTTAAAAAATATATATATATATATTTAACCTTTGATTTGGTGACTCCCCTCATCCACAAAACGCAGAACCCTGTCATTACACGGAAAAAAGAAGGTTACAGCTTTAAATATATAAAGTGGATCACATGGATGGATATACTAAAAAAAAAAAAAAAAAAAACATAAAATGCTGCTTTTAAACAGCTAGCCCATAATCTGTGCTGGCTGGGCAAGATTGGAAAGATTAAGCAAGTATTTTGGCCTAACAGTAGAAAAGCAGCTATACAGGTCTAACTTGAACAATTTTGAAAACAAAACAAAAAAGCCATAACTTACATTTCATTTGGTCTATCTCCTCCTGAATTTAACAAAACACAAGTAAATTAACAGTGTGCAAATGTTTTACATATGCAACAGAAATATTTAATGCTCTTTATCTGAGAGAACTGGTACACATAATCCTTAACCATGAACTATAAATTATCTCAGGTAACATGTTAAAGACAAATAAACTGCTTACCTGCTTGTGTGTTTTGAATTGGTGCTAGAACAGGAGATTCACTCTTTGCGTCACTGTGAAATTTTAAATATCATAAATTAATTATGTACACATACTATTGATATTTGTGTCTTCCAATTAGTGGGTCAAAATCATTGCACTTACTTGGTAAAGACTCTGACATTATTTGTAGTGGCAAAACTCACTCTTCGTGAATTTCTCTTCTTCTCAACAGGCTTGACAATTTCCTCCTGCATAAAAATACATCAGTTTTTAAAATGAAACAACAACAAGTTATATTCAAAACACTCAGTAGCTTAATCACCTTTTGCTCTTCTTGCTCAGCTCCATGTATTTTCATAGATGTTCGAGTAGCTTTTAAAATCTGTCAGGGGACAATCATAGGGCACTATATTACGTTTGAAATGTAAGAAAATAAAGAGGAAAACATTCTCAGGCACACAACAAGCTGCTGCGGGAGCAACGTGGCTCCAGTTCGTTCTGTTCCCAGTTATGAATCTGTGTTGAATGAGCAGCCCTCGTCTTTGAAGTTTCATCCAAGCAAAGAGGGTAAAGA
>JAUMHG010000033.1:12565688-12582059 GCA_032359395.1 Enteromius anoplus | reverse complement strand
AAGTGTTGTAAATGATTTACTAACGCGTTTACACAACAGGTCTGACAGCTCGATCTCACGGCAATTCATACATATTTAATAAGGGAACTAATTCGTACAATCTCACTCGTACAAATTCTTACAATTTTTGCAATATCGAACATATTGTATGAGTTGCCAATTCATATGAATTTGTATGAAAGACCTACACCTAACCCCGCCCCTAAACGTACCCATTACTGGGGTTTTAGACAAATCGGACAAAATCGTACGAGTGCGGTCATATAGCCACAGAAATGCAAACTCATAATGAATATAGATTAATATATAATTAATTACATTAAAAAAAAAATTGTACATTCTACATTACTTAATAATTTGTGAATATATAGTCATGTTTTTTAAATGATTAGTTAATCATCCTCTATTCACTTGTAAATGATTCATAACGCTATCTACAAAACATAGATAAATGTACTAATATATCACTTATTAATTATTTATGAACACATAGTTATGTATTGTAAATTATTAGTTCATCATTACCTAATCACTTATAAATGCCTTACAACTGGACGTTATTATAAAGTGTTACCCAACTAATCATTTACAAATGCAACTCACAAGTGAGGACAATGGAAGTAATCAAACAAACAAAAAAGCAACAGAATTATTTATTTTTATAGGTTTAACATTTTGCAGTTCTGGGTAACACCTTATTTTCAATCCAATGCTCACTATTAACTAGTCATTTATTAGCATGCATATTACTAGCAAATTGGCAGTTTATTAGCAAATATTAATGCTTTACTCTGCATGACCATATTTTAGATTCTTTAATCCTTCCCCTTGTCTAAACATAACAACCTCCTTACTAACTACTAATAAGCAGCAAATGAGCAGTTTACAGAGGGGAAAACTTTGTAGTGAATATGTGTTCCCTATTCTAATGTGTTTTTAGAATACGCAAATTTAACCTATTATCAACTCACACTTGAAGTTCAAAAGATGTAATAGTGATTAAGACTTAAAACTCTGATTGAAGTGGTTTATGTGTGTGTGGTCGTGCATGATTGGTGTAGTGTGCTCACCTCTGACTCTGACAGCTCAGTGGGTTTCTCTGTAAGCGTGGTGCTCTCTGTTAAAACAGCCCCGTTGTAGTTGTTGCAGAGGTCTTCATCAGAGTAGTGCAGACCACCTGGACTGGGCCGCGGAGGAGACCTGAAGATAACAACATTTTAACAAGCTGCTCATACAGTACATATTCACAGAAGAGTTATTTTAAGAAAAAACTGTAAGTGGTGATACAGAAAAATGATCACTTCAGCTAGACAAGTATTATTAAACTCAATAGAAAACAGACTTTTCTGATAGATTAATAGCAGTTCAGATGTAACCCCACCTTGTTCCATTCTTCTTTAGGAAAGAGCTCTTCACGTTCAGATGTCTGCTGTTCAGCTCTAGAGCCGTGAAGCCGCCATTGTCCAGAGTTACAGACTCCTCTACTGTAGTAATGTGTTTCCCTGTGGGTAATGACAGCAAACACAGGGACTGATTCACTACATTATATGAGCTATTCCATTTTAGAGTATTTCACAGTATTACATTTTTTTTCCCACAGTTACACAAGTGACCCAGTTGGAACAACTACAAACACTTTTAATCTTTCAAAGCAAGACTTTTATAAAGCGTAAGTATGGGTACATAATACACTGACTGTATATTCAACATTAATACCATCATAACAGTGCGTTAATTATCATAAACAAGTTTCAGTATGCCTTTAGATAGTTTCATTTTCAATATTTAACAATTTGAATATTTGAACAATTAGCCCAAGGTTTAGAACAACATGAGAGTGACTGAACGAAAACAGAATGTTCAGTGCATAAAGCTCAAACTCAATAAACATGTTTCAGTATGCCTTTAGATAGTTTTGGTTTAAATATCCATTTTTATTTTTAACAATTAGCCCAAACTCAGGTTTAGAACAACATGAGAGTGAGTGAATGAAAACAGAATGTTCAGTGCTCAAAGCAGTTTCAGTGCAATACAAGTATACTATCAATATCTATTACTCTGTTTAGTCTCACCTGTTCCACAGCTCCTGTACTTCTTGTTCTGTCCCAACAGGAGCAAACCAAACACAACCATCAGAATGAAAATGAGACTGATCAAAGCCATGACGATTAGGAACCACCACTCCTCATAGAAAGGCGTTTCAGACAGAGCTACAACAACAGACAACAATTCTGCATTACAATACAACGCATGGCTATTACATATATTATATTACATTTAGTGCTGTCAGATTATTAATTGTGATCATTTTTTAAATTTACATAATATATGTATAATATAATATATAAATACACATAGAAATGGCATACATTTTGAAAATAAATGTATTTCTTATATATAAATATAACATTTATCAGTGCATGCATGTGTATTTATATATACATAATAAACATACAGAGTACACGCATATTTTGTAAACAAACTTTTATTTTGTAATTAATCACAGTGAATTTCTTTGTCAGCTCTTTTCTATTCTATTCTATTATTTAGAGCTGTCAAACAATTAATCATGATTAATTGTGATCATTTTTTTTGTTTACATAATATGTGTGTGTGTGTATTGTGTCTATTTATTATATATAATATATATATAAATACACATACATATAGCAACCATTTAGAAAATATTTACATGCATAGATTTATATTCATATAATTTATATCATATATAAATATATTTAATATTTAAATGTAACATATCTGTGTGTGCATATATTCACAATAAATATTAACAATTCACATACACATATGATGTAAGCAAAAACTTTTATTAATACTAATTGTAACTAATCGTTATTGATTATATTATATAACAGCATATAAACAGAATAACTGTTTTTAAAAATTCATTTTAATAAAAAAAGAAATTGAGCATATTAAAAAGAAGTCTAATATTAAATCCATAACAGTATTTTGCGTCAGTGTGCATAAGAGACTTATTTCAGAAATACATATATAATATATATATATATTCATATATATATATATCATGTGATATAATGTAATGCAATGTTGTAGTAGATGAGTGAATGTTCAGCTGTGTGACACTAGATGGCAGTAAAGGCCACGAAGTGAGTCGGTAGTGGCCACAGTTCAAACACCCTCAATGAAGTATGCTTTCCAGATGCTTGAAAATGAATTGAAAACTCTAAGCAGCTAAATTATGAAACATGAATTGTACTATAGTAAGCAATAGTCATTAGTCAGGGTAAATCCTGTATCTACTGTGATGTAGCCTAAACAAAAGCTGTTGTGGGGGCTGTCAGTGGCATCACTGTTGAATATAATGCAGTGGTGTGATATAATGAGGAAGATTACCAGACATCGCGGTGGAAGGCGGACTGGGATCGCCGTAACCAAAACGATTGACTGCGATGACCCGGAACTCATAGGCTACCCCTGAGCGTAGGCGGTCCAGACTGATGGTGTACAAGAAGCTCCCAGGTGGGAGATGCTTGACAAACGTATCCCATAATCCTTCATCTGGGAATGTAGGATTTCAAAAGCAAGAGGTGTTAGTCATTGGTTGCCACGGAGGAGAAGAAAGATGGAAGACGTGGTAGTGAAAAGAGGAAGGTTAATAGAGAATAAGCCTGGTATTACAACCTCACGTAATGCACAAGAACTTATAATGAGGAAGTCAAAGGTAGATGTGAGCGTACGGGCTAGGAAGTGCTGTTTACCTGATGGACGAGCCTCGATGACATATCCTGTGACAGGTCCCGCACCTTCTGCACCCTCTGACCAATGAAGCGTCAAAGCTGCTGCTGACTTTGTGACCGAGGTCTGCAAGGGCGAACCGGGGGAGCCTATGAAATATAAGGTATGTTATTACTTTCTGAATAATCAATAACAGCACAAACCGTGGTTTCTAAAATGGTTCTGGCCATTTTAATCAATCATAACACTTCAGACCGCAGTTCATGCTTCAAACTTGAGGATGATGGAAGGAAGATGCTGAATTTTTCATAACCGAATAACTACTTTTTACTGCTCGCAACTAAGGATCAAGTAAAGACAGGCTGTGCTGCCGATCTAATGTGGTTTAGATTGCATAAAGGTCACACTGAAGCTGTAGTAGGGATATATCTTCTTCAAAACATGTTCTTTATTGACTACCTTGACCTAACAACACTCACATTCAATATACCGTTAACACACTTTATTTCCCACAAGTCCATTCACCTTTTAAAATAAACTAGATGATAGTAAATGTCATGTTTCAATTTACTTGTTCTCTGTAACACAGATACAGAATGTTTTCTTTCTCAGTTTATTTTTCCTGTGCCAATGACTAAAAACGAACCAAAATACTCATATCACTAAATTACCATTGTATTACCATAGTATTTGGATGTGGTTATGCGGATATGTACCATGGTAAAATCATGGTATTTGCTGAAGTAGCCTACATTTTTGAAGTCAGAAGTTTAATTACAAACCTAACCATTCAGTATTTTTTAAATAATAAGCCTTATGAAACATTATGAAATGTACACAATCAAAACATTTAAAATTAATTACATATTATTCTGTAAAAAAAAAAAAATTGTTTTATTCATTTTAACCTTGCCATATATATTTATATATATATATATATATATATAGTACAAACACAGTAATTTATATGTACAAAATTTTTTTTTTTTTTTTTTTTTCTATTGGAAACTCCCTGGCTGCATTTGCTTTGCTATTTCGTCCTACGCATCCACTTTTTATTTACTTCTATACAGAATGTCTCTATAGAGACATGTCTTTAGCTCCAAAGCCACATTCAACCACAAGGTCTTTAAGGTTACCAAAAACATACATTTACTCCAGTGTGTGTTCACATTTAAAACTAGCAGCGCACCCTGGAGTACCATGTTAATACCATGGTACATGCATGGAACATCAGGTACCATCAAATATGTGTTAGCGACACAGCATTGTTTGCTCAAAATTCTGGTCAATTAGACTAGAGCGCATAATCCTTCATAATCCATACATAATCCATTCTGACCAATGAGAGTCGGCCGCTCCTACATGAATCAACTGCTTTTTATCTGAAGTACAATTTAAACTGAAGGCTGTCTGCGTGAGGCCCAGCGTCCCACCACAATGAAGCTGCTGTGTCTTGAGAATGAACAATTGCTCAAAGGCTATATGAAATCACATTCCTGTTACTGTGCACTAATCAAACCATGAAGTTCACACAGCCCTATTTTAATTTCCAGCTAATTCTAAGAATTAAAATAATGAAAAGCCATCTTCCTGGTAGGTCCCGGGTTTTAGAAAAGTGTTTTTTTGAAGCACTAGTTAAATTCAGTCACATCATATTCAATTAATTTAATCCAAAGAAAGCCTCCAGCGCGGGTGTCTGTAACTGCAGGGGACGTTTCTTGTGGGATTTACAATGGAAGCATTATTATGCATCATTATTCATATTTACACATACCTTCCACTGGTCCTGCGGTGATATTGGCTTCCAGTTCGGGTCCGTAACTAATAGTTCTAGCTTGAACCTGGAAGCGATAGACGACACCCCTCATCAGGTCACGAACCTTCAGCCAGCGTTGCCAGTTCCCCTTGATATCCACTGTAACTGTCTTACTGACGCCTGTCAAATTAAGGCACTTTATGAATACTGAAAAACATATACCTGAACTGAAAACTCAAAGCATTTCATTCGAGACTTCTTTGAATAATGATTTAACTGTATGTTTTCTCTTACTCTTCCTTGTATCCTGCTCACCATGAACCGGTGCGGTGGGCTCATAGAGCACTCTGTAGCCTTCCACCACTCCATTGGGCTGCAGAGGAGCTCCCCATGACACATTCAGAGAACTTCCCGTCACCTCTGAAAACACCACTTTACTGGGTGCTCCAGGAGCTTCGGAGAGACAGACACAGAGAGGTTAACGAAACTCTACAATAGTAAATTCTACAATAGACCCCCCCCCTAGACTTTCCTTTTGTCAGTAAACAATTTAAATGTTTGTTTAAAAATAGTCCTTAACATTATCGACAAAACTTGAACTTGGAACATTAAACGCTTTCTTCTGTTAAACACGAAAGAAGATATTTAAACAGTTGCTGGTTGACACTGACTTCCATATTATGGGGGGAAAAAACGATGAAAATCAATGGCCACCAGCAACTATTTGGTTAACATCATTCTTGAAATGTTCTTCTTGTGTGTTTAACAAAAGAAATAACTTTAGGTTTGGAGCACCGTGAGGATGAGGAAATTATGACACAAGACAAGTATGCCTTTATATAGAACATTTCATCTGTGTTACAGCATTTTTTTTTTTTTATCAAAGGCTTAGTCAGACATGGACTTGTTTCTATATACGCCAGATCTTGCTGCTTAAAAGATTCTCAACTTGGGTTATTGCAGCAACCTTCACATTTAGTTCCTTAATGGAAGCAGTAATAGTAGGAGAATGACATGGTGTGATAATGTTTTGCACTTCTCGGATGGTTGGCTGGCGCTCATACGTCTGGATGAGCGTAACGGGATCTCAGTGGGACTCACCAGCCTGCAGGGTGCGTCCTTCACGGGCTGCACTGAGCGGCCCGTCCCCTGCCGTGTTAAATGCAGACAGTTGCACAAGGTAGTTGGTGTAGGATGTCAGGTTCTTCAGGTGCACGGATGTATCTGGAACAAACAAAACTAGCTCCTTCTCCGTCTCATTCTGCCTGTTCTTTTCCCAGTAATGGATCTGAGGGAAGAAGTGAATGACATATAGAGATACTTAAAAGTATAGTTCCCCCCAAAATAAAAATGTCCATATTTCAAAACAGCATATTTTTAAGATTTAAGTAATCTCTTATATTTTATAATATAATGTATTCCTACATTTTCAATTTACTGCAGCCTTCAGTGTCACATGATCCTTCAGAAAGCATTCTAATATGATCTGGTGCTCAAGAAACACGTCTTCTTCTTATTAATTCTGAAAACTGTGCTGCTAAATATTTTTGTGGAAATCGTGACATATTTTTAAGAAGTTGTTCTATTAAATAGAAGATATAAAAACAAGCATTTATTTGATATAGAAAGCTTTTCTAATTTTATAATGGTTTACTGTCACTTCTATACAAATTTTATATCTTGATATAGCATTTATATCAAATGCTATATCTTGATTGGAAAGCAGCTAAGTAAAATGTAAGAATGTCTCGTGTTCCAAGTAAAAAATAAATAAATAAGTCAGAATAAGAGTGAGTAAATGAAGAAATATTGATTTTTGGGTATGCAGTGCTTTAAATACACATACACACACTAAAATAAGACTTGAATGAAATATGTCTATCCATGAATTGATACATTTTGTGTTTGTGGACAGAACAGAAGGATTCATAACCAGTTCCTGTTCAAATCTCTATGAGAGACAGATGTACAGATGGCATAAATAGGAAAACAACGGTGGAAGCTAATGCGGTGAAATCAACAGATGACACTGAGATAAGGGAAGACAGCAGATAGCAGATGAACGACAGTTTATTTATGCCGGTAAACAGATGGACTGCCTGACTGATTTTGGAAATACTTTTTAGAAAATTCAGAGCTCACAACTGATTAAACAACTGAGCATTATGTATTCATGCATTAAAATGATCAACCCATAGTTCAACCCAACGTGACAAACACAATGAGTCCATGGGAATTATGGGTCACTTCTACTGGTCTAAATACATTTTTTTCTTTTTCTTTTTAGCATCTAATGCCTTCCTAAAATATAAGTGAATTGTACGGATCATATTTTGTGAATGTATGTGTTAAAAAAAGGGTTATCACCTTGTATCCTTGAATTTTTCCATTTTGTGTTTCGACAGGTGGAGGCTGCCACTCTACATCCAGCTGACTGAAGGACACAGATTTCACCTGTACGTTCTGAGGAGCCACTGAAGGAGCTGTGAACACACACACAAACACAATTTATGATTTTAAATAGAGCAACAAACAAATCAAACGTGCATGTGTCAGCAGTGAACAGGGTGAGTCTAACACAGTGGCAAAACCATTTACTTCATAGACTATTTGTCTCATATAAAGGCCAAATGTCAGATGACATTTCTCTGTGGCATAATGGACAGTGACTAAACTGAAAGGAAAGAGGTTTAGTGATTTATTGACACACTGAAATGTGTAAAATATAATGTCTCTGTAAACAGGCTGTCAAACTTCAGCTTTTCATTCCAGAAGTTTTTAGTGTTCTCTTTATTGCAGCGCTAAAACAGTCGACAGAGTAGTTTATACATTATATTTTGTTTGTTTTATTCAGCAAGTTTAAGATTAATTAAATTAATCAAAAGTGACTTTTGTAATATTACAAACAAAATATATTTAAAATAAATACTGTTCCTTTGAAATCATAGTTTCCACAAAAAAATTGTAACATTGATGATGAAAGAAAATATCTCTTGAGCAGCCAATCAGCATATTAGAATGATTTCTGAAGGATCATGTGACACAATTTTTTTTATAATATTTTATAATATTACTGATTTTACTGTATTTTGGATCAAATTAATAAATATTATTACTAAAAAATATATTAACGTATATTAATACAACTATAAAACGGTCAATGCAACTTTCTGTACAATTTGCACATTACTATAAGCCATTTCAGTGTATAAACACACTCCCATGTATTATAGTTCATAGATCTGTTGCTTTATGTCATGGTCAGTGTGTGTTACTTTGGGCTGTATGTGTCAAATTCCCATTTCAGCTCATTTAACAATCCCATAATGAAAGATATGTAATTAAGATGGTCTTGTTGTCTGTATGTGTTAAAGTCATGCCAGAGGGATGCTATATTTAATGATGTGCCATCCCTTATTCGGATCTTTGGGATAGGTCAGATATGCAAACTAATCTGATTTATGCACATGGCTCATTTTTTAAATTAGCTAAGGTAATGGGCTTTCATAATGCTCTACATATCAGATGAGTTTACAATCAAATTAGGTTTGACATGAACTGCGGCACACATTCACATACAAACACAGCCTTATAGACTGAACAGAGGTCATACAGTCTTTTATACTGCATTCGGGAAAGCTCTTGTATTTAGGGAGTAGCTATATAATTACAGCAAAACCCATCTATTTTATACAGTGAGTTAAAGTATAGATTTGATATTTTTATACATTTCTCATGCATGTTTACCTTCACTTAAGACATAACCGATTGTTTTTAAATTACAGTAATACCACACCAGACAGCACATCTCTGGTGAAATTGATCTGCACTGCATAGTGGAAACTGGTCTGTGACACATTATCAATAGGTCACGCAAATGGATCCACTGTGCATTGTCTAATGGGTTGTGCAGATAATTAGTCTACATTGCACGATTCAAGTCTCACTTTTCTTTTCCATACAGCTTATAACTAGACGAAATGGGTTGTGTGACTATGAGGAAGTATTGCATATAACATTCAATTATCACTTGTGTGAAAATGCATTCTTTGTTAATATAACCAAAGCGCTAATTGCTCAGACCAGACCAGCAAGGTCCGATGATAAGATATTAGATTTTAAATCAAACAACTACATTTCAAAAAAGCACTCTGGGTTTTCCAAAGTTTGTGGTCTAAGTTTTAGAGTTGAGTCATAGCAGTGATCTTAATAAGGGATAAAAACATACCTGCTTCTCCCACAAACACCTCAACAGGTGCACTAGGAGGGCTCTCTCCAACAACATTAAATGCTGTCATGACAATCGTGTATCTTCTGTACTTGCTGAGCTCTGAAAAACACCAATAAATATGAAGTAAAATAAGATGGAAGGTGCAGTCAAAGAATGCACTAGTTTAGAGAAATGCAGAGAAAGAGACCCCCAAAAATTTAAAACTAGGCGACGGAAGAGGGACGTGGATATGAGATAAAGGGTGTGGAAGTGAGGTGGAGAACAAAATAGATTTACATTTTTCCCCTTCCACAAAGCAGATCGTGACAGGACCAGAGGCTAAACAACAAAGTGAAAAGACTAGGGGAAGTGTTTGTTATAGAGGTAGAAGAGATCAGAGGATAGAACAGGGAGTTTGAAAGCCTTCGGGCTTGAATGTGACTCTGTTAACACTTCAAAGATTACAACTATTGAAACAACTCAGCAATTAAAATAATATCAAAATATACTTACGCGTTAATTCGAATTCTGTTAATGAAGGGCTGCTCACTGTCTTAAAAGTGCTCTTAGCTGTTTGAGTTGTGAAATAAACCCAGAGAGATGAGGGTGGGGGGGGGTGAGAGAGAGAACAAGAGAGAGAAATTACACAAGGGACATTGTTTAATATGCAATGAAGACAAAACAGTCAGCAGACACAGAAAGTAGCACTAAATGGACAAGACATTTATAACTGTAAAATTATATTTATGTAATATATTTATTAGATATATTAGAAATATATGGTACTATTATGAAAAACATCACATTTCCCCTAGCTAAAAAAAGGACAGGCACTAGATAGAAAGATAGATAGATAGATAGATAGATAGATAGATAGATAGATAGATAGATAGACAGACAGACAAAAAGACAGACCGACAGACAGACAGACAGACCGACAGACAGACATACAGACAGAAATCAGAAAGGCAGTCAGAAAGACAGACAGAGAGACAGACAGACAGACAGACAGAAAGCAGAAAGGCAGACAGACAGAAAGCAGAAAGGCAGGCAGGCAGACAGACAGAAAGATAGACAGACAGACAGAAAGGCAGACAGACAGACAGACATACAGACAGAAAGCAGAAAGGCAGGCAAGGCAGACAGATAGAAAGACAGACCGACAGACATACAGACAGAAATCAGAAAGGCAGACAGAAAGACAGACAGACAGACAGACAGACAGACAGAAAGCAGAAAGGCAGACAGACAGACAGACATACAGACAGAAAGCAGAAAGGCAGGCAGGCAGACAGACAGAAAGATAGACAGACAGACAGAAAGGCAGACAGACAGACAGACATACAGACAGAAAGCAGAAAGGCAGGCAAGGCAGACAGATAGAAAGACAGACCGACAGACATACAGACAGAAATCAGAAAGGCAGACAGAAAGACAGACAGACAGACAGACAGACAGAAAGGCAGACAGACAGACATACAGACAGAAAGCAGAAAGGCAGGCAGGCAGGCAGACAGACAGAAAGATAGACAGACAGACAGACAGAAAGACAGACAGACAGACAGAAAGACAAAAAGACAGACAGAAAGACAGACAGACAGACAGACAGACAGAAAGCAGAAAGGCAGACAGAAAGACAGAAAGCAGAAAGGCAGACAGACAGACAGACAGAGACAGAAAGATAGACAGACAGACAGAAAGACAGACAGACAGACAGACAGACAGACAAAAAGACAGACAGACAGACAGACAGACAGAAAGCAGAAAGGCAGACAGAAAGACAGACAGACAGACAGACATACAGACAGACAGACGAAAAGACAGACAGACAGACAGACAGACAGACAGACAGACAGACAGACAGAAAGCAGAAAGGCAGACAGAAAGACAGACAGACAGAAAGCAGAAAGGCAGACAGAAAGACAGACAGACAGAAAGCAGAAAGGCAGACAGACAGACAGACAGAGACAGAAAGCAGAAAGGCAGAACGACAGACAGACAGGCAGACAGACTAACCTCTGAACTCTGGACTAATTGTTGATTGGTTGGTTGCTGTCTTTGGCTGGTCTGGACTGTTTTCATCTGGAAGTTCCCGGTAATACACGCGGTATCCCACAAGAATCCCATTGACAGTTCCCTCTGCAGGTGGCTGCAGACACAGACATATCGGATTTCAGTCAGTCTCCAAGTAGCAAACAGCCGTTTAATTACTCCATTTAACTCAGACTGGGAAATATTCACCTGACTTTTCAGAATACGACCTGTGATGCTACTTAATGAAAGAATGTTAAAGACAGTGCCTATGCTTTCTGCTTGCCGGCTAATTAGCAGTTCGAGATGGCGACAGAAAGTAATTACCGCGCAATACACGTCAGCCCAGGAGATAGCACAGATCAACAGAGGACAAGTTAGCCGAGACCACAGGTCAGTAAAGGCCTGATCTGGTTGTTCTTACTCTGACTCACTCTAACATGCGTTCTCACTCTCCCATTCTATTATGGACGTGTCTTATTTAGTATGTGATCAGTGTTGTAGGCAAAGTTAATTAAGATGGGGTCAAAACAGGCCAGCTTTGTAAATGTATCCGTATGTGTGTGAATAGATAGAGGAGGTACGTGAAACGACTGCTAACTAATTAGAGGGTAAAGAGTACGGCTAAGAACCTGCTTGACAAACATAATTAACATTGAGAGGGCAGATGAATACTTTGCACACAAGTCTGCTATTAAACGTTGTTGGACAATTTGAACCCTTGAACCTTCAGTTAAATGGAAAGACAGGAAAAGTTTCTGTGACACCTACTCATGCTAAAGCTAAAGTTTCAAAACTTAGTGGGCATTGTAAGCATCACAGGCGTGCTCTCCACATGAGGACTCTTCCAACATTATGCTGCCTTCTAAGTTGCATTGTTTATACAGTGTGTCCCATAACACAGTGCAGCAAGGTTTACTGTTCAAAAATTGTGGCTGATTACAACGTAAAAAAAATATAAAAATTGTTAACTCTTTACTTTACAGTGTTTTACCTGCCACTGGACAATCACAGATGTTGTGGTTGAAGGTTTGATGTTCAAAATCACAGGCGCTTCATCTGGCACTACACACACAAACACACACATTCAATCAATTAATGAATCAATCTATCCGTTTGTCTATCTATTTTATAAACAATATTTTGAGAATGTTTTGATGAACAAATATGGATAGAATGACAAGCTTCCATTTGTCTATTCACTATTCTATCTTTGTTTTTCCTCCAAATACTAATCTATCTATCTATATCTATCTATCTATCTACCTGTCTATCTATCTATCTATCTATCTATCTATCTATCTATCTATCTATCTATCTATCTATCTATCTATCTATCTATCTGTATATAGATAGAATGACACGCTTCCATTTGTCTATCCACTCATCTATCTACTTTTTCCCTTCAAATAATCTTTCAGAAATAAATAAATAAACAAAAAAAATACTATCTACTCAGATCCTTTCACAAATGCTCAGATCCAAAAAGCACTCTAAAAAAATTATAATTCACTTTGCACAACACACAGAATCTAGTATTACCATCTTGTAGAGTGGTAACTGGCTCAGTTTCTTTGCTGAAGGCACTGTCTCCCACATCATTTGTGGCCATCATTTTAAATTTGTAAGAGGTGTATGGCTTCAGCCTATGAGAAAAGAGATGCATTTCAACTCAAACACAGATCATTCTTATGTAACAACAGGAACCATAAGTGAAGCATTTTTAGACTTCTTTTGGGAATATCAGAGATAGAAGCTCTCACTACAACAGGTAAGCTGTCATACAAATGCAATTCTGATAATAGTCTTAAGATCACATCCTATTCTGTTGAGTAGACATGTCTGCTCAACCCACAATACCAAACACTTGAATGTTTCTTGAAATTTTCATGTTTATAAGAAAGGTTCATTATTCATTTATAATTAGTTAATATTAATCAACTGCAGCTTTGTTTTTGCTTTTCAGACTTTGAGGGGATGTGGGAAGAGGACACAGGGTTGTGGGTAATGTATATCAAAGTGAGCCATCAGGGAAACTTTAAGTCTGTGTGTGTGCATGTGTGAAGTGAGCAATTAGGGATTTGAGAATCAGGACTGTGAGGGTGCTTGAGTTGTTGTGAGTGTTTACGTATATGTGTGTGTGTGTGTGTGTTCATAATTAGGCCGTTGAAGACAAGGACTGTTAGTGGCATTTCTATTTTAATAGCTGGAGGCATTAACTCCTGTGAGAATCAAGATGGTTTGAACACAAACATCCTCTTGGTTCAAAATACTCGGTTCATGCAATTATGAAAAATGCGTGTGTGACAGAAAAAGAAAGAATTCGAGAGCACTGTAGCAGCATATACACACAAAGTATACAGAATAAAATGGTTGAATAGGCAAATATCAATAGGGACATTTACGTTGCTGCATAAAGCATGGAAAAATTCAGAATGTAAAAATCAGCTCTCTGAAATTAAATGAAGCAGGAAATGAAGTGGTCCTTCACTGTACTCCAGAAAATAAAAATGTATTTATTAAATATGATGAAATATATTCTTCAAAAAGCTTGGGAACAGTGAGATTCAGTAAAATGTATATTTTAAATAAAAGCTGTTCTTTTACATTTCTATTCATCAAAACAACATTTTTTTTTAAAAAGGGCATCCAAAAGATTGCAGTTTTCAACACTGATATTTAATATGAAATTTAGCTGACACTGAAGAATATAATATTCAGCTTTGCCATGGTAATAGTATTTTAACATTTAAAACTAAAATGCAAAATATAAACAATTGTATTTCTATATCTCAGTGTTTGTGTTTTTAATTCAGTCGGGTCAGTATACAGTGTATAGCATCAGTGCAAACTACTGTATATATTGCAGAAATAGTAAGGGTAGTACAGCTGTACTCCAAGCATAGTGATTGTTTTTTCACAATCTTGATTCTGGTATAAATACATTTACATTTATTCCGGCTCTGTGCCACACTCAATAGTCTGTGCAAATGCACTTTTGCGTGTTATTCATGTTGCTTCAGACTCCTCTTCTGTGCCTCCTTTGCAGTCGGAAGATGGCTTACGATGAGTCATTGAATGTCAGGGAAAGGCATATGAGGGTAATTAAAAGGACAGGAATGTGGGTTGAGGGTAATCGAGTGGTACTGAATGCAGAAATGCTCCCATGGTTCCATTACAAAACAGGTTGAGAAAGATGGTGTTACGGGGAGGCAAGTCCTTTAGCTCAATATATTTTTCCCCTTAATGCAAGTGGACATTTATAGACGTGAACAAAGATGACAGCACGAATCAGACAGGTGATGATGAAAAGAGCGAACAGGAAGGGAGAAAGAATATGAGCTAGTGCTGCAGTGCTGGAGGATGGAGAGCAGAAAACAGGTTAGTGAGCGGGTGGAGCTGAATGGATGTGTGATTAGACATCAGGCCACCCGATGGTCAGTCTGATTATGATTGCACTCTTTCTCACTCTCGCTCTGTCTGACGATTCTCTTTTTTTTTTTATTCTTAATGACGTCTCATCAGTGTCACTGCATGTCTATAATATAAAATGTCCTACATGTTTTGTGTAATTTCACTCTTTCAGGTTGAAGGTTTTTGTATGATTCAGTCCAATAGACGCTGTTTAGTTTTTAACCCCTTTTAATCTCATCCTGACTCTTTCAGTGGGGTAAAGTGATGGTATCAATACCGCAGGATCATTATCATCAGTGTGTTATTTACAAAGCTCAGATAATAGCACTGTGCAAACTAAAGCAAAGCAAAACAGAACAGAAAAAAACTAAATCACAGCAAAACAAAACAGGACAGGGGTCCGTTCTTCGTACCTCGCTAACTAAGTTAGCTGGATTTGATTGTTGATGATTTCGCGTGATCTTGGATCGTTCGGTTCTTCAACGCTCATCCGGGACTTGCTGTCATAGCATGTCTTGGGAGCAGGTTTAATTAATGTAAACAGGATTTAGGATGCGCTCCTGGTGGGTTATGATTGGTTGAAATGGCAAGGTCACATCTGATTGGTTAAACTGACTGACGCGGAATGACTCGCGTGGGAAAAGACAAGTATCTTGCAAGAAAGTTTTTATTTTTTTTAATTTTTTATTGCTAAATTCAAAACATACAAATAGCACAAAAAACTGACATTTGAACAGACAATAACAAGAAAACAAAATACTATTTAAAGAAAGAAAAGGAAGGGAAAAAAAAGAGGAAAAATGCAATGAAGGGCGATTGCTTTTTAAAGGATAGCCTACACAAAAAGTTTAAGTGCGGAGCAAATACCCACTGTTTTCATAGCTTTCTTATTAGCAGATTCAGAAATCAGATTCAAGTAATTCTCCATGTCTATCTTGCAATAAAGTGCCTACGACGATTTACACAAGAATGATGAACACAGCCACACACACACACACACACATTTTATATATATATACAGTATATGGAAGGCTGTATTTACACATACATACAGTATATTTATACATGTGTGTGTGCATCATTCGTGTGTTAATCTCTGTGTATGTCTTATAATAATCACATTCTATACCCCAATTGCGTCTATATAATTGGAGGTAATTTTCTCAAATCTGTCACATGGGTGCACCGCTGGCTCTGACATGAAAGATGACAAAAAAGAGCCATAACTACAAATAAG
>JAUMHG010000033.1:12543902-12562010 GCA_032359395.1 Enteromius anoplus | reverse complement strand
TGGCGAGTTCCCATATGTAACGTCTCCGTTCCCTCCTTCAGGGAACGTGGGTTACGATAGTAACCTAGACGTTTTCCATTCTATGGCATCTTTCATGTTAAAAACAGTTGTCCTGCTTAATTTTTTGGGGAAGCAGTGATCCATTTTTTTCAGGTTTCCCTGATGAAACGTTCTTTGGTGAGTTCAAAAGAAAAGCATTTTTTTTTTTTAAAGAGAAATCTTGCAAAAATATGTTTACTGTGACTTCTAATCAAATTAATTCATCCTTCCTGAATAAAAGCATAGCGTGCATGTAATGTACATGCAATCATTGGTTAAGAAAGACTTTTGACACAAAAGCCAGAGTTTTAGGCCTTTAGGTTGATCTGGTATGATTACATCTTTCCTATTGTGAACGCATCCAATTAAACAAGCACTGCACTCCGCCAGTCATTTGTGTCGTTCTCTGTATATTTCATCTAACTTCAAAGATCAATGCTATTTCCTCTGCATCAATCCATACGAAAAACCATGGCAGAACAACATTCAGCCATCTAGAAGCAGTAATTAATATCTAAGCTTATGCATGTGTGTGTGTGTGTGTGTGTTTAATTAGTTCCTGATGCCACAGAAGTGTAGCAACATTGGCTAGTCGTCAAAGGAGCTGATCTTGGCCTTGGGCATCGGGCCTATCTTATTCCACTCTCGCTTTATCTTCTTCCCGCCACAAACACACACATGCACAATCACAGCTGCTAGATCCTCTGTCCTATCATTACAGCCCATTTTTGGATGGTTCTCTTGGCTTCAGAACTGCAGCTGAGATCCAAGCATCTTCCTCCTACAATAGCACTTCAATACGTAGCAAGCGCGCATGAACCGTACAAGTGTATTCGCTTCTGAGCATGCATGTCAGTGAGGATCTCTGTGTGTCTATTTCCGCTTACATGACTTCCAGTCGGGCGGTTTTCGAGTCGTTTCCAGCGGGTGATATGACCCTGCAGGTGTAGTCTCCGATGTCTCCGGACCATGTCTGGCTGATATGGAGCGAACCTTCCTTCATTGACACTCGCCCACCAGTTGACACACTCAGCGGCTTGGTTCCTTTCTTCCATGCATATCTGAGGAGAATAAGACTCTTTATGATGACTCATAATCCACCAAAAATATCCCACTCCAAAGATCTGCAGAAAAAGCACTTGGCCTCCTGAGAATAAAAAAAACATCAAATGCCATATGACGGCTTCGGTCCCTTATACGCTTCATATGACCTAAACAAGGAGGATAAAGACAGGGTAAGCTGTGTCTAATTTAAACTATCCATAATAATAATAAAAAAATATGTGGTTGCCAGAATGTTTAAATGGTTCAACTATCATAGTTAGTTAGCAGTAGTATATACAGTATGGTGTTTTATCAGATAAACTGACATACATGTTTTTTAGGTCTTTCCAGCAGGGGCAGGCTTAAAAATAAACCGTTCTTGGCAGCAGCAACAGTACATGACTAATTACACTTAGGAAAAAATTAGATATTTGTCATTTTCCATTAAAAATATTAATGTACGCTACTGTTCAAAATGCTTAGGGTTGGTAAGATTTTTTTTTTCATTTGACATGTTTAATAAAGTAAAAAAGCTGTGAAATATCACCAAAATTTACATTTCTATTTTAATATATGTTTAAAAGTGAATTATTCCTGTGATGCAATTGCTCCAGCGAAACATAATCTTTATTTGATCTAATATTCTGATTAAAAAGGACCAGCATTTATTTGAAACACATTTTTTTGAAAGTCTCGACTGTCACATTTATTTCGCAATTTATCGCCTAATATTTTATTATAAATATTGTAAAAACTAATTGTGAATTGCCAAACAATAAAAATAAGTTATACGTAAATTATCCAGTCACATGACTTGTATTGATGTGCATCTTCTGTGGAAATTTTTTCTGCATTTTCATCATCCGTAAGTCTACCTTCAAATAGCTTAGAAAAGAACTTATGTCAGAGGGTTTGAGTAATAGCAACAGCAAAGCTTGACTTACTGTAGCATGGCTAATTAGCAAAAACATCCGGATACACTATTGTTAAGTTTAAGAAATGTAAATGTCACAATGCGTTCCACAACATGCATCTGAGCTCAAGTTCTGACCTGACGGTGACTCTGGGGTCGTGGGTTGTGGCGCAGTTCAGCACAGCGGTAGTTCCTTTGATGACACGTTGATCCTCAGGGGTTGTTGAAATGAAGGTTCGACCTGATTAATAAAATGCAGTTTAGGACAAAATCACGCCACAGTTTAATCATTACCAACATCATTATTCACAGTTCTTTTAACCCTATTAGGTAATTCCCACTGACAGCTTCATTAGCAAAACAGAATGAAATTTACAAAGCATGAACGTACGAATATTCACACTGCGTCTCAATGAACATATAAGCAAATGAACAAATTCTCTCTCACACACAACCCACTGGGTCCAATTGACTTGATTAAAGCTAATGCGCGTAATATTTTCAACATTTAAATGCTTTCTCCCAGTTAAATGTGCAGAGAGTGTTATTTTAGTATCACTGAGACACAACCTGTATTCCGAACGTGTTAGGATGTTTTTATAATTTGAATAAGACCAAAACTAAACCATTTTCAAATCACATGAGCCAATATTTTATTCACGTTAGAAAATAGATAACATAACAAATGTTTAAACTCAGAAGTTGTACAATTTCATTCAATCTTCAATTGAATTTTAAATTCAATTCAATTTTAACATCTTGCTACTAATTAAGTTAATTGACATCAGGTCAGCTATAAAAAGGATCTTAGAGAGGCAGAGGCTCTCCAATCTGGGAAAGAGTGTGTAAAAAGACACTATAACTAACACTATTAACTATAATAGTCCTAACTATGTTTTTTGTCAGAAAAGTGGTAAATGGGAGTAGTTTTTCGAAATTCCATTTTGGCGCCGCCAATAGTCCATAAACTACCCACTGCAGTTTTAATCTGACTGACTTCTTGCTTTTCCTTTTTAAGTGGCCAATCCACAAACAGTATTATTTAGACTGGATGTCAAAAATGCTCTTAAGACACTTCCACGCACCCACGCTTGAGCGTAAACCTACATCAGCATCATTAAGCATGCAGAGCAAGATAAACCGAGGCCTTGGGATTTAAGGATGGCACTATTCCGGTGTGAAATTACTGCAAAAGACTTACATTTCACAAATACTGTGCTCTGCTATGCCTTTACAATCAGCCTAGCTAATGAATGCTGCTATTAAGCCGAACAATGACTGCTGATAAAAGGCATGTTTGGAAATTGTCTACGATCCTGCCTACGATCCTGTTTTTCAAACACTCTGCATTTGTTTGTACTTTCAAGTCATTAAAAATAACATATTTTCAGTTTAACACTTACTCAAGACTGTCAGGGCCACTGTTGCGTTGACCAGTCCCTCTGTGTTAGATGCCAAGCACGTATAGTTTCCTGCGTCGCTCGGCATTATGGGGAGTATCTGTAAGCCTCCGGACTCCAGCAGAGTGAAACGAGGCATCTGTACCGAACCGCTTGCTAACACCTGAGAACCTGCAAGATTCACAGGGTTTAGTCGCTGCTTACAAGTGTAATCGTGTGAATGACGTGCAAAGGAGCGTGAATATAATGTAACGTACCTTTCCTCCAAACAATGGCAGGTTTGGGGGCCCCGGATGTCTCACAGATGAAGACAGCTGATGTTCCGTCAGTCACAGTGATGTCAGAAGGGGGCGTGGTAAAAGACGGTGACACGCCTACCATAAAAACGAGTGTGTCAGATAACTGAAAATCTTAGAAATATAGAGATGATGAGGGTAAATATGCATCCTCATCTTCTGGAAATTGTCTGGCCAGGATTTCTAAATTGCCATTGAGTATGAATCAGGACAGAAAAATAATCAACTATTTGTGGTGTCTACCCAACCTGATCTCACGGCAATTCGTTCATATTTTACGAGGTGGCTAATTCGTACGAATTTGTATGACCTCACTCGTACAAATTCATACGATTTTTTCTAAATCGTACGTGTTTTACGAGATGCAAATTTGTGAATTTGTACGAATGACCTAAACATAACCCCGCCCCTAAACCTTCCCATCACGTGGTTTTAGACAAATCGTACGAAATCGTACGAGTGAGGTCGTACGAATTAGTACGAATTGGCACAAATTTGGCACCTCGTACGATTATGTATGAATTGCTTGTGAGACTGCGTTCGTCTAAAGAACACTTAAATAACTGCAAATACAAGTACAGGATTATTAAGGCCCTGTTTACACTAGTGCATTTTTGTTTAAAAATACCGTTTTAGAATAAAAACGGTTCTCGTCAACACTGGCAGTCCACTACATTTCAGAAAAAATCTTTTTCTCTACACTAAGCAACCAAAAGCACACGTCACATGGCCATTCATGAAGGTTTAAGCATAGATGTATAGGTAGATGCCCTATTATACAGAAGTTGGATGCGTCTACATGTTTGGAGGGGTCGAATGAGGAATCTACCTTCACATATCTATGGGTACAACACTAAAATGCAAACCCAGAGTTTTCAAACTAAATAAGGGTTTGCAGCATTTTCAAAATGAACTTTTTTCAAGCTCGAAAACGTGTGTAAACGGGGTCTTATTCCAAAAAGCTACTGTAAAAGCATAAATATTGTATAATTTATAAATAATTTATTTAATGTAAACTACTTACAGGGTTGCTTATAATGGCAGAATACAATTTATTAACAAAAACTATTTGTTAACTTAAAACTTAAAGATCATTTTAAAATGGAAGGCCTTCCATTTGTGTTACACTAGATTAGAGTTAATAAGTTAAGAGCTTGAGCTAGATGAGTTAAGTAAGATTTTATAATAATAATCCCAAGGTGTTTACATCACACTGAGATCTGATCGCATCGACTACCTCTGGACCAAGACATGCCGATCAGATAACAGATAATGTGTATGCTGACAATATCTGGATACAGGTCTTGTGTTAATGCCAAGTGTTTCAAAACTTCTCAGTGGTAATGTAGCGATACTTGTTTGCAAGTTCTATTTGGTTTCAATATTTCAATATCGAATACAATGAAATGAACACATTTCATGTAAGACTTGAGTGTTAAATATTTGGGGTCACTGCATTTACAAATATATGTACATGCAGTATTTAGAGTGAACAAACTGCAGCTCTAAATATCACACCACTATTACAGCACTCAGGTTATTCACTTGCTAATTAATTTCATAGACATGATGAATTTGCCTAACTTTAAAACTCTCAAACTTAAATAAAAATGGTGTGAAGTGAAATGAAACTTGAGAGAAAAAAAAGATGAGGATGACTAAGCGAGAGAGAGCTGGAGGTGTTGATTAAGTGTTGTGTGTGTGTGTGTGTGTGTGTGTGTGTGTGTGTTAAAGGTTGATCTCTCAGTAGACACTGATTAATTACACAGATCAATGAGGGTTCTCTGAACTCCCTGATCAATTCACGACCGAGAGGGAAAGAGAGCAAGATCACTGACTTTTAAAACATCCATGGCTGTATTTATGCATCATCCTCCCATTAGCTTGAAGCAATAGTTCACCCAGAAATGAAAATTCTGTCATCATTTACTCACCCTCATGTCGCTCCAAAGCCATATTACTTTTCTTTTCCAGTGGAATGAAAAAGGGACGTTTTTTTAGGAGGAATTCTGTGTCCATACAATGAAAACATATGCTAACTAGCAGCTATACAAATTCAAAATGTTTTTGTGCTACTAAAAACCCTTCAGTTACACAGGTTCGGAACAACATGTGGAACATGAGTTAATGATGGCAGTATTGCATTTTTTGGGGTAATGTTCCTGTAGCTGTTCATCTTACTTGTGACGACCAAGTTGGTATATGCCTGGATTTCTCCAGCCGTGTTTTGAGCAAAGCACTGGAAAATTCCAGCATCATCCGGCTGAATTCTCCGCACTTGTAGAACCATTGAGGAGGAGGTAAGTTTGTATCGAGGGTTGTTCAGCGTGGAGAGGGGGACGGCATCTTTGAACCATTCCAGCTTCGGTGAGGGAACCCCTGAATAATATATGAAGCATGATAATATGTGTCAGCATATATAGTTATACTAATATTATATGAAGAGTTTATTTGCAAAAACAGATAACTCATAAAAAACAAAATGTTATAATGTTTGTATTGTGTTAGTTTGCTGTATATTTTATCATAATCAAAATAACTGAAGTTTAATTGAGATTAACTGTAATGCACAATAAAAAAAAAAGGTTTTTGAAAGGTATTTTTGCAATACATATACTGCTGTTCAATAATTTGTGATGAGTAAGATTTCATGCTGCATTTATTAGACCAAAAATACAGAACAGTAAAACTAAGAAATATTGCAGACCAAAATATGCTTTTTGTTGTAATATCCTTTAAAATAAAATGTATTTCTGTAATGCAAAGCTGATTTTTCAGCATTCTTTCTTCAGTCTTCAATGTCACATGGTCCTTCATTGAATCATTCTTATGTGCTGATTTATTATCAATGTTGGAAACATTTGCTTAATATTAAATTATAATGATAAAAATAATCAATTGACCTTCTGACCCTCTAGGTCTAGCATTTTCTATTCTTTTACTATTACAGTATATTATGTCTGCAATAAAATAAAAAAAATCATTTTCAGCAAATTCTGATTTCAACATTACAATTATTAATTATTGTGCAGCAATAATAACATATAATAATTAAGCACCAAATCAGCATTTTACAAGTATTATGTGAGGAAATGTGGAGCAATTATAGAAAATAAATTCTATTTTAAAATATATTAATATATAAATAACTGATACAGCTGTACTAATATTTCACTATACAGTACTAATACCCTTTTTAATGTGTTTTGGTTTCAGTGATGCATGAAATATTTATTTCAAAAACATTCAAATCTCAATTACTCCAAACTTTTACCTGAGTGTGTGCACCTCAAATTTTTAAGGGCTAGATTAACACAAATTCCACATGACATTTGATAGAAGAGACATTTATTATCAAAACAATCGCGCGCACACACACACACACACACACACACACACACACTGCTTGATTTATCACAAGTTAACTTTTTCATCAATAGACCTTCATCAGGGCACACTTTGGTTTAATTAATGAAAATGTAATCTAATAAATTGGCTTTGATTGATTAAGCATCCAATAAAATTTTGACATGCTTCACAGACAAAAAAGCACAAGATTTGGAGAGGATAAGAGGAAGATCAAGAGAGAGTGAGCAAGAAATCAAGAAGCGAGCACGAAAACGAATATAACGGCAATTATGTGTATTAGCAATAATTGTAAATTAAGTTCATCCAAAGGAACTCGTGATATGCTCATCGCGATATGCAAATGAAAGAATATATCATGGATAAATCCTGCAGCTCAACACTTTAAAAGGTCAAATAGCGTGAATCCGCTCCGCCCGCCTCCCATCGTTGATAGTCGTGTCACACCCACAGGGATGCAAGACAAGGATGTTAAAATAAGACTGTCAAAAACAAGCTCGCTGTAATTAAATTTCTGACAGTTTATGACAAAGTGCGCACGAACTCAGCTTCACACCCTTACGAAAGTGCAAAAAGAACAAGACGAGATTCACAGCAAGTGTAAATTGCAGAGGTACAATCTCTGCCACAAAAAAAGGAAAAGTCTCAGTAGTTTTCAAAAGTTGCATGGAAGTGAAACTGTCCAGATTTCTATTAAGTAAAGGGAAAATGTATTACGATAGAAAGAAGGAGAGAAGAAAGAACCGTTTGAGGTCTCTCTTTACGAATTTCCTTGTTAGAAGTCATGAAAAGTTTCACTTTTAGACACTTGGCACTTTGTTGCTGAAATGTAGGTCAGATTTACGCAGCTTGTTAAAAGGATTTTCTAGTTGGATTCTTTTCCTCCGTTGCCCTGTGAGCCAATGATATACCTAATGTCTTTTAACTAGATCCTAACCTAATATGAACACTGATGCCAATTAGCGGCTAATTCCATTAGCGCCTCGCTCGCCTTTTCGAACGTACTTGACCGCTTATTCTAGATCACTCATTTAGTTGATTAAATAAAAATAAATTCAAATAAGGAAGAGTGGAGGGTCTTGGCGGAAAGGTCAAATTTGTGAAGCGACAAACGGCGACGATAAAAGTCTTCCGGTTGACTCAGCACATAAAATAAATGACGTTCTTACAGCAAACAGTCGCGTGAAAGCACACCGGCCACAGTAAAACTGAACATGCTATAACATTGTGCAGGAATGGGAACATTATGCTTCTAAAAGACACAATTTAGTTCAGGATTGACAGGTATTGCGCTGAAAGTTAAGTGACTTTTTTGTGCAAGTGCTGGCAGTTTTTATACTCCTGACAATATAAAGATTATAGCTTCCTGCAGGGGAATGGTTATACAACAGCAGACGATGTAGGACATGTATTATATGAGTCTAAAGCGGTCAAACTCTGAGGCTCTGCAGTTATTTGAGAGGGCTTACCTTTGGCCTGACAGTGAAGCTCAATGATTTTCTCAACTTCTGTTATCACCGACCTCTTCGGTTTTGACGTGAAGTACGGAGGCTCTGTGTTCATCATACAAACACATACACATACTTGTCAAGTACAAACAAGATTTTAACATAACTGTTGCTAGAGCTACAGTATGCGGTTTCTTAGATTTAGATTTGGGTGGTTGTTTAGGTATTCGTGGAAGATATTTAATACCAGTATGATAGAGTTGGCTGACATAACAGGCAATTATTCAAGAAGCGTATTTTGAAGTCATGATGAAAGAGTAAAAGTATGGATGAGTACTTTCACTAAACTACATGTAAAAAGCAAAAAACTAGACTTTTCCAGGAGTCTTTGGTGTCGCACTTTGCTCATTATATTAGTAAAAAGGTTTTATATAAATGTAAAGCTAATCCCTTTCATCCACTGCACTCTTATTTTCACCTTTATTGTCAGATTTCATGACAGGAAGAGCAAGACTTCTGATACTTTTTCGCACACCTGTTGTTTTTTTCCACGCTCTCGCCTTGTCTAACTCACTTCAAAGACAAAGGACTTGTTAAGCGTGATGCTGATAACAGCTTTTCACTTACCGTAGAGTATCTAGAAAAAAAATAGGGGGTTAAACAAATAACAACACCAGCACCAAAAAAACAAACTCAAATGCCATAACAATGCCACAGTTTTGTATTCGTGCTTTCTTCTCTCCTTGCTCTCCACCTTTTGGTTCTTCCCTGACAAATCAGCACTTATTCAGTCTCATTGTACGTTTATGCAGATCAGAATATACATATTCAGATTGGTGCCTGGATCGGATTCAACGGCAGAAACAATAAATCCCTCCTCCATCTCAACCTCTTTTCCACTGCTGGCTGCTCTGACATGTTCACTTTATCTTTCTATAAAAGTCTCTCTGAGCCTCCAACAGCCCCAATTTATTCATCACTCCATTGGCTGCCTCATGCATATGCATGCCCCCCTTTCGCCCAATCATGTAAGGCGCAAACCTGTCAGATAAGCTCATTGAAAGAATATTCGTAGCTGTTTCTAATAAGAGTGCGAGTTGAGGTATAAATATTTATAGCACATCTTTTGGTGAAAAAGATCTCGGCAGAGAATAATATTTGTGTTTTTGGATCAAAGAGTAGGGATGTTAAGAAGGCTGAAGATGTTTGAGCCTGCTGACCTTCTGGAAACATTGAAAACTAAGAGCCATTGTGCTCAGATAAAACGCCACCGATTTGCCAAAAAAAAAAACAGAAGCCAGTTTGCATATAAATAACTGCGCATAGAAATCATTTTAATTCACTTGTACACTAAATTTCTATATTTGTCTGCCCACTTACTGAGAGATACAAACTCGATAACCTAACTAGACAACTTTAGAGAACCTAAAACATTAAAACAATTCATTAAAATAAATGTCTTATGTAGGCGTCTGTTAATAAAAATTCCATGCAGTTCCAACTGTGATTTTTGGATTTTGGGTGTATTTCTGATTTCAAACTGACTCAAACTTATTTGCAATGCAGAATGAGCCTTTTCAGTGTGTTTCAAGCTCTGGACACAGAAAGTCATGTTAGAGCTTCAGCGCTACAGACTGCTTAGTTTATGGCTTCTGAGATCAAATGCTCCATCAGAGTTTTATCTATGATTTAGGCCACCTTAAATCTTTAGTAAATCAGAACTACTGGGAACTATACTATGGTCAGCAGCATACATTAGTCTTTAAAGGGATAGTTCACCCAAAAATGTATATGATTCTGTCTTTTACTCACCTTTGAAGCATCGTAGGTGTATGTGACTTATTTATTTCACACGAATTCAATTGGATATATAATAAACATTGTCCAGACACCTCCAAGTCTTTGAATAGGTTTAAACAGGTGGTACAGTAGCCTTTACATGTTCAGTAGACGTGAAATAACGTGTGCGTGTTCATAATAAAACATCCCTCACACGGCTGAATACAAACCCCCTGTACCGAATCAATGGGTTTTTGTATGATAAATATCCATATTTCAAATGCAATAAACACTTTTCTTTCACTTTTGCTGATGTAAGACTTATGCCAGTAATGAATTATATATGTCCTACGACATTCACAGTGACCGCTTCCGGTTTCCACAGACAGCATATATGAGAGAAAAGTGCTTATTAAGTTTAAAATATGGATATTTATTGTACAAAAACGCATGGTTTCGCTACAGGAGGACTTTATTCAACCTGGAGCAGTGTGATGGACAGTTTATTACGAAAACGCCAATGTAATGTCATGTCTTCCAAAGTTTACCCATTTAAGCCCTTTCAAAAACTTGGAGGGGTCTGAACAATTTTTTACTATGACTCCAATTGAAACCGTCTGAAAGGAAAAAGTTGCATACACCTAGGATGCTTTAAAGATGAGTAAAAGGCAGGATTCATACACTTTTGATTCTGAAATTTGTTCTTTATTAAAAAAAATGTGAACAACAGAAACACATGACATTATGACTGTTTAAGGACCTTTCTGTGTGTGCTTTCTAGCAAGTGTGAGAGCATCGGAAGGTTGTAAAAATATAGGTTGTGCAAAAAACAGGGACCAAAACAGTATCATTGATTTCAGATAACTCCAAATTCACATACATTAGAATACGATTAAGGAAAATGAATGTGCACTTGATGTGTTGTCAATTAGGCAGAAAATATTTGTGAGAATTCCTGTGTATAGATTTATGAATGATCCACACAGTTGAGAAGAAAGTGAATGGGACCCACTGACAGACACTGGACTTTAAAGCATGAGCTGTGAGAACATGACTGCAGCAGTGTTTGTCCATTGATGTGAAAACCGATCCAGTTATTACTGAAAAATATAGCTTTCACTTTTGGTTTTTGAAATTTGATGATGTTTTTACGTTTTAACGCTGAATTGGCATTTGTACAGTAATTCATACATAAGCTGCACATGAACAGACCAAGAGGCAGTGATAAAATGGTCACGGAAGTGGACCGACTTGCTTTAAAAGAGCGAGGTATTACACAAGACAAAATTGAGCTGACTGCAGTTTTTAATCCAACAATATGCCTGATCTATGCCAAATCTGTCAAGCTCTTTCTCTTTAGGGCATTTCAGTAAAATAATACTTAAAAATCTGTCTGAACCTGCATGTATAGTAACACCAATCATCTTACCCAGCACGGAGAGGTACGCTTTGGCCTCTGTGCTCTTTTGACTGCTGTTTTTGAGTGCAGCCTCACATACGTACAGACCCACGTCCGCTGAGGTGGGGTTACTGATGACCAGCCTGCGACCAAACGCTTCCATTCCCGCTGTTAGTCTCACCCCATTACGCTTCCAGAACACCTGCAGCCTGTCAAGAGATCTGCTCCACACACACACACAAAACACAGCACATTAACTTCCATACTGAAATTAATACTCAAGCCAAGAATTATGGAGAGCACAGCAACTGTGTGTGATGTGTTAAATATGAAAGAAAATACATACACTACATGGTCAAAGGTATGTAGGAACCCTGACTTAGTTTACAGGTTGGCTTGGCCCCAACGACAAGCCGAGACAAGCTATAATGTTTAAAATGCCTTTTGTGCGTTTTATCCAATGTTTGTTAGCTTTGATTTCATATACAATACCAAAAATGTAGTGTGTGTGTGTTTGTTTGATTGATTAATTCATTGATTCACTGATGTCTTTAACTTCACGTTGCCACATTTTTTTTCAATTTCTGTGTCCACATAGTGTATTTGACAAAACTGAAAATAAGAATCTGGTTTAATTCAGTTGAAACAAGTGCATAAGTGAATTTTACAGCAAGAAAATGTGATATGACATGTGTTATAATCACAATTCAAAATGACTGACACTAAATGACATCACCAATGTGATGGATAAAAAAAACAACCTAACGATGACAAACATCTGTGTAATTATACAGGAAGCCTGTTATTATCGGAACCCTGGCAATGAGTCACTGCCGTCGAGGGCAACCCACCTCGCATTAGCAATGCACTCAAAAGTAGCCTCACTCGCCCCGGCAACCACTGATGTGTTCTTGGGTGCAATCACTATCACCGGGGCAACCAATTCAGCCGGGGCAATAACGTCTGAGATGGAGAGAAGGAAAAGGATGGTAAAAAAGAGAGACGGCTGATTATTGGCACAATCAATCAGGTTAATAGACTGAACATCATGGGGGAGATAAGGTTTTGTGATGAGGTGCTAAGTTTTTTTTATTTTTTTTATCCTATCTGAATCATTTTGTTCTCTGAAAAGTAATACATGCAGAAGAAAGTCAAATGACTATCCATGGTTGACAGATGATAGACGAGGAGGGGAAGAAAGAGCGGGAGATGGGGAAAGATAGGTGAGTGGCGAAAATGACATGTGATTGCATCTTTAAAGGAATAGTTCACCCAAAAATGAAAATTATGTCATTTACTCATCCTCATGTCATTCTGGGCAATTACAATAAATGGGAACTGGAGATTTCAGTTGCTAAAAGCAACAAAACACATACGAGCTGCACATATGACTTCTGCAATGTATAAATGTATGTACTGTGTGGTTCGGCATATTTACTAGAGAGCTAGTGATGTCTGACTCATAAACGAATCATTCTTTTCAGTGAATCAGTTCTTGAGTTTTACTAAATGAAAGAAATGTAGTTATGACTGCGCAAATTTTACAAAAGCTGGTTTGTTTCAAATAAAATGCTATTCATCAAAGATTCCTGAAAAGAGTGTGATGATTTCCACAAAACATATTAAGATATAATATATTATAATTGAGATATAATTATATAACTGTATAGAACCGGTGACGTTTGATTCATGAACAAGTCCTTGTTTTGAATCAGATCTTTTCAACGAATCAGTTCTTGAGTTTAACTTTCTGATTCAATGATTCGGACACATTAATACTAATATTAACTAACTGTATGCGCTCCTGTGATGAAATACATGAATCAGTTTGTCCAGTTCATGAGACCTTGACCTTGATTCTATGATTCTCCTACACGGATATGAAAATAATCTATGAAGTATAAACAATAAAATTTGGATCTTTTTGATCTGTTTGTCACTCACATGGTTTCATAAGACTTCAAATAAAAAACGTGAGTCACAGAGATTAATATAGTATTTGAGCTACTCTTATGATACAAGAAGAAATTATGTAGAAAAAATGTTCATCTTCTAAACGTATATATATTGTTATATACTTTTGCATCCTTTAAAACACCGCTATTTGTATTAACTGTATGCATTATCTTTAAATGCCATGAAATAAAAGGTGGAACAAGTAAATAATGACAGAATGTTCCTTTGATGAGAATGATTCCTTTAAGAATCAGGAAGAATGGTGAGAACATACACCTCAGAGGAAAACCAGCCTACCATGATAGATAAACCGGCACACAGATGCAAACACACACACACACAAGCTTTGATCTGATCTTTGATCAGTGACTGGAAAGGTGTAATGCATTCTCACTTTCTCCGAACACAGAAGTGAAAGATGCTCTAACTTTTGTAATCTCAGAAGGAATGTATGTAATTTATGCATTCATCTGGCTGTATCTCATCATTCACAAAGATGACAAACAAAGCACAAAAAAAACCTAGCAGAAAACTGCGAGTGAAAATGAAATACAGAAGAACAGAGAGAGTGAATGGAATTGGACAGGAAAAGTCAGTAAGAAGAGGAACAAGATATATAGAAGTGCTATTTCTGAACGTCTAAAAACCAAGTGCTATTTTGAAAGCAGTTGCATATGTGCACTCTAAAAGTAGCCAGTATGTGTTAAACTGTGGCACCTTAGATTTGGATCTTATTACCCGGTATGAAACCTGATTTGCATATACTGGCACATTTTAAATTTATGTCTAGTCCCAATTACGCTAAGCAAACCTTGGATGCATCTGGTCTTAAATAGCTTCCGGATTTCAATGTTTGCAGAATATAGGAGCTTAGCGTGATTTACACATTTTATATTTTTCTTAGAAACAACAATTTTATTACTTTTAATAATATTTGATAAACTGGTGACATTAAAATAACATTAATAAATCTGCAAACAATTAACTTTAAGAAAGAACACATTTATTTATTTATTTTCACTGCCCATGCACAAAAACACGCTAAAAATGTACTAATAAAATGCCATCGATAAAAATGGCAGCAAAATATTAAACCATGTTAGCACTATGCTAAATCACGCTAGCATAAAACATGTTAAATTGCTTACTAAAACATTCTAGCAACTCGAAAAAAACATGCCACCAATAAGTTAAACACGCTAGCACCTAACTTAAACGTTAACAATGTGTTAGGCTAAATCATGTTAGAAACATGCCACCAATTTTAACGTGTTTTGTTCATGCTAGTCATGACATGCTAGATCAAACTGTATAGTAGAGCCAGTAAGTATGATTCAGGAACAAATGATTCTTTTAAATCAGAACTTTTCAATGCAGATGTGTTCAGTTCACAAAACAAGGGCTAAGTCCATGCAAGAATCAGTTCTTGAGATCAAGCAACTGATTCAGTGATTTGGTCACATGCAGTAGATTCTTGCATTAATAACTAAAAGGAGGACAAAATTATCTATCAATGATCAAAAACATTTGGATCTGTTCAATCATGCTAGAAATATGCTAGAATGTGATAAAATGTTAAACCCTGTTAGAAAAAACAGCATAAAATATGCTGGTTAGGTATGTTTTGAAGCTGGGATGCTGGATTAAGCTGGTTCTTTGCTGGTTTATGCTGGTGCTTTGCTGTTTTTTGAACAGGGAATGCCAACAACATGCTAAATCATAATTAAAGTGCCCCTATTATGCCTTTTTATAAATGATTTTTCATGCAGTGTGTCATGTGGCTGTATGTTAACATAAACTATCTATAAACTATTTAAGAGACTCATAAAACAATATTAGCAATGTTTAAAATTGCATAATAGGGGCACTTTAACTACATTTAATTCTCTAACGTCTCTGAGCTTACCTTCAAACTTCAAGATTTTCAAAGTTCCTTTGAACTAATACGTTTTGTCAAATCATCATCAATGTCATCAAACGTTATCTATCTTATTAATATACGCTTACATGCATACATACGAGAAGAAGGGAAAAAGATCAACCAGCCAGCGCTCTCTGGTTTTAGGGGTTGAAATGGCGGTGTTAGATCGATAGGAACCACTGTACAAGCCTAAATCAGACTGTGTGAAATGTAATATCATGCTGAACGGCAGACAATTAACATAAACACATTAAATATGATCTAACAGAAATAAGGAATCCCACTCCAGCTCACATCCCTCACCTCTGCTGACAAAATAATTGTGCGAGTCTATCTATTCTCATTTTGTGCTTCGGGAAATGCTGATTATAGCTGCGTGTTATTTTTCAGAGTGAGCTCAGAAGTACAGTAGCCTGAAGAAGGCCGCAAATGAAAAGGAGGATTTGCACTAAGGGGAAAAGACAGTGTGTCGTGCTTCTGAGGAAATTTTGCTGTCAGCCGCTTACAGTATACAGCCTCATGCACTCAAGTCAGAATGGTGTTTGACATGGTGTTGACACGGTGTTGTCTTCCTAGGGTTGGTTTTCATCAGGCGCAGAGATTAGCTGCCTTGAGCATATCGAGATGGCTGTAAAACGATGTAGAACACAGCCACGGAGTCCACGCACGAGGATAGGGGTCATTCGCTGAGATCGGATGTAATAATCTTAATCCAGTGTCTGTCTACATGAGTAGTGAGTGAGATTACGACATGTGGAGATATTAAATTTGTCTCTGAGGAGAATCCATTATCTTAAGCCTCTAACAAATCCATCTAAACACACAGTACAAGAGAGATTACACACACACACACACACACACACAGAGGAAGACGGCATGGGTGAGAGCAGACAAGAAAGAGAAAGCACGGAAATGATTTTTACTCAGGACTCTCAGCTGTGATTGGTCAATGTGTGCACATATTAATCAGTGTGAAACTACATATCATGCTGTGCGTCGGTTTAGCTTTAGGATTTCCCATTTTAAGGCTCGCAGACTCATTTTAAATGTTCAGACTAAAACTTGGGTATGCATGCATATGTTACATACAGAATGATAAATAAATTTTAATTAAATTAAATGAATGAAAAAATCATTTTTAATTTACAGCACAAGGATTTATATCATTTGTATGGCTACACATTATTTTGCTAATTAACGAATCTGTTGATTATTTATTTGATTAATTGATTGAAAAATTATATGTTAAAAAAAATTAAATACAAATTGTATCCTTTAATTACAAATATTTTACTCCACATCCTGCCCAATGATGTCCTCCAAACAATGTTCAATTTATTTATTCATCTAAACAAAGCTATTATATTTTTTCACTCAATTACAAAAAGCCTGTAATTGTTACTCCTCTCATTCAAATACACTTACGTTTGTCACATGCAGAATTCAAAACCTGCATTTAATGTCTAACTAGAAGCATTTTATTAAAAATGAATATTTTTTGTTCCTATTCTGTTGTGCTCAGTATATTTGTCTTTTAGTGAGCTGCAGTATTTATGCTGCCTCGCACTGTTTCTCGTAAAACTAAGACCTACTATTGCTTCTGTTCTCGTCATTCTTCTCCGTCTAACCCTGTTCAAAATGCTTCCTGCAGCCTATAAATCTGAACATAGCCCGTGTCTTATCTTCTGGGCAATCAGAAAGGCAAATGCCAAGAGGACGAATGTTCACTTCATAATTCAAAATCTCAAAGCAGATGATCATCTGATGTCATCAGAGGAAGGAGACAGAAGAAGAGGGCAAGTGAACGAGAGAGAAAGCGAGAAGAAGAGTGAAGATTACAAGCTTTAAGAGTTCATTAGAGTGTCTTACCAAGGGAACCACGATTCCTCTTGTTTACTGCTCATCAGGTCACAGAGCAGAGAAAGGAAAAAATAAAATAAGAAATCAGAAAAAAATCATTCCTTTTACCAAAAAAACTCATATATCTTCAAACTTTTAGCCTCCAAAAACATTAGCTCCACTGTTCTTGGCCCCTCTGTCACACCTGCCATGATTTTATCATCCTGCGACATGTAATTATGGGAATTTGCTGCCTTTTGACCTGCCCTTAATGGAAAGACCAAACTTATTGGCTTCACTTAAACCTAGAAAATGAGGTGCAGGCTGTACAAATGACAGTAAACACACACAGAGATAAACAAAGGCATGCATTTTGATCAGTATCACACAGAGAGTTTTAAGATTTATCATCGCCAATGTGTTTAGTTTTAAATACTTATCTCAGCTACCTACATATAAATAAATAAATAATAGTGCAGTCACAAAATCATTTGAAATTATGTTCATGTATATTATTATATTTTACATGTACTGTATAAATATATTTAATATATAAATATGACATATTTTTCCTAAAAAGTAAATTAGACAGTAAATTATGTTAACAAATACATTTATTTTAGATGTGATTAACGTGTCCGGGTTATGAATATAACCCTAGTTCCTTTAAGGAACGAGACACTGCGTGAAAACGCATTGGGAAACGCC
>JAUMHG010000033.1:12488474-12502176 GCA_032359395.1 Enteromius anoplus | reverse complement strand
TGCCGGACCTGGGACTCGAACCCACAACCTTTGGGTTACAAGTCCAACTCCCTATCCGTTAGGCCATGACTGCCCCCATTTGAGACACAGGCAATTTGAGACACAGGCAATGTTTGCATCATCGTAATAACCAAATACCACTTAATATGCACTTTACATAATTTACATATTCATACTTCTACCCATTTTATAATTTAACCTAACGGTTGCTTTCAAAATCTTTTTTTTTTTTAATGTATGATTCCATTTCTACCAAAACTAAGTACTGTGGTCCTTAAATATGAGTTTTATTAGATATGATGTTGCCTTGGAAGCCTGTGTAAAACATTTCCTTTGGAGGTCCCTGCTATCTGTTAAGTCATTGACCGATGGAGCAGCGTGGCACAAAGGCAGCCGCAGATGCCTTCGGTTTCGGACACAGCAAGC
The DNA here is from genome assembly GCA_032359395.1 of Enteromius anoplus. NCBI lineage: Eukaryota > Metazoa > Chordata > Actinopteri > Cypriniformes > Cyprinidae > Enteromius > Enteromius anoplus. The sequence goes on along the minus strand of JAUMHG010000033.1, from coordinate 12,501,750 downwards.
ATTTGTTTGTGAGTGTTTGTGTGTGTGTGAGAGAGAGAGAGGCAGGCAGTAAGGTACGGATAAGCAGGTCTTATCTACAAGCCCAACAGCATTTACTTGTAATGCATCATGCACACAAAAGGACAACCAAAAGAATACATGCGCAAAGTTTTATCCCAACCAGAGCTGCGGATAACATTCATGACAAGGTTCTCAACTAGCAGCCCAGGTGCCAAATCTCTCCTGTCAATCTATTAATATGGCTGTCTGATTGGCCCACTTGACACACAAGACTCAGTGGCGAGTTCAACAGCACTTAACAGAACTTAAATAAATGTGTTGTGGTTCAAATCCCGACATATTTCAGCTATACAGCTTTTGGTGGAAATATTAGGTGGATAGTCTGGCCCTTCAAAGAAAACAGCTCAATTATTATTAATTATATGCAAATGTTACTAATTGTGTGCAGCTATATAGTAATAATTGCATATGAATTTCATTTCCTAACTAATAATAATAATAACTTTTTTTTTAAAACTCATTTTATTATAGTTTCATCTAGGCAGCACCGGGGAGGCAGCTGCACCACCCGTCCAGGCCCCCACCAAACCTGGTGGCCCGGAGATGGGCAACCCAGGGATGAAGGGAACTGCAGAACTGAAGAATCTCAACCCACGAGCGGTTTGCTCAGTCTCTGTCTCAGACCCAGCTTCAGATCGACTACGAGATGGCCAAGCCTCAACAAAAAGTGTGGCATCATCTTGGGTACTGGCACATTGCGCCTTGCTGACAGATATTTGTAGAGCTGCGGGCTGGGCGACCCCTAACACGCTCGCTAGATTCTATAGCCGTCGCGTGGAACCGGCGAATGTTCATTGGCTTGTTTTAATACACTCGAGGTGGATTGATCTCTCAAAGTGAGATCCCAATTTCAATTTCATATCTGACGTGACGTCTTCTTTAGGGAATGAGGGTTACACACATAACGGAGAGGTTATCTGGCCCCAAAAAGAAAAATGCTTATCTTTTATGAATTGTATATAGAGCAAATTCATTTCTTAACTAATAATATAAAAATGCCAAATATTATATTATACAGTAGCTGTGCAACTTGTTTCAATAGGAAATATGTCAACAACAATGTAAAAAACTGTGCCCATCAAGCCATTACATTATAGATGTTAAGTAGTTAGGATACAAAATTAGGCCTAATACTTAATTAAAATTAGCATAAATTATAAATGAAGACGATAAGGTAAATTTATATAAATGTCACATATCAAGGAGAATATATAGGCAATTTGAATGCTAAAATAAACATGAAGGGATGATGGATTTTAGCAGTCAACTAAGCTGACTAATCGTTCCAGCCGTAATCACAACACGCAATTATCAGAACAAATGCCATAGCCCTAGTCCTTCACATCGATCCTTCCATTGATCAGCCTCATGATGATAAAGAGACATTATTTCAATCAAAAACATCACCTGAAAGCTAGAGGCTATTGCACATGTGTGTGTGTGTGTGTGTTTGCCATCTATTCTGCTATCCTTTATTAAACATGACCTTAGTTGACCCCTACAGAAACATCAGGAACGAAAAAAAGAGAAGTGACTAAGGCAATACGTCATTTGATTAAACGTAATATTTTACAAATCTAATAAAAACAGAGACAGCTTAAAATTATTATCCTGCATTCATGCCTGCTAATAATTCTTATGATCCTCTATTGATTCAAGTATTTGATTAAGGGCCACAAGTAGATTATATTTAATATTCCTCTGGAATATTGAAAATATTTTGACAGAGTGAATAATGAAATCTTATTCTTTGAGGAAAAAAAAAAAGAACTATCCAACTAGTTAAGCATGCTGGAAACAAACTCACTGTCAAGTCAAAGTTTATTAAAGGATGAATTCATCCAACTTTTAATTTTTTCTCATTTTCATGAGGTTTCCAAACTCATATGATTAAAAAAACAAATGTATTAAATAAATGTTTGTTTTTTTTTAATTCAGCAAGGACACCTTAATCAAAAGGTGAAGTAAAGACTATAATCTTTAAAAATCTTTCCTTTCGTTCAGAAATGATTTACTGCTGTGTTGCTCTGAGACATGCAACAATGCTGCTAGGGCTTTAATAGGTAATAGGTTCTTAGCCAAATTGAGAAAAAACACGTAATATTTTGTTTAAAATATTACAACAACTGTTGTATAAACCATTTAAACTTGTGATATTCAGGACAAAATTGGCCCTTGCAGAATCCTGCGCTCCCTGCTCGTGTTATAATGTATTATATAACTATGAGACGAACATTTGTACAGGGGCATTTTTTATTAATTTTCTTAATTTTTAGGGACATAACTTCATTCATGATGTTGTTGCCATCCGTCCAATTTGGCAACAGTCATCGAAATGAAATGTAACATGATATAGCGATCTTGTAGGCGGAGCCAGTGCATTATGTGCATTTAAGTATTTTAATAATCGCATTGCTTTTCATAACTAATTAATTAAGTTAGCATGTAAAACTAAAAGCCCTAATACATATATAATTAAAGTGTCCATTGACTGCTGTATATAATATATAATCAAGGTCTGTGAATGAAATTGCATATGCTTTTGTTTTATTAAGCAGCACACTTGACATTCATAGCAGCAAAACACATGAGATTTTTATGTATTGTTTTACAAATAAATTCGGCTCATGGCCCAAAATGGATTTGACATCCTATTATATACATGAAGCAGATGTGAGATCTGCAATGGAAGGCAAGGTAGAGGAAAGACCTCGTTCCTCTAATACCTAGTTCTCACACCGCCTGCCTGCACACAAACACACACACAAGTCATGTCACTGGCCATCTGTCATGTCTGACGGTCAATCATCAGTCCCATTAATATTTCATGTTTCTTCCAGACGAATCAGAATTGCTCTCATAATTCCCCTGCCCTGAGACAGCACAGTTACACACTTTGCAAGGCAGCACAACACGCGCCCACACACTCTTCAACGTGTCACATTGCCAAATCGCTCACTCATACACACACTCGCCATGCATTGTGACACTTTACAAATTCATTCACACATTAACGCTCCATTATCCAAAGACAACATAAACACACGCACTCAAAACTACATTATGGCCTGAGAATAGACAGTTCGACAGCCCTAAATTAGTCTGTGTGAAAGAATACATCTCTACACAATCTTCTCTTGGCCACCCTGACATTGCCATCCATATAGTAGTTTATGAAAAGAACATCTCAATAATACATCTCAATATACAGTAATGTTCATCTTTAATAATACAAAACTTTAAGACCACTTACAAGGAACTACATCAACCAGAAGAGTTCATCCAAAAATGAAACTTCTGTCACCATTAACTCATCCAACAGTCTTCCCAATGACTTTCTTTCATTGAAATCAAAAGAAGAAAATCTTAAAATCTCATTCTTAAAACTCCTTTCCATTACAATGAATTTGACCCGAAGCCTTCAAACTTCAAAATAACACCAAAAACAGCATAAAAGTACCATAAAAGTAGAACATCTCACAAACACAGCATATTTTTGAAGATGTAGAATAATAATACAGTATATTTTGAGACAGGACCACAAATGTTCAAAAGTTTAAAATGTTTTTGGAAGTCTCTTAGGTTCACATTTATTGCAGTATTATTACAATTTAAAAGAACTGTTATCTGTTATCTTAAGTCTTAAGGGTTCCGAATCCATTCTAATATGCTTTTTTTTACTGTACTAAAACATACAAATATTACAGCATGTTTGCCAATATATAGCTATATTTAACATGTTAATAAACAAATTTTACAGAGCTCAACTTAAGAAAATGCATGCAAACAGAAAAAAAACAAATGCAAACTGCAACCAAACACTGAAACGGGCTGCAAACATCATGGACCACAACGGAAATGTTTCAGGGGGACATCAAAAAGTGATGAACCTATCTGGGACCTGATTATTTGTTCAGTGGCTTTTGGTCAGAGTAGAGATGTTGTCGCTGAAGTTTTTTTGTGTTTATATTAACAACCTGATCATACAGTCTTTGGGATATTATTAGAATAAACTTACAACTTACACACTTAACTGTGAAACATTGTTTTAATGCTATGTTAGTTACTCCCAGATAGGTCTGTTAGTTGTTGAGGTCCCCCTGAAACATTTCCGTTGTGGTCCGTGCTATTTGCAGTGCATTTCTGTGTTTGGTTGCGTGGCGAGAATTTTCAGCGCCTGTGTTGTCAAACTAAGGAAGATGTTTTGTTAATGTGTTGTCGTTTTTTTCTGTTTGCATGTTTTTTCTTAACCGCATTGCAGCGCGTTAAGCTCTCTCGGCCACCGTAATGCTACAGCCAGTAATTCATTTATTTACTTTGAAATGTGCATTCCGTCTCAGAATGTCTTTTTTTGTTTAGGGATGCACTTGTTGACCGGCCATAAATCAGAACCGGCTGGTTTTTACTTATAATACGCGATTGGCAACCAGCAGAAGTGCACCCGCATACATGTGTTTTTTTCCAGGAGTGCACCCGCGTGCTCACAACATTGTAATAATACATAACAAATAATACATCACTCACCTTATGCAAAACCAGCTATGGCTCGTAACAGAAGCTAACACTCTGAAATCAAGTGCTGATTATGTGCTGCATTACAATCCAGACATCCAGTAGACATCCTCCAATGACATCAATCTGAATTACCATTCTCTACTATTTACGAAATATCCTCTCCCACTGCTTCATGATATACAGTAGTATCTTATCATACAGTCTCTTTGTCTATTTTGTGACAAAGAGACTGTATGATAAACAAAACACCATAATAGTTTTATTCAGCAAAGAAACACAATACAGTATGCAGAAGTCTCTTTTGTGAATGCAAAGTCAATGTGCTGTCAACCTCCTTCAAGAGTTCTTCACGAAGCACAGACAGACTGCCAATTGGGCAAAACCCATGAAGTTGAAGTATGTCTCTAACCTTCTTTGTATCTCTCTCTCTCTCTTTCAGTGTATCTGTCTATCTATTGATCTGCCCACTCTGCCACCCTCCTGCACAAAACAAACACACAAATTAGCCAAACACACTGAAATGACCCCCTGGGACAAGTTGTTAAATTTGACCCCTGTCTTTCTCTTCAAAAAGTTTCCCAATACCTTTTTAGCTTATCTATCTAAACTGTAGTAATGAGTTTCTGTAACTGATGCAGTAAGCATTAAATTAGCAATTAGTACCACAGCAACATCCACAAAATAGGTGTGCCCCTAGAGAGGAGAGGAGCAAAAGAGAAGAAAAGAAGTTTGAGAAGTTCAAGGTTTCTCAAAGGCTTCCGAATGGAATTTTAATAAGCTGTACAATTCAGTGATGGTTTCCTTCAAATAACTAGTCAAGAGAGTATAGGGTGCAACAGACCCCAACTCATGGTTCAGATCATTACTGATTTTGAGTCACAAGCCGTGTTCCATTACTCTTTAAATTGCGCAAATAAAAATTGCAAATTGAAAAAACACCTAATGGAAATGTGTCAGTTTCGCAAAAACCCGATATATATATTTATATACAAGTTTATACTCTTGTATGAGGTGATTTTACAGGCAATTCAAAGTACAATTCGCAAAAAAATGCAGATCAGGTCTTTTTTGAATGAGCAAAAAGAGATTATTTAATATTTAAAAAACGGATATTTAAAGAACACTTTACTGTAAGTACAAAAATGTTTCCTGTCTGTCTTTGCATGAAATTGTCAGCAACCAATTAAATTTATTAGCTTAATTTACAGATAACTAAACACATGGCTCATTTAAAGTGTGCATTTGGTTGCAGATGCTGTGTTCATCTATGCCTATACAAACTGAACTAAGAGAAACAGGCCAGATGTGAAAACACCCTAAGTGAATTATATTAAGATAATAAAACTTGTTAGCTAGTTGCAAACATCAGCTAGATGCTTGCTATTTAATTTAACTTAAAAAAAGTGGTTTGGATTTGGGAAGAAAACAATACAACCCGATAGACCAATAAACCAAGCTGTCTCATGTCTGATTCCATACTCTGAAATGTTGCGGCATGAAGAAAATGCAACACTGAAACAATTTAAGTCCCTGTTTCAGAAAAAGACAAACAGCTACAGGTCTGAAACTGCCCTTTAAACTCAGTGTGGTGTGTAATATAACTGCACTATTAGCATGCACAGACATATCATTTCAAATCAGAAACAATTTGCCAAAGACGCCTGAATGATATGCTATTTAAAAAAAAATTAAGATTCTGGATGCACTAAACTTAATCTTGTACATTATAGAAGCATAACTATACCAACAGAGTCCGAGTTTCACAATGGACTAATGATATAGTGGTTTGCCCTGAGCTAATGCACTACAAATTGCATCTGTATTAAATAAAATGAATAAAAAATAGCTTAGGAAATGTCATAAACTCCTCATCTTTTCTTTAGCACACAGACTTGGAGGTAATATCACTGCACACTGAGCTTCAATGGATTGACAATTTTGAAAAATAGTATATCATTTAGGCACCTTCTCTATACTATGCTCTAATCCTAATCTTGCATACTACATAGTACAAATAGTACACAAATTGTGATGCAGCCCATGTCCACAGGAAGTCTCATTCCATGATGGACAGATGGTAAAGGGTTGTGCCCTGAGTCTGATAAGGTCCCCCACTATGAGGTCATCACACCTGCCACTGTGATAATGTCATCAGCAGGGGACAAACCCCACCGGAGCCATTATACCAACCTCTCTCCATCTGCTTTGTTAGAATGAGCAGAGCCACACAAACCACACACACACACACACACACACACACAAAGACAAAGAAATATCACAAAGCAACGCCAAACAACATGCTCCCACTTGTTTTCCTTCTGTGAGATGCAACGCGATTCCCTCTTGGGATGCAAGCTGTCGACTTTGTTAGTTTAGATGGTGTTTTACGACATTTGGAGTAAACACACACACACACACCTGTGGAGCTCGTGATTGTGCTGTCATTCCCTGTATGCATTCAAAGGTTAGGGACTGCAAATATAAACAGTCATGAAATTTGCTTAGTTTACACTGAACATCTCACAGATGCATGCAATATGATATTAATTATAGTCATGTCAGACAGAATTAACAGAACTTCTAAACTCCGGTCTTCAACAATTATCTTCGAGTATTAGCATATTGCTATATAAAGACACACAGAAAAACTATTTGTATGTCCATGCTACTCTAAATACTGTAAAAAATATTTTGCCTTCATTTCCTCACCAACATATCATTACAAAACACAATGTCCCCCCCCTTGCTTCAAAAAATACTGCACATGTGCACAAGTTATTTTTCTATTTATTTTTTTGTTGTTTTTTTTTCACCCAGTTGATTATTTCAGGTCTACACCACTCATTTCAAGCCGATTGATATTTCATTGGGATCGACCTCAATTGGATCAGTTGAGATGTTTGCATCGAGGATTTTCAGTCAGATTGAGCCATCAATCCAATTCTAAATGGATCATTCGAGTGCATGCAAATGTTTTTGTCCCTGGACACATAAGCAAGAACTAAATTTGCAAGTAGAAATATACCTGCATATGTTTTTCATCAACATTGATGATAACCCTTGATAATTTGGAAGTTAACAGTGGTTCACAGAAATGAGTAGCATATGTTGCAACAATATATAGCATCGGTGACAGTTCGGTGGTCCAAAATGGTCCAAGCTCAGATAACAGGTTTCTGAAGGACATCAGAAGGCCAGGGGGTAAGTTGTGCACTAACCTTATCATAAAACTGCCTTTTGTCCTCATATGTTTATGAAAAGAATGTCGATTTTAATCAAGAAACTGTAAAATGTGAAATATTTATAGACAGGCATTAAATGTTTTTCTTGCTTGTTTGAAATAAAAGAATTCCGTGACCCATGTAGACATACTCTCAAATTAAAACAAGCCAGGTAAACAAAGTACAATAAAATAACAAAGTACAGTAAAAAATTCCCGTAGTTACAGTAACTATGACTTTTACCTCAATAAACTTCTAATTTGCTGCTTAACATAATTAATAATGTACTGTAGTTTTTAAGTTTAGGTATTGGATGGGATTAGGGATGTAGAATCATGTGTAATATGTGCTTTATACCATTAATATAAAGCCAGTATGTTAATAATAGGCATTCTAATACGGAACTATTTAATAGAGAGAAGTGATACCAAAATGTCTTCACAATGACTACAATACAAAATTGCTTTTATTGTAATAAAGTGTGATGAATCAAGCAGAAACCTTGATTAAAATAATAAGTGAACTCCAGAAGAAAAATCATAAAATGGTATAAAATTATGAAATATGGTCCAATTAAAGATTAAAGCAATGACTCGCCCAAACAATTATTTTATCATATTCTGGTATTACCAACCTAAATTTTGGTAATTTTTTCACAAAAATAGAACACATTTTTCATACTCCCATGGTGCCTCAGTGTTAATTTTGAAGCATAAACATTTCCACAAAAGAAAGGTGAAAGAATTTGGAGTGTGGGTAAATGATTTTTTTTTATTTTTAAATGAACTACGCCTTTAAGAAGGAGCTGCAGCACATGGAATGAGTTGTTGAACAGTAAACTGAGAAAAGGATCTAATCCGGGATTTGTCTTTTTCCACACTCCTTATTTTGCCCTGTTTTTTGCCTTTCCTTCAGCTTGCCCCTCACTCCCTTTTTAAGATAAATGAATCACATGAATGATTAACACATACACACACACACCACAAATGAAGCTGCTGATTGTGGTAAATCATGATTACAGTGAGGCAAGTCCCCCTGATTCAAGCAAGCACCTCTAATGTGGAAAAAACGTGAGCGAGGGGAGGGAGAGCGAGACAGAGAGAGACGTAAAAACTGTGAATACCGGTATAGGACCTGACAGGCTTACACCTCGCACCAATTATCCGTTTCTCCCAGTATCTCTCGCAGCAGTCACACCATGCTGCCCTTTCTCCTTTCCAAGTAGTTATGTCTATTCCTCCATCTTTTACATTCCATTTCAGCTTGCAGGAAAATAAAACTGCTAATCCGACTGACGTTAAACTACTGACATAACACAGCTGGTCTTACTGCTATATATTTACCCTCAAATTTTCCTTAAGATCCTTTCCCCCTCCATCCACCTTTCTTTTTCTAGAGGGAAAATCTACACCGAGCACGTGGCACATATCCAGTTCCATAACCTCATTTTCCTGGATTTCTGGATTGTGAACCATGAATAGAGGAACATTCTTTTTTTTTTTTCAATTTTGAAAAAGGGAGGGTTGGAGTCTGCTGAAGACAACCGAGTCAGTGCCTGAGTGCAGTAATAGTTTCATTAAATGTGGAAAGTGGAGGTAGGGTCAGACAGTGGCTTTGCCTACGTCTGTGTGGGACTCATTTACTCTTTTACTGCCACAACATCCAACAAAATTTAACCCATTTCTAGACAGGAATGTCTATGAAAGGGTTGGATTTTAAAGGGATGGTTGAGGAAAAAATGAAAATTCTGTCATCATTTTCTCATGATTGTGAAGACAAAAGTAGATATTTAGTTTAGTTATTTTAGTATGTTGGTAAACAAAGAATTTGAATCCTTTTACATTGGAAGTCAATGATTAGTCAATCATACAAACGAAACTGTTTGGTTACTGACATTTAAAATATTGTCCGTTTTTTAAGTCATTTTGGATAAAAGCATCAGCTGAATGCAAAAATCAATGTAAATTAACGTAAATTGTGTTTCCACAAAAGAAAGCAATGTATACAGGTTTAAAATGACGCGAAGGGGCAACACGTTTTTATTCCCACACTTGTCACATACTGAAGCTTGGTCAGGACCACTTGACATTGCTTTTTGATGCTCGAGGTACCTCTTTTGTATTTGTAAATAAATAAATAAAAAAGTAATAACGCCCTAAACCTTTCCCACTTTTGAACAATATAAAACACATAACAGGCAAATATAAGCGCAGTTAGTGGTGTGAAGAGCAAAAACTGACCATAAACAAGCAGTATAAAAGCATTACAAACAAGCTGCGTTGCATTCCAAGTCTTCTGAAGCCATATGATGTCTTTATGCGAAGAAGAGTAAAAAAAGGTTTTAATCTCTGTAAATGATCCCACTCAGTTAGCACGCTAACATCCCATTTAAAAACATACTCCCGTCCCATAGAATGATGTAATCAGTCACCAAACAATCCGAGAGCCAATAGCATATCATAACCAAAGTAGATGTACTGTAAGGCTTCTTCTGGCAGCATTTTTCAATTTGTGCACACAGCTTTAGTTTGAAAAATGTCAAAAAGTGACACCAAAGTGTCCTGACCAAACACCAATATACTGTATGACGATTTGGTAGTGTGAATGTGTTTGAGAGGGAGCACATGGTTTTGATTTTGACTTTTCCAAATTGGTCAAACTACTAATGTACGTGCCAATAATTAATTGATGCATTTTGCTGTGTTAATAAAGATATATTTCACAACTTGAACAAAATACATAAACAATAAACAGATTCTTTTATTCTTATAGTGAATATGTGCCCCACCTGGATACAAGCTGTCATCAGGATCATTACCATTAAAGTCCCTTGTAATGCTAAATATCAACTCAATACAGTACCTGCTGTCTATTTAGACAAACAGCAAATCTTAACCTGTTTCTTAAAACAGGTTTACCAGATAAGTCAGGCTTATTTCTGTTAGTCTGTTGATTTAACATAAATCAAGCTCAGTCACTGTGGCAACTTATGATAGGAAACTAACCTGGCCTGAGGCAGGCTCACTGTCAGACTTATCTCCTTTAACACTGACCAATAGAAACACAAGGATATTACCGCTGACTCTCTCACATCATTGTTACTTTTATCTTTTACTAATGTCAAGAAAAACAGAAGACCATTTAAGAGAAAACTACACTCTTAACTGGTTGCCTTCCATATCTTTATTGAACAAACAGTCAGTGCAGAAGTACCTACAACCTTATATAGCATAGGGGGTTAATTATAATATAGTATAGCTCTCCACAAATAGAATGTCTTTTAAATGCATGACTCACACATCTCATTGAAACAACATACAATAAATGTGATCTTGCTACTGTGAAGGTCAAAGAGCTGCATTAATAGCAAAATGCAACCAAAACAACAATCCCCTGCCCATCTACTGAGATCTCAAATCACATTAGATTTGTCAGTTTCATAAAGTTTTAGGTGCAGACAGGTTTGCCTGATCATAACATTTCTCAAAAAGTTCAAATTCGAGTTTATATCCAAGTGAACACAGACTGAAAGGAAAAAAAAACTTCGGAGAACACACAAATCTGTTTCAATATGTGAATACCATATTGTATTACAATAAGTATTACAGAGAGCTGAGAAATAAAAGATGATATTTAATTGCTTTCAGCCCATTATCACTTAGTTTCAGACGGCAATGCAATATCATTTAGTTTAAGATCCAAGTTCAGTTTTTAATAAATTAAAACGCACACTGAAAGTCAAATGTTTAAATGTTTTCGCTGTGTTGATTTATTCAAAAGTCTTTGAAAGCTCTGAGTACATATTGAGGTCTTGTGTTTGAAAAACATCTTGGTGGCATTTCCTGTGGAATCTCAAATATACAGCATTCTTTCCAGTTCTCTGCTCTAATGGAAAAGTCAGAGAAAATGGACATCTAGAGCCACTGCCAATGTATTATTTCTTTCAACAAATGAATAAAGGATTATGGATTTGACATACATAAATATAAATATCCTGGCTTGTATTGACAATGATCCAAGTACCACCCCACAGTGCAAAGAGCCTTCCAAAGATAACTGGCTCTTTGTGGTCATTTACTGGATGCATATAGCTAGACATCCTGACCTGATAGTGTGTATCTTGAGTGCTGCGTGGGAGGAAAAGTGTGAAAAGTGTAGGCAGACTTGCTCCACAAAGAAATTATTTTCTTTAGTGACTATGCCAAATAGGGGTGGGTAGAGATGTATGGTTTTGAACTGTATCGCAGTTACACGCTCATGTGTTGTTGTGCTACAGTATGTGGTCACAAAAGTGTATTTTCTCTGTATGCATTTTTAAGCATTACGGTTTAAAAATGAGTGATTTCATGGCACTGAAATGCAATCAGTAGCAAAAAAGGACTCATTTCGCTGTATGTATGCTCTAACTGAGAGACTATTATAGGCTCTATAAATACACAATGGTTCAATACAGACTTATATGTGTCAAAATCTTTGAAATCATCTTCACTTGTCTTAAATAAAAGCAAACTGAGAAAGAAAGAAACAAAAAAACACCTGTAAAGGTAAAAAAACGTGTGAACTGAAAGATGCATGCAAATTTTTGAACTCAGTGTGCAGGGACCTTAACAGCATATTGGATCAGAGAAGCTCTTAAAGTGACAGCAGTCTAATACTCCTGTACATCTAAAAATTGTAGTAATTTTAATAAGAAGAAATCATTTACAACTTGAATAATATGCTGTGTTTTTATACATTTATGCATAAAATTTAGGATAGTATTTTGGTGTGTGTAATATTGACACCAAAAATGTTGATATAATAAATATCTAATAAAAAAAAGTATATATTTATATATTGTTACATGAAATACATTTGCTCTATAGTGATATATTAATATATTAATCCTCAACGGTTTAACTCGTATTCTGGTTTAGAAATCTGCCCTTCTGTCTCTCTAAAGAAACCCTGGAAGGGTGATGGGAACACACAACGTGAAGCAAAAAAATACTTTTACATGAATTTTATATTATTATTCAATTACATATTATTAATGCCAGCTCAGTGGCACTGTAGATAAAGTACTTTAGTGCAGTCTAATAAATTAATATTTAAATGTATATTTTCTATGTTTTGTACACTAAAAATTCTTAACTGATAATTAGTCAACATCCATTTTAATCTAAACAGAGTGTGACATCGAGACATATCAAACTCAATGTGTTAATAAGATGATGATTAAATGCATGTTGCCAATTGCACAATAAATATTAATGATGCTGTGAGGTGGCACATCTAAAATAGCTGGAATAATGATAATCTTGAAATACTTGAAATAAATAATTATTTCAAGTAAGCTGATATAACCAGAATCTAGCATCAAGGTAAGATAAGCTCCTTTAAAAAGAAAAACTCATGCTAAGTCTGTAACATTTATGTCTGTCTTAAGTCTGTTTTTGTCTGCTTGGTTTAGTTTCGTTTTCATGTGTTCCTGTTTTAGT
>JAUMHG010000033.1:12477705-12488374 GCA_032359395.1 Enteromius anoplus | reverse complement strand
CTCGTGATTAGTCTCCCCTGTATAAAACCCCTGTCTTTTGAGTTTAGTCTTGTCGGTCAACGTATGTGTTTGGTGTTAAATGTTCTGAGTTGGATTTATTATTAAAAGATATTTGTTTATTTGAGTTCCACGTCTCCTGCGATCTTCATCCTCCAGCACCCAACGTTACAAAGTCAAGATGGATGATGCTAAACTAAGGGCAAATTCAGCATCCAAGAATAAATTCAGATTCAAGATTTGAATCCAACTGAAAAAAAAAAAAAAAAAGTTTACATAAAGGATTTGACGAATATTGAATAATCCAAACGTGCAAAGCTCAGACATCATTTAATGAATATTCTTGTAAACACATATTCTTGTAAACAAATCATTTCTAGATAAACAAATGTACTTGAATGAAAATAATGTATTGAATCCAAAGAAAAAGAATATGTATGAATGTTGTTCTTGAAAGCACCTCATATTTTAATGATGCAGTTACTCATTTCATGCAGTCGGTTGTTTCGCAAGCTCAAAAGTCATTTACTTGGAGATTAGATTGTATGTTTTTTAATTACCTTGTTGGCCACTCTTTATATCGAGGGTCAGCTTTTGAAAATGAATCTTTGCACTGGTGAAGATTTTTCAATGAACTATTCTAATAAGAGAGATTAGAGCACATCAGCAGGCTAGCTTGTAAGATAATTTAAATAACACTGGACAAGCCACTTCAGTAAATAAAAGACTGGCACACTACATTTTATGAATACAAGTAACATGATATGAATAACAGGAAATTTAATTTATTATTCACTATAATGGACATCGTGCTAATTGAACTCTTTAGAAGATGGTCGTGAAAGAAACCGGAAAGGGAACCCTTTTTTTTCGCCTCTGCTATACTTTATTAAACTGATAAAAATATATATATATATGATTTCTTTATTGACATGAATCCTCGGATAGTGATAAATGTCTTTTATAACTTTAAAAAGCTAACAAGATCGCAGTCGCAGAGCGTATGAACACATCAAATGCATAAGTAAAAATACTCAGAAGCCACAAATATCTCTATTGCACTCAAGAAAATTAAAAATATGCAGAAATGACGCATAAAACCTGGCACTGTTTAATTCATGTAAAATCTGGTGCTATTCAGCAACATAATCCTTTAATTGCTTTGATTTATGAGAAAGCTCCTTTTTGGAGTACCAACAAAAAGAGTCTTTGCTAATCTACCATTTAACACACACACACACACACACACACACACACATTGTACAGACCTTGCAGACACCATGACGGGTTTTGATGTCAGCATGTTATACAAAATGACCTGAATGCAAAGTAAATACATAAAGACAACTTTTGCTTTACCCACAGAATAACATATCACAGAAAAAGAGTTCCAGGTTTGGACTGTAGGGAGTAAAATACGCTCCACTAATTTAAAGCCTGAAACTTGATTAATAAAAACTGGATCGCGACCAAAGTGATATTTTAACTGTGCTGCATAACTCTGGAAAAAATGTCTATACGTACATAGTACAACAGATTGGCCAAATTGATTTTAAAAAGCTGAATTCATTAGCATACATTTTCATTAGCATACATAAGTGTGGAAATGGAGACGGTGGGCAATGTATAAAGCAGGCCGCTTCTAAAGCTTAACTTCAGTTTAAGGAATTCTGAGTGTGTGCGTGTGTGTCTGTGTATGTGTGAGAAAAATCAACCCATGAGAAGTTTAGGAGTAAAGAGGATTAGTTCTGAGTTGGGGACGAATTGGGAATTGGTGGGAGAGGAACTGGGAATTTAATAAAGAAAGGAATCTAAGAAGTGCTGCTTCATGACAATAGAGATTACACATGCAGTCGCAGGCGTACACATTCAGTGGTGGTGTGCTGTGGAAAACTCTCATTGGTTTTCTTTAGTTTGATGTAAATCCATGTCCCAGTTTCACTTGATGTTTACATGATTTATGGGTATAGTTATATGCAACACCATTTCACCATTGGTCAGTTGTTTACTCTTTATTATTCCATCAATATGACTCATTCCCATAAATTTTCAAGATGACTGTGAACATGATAGGTAGGCATTGCTCAACTGGCAGGGTTTATTAACCAGTAGAAGCACAGTGGAGCCACTTCCTTCTTTTCACACGATGGAAAAATGCAGACAAAAAGTCATGTGCCTCCATGCAGTGTGCAAATTTGCCATGAATAAACAAATAAATAAATAAATGAACAAATTAATAAATACATTTAAAAAAAATATTAAATAATAATATATAATAACAAATATTAAAAAATTTTAATTAAAAATTAAATCAATGCAATTAAATTAAATTAAATTAAATTAAATTAATACAATAACTTATAATACTAATATTAAATATAATATGTTAAAAAAAAAATAATTAATTAATATTTATATATAATTTAGTTATATATAAGTTAGTTTGTATAAATATATATATATATATACATGATAAATATAAACAGTACACACACATATTATGTAAATAAAAACTTTTATTTTGGGTGTGATTAATCGTAATTAATCGTTGCCCAACACTCATTTGATTATATTAAATATGCTGCCTTATGATAATAAAATAAAAATTATAAAAATAATAATAGATGAACTTAAATCTATTTAATGAAAGTATGAATGCATGACCATATATATATATATATATATATATATATATCAGACTAAATTTATAAATACAAATTATCTAAAAAATATAAATATATAATGCTTATTATTCTCTATAGGCAAATAAAGACATTTTTGTTAGCCAATTTTATTTATTTATTCATTCCATCTTTTCATTTGGAGGTGGCATTTCACCTTCAAATGTATTACACAATAAACATACATTTAAATCTTCAAATTTGCAGCTGAGAACTGTTCAAATAATTTTTTTGAAAAATAAAAGTCACAATTTTACATTCCTATATAATACATCAAGCAAATGCATAAATATCAGCAAAAAGCTAGTAAATGGACATATCACCCAGGGCTGCTTTTTAATGATTTTCTTCTCCTCCGAGTTCTTCAAGCAGGCCCTGTCTCATTGCCTCCCATGGGAAAACACCCCTGACATATATACACACACATAAAGAGCTGCCACCTGCTCCAGTTGTTACCGCTCATGGTAAAATCAAGTTATAGAAAGTATCCCATTTCTCCCTGAGTAAATCTGAAAACGCTGAATTATCTAAAGGGTGTGTGCGAGGGCATTCACTCAGCGTGTCAATCCGTGAGAGTGTTTGTGTGACTTGCTGACCACAGACAGATACATGATACCCATCCAGACGCTTCCAGTGCGAACTCAAGCAGACAACTGCTGACACTCGACACGTCCACATCCACGCCCACATACATTAGAGGCATATGACACCACAGGACTCATGCCAACCTGATTAACTGAGATCCATTTCCCCCACAGCTGTGGCCACCTGTAAACTAGCAACTGTCGACACTATCATTGAATAGACTGATGAGTTTCTATGTGTGTGAGAGAGAGGGTTGTTATGCAACAGTTTTCCAGTTTCATTTTTCTTGGCAAGTCACCCACAGCTTCTTTTAAACATTAACAGAAGCCTATTATTAAATTCCCATTTCACAAACCATATAATATCAACAGAGGTACTAAATTTAAAAGTTGTCGGTGGTTTATATAATGTATAAATAGTGTGATACAATCACAGTGTGAAAGGGATTTGTTTTTAAAATCAAGAAAAATATGCAGAATCTCACCAAATCTTCCAAGAACACATACAGATTATAATAAAAAAATAAACAAACATCATAAATATATAATATCTATAAAATGAAATTTGAAATGTAAATAAAGCTCCATTCATATGTATATATGCATATATATATATGTATGACAATATAGCACAATTTCCCCTCAAAACTGCAATTTATTTCCATTTAATTTATGACAGTTTTCCATTTTTGAGGATTGTAGAATGAGATGTTTGAGAACCACTGAGAATAATACAATATATATAAATAATAATAAACCTTAAAGTAAAAGTAAGAAGTAAAATTGAAGTGCATGGAATTTCCATGTGGTTATGAGAAATTTGCTGTAAAACAAAAAAAAAAAACTGGCCTTCAACAGGCCTCAATTTCTTCATGCAAAATAACACTTGCCAGATGGATTAGATGTAAAATATGCTAACCTGACTACTACTTCATTAAATTACAGTAGTACATACTCAAAGGAAATAGTATCCAGCTTCACATGGTTTCCAGTAAAAGCAAATCGTGATCGCTTATACCAATTTCTCTACAAGAACACTGAATCAGAGCACTTAAAGGCCCGTAAAAAGGAAAACAGGATTTTCTGTGCTCTTTAGACCATTTATGAAAACTACGTTGCGTAAGAAAAATCATCACAACAGAACTGACATCACACAGCCATAAGCGTTTGACCACCCAACTTTATATAAACACCCATTCAACATCCAGCAGCTTGCTGTAATTTACATATAGTTTAAAGCTACAGTAGCTAACACTGCAGAGAGAGTGTAGAAAATCGAGTGATAAAATGTATTGTAAAACTGTACAAAAAAATAGTCCTTGTATTATAAAGCTAGTCAAATATATTACTGCATTTACAAGTCAATGTATGTCATGTATTCATTGTGTTTTGTTTGATTCTCAACTATTTTTTTGTCAGCAAGGATGTGTTAAATGGTTAAAAATGTATAGTAAAGGCTTATATTATTAATACTGTTAGAAAAGATGCGCTGCCCGTGTCTTTGCTTTGAAAAACGTGTTTTGTGTGAACTGGCCCTTAAGCATGTGGTAACTGTATATCAGTTATATCAGCATAATAGGTCTTTTTGAGCACTGCTAAAGGACACAAACACACACACATCCACTTTTTATTTGTGAGCGCTGGTGTAAGTCTGATCGGCCGCTGTTGTTGTCTCAGTTCACCCTCTGTTTACCCTCAACGTTCAACCCTTCTCCTTTCTTGCTCTCTTTTGTAGATAACCCTGTGTCCGTCCATTCTCATTCGCTTGTAAACGGCAGCCTAAGTACACTGATAGTGTCTAACAAAAACTCACACACGTACGCTCTATCTCTCTCCCTCTGCCGAACTCATACAGGCGGCTCATTTATCTCAATGAAGACTGATAACAAGTCTCTCTCCTATCACACCAATACTCTCTCTCGCTCTTTTTTTTTTCCTTTGCTCCTTCTTCCATATCTCATTCAGGTTAAGTGGTGGGAGGCTGGATGCTGAGAATACGCCTCTCTTCTTCACTTCTCTCACTTTCTTTCTATCTCTCTCCTTTATTTCTCTGAATCACTGACTCTCTTCAGTTGGATTGTGACTGTCTTAAAGCGATAGTTCGTTCACAAATGACAATCGTGTCCGCATGTTGTTTAAAACGCATACAAAATCATGATCATACAAATCATACAAAATGGTACACAATACGATATACATCAATAAGGAGCAACTTTTCATTGGTGGTTCATGTTAGCTTAGGTCCATTATAATATTGATGACTGATCCAATCATATTGTCAGCAATACTGATGGATTTTCTACGCAATTACAATAAATAAGTATTGAATAATGGATGTTTTGAATAATACTTTCAGTCTGTTTATTATGCTATCATAAGGATTCAGAAAACGAGTCATGGCAACCACATTTATTATATAGTACTTTAACAGCACCAGGCCTCATTCACTTTCATTATACAGTATTTAGAAAATATATTCCTTATAAATTGTTTAAAACATGTGTTTCATGTAATAAAGTGATGATGCAGAGGAGAAAATGAATGTCATAGCATGATAATATCTTTATTTGGAGGTTTATTTTATTATTTATTCATGTAAAACACACATTGAACACTGACAATGTTCGGCCAAGACAAGAATAAGTGAGAAAAAAGTCAGGCAGACACACTTTTATGCAAAAGTACAGGCAGGAATCTAAACAATTCAACTCAAAAAAACTTAGAATCAATCAATTACTGTAAAAAAATTCAACCATACCACTGTGCCCTTATCATGTGGCCTGAGGCGACCAATTACTGAAGGATACAGTGGCAACAAATGCCAGATAATACCAGTCTATACACTCAATATGTCCAGAAACGGCTTGAAAATATCCGTGGTGAAACTGTGAGGTTATTAAAGGCAGGTAAGTTCCAGACGTTGTGTTATAATGTGAACACAGTCACATCCAAAGAGTTACTTTAGAAACAATATGCAAAAATACTTACAATATAATACTGATAATTCATGAAGTTCCATTGTTTTGATGTAAAGTGGGCCTGCCAAGTAATCAACAAAAGGCTTTTTGCAGGGAGGGTGCATTGACTTCGCTAGAAGACACTTTATTTACCATTATTTACCTTTTCTGTTGTTGTATTTCATATAATCATTTCTACTTTGGGCACACAAAAGCTTTGGAGTGCGTAGATAAGCTGCAATCCAGCACTTTCCCAAAAACCTACTTTGGTACACACAACCAGACCCAAACATATAAACCCACACTCAGACACCTGTCTGCAAGTGTACTAATACTCTTAGAAATAAGTCTACCATCACAGCATCTAATTTAGCATTAGCAAAGATTAGCCCTCAACTCCAAGCTACAAGTGCGTCACGTATCTTGTAAACTTGAGAGAACCCAAAACACATTATAAAATGTGTTTGCCTGAGGATTATCCACTATAGGAGCGCTAAAATTACCCTCTGAGTATATGTTCTTTAAGAAAAACTCACTTATAGCTTGCTTTTACTCACTTCGCAAATCACACATCTTGCTTTTAAGCAGGATTCTGCTAAACGAATACAAACCCTATTTTCTGATAATAATAAAATAGCAACTTTACACATGTATTCGGCAAGATTTTGTTTTTGAAAGAAGTGTTTTATGCCCATCAAGGCAGCGTTTATTTGATCAAAACTATTGTACAAAAAAATTACATTTTATTACAATTTAAAATAACTGTTCTATTTAAATAAACTTTAAAATGTGATTTGATGCTTCTCCTTATTATTATCTATATTAAAGACAGATTTGTAATTGCATTACATTATATTATTTGTGCTGTAAAATTACTATAATTGTCTACAAAATAAATGTTTTTGTTTTCATAATATATGCACATACAGCATATATTTTTTACAAATATTTACATGTATATATATATATATATATATATATATATACAGTATACACACACACACACATATATATATATATATATATATATACACACACACACACATTTTTTTGCTAAAATACATACATGCACATGTGCATTTATATGAAAAGTTTTAATATATATTTTATATTTTTATAGTATTTATATACCCAGTGCACACATATTTTATCTAAACAAAAACATTTATTTTGGAACGATGAATCGTTTGACAGCACTATATTATGTTTCTTTAATAGTTATTTCAGGATTCAAATTTTAAAGAATAAAAAGTTTAAAAGGCCATAATTAAAATTCTTTTGCTACACTATGAATATTTATTATCACTTTTGATCAATTTAATGCAGTTTAATTTGATTAATTTCTAAAAAAGCAAAAATAAACTTACTGACCCCAAATTTTTAAATGATAGTATATAAAAATGTAAATGCATGTTTGTGCATACATAGTTAAATATATACAACATTTTTCCTGCTAAAAGCTCATACTTCTGGTTACGGATTGGCTTTAAACCTCTGCTCCTAAGTATTAAGTTTCGGTATGTGATTCGTCCTGCACCATTTGCGCTGCAAACATGAATAATACCTCAAAATGAATGGTTGGGTGAGAGAAGGTGTGCTATTACTTTTCTAAGAAATCAGACTTGACAATTTTCACCTGGAAAAGCAGGCAAGAAAAATATATTCAGCAAAAAAAGCTTTGATTTCCTACTCACTAGTCAATATTTTAGCAAAATTTTCCGAGCAGAAAGGGACTATCATTTTTCTGAGTGCATCTGCTAAAAGTACACTTGCATTTAAATGCCCCCAAGGCTAACAAAAGCAAAACAACCCATTATTGTTCATTATTAAATAATTATTGATTTAATTGGGAGTTTTTTTTTTTATTTTTTACCACAGACAGTCACTGAAATAAACAGACTAGTCCTGTTTAATGTAGAACGTAGAATGTAGAAAGCATACTTAAAAAAATCTCTTTACTAATACTCTCCAAAATGGCGTTATGATTAATGACGAAATGTTCACTTTGGGGTGCAGTAACCTCTTAAGAAGCACTTGTGTGAATTCTGTGAGATAAGTTCAGTCTTTAAAGAAGATATTTAGACATTCTTATATATGTACATTCAGGCAAGTCTCCATCTGATAACAGCTCATAAGTAGATTGGGCCCACCATAAATGTAAACAAGGTCACTATCCCACATTTCCAAAAGAAAAGAGGGGGAAAACATTGCCCCGAACAAGCTGAGTGTGGCATGAGGGAAATCATGGATGAGTGAAA
The DNA here is from genome assembly GCA_032359395.1 of Enteromius anoplus. Lineage (NCBI taxonomy): Eukaryota > Metazoa > Chordata > Actinopteri > Cypriniformes > Cyprinidae > Enteromius > Enteromius anoplus. Next base: position 12,479,897 of record JAUMHG010000033.1, on the reverse strand, counting down.
TTGGTTCATTGTGCATCTTAAGCAGGTATACGGTCTGCTCGCTCTCATCTTTTTATTGCCTCAATCTTTTGTTCCGTCCTGTTTGTGTGTGTGCTTTTGTTAGCATATGTGTAAGGTCTGACGAGATAACTAGAGGAGGAGACACCTGGAGCCATGAAGTGATGCATGAAGAGAAGCACGTTTCACACCAACACACAATAACGTGATGCAAACCAACCGTACGGTGATAGCGCATGCTCAAACATGCATTTTCATGTCACCATTTAGATAAGATTAGAATGGAACGGACTTGTGTGAGAGAGGCACAGCACCAATGAGCGCATCAGACCAAAAATGGATTTCAGTCAGACCAATTATGTGCAAACTTTCTTATTCCTTTCTGTTCTCAAGTCTTGATTTGTCCATGTATTCAGTTCACAGTAAATTTGTTGGGATTTATTGGGATCATTAAAAAGAGATTAAAAAAAAAGGAATGGATACAGAACAGTCATGCTTTTTAATCGTTCAAATTTAAATCAATCTCATAAGTGGGTTGTAGTCATAAAATTAAAAAGTCCTGGCATCAACCAGTTTAGTTTGCTTTGGGTACTAGGAAAATAATTTGATCATGGCAGAGGCTCCTTCATGCAACAATTATTTTATTAACTTTGCTCACTCGCCATATTAATAATTCAAGTGCATGTAGTGTCGGGAGTTTTGGATTCCTACTGAGATTTCTGCGTCAAACTGTGGAAATTAATTCAGAAATGTTTTTACTTATTTTTTATAGTTAAATATATAATAAGTCAAATATTAAAATGAAATATTAAAATGAACTAAATTCTTAAATGTCCCAAATTAAATATATTTACATACATTAAGCAATTTAAGGTTTTTTGTTTGTTTTTCATATGAGAGCACTGAACACACAACTTTCTATGCTGCTTACACAAATATCTACCAGTTCAACTGCAATATCATATATATGCTTAAAAATAAATGTAATATTTGCAATATAAGCACATAAATTAAAATCATTGCATATACAAGGGTTAAAACGGGTAGTGCCATCCCCTGGTGACTCATCTCATTATAGGCTATAGTTTATAGGCTATAGGCTTTACTCATTTTTACCTATTCAGGTGTTTTAATTGATATCTCTGAAAACAGGAGAACACTAGTAACCGAGTGTCTTCAGAAAAGTTTTGACAGCATTTCAACTTCTGATCAAGTAGTGTTCATGTGCACAGCGCTGCTTTGCTTACACTTTTTGATATTTTATGGTTTATCATTTCAGATATATTTAGTTTTTTTGAAAGCCTGTATCTCAACTGTAAATAAGTCATGCTACCACAGACAATGCCTTATTACAGACCTGCTCATATGGTATGAATTTTCAATTTAAAATTATTTTTTGCAGGTCTCAAAATGTCTTAAATTTTCAGATGTAGCTTTGCACATTGCCAGCATCTAGAATGATTTGGATTGGCATTTTAATGTTCATAACAGAGGGTCCTCTCAACTTGTTATATTATTCAGTTATGTCAATGGTTATAAGACACAAATGCCTTAAAAGTCTATAACCACCATATACAGTATATATATTTACATTTCCATTGGTAGATTCTCACTGAAGGCATCAAAACTATGAATGAACACATGTGGAGTTATGTACTTAACAAAAAAAGGTGAAATAACTAAAAACATCTTTTATATTCTAGTGGCTTCAAAATAGCCACCCTTTGCTCTGATTACTGCTTTGCACACTCTTGGCATTCTCTCGATGAGCTTCAAGAGGTAGTCACATGAAATGGTTTTCCAACAGTCTTGAAGAAGTTCCCAGAGGTGTTTAGAACTTGTTGGCCCCTTTGCCTTCACTCTGCGGTCCAGCTCACCTCAAACCATGTCGATTGGATTCAGTTTCGTTGTAGGGCTTGATGGTTTTTGCGACTCCACTTGGGGACACAATTAAAGTTTTTGCTATTTTCCAGACTGACTGACCTTAATTTCTTAAAGTAATGATGGCCACTAGTTCCCTATCAGGAACTCGAGCTGCGTCGATGAGACGCATTGGGAACGCCCTCAGCGTGACAGCTCTGAATCGTGTGTAGAATCAGCCAATGATGAGTTGGGACATCATGGCGGGTGACGTCACTGGCCAGGAAGTATATAAGCTCGTGGGAAACGCCGGCCAGACAGCTTTTTGCCATTTC
>JAUMHG010000033.1:12439477-12467861 GCA_032359395.1 Enteromius anoplus | reverse complement strand
GTAACGGTACGGCTCGCTTGGAACCTCGGTTGAGGTGGTACTAAAAAAAGGACCAGGTACCAGGTACTGTTCCCAGTTGAAAACCCACCAAAAGTGAGCTGTACTGAACCATACCGTACCGTACCATACTATGCAGTGGAAAAGCGCCATTATATGACTGACAGACTACAACGGTTTGACTTAAAAATCTCAAAATTGGATCTTATTAAGAAAAAAAGACACCTACACCTTAGATGCCCTTGGGGTAAGCTGATAAACTTCACATTTTTGTTTCAAAGTGAACTATCCCTTTAAGGATGACATCGATTTTTGTCAATACATTTTCTGATATCATCCACTTTAGGAAGACTAAACAAAGACGTTCGGGGACAAGGGTTGGGCAAGTTCGTTGCAAGTTTTTTTTTTTTTTTGAGATTTATAACTTTTGTATATCTTTTTTTTTTATGCCAAAACATGCACAGTACACAATGACTAAAATTCAAAAAGTGAAAAAGCATAATAGGATGCCCCTGCTGTAGCATCCAAAACACATCATTAGCTTTTGACCAGCAATGTTAGTCTTTTCACCAAGGTAGTGTACCAAACTGTACCATGCTGCTAACATTAAAATGCCGATAACTATTTTGAGAAACAGCAGAGCTAAGAGTCATTAGCCCTATTTGAATCTGTCACATCTGTGTTTTTTTTTTTTTTTTTTCATAACCTTCTAATTCCAGATCTAATTACCTACTGTTTTTCAGCAAACTCAGTGATACTGATTGCGACTGGTTATGATTCCTTGTGTTTTGGCCAACATGATTACCGTAGATGCTCTTACCACGCGCCTGTTTGATATTTTTGATATAAAATCCAGAACCAGATCACCTAAACTGTTAAAACTGGCTATTGTAAAACCAGGTAGCATTACTCACGGTCATTTCTGCACTCCTTTCCATAATGCTTTAAATACTTAAGTCCATTTGAGAAAATTAAACATGGGTTTACTACAGAGAAATAACTAAAGTAACCACATATTAACATGGTTTTGCTATACAAGCCATTCAGCTAACCATGGAGTATACGCAATGCATGCATACAGAGCATATCTCTGAAACCCCCAGATGTTATATAAAACTTAAACATAGTTTAGAAAACCAGTCCCATTTGAAAATAGCTTACGTCTAGCAGTTACAATGTAAGTTTGAATTTGCCTACATATATTTACATGTATTCATTAAAAGTATCTTTTATCCAATGTAGCTTCCAAATTGTACTAACATCTCTCTAATGTCACTGTCACACTGGCAAAAACCTGGAAAGAATGAATTATTACTAGTTTTGACTGCAGTTTGAGCCTCAGCATGTGATGCAGTATTTGTTACTTTCATAACAACCCACCACTTTTTATTCAAACAACATTTTGCGGTTCAAAATGGACCTGTCTTTATTGAAGGCCACTTCAGTGGGGTTGAATTTAGTCAGTTTATTGGAGAGGGAATGTTTCACAGCAAATAGCAAAAGCAAAAGAGTGTTTGTCTGCAGGTCAGTCGGTTCATTTTTTAAGATCGATTTTCTGCTTTAAACCAACTAGTGACAACGGGAATCCAAACCAAGAATAGCCAAAACAAACATAACAAAACCCTCCAAAACACCTTTTTTATCACTCTCAATCAATGTTTGAGAATTTGAACAAATTCAATTCGGTAAATGTCCTAAAAAAATGTGTTTAAAAACTAAACTCACAGCAATACAAAGCGATTAAACGGTTGAATTAATTACTTTCTAACGACCCGACCCAGAAAACTCATTTTCAGAGGAATAATTTGTTTTCAGCGGATACCAATTAAGCATTGATTATGCATATTAAGGTCTTCGCTTCATCCATTATGCCAGTATCAGTCACCAGCAGACAGACACACACAAACAAACACACGCACAGAGCCCTCAACTTTGTCCCCTCTCATGTAGTTTACTAAAAAAAGCAAGTCTGTATTGAACCTACACAATGTGCTACTGTTCAGAATAAGTGTCCATAATAATATCCACAATTTAGCATTTTCATAGAAAAGCGTTTTCAAAAAAGCACCATAAAACTGGTTCATACAGTACATTTCTAAGACTTAGCTTTGTTTGGTGAACAGAACAGAGTTGAAAATCTTTTCTTAAATCTAATACTTTCATGCATTACATTTAAAACAAACACTTTTACATTTTAAGTAACTGAGTAAATTAAGTTTTTAAAAAGGCAGCATTTTTGAACAGATCAGTTTCTTCTGTGATTAGAACAAATAATCCTCATGCCGCTGGTTAAGCCAAAAGTTGACATTTCCATCAAAAAGAGCAATTCTGAAAGAGACAAAATGCATGGCTTTTATATAGTCACATTAAACTGGGTTCTGAAAAAGCAGTTTACTGCTGAAAAAAATGACACACAATGGCTCTCATTCATGAAATATTTATTTGTAAACTGTCATATTTAATTCAGCACAATGATTTACGTAAGAATGGTTTCGCTGTGCTTGTGTTTCATGAGGCCTTGTGAAGTCAAAGTTTGCTTCTCAAAGTTTATTCATCAAAACAAACTCCTGTGGCATGGATTTTTTATCTAATCCTTTAATGTGGTTGGAGGTTTGTTAGATTTAAGTCTACGCTATACGGTAAATAATATCACATTTCCATTGCAGTGACATACTGTTTACAGCTTTATTGTGTTGGTGCTTAGAACACAGTGTGACTCATTGCTGAATATATTCACCATAGAGTAACTATGCTGATTTGTGGCTCCATTGCTTGAACCTTCTCGCTTCTGCTAGCCGAAAAGTGGGTCAGCTTCCTCATGTTCAATCAAAACCACCATAAACATCTATGGAGAATCTGCTATTAAAGGGAAAGATAACTGAGATCGATCGCCATACTGACTTACTCCAAAGCACATGTTGCCCACAGTGGATCTTTGCCTGCAAGGTCATTTGTAAAACATGCCTCTCTCTCCCTTTTGCTCCAGAAAACGTACAAATGACATCAAGATGCCAAAATAGACCACATCAGAGGTTCTGAAGCAACTTGCTTCAGACTCGATTTTTTAAAACCATTTTTCCACTGCAAACAAACAATTTAGATCTTCAGCCGTTAGATGACAGGCTGATCAATGCTAAGCAAACAGATCCAAATGAGCTTTTTGATAAAATGGATGAAAAGGTAAACAAACCAGGGAAAATAAATGAATCTGTGCACACTAAACTTTCAAATAAAACAGAATAAATAAACACACTGTTGGCAGTCTTTTTTTGTGAAAACTCAAAGCTGCTAAGGTGACAGACTGGAACTGTGTAACTTTAAATAGTTATGAATATGATAGTTACCGTACTTTGTTGATTTGATTAAATACGCAATGTTTGAAGTCCTTTTAAAATGTATTAGGTAGAGAATGCCACTTTGTGTCGTGCCTAGCCAAAACTCTTTCTTAGTGCTTCATCTTACTATTTAAACACACCTACAGTAGCAGGTTGACTGGAAACATTTGTGATGTTTACAAAAGACATCTTGAAACGCCTCTTTCAGATTCTAGCTGTCCTGCAAGAAATCCCACTGAGAATAGGAATTCATTACCACAATCTATCCTAGACTCTCTCTCTTTTTTTGAAGTTACTTTACTTCCAAAACTTATTCAGGAGATAGGAAATCTTCACATTTAATGTTTACAAGCATTGAAATGTATCACACAAGACAGCATGGCCTGATCGTAAGCTACCGCATGCTATCCTCACTGCGTGTCGTTACATAAATGTGTGCATGAAGCATATCCAATAAAATGTGTAAAACAATATTTCAGTCCAGTAAATTGGAGCTCACCAAGACAGAGGACCCACTCTCCCTCCTCCTTGGCCTCATTTTCTGTCTTCCTTTATTTGTGTCATTTACACGAATGTAACCTGACACAGCAAACCCAAGTGCTTCATTCATTGTTGTACCCAGGTGACTGTCTTACAGATCGTAGTGTTTGCTGTAACTACACAATCTAATATCCTCGACTTGAATCTACCAAGTCTGCGGATCTGTTCCGACACCTAGCACGCTGCCTACCTAGACAGCACTTGAACGCACCATATGTGCAGATTCAAAATTCCAAAAATGTGGCTTATTCATGTTATAAATTGACTTTTAGTAAACTCACATTTTATTCAATAATGAAAATCTAAAAAAATTTTGACATGCATTTTAAACCTTTTACTTAGCATGCTTGCCAGGTCATCGGTTTTTCTGTTTCTTTTTGTTAGGCGGTGTGACATATCGCACAGTTTTGATCTGAATGCAGGTATTTTGACAAAGCAACCGCCAAACTTTCTAGTCAAAACAGGCAAGACAGATTGTAATATTCATGTAAACAGACAAGCCAGTAGTTGAAATGGTATGTCAGTGAAATGACTGTATGATACCACGCTACTGCTGTTTTATATGTAAAGACTATTATTCATAGGAACAAAATGCAATAGATTTTGGCTAAGACAGGACAGGCTTTAGGGGGTTGCTTGGATATTATAAATGCATGTCCTCTGTATGCATTCATATCATCCAAGCAACCCACTAAAGTCTGACATGTCTCTGCGAAAATGTATTGCATTTCGTTGCTTTGTAAATATTAGAATATATATTTCAATGCCTCTGTGGACTTCATGTTCCTTTGTAATAAAATTAAACTTTCAATGCTCAATGCTGCTATTTCCATTATACAATAGGCCTACAGGGCAATTGGGCAAAAAAGCTCAATAAAAATGTATTGCCACTGAATTGGTTTTCAGGCTAGCTAATTGGGCTTTTTTTGTCACGAAGACCTGGCAACCAGGCAACATACTAATGCAAAATTCAATTAAATTTGATTAAATTCTTTTCGCTTTAGTATTTTAGTACTATTCTACACAACCTTATTCTACATCCCTAATCCTACCCAATAACCTAAACTTAACCACTACCTTACCAACTATTGATAAGCAGCAAATTAAGAATTTATTGAGAAAAAAGTCCTAGTTAGTAGTTAAGAAGTGTTACCTATTCTAAAGTGTGACCAGATTAATTTGTGCAAGTCTTGATTGACCTATGTAGGCAGTAGAGAGTGAAGCGGCCCACTGTTTTCACACCTTACATTTGTGTCTCAACTTCTAAGCTTTAGCAGTAAGTAAAAGACATGGGTGTTTGACTTTGTTTCTTCATTAAACTAACATAACTATCAGTGGACCACCATGCCAAGATGTTAAAAAACTGCAGTCAGATGTTCACGAATGACTATCTTGGCTCTGACTGCTTGATAGAGATTATAATTGAGAGGAAGGTAGTTATTGTTGTCAGACAAACTACTGGCTGTCTATTGTTTGTTCTGGGGTTGTGAGTGCATTTCTCTGGGTGAAAGAGCCCCCTAAATGACTTAATGTAAATATAAATTTCACTTGAATGAGCGACAGGGAGTGTGGAAGTGGTGGGGTGTTTATTGTAATGCTTTTAGTCCCATGCTAGCAATGTTGGCCATAGCGCATGTTCAACAGAGCAAAATGAAGATAAACAGCCTCCATTTCGAAGCTTTCGCTAAACCACCGGGGCCTCTAATGGATCCCTAATGTGTGTAATGTGTGCTTGTGTTTTTGTGTGCTTTTGGGTGAGAGAAAATCTGTGCCTTGCTACTTAAAATGTAAAAAACATGTTGAAAAATATGTTTGTCACTCATTCTTCTGCTTTGGACTAATATTTGGAGAAAACTCAATCATGAGACTATGATATTTCCAAAAACATTTGGCAGTTGAATGCGCAAATGTTCTTGTCTTCTTATTTTTGATCGCCAGATGGTTTTCAGTAAGTTAAACACTAACAGTTTTCACTCCCTCACATGCACACACACAATAATCCACATCTCTATGTTCTAAATCGGCTGATTTCAATCAAATTAGACCAATCAATAAAAAAAAAACAACAACAACAAAAAAAAACATTTCAGACACAAAGCAGCCAGTCTAGCTCTGGAATGCATACAAATGTTTTGTTGGAAATGTTGAGATGAACTAATTGCACAATTAACTATCTTCCTCTGCCCTCTACAACTATCATGCAATAAAGCATTAATAGGCATCATAACATATTTATGATTTGCTTGTACCCAATAAATGCTTACAATTATGACTAAATTCATTCTTGAATACAAATACTCCCCGGCGTCACATGATACGAAGGCTGGCTTTCAGTTCTAGGACAATCAAGTGATGAGTTCAGGAGGCCAGGCGAAATCTCTGAATGAAAAGAAGTTCATACACTAAAACCACCATCAGTCTGTCAAATCTGATCTTAAAACAGAAGAAAGAAAATGAAAAATGAGTGCAGTTTTCAAAGAATGAAACTCTTTCCAAACAACAAAAATAGTTCATTCAAAACTGAAACTTCTATCACCCAACTTTCACCCTCACGTCACAGCCCTATCATATAACGCATATTTCCGAAGCACATTAACACTGCTCCCTTCTATACAATCAAAGCATACAGTGACTTTTTCTATTTTTTGTTTGACTTTAACATCATAAAATATCATAAAAGTACTCAATAATTGTATATTTAAAAAAGGAACATAAATTTAAGTTCATCTTGCATTCTTAAATAGAAAAATTGGTGCACCAGTCTGTTACGGGAAACACATTGACCTTCGCCGTTTGGCGTCACTAAAGTCAAAAACTGGCAGGACCTGGCATTTGGTATGTGGAGATGTTTGTGTCTGTTTCATTCGGTTCAACCCTGCATGGAATCTCTTGGTCAGAAGTGCCGTGCCCCTGACAACTGCTACGAGGACAAACGGAGAAGACAGCTACAGTATGCACATACAACCCTTATGAAGCAAAAACTAGACGATATTATACAAAACTGATACCAAGGCACAGCAATACCAGTGTCTGCTCCAAAACTATTAAAATTCCTTCATAGAAAAGACAATCCCAGAATATAATCATGTTGATTAAGATTTAATTAATATTTCCAACAGCATCTGAATCCTAATATTTCGATTAGCAAAAGTAGAAATCTTTTGTAATATATACAACTTTACTGTTAGTATTGAGCAATTTAATCCAACTTAAAGGAATGGATTATCCCATAATTTACTTACCCCCAAGGCATCCTAGGCATAATAACTTTCTTATTTCAGACGAACACTGATTTTTTTTTTTTTTTTTGGCTTTTCCAAGCTTGGTAATGGTGGTGGATTGTGGAACATGATTTTGAAGCTCCGTAAATCGTATATATCCACTGTAAAACTAACCTTTACACCTCCGGGGGGTTAACACATGTCTTCTGAAGCAGATCAAGGTTTTTTTTTTTTGTAAAAAAAATAAAAAAATTATGTTTTTAAAATTATGACTTAAATCACTTTCTGCAACGGCTGTATGCACGTTTGCAAGAGAGTTCCGGCTTCTTTCTTACAGTGCCTCTGAATCGTCATAAGACATGAGCCACATTTGTAGCATAAGCTCAGAAAGGAATACAAGAAGACAAGTGTTAACCCCCAGAGGAGTATAGGTTATTTTTACGACGGATATATACGATTTATGACACTTCAAAATAAAAGCAATAATTTAGCAGCATTACCAAACTTGGAAGAGCCAGAATAATTTTCTTTTAAAAATCTCTGACTGTGTTCGTCTGAAAGAAGAAAGTTACATACAGCTAGGAGGGCTTGGGAGTGAGTAAATTGATTATTTTGCCCATTATATTAGCATACTGTTCCATGTGCTTTTAGGCACATTAAAGTCTCATACTGTTATCTTAGCAGCTTGCTAATGTCAAACTCTTGTGAAATCAATTTGAAAGTGTAAATCTTTTTTAAATCAGTCACTTTTGAGGTTTCATGACATGATGCTTACTGAAGGCAGCAGCCTAGGAAGGCTGTAAGAAGAAAGTTATGGATCATAGCTCTGGCTTCCACATGCCCAATTACTAAAAAAAATGGGTTTACCGTCCAGACTCTGGGAGAAACCTCTGACGCCTGTAAAAAGAATTGTAACTACTAAAATATTGATCAGAATCACACTGACTTCTTTTTAATCATAAAAGGATGTGTTTATCTTTGGGTACTTTGTTATTGGGTGTGTCGGTTGTGTCGTGTGGCAGCACTATAAACACTTTCATCTGTGAGCAACTGTGAAATCACGCATCTCTTTCAATTAAGTGAGTAAACTTTGATGCTGGTTATAGCATCATAGGTCCTGGGCTTTAAAAAGCCCGAGCAAAACTCATCTTTTAGAAACGAGCACAGGTCACATTTCATCATAGTCAAATAACAGTTTCATTTCTTCATATTTGGAGCGAGTATTTACAGGCCTATTCTATCCCAATCATCAGAGGCCTTGACTCGAAGAAAAGAGACAATAAAACTGTTCATTTGCTCATCAGTGTTTTAGCTGACTGTGTAAAGCGACATGTCAGTTTGCCCTAAATTTCTTTTTAATTAATTTTTAATTAATGAGCTTCCAGTTCAAGTAGTGCATGGCACTGAAATAATTCCAATTCAGATAATAAACTACAGTAGGTCTCGTGGACTAATCCTGCATAGCTGATAAACTCGCTCGATGACAAGCAGAAATTGAAAAGATGTTAATACGGCACTTGTACAATCCTGTATACTATGAAACATGGCCTTCTGGGCTTCCAGAAGCCAATGACTGGTGCTATATCCACACATTACCGAGGTACCACTCAAATTCAAAGGCAAAGTAGGCACTTGAACATGTAAGGCTCAATAACAAAGATGTGCTAATCTCATCATTTATGAATGCCGAAAAAAAAAATCTATTTGCTTGAAAGCTGATTAGAGAAGATGGAAAGGCCTCCGTCCAAAAGCCAATGCTTTGACTCAAAGTCAATGCTACAGGCATCAACAAGAGAAAAAGAAAGAGAGAAACTGAGAAAGAAAGACGAAACAGCTGAAACCGATTTCAGAAGGGAGGACTGAAACAATGAGGGAATTAAAGAATAGGTTTCACATGTAAATTCAAATCAAAAGTGCTCTGTGTGAAAATGTTCTTATGTTGTCTGCCTTTGATCTCATTCTAAATCAGATTCATTACTGTCACGCCGATGAATGTGCTAACTTTCGGTTGAAAAGAGAAAGTGGGGGTGGAAAGACAGGACGTCGAGCATGTCTTGTGCATGTAATGATCGCCTGATAATACTTAAGTGCGGAAGGCAGATGTGTTCAGACAGGCAGAGCGAATTAAATCCAAGTGTTTATTGCCAAGCATTTCCTCAAAGCTCTTTAATTCTTCGCAGCAAATACCAGCAGTTATATTGTTGTTCGTAATAGACCACCTGTCGGCAAACTATCAAAGTTATTTTGATTACTATAATGAAATGTGGTTAGCAATAAACCAATTAAATCACTTTGTTCGCTACTGAAATTAAGAGGTCTATACTCATTTGGCCACTTTAGAATAAAAGAGACACAAAGGCTTTGGTTAATGACACAGTCTGGGTCACGACTGGGGGAGGGACGGGTCTAGAGACGGACAATACAAGCGAACAATGAAGGCACAACGGCTTTTGGGGCCTAATAGTAACGTTGCACTCATGCGAAAACACGCACGCAGTCACACAACAAGCCACTTCGGAATTCTTTAAGGGTATCAGTGTGAGAAATGCTGGGCAACACATGGTAAAAGAAGGTAAATGAGCAGAGGAACAATGCAAAGAAGAGGGCCAAGACAAGCTGCATGTAAATTAAAGGCCAAAACATATGCACTCATTTAGTTTACCCCCCAAAAGACTGCACAAAATCAGAACATGTTGAAATTTGTACATGTTTTTTTTTTATTACAAAGAAATAAATGAAAGCCTTTCAAAACCATTTATGCTGCAGGTGGAAGTAGAGAGTCAAATGAACAAATGAAATCATCTAAAACCTAATTAGAATGTAATTCCGCTTTAAGCATCTGAGACATTTTATAAAGCTCGACCTAGAAAGATGTTTACACTCTCTTAAGAAAATGCCCTTCCTTCAGTAAATCTTTGGGAATTTGGCGCCAACAATGTATACTCATTAATGTTCTTCATCATCTTGTCATGGTTCCACTCATTTCTGTAGCACGAACTGTGCAGGATGAGGTGCGCGTTTGTTTAAATAACAATCTGAGTATTCTTTAATAAACACCACTAATGATTCTTGATTTACTCTGACTTGATAAACAACCAGCTTGGCCGTAGAGTCAAGCGTAGAGGATTTGTTTATATTTATGGCAACTGTGTTTCATTAGGAGTTGGAAGGCAGTATGGTGTTTGAGTGTGCCAGTGGGAGCATGGCAGGGGATTGTGGGAAGGGTGCAGTACGTACTGGAGTGTGGCACTGGGTGTAATTCTGAGCAGTTCTTATTCAGCCCCTGCAGGAGTTTGTCATCCGGGATCAAAAGCCCATCTGACCAGAGCGACACAGAGAGAGGCTTCAGACACAAGGAGCGGTTTTCATGCCGCGCCGACCCTGCCAGGCCCCGCGCACACGGACACGCGCTCACACAGACAAGCAATCACATCAATCTCGATTTCATTCTATCATGCCTACACACACTCTCTCTCTCTCTCACTCTCAGTTTCTCTGCGTTTTGCCTCCCTCCATCATTATGTTCTCTTTCCCCCTCTCTTGCTCTGCTTTAGCTAACGCACAGGCTTTTCTTTCCTTTTTGATTTGATAGACATCCCAGTGACCCTAAAACTGTCTCTTGTGATGGATGTGAAGGAAGAGCATGGTAAAGAGATGCCAGTGCTCTCCTCCGTAGAGATCCACCCATCCAAAACTACCATTCCGATCCCATTTCTTACTCTTTCTTCTTTCTGCACTGCTTCCTCCTTTCCACGCTCCACTCTTCTTCAACATCTGCACCCTCTCTCTGCTTGTCTCAGCCCGCATCTCTTCTCTCATCCCATCTCTCTCGCACCTCTCTTCTTCATCTGATTCTCTGAGGGACCTCGGTGGCGCATCAAGATGTCAGAGCGTTCGAATGCAAACATTCATCACTGACGTGCATTGAGAGCGTACACACAGAAAGCCACTCAGCGACTGACATGCCTGGCAAGAGTCATAAATACAGAGAGCGCAACCAAACGACTTGGGACAGTGTGTGACAGTTCTCAAAAGTTTCAGCTTTTGGGACTGAAGTATTTTTAAAATCTGTTTAGGAATAAAGGAAAACCCACAAAGACACCTGTAGATGCATGCTGTATGTACAGCGGCACAATTCATTGACTGTGAGCTTAACATTGGTATTTTTTAGAGAGAAAAGGAAAGGAAATACAATGACCTACCTCGTATTCTTAAAAGCTTCATGACAGGAAGAAAACGGCTCTAATTGCATGGAAGAGCAAGAGTCACCCTGGGTTCAAGAACCATATTAGTTATTACTTGGGATTTCTGGATACTTTAATGGGGGAAAGAGCACTTTCTTGAATATTAAATGCTACTGATTTTGAAATGTCCATCACTGTCAACATTCTGGTATCAGATCAACACAAACTAAAAACAAACATTTTGTTTTATTTCATTTAAGACAACATGTTAATGGTTAATTCTTTCTATAACCATACCCTGACAGTGATTTAGAAGTTCAGCTTACCTTAAACTCTTCCTTGCAAGTGGCCTGCTTCTAAATATGACTTGAATACCAAGTGTTCAATTTCTTCAAAAGTCTAGCTTTGAACGATGAGACACACAAATCCTTGAGTGATTTTAGGTTTTAAAAGAATAAACTTGATTAAGGAAAACTGATGGCTGTACTGCATGGAATCAAACTGGTATGATGTTTTACGAAGCAGGATGCCTCTGTTTCTGCCATTTGCCTGACGGGATGTGATCAATAACCTTCTGACCTCCTTAAGATTGGGGTTTGGGCCACATCCAAAGCCATAGCAAGACCTTGACATTAACACGGGGAGAAAGCTGAGTCTGCAAGCAGGCAGAGAGAGGGAAAAAAGTGCCAGCCACCAAAGCTAAAGAAAAGTCACAGGAGTGGGTGTTCTTGTAAACTGTTTTGAGTCGTATGTATTCATGTGCCTGCATTAATTTAACCATCAAAAGAAAGAGAGATGGATTTCACAGCCCCAGAACTGAAAAGCCCAGAGCATCTCCATGCCAAATGCGTTTAACACGGTGAAGCGTTGCTTGCAATACAATCGTACTTTTGAATCTTTTAATCTCGCAGCCATTTTAAAGACTGAGATGCTCCCACGCGTGGCACGCAAAATCTGTGCTCTGCTTTAAAACATCCTAATTCAATCAGTAACACACCGCCCCCCTTGAAAAACAGCCTGCCGGGTACCAGAGCGACCCAGCTGGCACCGTATGCAGTCTACAGCCTGATGAAGCCGATTCCAGTCAAGGCTTATCTGAATTCTGCTCTGAATCATAATTCTGAATCTCAGAGTGTGCCAGCGTCCTTTCCTTCACATCCTTTCTCTTTCACACACATGCACTTCGTAAATTCATGCGTCCTGCTCCCTCTACTTGTCACTTTGATGCTCAGTCCATACGACGTGTGTGACCTGAGAAAATGTGCATGTTGACAGCATATGACCTTTACCGCTTTTGTTGAGACACACACAGGCACGATCACCCACCCCTCTCCCTCCATGTCCCTCATTCTGTCCGTTCATCTTTCTTTGCTTGTCCCCCCTCAGCTTCTTTCTCTATAGGTCTCTCTTTTCAATCTATCCCAGTGCCCCTGTATCTAGCTACTGTAATGTGCCTGTTATCCTCTCTGCCCTTTATTTTTTTCTATTCCATCTATTTTGATACCTTTAATGTTTATCTCGTCTTTAAAAATCATGTTAGCTGCAACAATAGAGTTTTATACCTTTTATCCTTTATGCATGCAATTGCATCATTATAATCCACTTTTTTTAACAAAATAAGAACTTGGTCAAATATTTACTTGTCAAAATAATATAATAAAGTCACACAAACTCGTTTGATGATAGGCTACACAACTCTAAACTTACCTTGAGCGCGCAACATGTGGGTATTCCAGAGGAACACAAGGGCAAAAATCCAACCCCACATCCCGCACTTCGCTTTCCCCGGCATCTGTGTATTTCCTTGGCGGTGAATAATCCCTTTAACTTTGCCCTCGGTAAGTGGGCTCTGACCCCCGCTAAACCTGGAATCTATAACCTCGGCCGATGTGGAGGTTTGTGAGAAAAGCCGAAAGTGCGCGCTCCGCTTCGCCGCATTTACGAGGCGATTCTCATTCATCCCACACGCGGGAGAGTTCAGCTCTGAGTCCGCGACTTTCCCGGTCGCTTTACTTTCATGTCTCACGGCTTTCGGGAAGCTCTCACTCTCGTCCGCGCATTTAGCAGTGAATAAAACGAGACCTTCAAACCAAAAGGACCAAGTCTCCGTGCGCTGCTCCAAAATTAACGACACGCTCCGTGAACATCCCTTCACTAATCGCGAGCCGCTCTTCTGTGTCCCGAGACGGCACATGATGTTTCAGTATTGATTCCAGTTAAGTATTAATACGTTTGAGTGTACCGGATTTAATTTATCCGCTTAGAGCACCAATATCTCCAGCAAAGCCACGTTGTTTTGACGTATTCGCAGTCGGATTATCTACCCGATCATTTCGAGCATTTTCACGGCATTCAGTCACTATTGAAGAATCCCTTACAATCCATATCGGTGCTTATTAGAGGTGCCTTTATCCGCTTGGAGCAGTCCGAGGGAAATGTTGCTTTATTAATCTAATTAAGTGTAAGGTTACACATGAGACTTTTTGTATCCAACAGGTTAACCAAAACGTCCAGTGGCTATAAATTCCTCGTAAAAAAAACCAAAAAAAAACCCCTGTGAACAGAAAAAGCAGACGTCATAAGTATGCAATGGCTTCATAAACCTTCTGAGGTGATAACGAATCGTATATAGTCTACATACATTTGTTTGAAAGGTGTGTTTTGGGAGTCTATAGCCTACTTCCAAAAGCCTAAATAAACCTAACCTAAAATGTTGTAGGCTATCAGTTTTTTTTCACAACCAGTCAGCTACTTTGATTAAGTCGAAAATAGGCTAATAACTGGCAAATTAGTAAATGAATGATTCACTAGGAACTGGTATAAAATAATTTGCCCAGACCAGTAGCGCCTTAAATATGTAGCCCATATCCTATCTTTGATTCACTAAAAAGAGCCGGCTCTGAAGAGTCGCTCATTTGGGAATCGTATTACTCCGAATGCGCTGTGTGTTTTTGATTCACCAAAAAGAACCGACTCACAAGAGTCATTCGTTCGAAGTCGAACTAGAGTCGCGTTGTACCTTCAGGAGCTGGGTGGAAATAAAATGAGCGACAGGGACACTGAGTAGCTATTTTAGTGTGGAATACTATCGGACAATTAAAAGTTCTTAAATCATCAGTGCAAATGAACGTCATGTTAACAATTTTGTTCTAGTAACTTTATTTATTTAAATAACAAAAAGTCTAAATAACCGGTTCTCAGTTTAAATGTAGCTAAAAATAGACCACCTTGTTAGGCTCTGTTTCATCCTTAAAGTTAGATTTTGCAAAGAGTCGATGCAAATGTTATCTCTGTAAAGGTAAATGAAAGTCCTCACCTAACGTCCTTGCTGAGTGGTTTGGCTGAATGAATTCATCAAACGAAGAGAACTGTGCTCTGTGGCGGTCACCGAACACCTGCTGCCCGGACCGAAGATTAAAAGGAACTTGCAACAAAGCTCCTGTCAGGCAATTCAAAGTTTAGTCGGACGCAAGCAAAATTGCCACTTCTCTAAAAGGCTTTGAATGAGCGGCTCGAGTTACTCTTCTCGGAAATAATAATTTGTACAGGGCTGAATTTGAAGTTGAATCCAGCGTCCCACCCGCTCCGCCCTGCCGAGCGCTGATTGGTTCTCTCTTCTGCACACTACAGCCTATGTTATTTTTCGTGGAGAGCACGTGGAAAAGGAAAAGCTTCTGAAACACGGTGCCATGCGCCCCCAATCAGACAGGAACATTTATGCTGGAAAGTCACACATGGAAAGTTTTGTCTTTTTAGAAAGTCTCAAAAGGGGATTTTGTAATTACGTAATAAATACTGCTACTGAGTATTATAAAGGGGATAAAGTATTCATTTTACACACACGTTGTTCCAAACTCGATTTTCTTTCACCTGTGGATTTATTTGTTGATTTTTATTTTATTTTATTTTTTTTATTTTTTTTTGCTAAATGTATTGATAGATCATAAAAATGGCCATATACATGTAACCTGCTTATGATAATAATAATATGAAAAATATGCTACCCTTGTGCATGGGAACATAATTAAATTAAAATGGTTATTTATGGAGAGACTTGCATTTGATATGTAAGACGCAGCAAGTGTTGACAGAGAATACTTACATGTGCTGATTTTAGAGCTATGATTTTACTTTAGTCAAGTTCCTCAAACAGAGCAATCAAATGGCTTTAGCAAACATGTTGCTTGGACTTAAATCAAAATTAAAATTAAGAAGTGAATATAAATATTAATATGAGGTTAGAGTGTCAAGATCATTGTGCTAATACTGAGCCAGCATAACGATTATTAGATTTTACTTTTTTCCCTCCCTTAAACGAGACGGATAGCTACGTAATTGAAAAATAGACTATAACTATAAAATAATAGACTATTATTTAGCCTATGTCAGAGCATTCAGGGTTGCATTCATGGTTATAACAGGATGACACTGGACGAAATGAATATTTGAATTGTGGCATTGATCTTTTTTCAAATAAATTTACTTTAAGACAGGTTGACAGTATTATTCAGAGTTGTTTAATGGCATTTTCAATGACATTCTTTTTACTTGCAAAACCACTAGGGCGCACAGAGAGGTTATGAAATGTAATTTGGAATCAATAGTAATACAGTTTGGTTCAATGTTAGGCGACACAACTCCATTAAGCACTCTAAAAAAAGACATCAAGATGTTTATTAGCTTCTAAAAACTTCAATTTCTGTTTCAGCGTGTTATTTAAAAGGACAGCAGCTCTCTGAAATTATTCTCTTCTGAACATAAGGCCATAAACTATACAGAAGTAGCTTCTGTTGAAAAGCTAATGAAAGTCAGGTGGCCATGGCAATTGCCCATGCTCCGGAGGGGGTAGAGGGCTGCGCTTGCTCCCGTCACTGAGAGCAGTTCCTTCATTTCTCAGTGGCAAAATGTGTTAATACTCTGGCCTCTGCTTGTGCTGGTCATTCCTTGGTTTCTATTAAGTATGTAATTGGAACAACTAATTCCAAAACCAATTTGATTTGCAATTACGTCCATCCCCATTCCAGGGCACTATTCATTTAAAGCCTGTCTTACTCAGACAGCGATAACGGACTGACACGAGGACACAGGTGTGTGCGTGCGCACACACACGCATAGATACCAATCTTTTGCTCTGCTCCTTGAATTAAATGTTCCTCTAGCCACATCTCTTAATGTGTTTTTTCCAAAACGTAAATGGTTTTCACTCACTCCATGTCAGAGGTACTTGTTAAATCCAGAAGAAAAAAATGAGTTTAACCAACCACGACCTGTTAAAGGAACAGTTCACCTAAAATTGAAAATACTGCCATCATTTAGTCATCCTCTTGTCAGTCCAACTTGCACGACTTTCTTGTCTCTAGGGAACATACACAATAGAACCTTTAAGTTAAGTTAATCTCTGTAAAATGTACTAACAATGACTGAGACTGAAGCATTAAACATTCAAAATGGATAGCGCAAAGGTATGCTATATGCTATTTTCCACTTTATAACAATTTAAAGGGATAGTTCACCCAAAAATCAATTCCTTACCCTCATGTCCTTCCAAAATTAAGACATTTTTGATGAATTCATTTCAGACTCAGCATAAGATAGCAAAGCAACAGGCCTGTCCAAGGCCCAGAAAGGTATGAGGATTTTGATTAAAATAGTCCATGTGTGGAGCTGCTTCTCATCATAGGAGTTATGTTGCCTACTTAGCAGATCTTTCTTTGTGTGTGTGCAGTAAAGAAATGCTGTAATTCTTTTAATCAGTTGCAGATTTTAAAAGCTCTTCATGAGTTATAAGCTAAAATACCAGCATATGCATACATATACAATGAGCGCAATTAGCTAAGCACACAGGCCCAGCGCCATCTGTTTACTTAGCAATAATAATGAAATAGATTTGACTAACAGTCTGGTGTATCTGCCTTTCTGCTTTGGAAATTGTCAGATAATTTTACAATTCATTTTTTTCGCAGAGGTGAGCAATGTAGCCAATCACAAACATGTTTGACTGTGCACTCGCCACTTTTTGTCCAGTGCTGAGTTCTAACATGCTCATAACTTCATTTAAAAAAAAAAATAAAATGTTTCGTTGTGTTGTCAATTTATTGGTTAAAATGAATGAGATCGTGATGAGTAATGACAGTTTTTAATACATTTAAAGGGAACGATTTTTGCATGCTGCATACCAGAAATGTTTTTTATGAGCAGCCACGTACAACACAGAGATGGCTAACCACTATATATCATTCATCTTTATTAACATAATAATTTTAATGTGAAATTCTGCAACTGAGCCTCATCCAAACACAGGATTTAAGTACG
Organism: Enteromius anoplus; assembly: GCA_032359395.1. Taxonomy (NCBI): domain Eukaryota; kingdom Metazoa; phylum Chordata; class Actinopteri; order Cypriniformes; family Cyprinidae; genus Enteromius; species Enteromius anoplus. The sequence goes on along the minus strand of JAUMHG010000033.1, from coordinate 12,450,272 downwards.
GAAACTGTTATTAATCATTTGTAATGCCAAACCATGCACCTGCTTGCTTTTCTGTTTAATTTGAGTGTTTTTGTAAACTTGTAGTGTATTAAAGTGTTACTTATTTATTGCAAAGAGTTACCAAAATAATGTATTTTGAGTGTAAACACAAAGCAAACCAGCTCTATTAGACTTGTTTTTTGAACTGGTTTTGTAACTCAAAAAATGGTTTATTCATTCATAACTGAGACTCATTTACTATATTTCTCTCATAGCCAAGAAGAGCTAGGGAGGAAAAAAATAGGAAAATAAATTATTATATTATTTACTAAATGTAAAACTTCATTAATGATTATTATCCATGTAACTAATAAAAACTAATTAAAATATATATTTTGATAGATTCTGTTTTGTTTTATTTTACCTTTTACCTTATATTTAAGTATTTTATGACTTCAGTAGACTTAGAATTTAGTGCACAACGCATATTTAACATTTATATGATACTTCCATTGTTTTGTGTTCAATTCTTCTTCTCTTTTGTTTTCAACAGAAATATCAGCTATGCTGAGAGTTAGATAAAGGGGAGTGCGAAAAACTGTCATCAAAGCAATCAAAATTCAATCGAAACACTTTTTTCCAGTTTCATCCCTGGCATAGTTACTGTGTTTTGCATTTGTAGGGAAATATTTCTGATATTACACTTGATATGAATGTTCATTAAAAAAAAACCCCGCCGTCGTTCAAAGAACACATACTACTGGATAAAATCATGACTACTAACAAACAGATACTTAAGTCTACAAATAGCAACACCTAATATAACATCTAATGAAACTCAAGCTGGAATGTATTCAGTTGCTGGTCTTTGAACTCTCATGCTTCTGTCGGTCATATTTACGAGCGTGCATGAAGATGCTCTATTCAAGACATTCTTAAGTCAACAGGCTCTTTGAGACACCGACCAGTTTTTTATTTCAAAGGATCTAATCACTTTGTGAAGAGTAAGAGTTTTCCAGATGGAGTAAGCACATGTTTGTGTGCGTGTGTGTAAGGTATGCCAGCATATCTTTTAGGAAATCATGTTGTCAATCAAACCTGAGAACTCATGGGAAAAGCTGTACTAAACAGGCTAAATCAATAACTGGTTAGAATAAGGTCAAACACTGATTCTGATAAGCTCTAATTTAAGTAAAAGCCTACCGGCCTGATACATTAGGGCAGTTTTTACAACCTGAAATGCATAAATGTTTCCCTGCAGAACATGTTTTCCCAAAGGGAATATCATATATATACGAAGCACACAAGTTAAATATTGAATTCAAAAGCCCTAATGGTATTAGTATACCTTTTTTCCACAGTTGTTCCATTATCAACCAATGTCTGTGAATAATAGTTCAGAGAGGGGCAAAAACATTCAGGACGTTTGATTCTCAGCCTGTGTTTCTCATGCCTGGAGGCGAAGTCTCTATTGCATTACAACAGAGAAATTTGATCCTTCACCACCACCCATTAGCAAAAGAGAGATGTTCTCATTTTTCCATTTCTATCGCTGGAGTAAAGGAAAAGGAAAGGAGGGAAAGGGTGTGTTAATGCGTGTAGCAAACCAATACAGCGGGCAACTCCTGAAAGAGAACTGGAGAATGAGAGATGGCTGTGGAGATGCAGTCCACAGACAGACTGTCAGTGACAAAATGGAGGAGAGGCAGAGTAGGAGGGTGAGATAGAAGGCACTTGCAGGGTAGAAGACACTGGAAGTGGAAAAGAGAGTGATGGATAGGCGGAGGAGGGAAGATAAGAGAGGTCTGTAGGAGGTACAGGTATACAATATCCATGCATTACCTCCCGTAAGCTTTCCTATGGGGTGTCTGTAGCCTCAGGATAACACAGATATAGAGTGTCGGACTAACGGATGGAGAAAGTTTGAGAGTGCTAGATGTGGGCCTATGTTAAAGCAACAGCTGTGTTATTATCGCACAGTTTAATACATCCGTTAAAAAATCATTTTTACATTTAACTCATGTTACAGTACAAACATGAATCATACATTAAATTACGTTAAAAAAAAATGTACACAATTAATTTTTTTTAACGTACATAATAAATGATGTACTGTTTCTAAAAGGATTTGACGATTTCATAGGGATAATAAGTTTTGGGATCACTATTTACACCATTTATTGCAAGTGACAATTATCTGGTTTTCTGGCAACTCACCCAGGGAGTAATTCATTGTAGAACCGCCATTGATAGTGTATTTCTTTCTCTCTTTCTTTCTGCCCATTTATGCTACAAAAAGGCTAAGTTTCAGCTTACGCATAGCTGGTGTAACTGGCTCCTGAATAGGAACTTTAAGGAATAAAGTTGGTTAAAAGTGTCAGTCAAATGCACATGTAATTGAAGCCACATAGCAACATGCTAAAAATAACTCAGCTAGGCTCATGATTTATTTTAACAGATTTCTTTAGAAAATATTCAAATCTATCTTTTCATGGGTTTATTTGTTCTCGTGTGACTGGCTTCATACCACTGCATATGTTTTGTGTGCATGAGTAGACACTAGCCTTGGGTAATATGAAAAGCCATGCGGTTGATATCCATGATCACAGGATTTTAAAGCTCTAACGCTCAGGGCCACAGGTTAGTGTGTGTTTGTACCCAAACCCAGAGGCTCAGTGCTGGGGTAAGATCAGGTGAGCTACCGTTTCCTGAAACCTTATCCGAAGCACTCTTGCTCCCTCGCTATAAATCACCAAATACTCAAGACACACCCTGAAAAATGAACACAAAGAGGATGAGAAAAGTGAGAATAAAAGGAGAAAACGGGTAAATTAGATTCATATTGTATGAGAGTGTATGAATGAGATGTGTGATTGCATAAGAGTTAAAAGCAAATAAAAACGATAAAACATTAGTCAAAGGGAATGTAGGCATAAAAAGGTGTTCACAATGTAAAACTGTTCAAAAGTTTGAGGTCAGAATGATTTTTTAAATGTTTTTGAAATAGTTCTCTTAATCAAGGCTGCATTTATTTGATCAAAATACAGAAAAAAAAAACTGTATCCTCCAGAAATCATTCTAATAGGCTGAAATCCAGCTTTTCACAGAAACCATATTATTTTTAATACGTTGAAAGTTTTTTAATAGGATGTTTAAAAAACAGCATTTAGTTGATATAGTTTTTTTTTTTTTTTAAATGTCTTCACTGTCATTTCTGATTGATTTAATGTGTTTTAGCTGAATAAAAGTATAATTTATAATATCAACATATCAGAAAAAATATTATCGGTGTTAGTCAACATCTTCCTATTAATGCATCCCTACAAATTACAGCCAAATAGCACAACCTGATGCATAACACTATTAAAATACAAGCCACACTACTAAACAATGCCACGTAGCTTATCCTGCTTTGCTACAGACAAGAATGCCGCCTCAAATCATGTGGTTTGTTGACGAGAAGCTGGCCATTACATTTCTAAGTAAACAGACTTCCAATTTTAAAAATTGCATTGCATTCAAGTAGGGCAGGTATGGGACAGGAACCACTCACAACATCCTACACAATTTTAAAAAATTGGTTGTTTATTGGCACTGACGTAAAGATCCTTTAACATTATGGAACCTCTCTGAAGCACAAAAGATTCTTCATATTGGAAACAGTTTTTTTGATTACTAACATTTTGACACACTGGGAAAAAAAAAGTTTTTTCTTTGACATCACTATGGATACCCCTATAAGAGTGTATCATTATGTTGGCAGGTTTTTCACAGGCAAGAAGCATTCATATTATCTTGAGTAAATGTCTAGTTGACACCACCTGAACGCAGCACCACACCAGGTGGTACAGTGTTTCAATGTCCATTGTTTGACTGGACAGCATGGACACCTGGACCCATAAAAACTCCCCGAAGTGCGTGAAAAATTGCCAAGGCTCTGAAATCTGTTGTTTGTTCTCCTCACTAACAAACACCTACGAGTACACATTTAGTTCAGAGTGGCGAATAGCCTCATGTATCTTAACTTGCCCTGTTTAAACCCTCTCATCCCCCACAGTAGAGGTGCTTAGGTAATGTAATCCTGTCTCACTCCATCTCCCGTAATAGATGAACTCTGTTCACGTCAGCTCCTAGTGTGACCAATACATCACAGGTGTCTAGCGTTCTCTCCCTAACACACACACACACACTCTCAGAGGGAAATAAATTTGAGCAATAAATAATGAAACGTCCCACTGTCTCAAACAGATGTATCAAAGAGACCGTCCCTTGCCGAACGCAAGAGAGAGTGGCAACGGGAACACGGCAGAAAGAATCAGGCGTGGTAAGATTCAAATGAGGTTTTGTTGATAATACATTTACATAACAGAGAAAAGCTCATGTTTAATTGATTTTGTCTGAATTTATTCAGCAGAGCCCTAAACCTCAGCGCTGGATAGATGCGACCCAGCAAAAGCGCCCTCAGACTGCACATCGCAACCACGAGATTAGGGCATTAGTCTTGCGCTGCTTTTTTCTCTTTTTCAAATGAATGTCGTTCACTGAAATATGCATTTAGAATCTTAACAGTTAGGCTGTCATGTTATTATGCTTTGCTTTTTTGCTTGGGGCAAGGCCTCTCAGAAGCTCAGACAGAGGGTGAATCGAACACTCTGCAGATATTTTAACAATCTGATCTAAGATGCCCAAAGAAAAACCCAGATCAGTTATATTTCTGCATTTGGTAGACGATTTTTTCAAAAAGCACTGCAGTGCAGTTATACAATTTATTTATTCATGAATTCCATGAAAATCGAACCCATGACCTTGGCATTGTTAGTGCCATGCAATACATAAAAAAATCTCAATATCAAAGTCAGCAGAGGACCACGTTTCACTACGTATATTGTAAAGTCACTGGAAAATAGAATAGGCCTCCCATTCAATTTTATTATTAATCAAAGTTTTTGAACAGCACGTGACAGGTCAAAATTGAAATATATGTACTAGAATTTATATGGAAGTATTAAATATAAGTTTATAATGAAATAATTATTTCATTATTCACATGTAATAAATGAACAGAATAAAGGTATATCTCTCCATCTCAGAATGAGTGAGTTGGAGCTTGTTCACCAGAGCAAAAGAGGGTGAGAGAGCTCACTATATAATAAATACACAGTACACACACAAATGTAATTTAAACAAAAACTTTTATTTTGGATGTGATTATCATGATTAATCGTTTGACAGCACTACTTGAGAGAGTAAAAATATCTTCTTTATTTACAACCATGTTTCAGTCTCTTTCGATATAAATCAATGTAACTGAGATCAACCTTCACAAACACATGCACCATTTCCAATACAAAATACTATAACTAAATTATTATTTATTTCAAATTTTATTTATTGAATGTTAAATAAATTCCATAAACAACAACAACTCCAACGCCCATCATAAAAGTTGTAATTCAGAACTATGGCAGCACTCTGATATATAGCATTAATGTTGCATAAAATATATAAAATCAGCTAAAGCTATTTGCTCTGGAACAAATAATAGATTAAAAAGACCAAAGACTGCCTGTTAGATTTACCTTAAGTGAGTTTGCCTAAAATGAGTCTGATGTTTGACCACTATAGAGACATCAGAGCCAGCAGTAAATTCAAGATCTGGTCGAGGTAAGACTGCTCTCAGTGTATTTAAGTGGTTGGAGTAGTTATTACTGATTATCCTTCTCATCAGCCTTATAGCAATGTTTTGTTTTGTTTTGTTTTGTATGCATTTTTGTATTATTATGTATATATTATAAATCTGGCATTAAATTACTGAGTTTTGTAAAGATGCATTATTTTAACAGTTGTCTAAAACAATGGCTAAATATTTAGTTATTCCCCCCACTCCACGAAGCCTGTGATGTCAGTAAACTTTTTATTTTTATTTTTTATTTTTTGTAAATATGTGCAGTGATGAATTATTCATAAGACCGAAACCGTATATTAAAAAAGTAAAAAGGGTCAATTTTGATATTAAGTTTAAAAGAAAATCTCTCTGCAGCACAAATGTTCTATATACTTCATATTCTCTTTGTGAAACGACCTATTTAACCACTTTTCAGAAACTAATTTCTACATACCTAATTGCCTCCAGTGTAAAATTCAATCACTGACAGTTAATTCGACGAGAATGTGCTGGTGTGTGTCGACAGAGAGAAAGAGAAAGAGGATGAGAGCTTCCCTTAATAGCAATAATTCTGATAAAGAAAAAGAGTTCAGAAAGGGTAGCAGTTTGCTGGAGTAGCGCTTAACCAAATGTCTCCTCTGTGTGAGTGTGCACAACACGTAACTTTAATTCTTTCTAAATAATTGGTTTCAGTCAGTCTAAGCTGCTCAACATTAATATGTCAAACTGACAGTATAGCGTCAGTTAACCGCTGCCATCGACCAACAAAAGCTTTACACCCTTTAACCCTCTGGGCCAGTGCTGCCATGTCTATATATTTTAAGCATCTTTTTTGTTGTTTGTTTATAAAGCTGTCTCAGGCTACATCTTTTTGAGGATCATTTCCGAAATACAATGAATTGGCCAGCAAAATCCTAAAATTCTTTTACATGCTGTTAAAGCCATACGTTATATTGTAATTATTAAAAGAAGAGTGCCACCCCACCCCATACCCAAAGGCCATCCAAGATGTGCCCAAGATGAGCCCAGTTCTGGTTAATTGTTGCTTATGTTGGCTTTTTCCAGGTCAGACCTGGTTGCCATGGTTTTGCAGGATCTGGCAACACAGCTCTGGTCTTTAGTAGTGTTCTCTATCCATTGAGTTTCCCTTACCCGAAATGCCTAAACCCAAACACCAGAAAAATCTTTTTGTTAAATCCTGTTGTAAAACTACAGGGAGTTTAAAATGTCAAACTACTCATTCCTGTCACATCATGCAAATGTTCTCATTTGTGGGAAGGCAGTCCTGTGCTCTCTTTATGCAGAACACATACAAGCTTCATGTCAGCAGCTTCACAACCATCATAATAAGAAAGGAAAATTAATTATTTTTCACCTTGAAAGAGGCACTGAGGTGTGTTTTGAATTACAACCGTTTTATCGGTTACTTCTCGGTCAAACTCGTTTTTTTCTTCTAAACTTTTTATTTGGTCTCAAGGATCAGTGATCCGATGCTGATCCCAATTTTGCTGCACTTAAATACACTTACAAATTGACTTTTGCTTTGTTTGATTTAGTTAATTAAAATTAGCTAATGAACTCCAATTTGTTTAAAAGTATAAAATAAGTTGATTTAATGCATGTGGGATGAATAGGACAAAGTATTCTTGTAAGTTTAGCAGCCTTGGTGAACACAAAACACTTCTTTGAAAAGTACTTTAAAAAATGTATATCAAACAAACTTTACAATGGTATCAAATCCTTCAGAATCTCTCTACAATTTGCATGATGGTTGTACATAAACAAGGACAACATTCAAATGACTTTGACTCAGTAATAGTTCAAGGTTTGGAGTCATTATGTTCAAATGCAAATTCTTAATATGACAGTTTGTGAATCACTCATTTACAGACGCCGAAGAACTTGGATGGGCCTGTTCCTTCTGCATTAAATGATATATTTTCATTTAGGGCCTCTTATTCTAATGTGCATTAATATAAGCATTACACTACATCCAATTTTGTGCCCTGGCACCAATTTTGTGCCCTGTGTTCACTAATTTTGTAACACCATGCATTGAAATTTCTGAACTAATGTGTCTGTGAATAGTGAGTTGATCAGGCTGCTGCAGGTAAGCAGGTCGCAGCTGTTTGTTCCGAATCTAATGTGATCTAATCATGTCAGCTACACTCAGCCACACACCCTCATCCTCTCTCTCTCTCTTTTTCTTGCTCACTCACTCTCTTGTCTCTCTCACCCTCTTTCGCTCTGGTGAACAAGCTCCGACTCACTCATTATGAGATGGAGAGATATACCTTTATTCTGTCCAATGCAATGTACTGGAAAGCTATAGTACAAATATATACTATTTATAATTTGTCAGTGTTTAAAGCCCAGAATGAAGTAATATTTCAATATAAAGATTTCAATAATCATTTCATTTCATTAAGCTTTTTTTTAATATTTAAAGCATCTTGCAAATGATGAGCATTGCAAGCCATTTATCATACAAGCAAACAATGCCAAGTTTTAAGTGTGAGCCGCATTAGTACACAATCCAGAGCAGAAGAGACATGAAGAAAAGGAGAGAAGAGAGAGAAAGAGAGGAAAAAACAATGACAGAAGTTTGCTGTTTGTGTTTGGGGATAAGCTAAGTGCTTGTGGTGATTAAAAGTTAAATACAAATTAAAGGAATAGTTCACACAAAAATCTAAATTTGCTGAAATGAACTCACCCTCAGGCCATCCAAGATGCAGAGCAATTTGTTTCTTTATTAAAACAGATTTGGAGAAATTTAGCATTACATAATTTCCTCACAAATGGATCCTGCAGTGAATAGGTGCTGTCAGAATGAGAGTCCAAACATCTGATAAAAACATCACAATAATTCACAGGTAATCCACATGACAACAGTCAATTAAATAACATACTATGCATGCCTTTGAAAAACAAATCTACCAATAAGGCCATTTTCTTTAACAAGTGGCTTCTGGCCAAAATATGAGTCCATAAAAATCCCCTGTGTCTTCTCACATCAGAATCCAGCAACATAGAACTGATTTGGGATGTTTTTGCTTCTAAACAATACCTGATCGGTGTATATTTCTCTCCTGACTCAGACAAGGTGACTTTCACTGGAGAAAGCAATATTATTTTCAGAGAATTTGCATTTTGTATTTTTATGAGTTGTTTCTTACAGCTTTTCACTTCACCTATTGTTAATTGATAGACTGGAGTCACATGGATCACTTGTGGAATATTGTGATGTTTTTTTTTATCAGTTGTTTGAATTCTCATTCTGACCCATTCACTTCAGAGGATCCATTTGTGAAATAGTGATATAATGCTAAATTTCTCCACTTCCACTTTCTAATTGATGACCTTTAGATGAGTACATATTCAACACCTTTTCAGACTTCTGACCTATTCCATTAATACAAATTTATGGTAAAAATTAAAACACATGACATGGCATTCTCCAAGGTCGGCTAGTGATCACAGAGAACAAAGGTCATATTTTAAAAGATGAAATCTCATACAATCAGTTAAAGTGTATAATTCCAGTTTGAATATGAGAGACTTTGAAATAATGACAGACAGGACTCGAAAATGAGAAATTAGGTGAATTTTCATACTGTCTAATAAACATTAATAGTGAATTATTATTAAATTGCCATTACAAAAAAGACCATGACCTATAAATCCTTTAGCATTTAATTTTTTTATTTTATTTTCAAGGCGTAAATCCCGGGGGGGGGACAGGGGGGACATGTCCCTCCCATCCGAGGGTTGTCCCGCCCTAAAATCATAAAAAATCGCACTGTCTATTGTGAAAAATACATGTATGTATACCTAAAAAATAAATGTGTGAATAGAAATTCAAGCGAAAAAAACGCATTTCGAAATAGTTAAGCTCCCCCTCCCCTTCCTCACAGTGGTTTGGCCCACTGCCTGCTATACCAGTTCATCTCACCTACGCTACACACGTCAGGTATGTGATTGCGTCTCTGTGCATTAGTAGTTGTTAAACTCCAGTAAGTAGGGGATTTTATCCATTTTAAATAAAGCGATTCTCTTTAATGTAGTTGATGCTGATTCTTTTATAAATTACTTGTGCCAAAAATTCTGATTTCAGATGTCAATTTTTATGAATCTGCTATGTTAGCGATTAAAAAGTTACTTATCTATTTAACGTAAGCTTGTTTACAAAAGCTTGTTGCAGTGAACTGCAACTACCACGCCAAAGCAGTTTCCCATGCATTATTGTATTTGTGGCGACTTGGCAAAATGTTGACAGCAGACATCCCAAGTCTCCCGGAAGTTCCGGGAGTCTCCCGTATATTGATAGTGGCTCACTGATGCCCACAAATTGTATAAAATATCCCGGAATCTAGCCAAGAGGGCAAGCGCGTGCACGCAAGAAATTAATGTCTGCATCGTGCATCTTAAAATGTGTGCATAAGACGGAGAGGGAGTGAGAGAGACCTTGCCTGTATGTAAACTGTGTGTGTGTGTGCCTGTTCATAGCGCGTGCTAGACAGGGAACATCCTGATTGGTTTACTAAGCAAAATAAACCAATCAGCTTTCAGTGTGGGCGGGCTGGAGTTATCAGTTCAGGTATGCTACGAGATCGTCATGGTAGAGAAAGAGAGAGAGTGACTCGACTGTAAACAGCTAAACAAAGATTGCAATAGTTTTGAAGAAAAAAAGATCTGCCTTTTCATTCTCCATGCTACAATAATGATAGAAGCAAAGTCTTCCTCAGTTTTGACATTTATTTAGAAGTAGGATTTGACTGCATTACTTGTGTCCCCCTTCAAAAATTGCTCGCGAGAAATTTTATGTTTATTGCCCCCCCCTACTGTAAAATGAAATTTACGCCCATGATTATTCTACAATATAACACTATATTCAATTCTTTATGTTAATATTTTATAATATTATGCATATTTTAAATTACAAAGTATAATAATATAAAGAAGCTTTTTTTTTTGTTGATTTTGGGATGATTCACTATTCATTCTTTTGTGAAATTTGTCCAATAATAGATTTGTTTTACTTAAAAATTATTTTAAAATCAGTTTTACTGAGATATTTTCAGAGTTTTGTGAAATTGTATTTCTAATCTGCCTACATGATGCCCTGGGTTCCAAATGAAACTAATTAGAAAA
>JAUMHG010000033.1:12392487-12404473 GCA_032359395.1 Enteromius anoplus | reverse complement strand
AAACAACATACATTTAAATCTACAGTAAGTTACTGGCAAACAGCTGCGTTAACTACAGCAAATTTTTTACAGTGTAGTGATTCTACATGGGTCAGGCTCTACTTACTCTATACTGTAGCTCAAGTTTGACTAAAGCACTGGAAGTAATAATGACGTGACATACAGATACAATTTCTCACTGATGTTCATTCTATTATAGCATGGGTTTAATACAGCCTATGTCTGTAATTATATTTTGAGAAAAAATGTTATATATCTTTCTTCTTTACATGTTGGTCACGCCATTTTTTTTATTGTCATTTTTTTGTTGTTGTTGTTGTTGTTGTTGTTTGGTTTTTTTTACTTTTTTCAACCCCATATTTGCATTGACCAGCAAGTGTCTCTGGTGTGCCTTGAAACTGAAAGAAATGAACCACTTTTCAAAACATCCGGCTGGAAGTGGCCAACACTGTGCCAAACTTATTCCTAATAATTAATCCAATAATAATAATCCAATAATTATTCCTAATTAATAATCTTTTTGTCAAACAACAAGGCAAAAAACGTTGTCCACTCCACTTCGTTCTGGCCTTCTCCATGCTCCTTCCTGTTTAATAATAATATGCGACGCGTTTGGACACGGGCGTGCCTTCACAAACCGAAACTTGGAGCAGGCTGCTGCGAGTTAACCGAAAGTTACATTTTTAAAAAGAGGTCTTAGAACGTTTGGACCACAAGGAGGAAATTTGACGAAACAATGTCTAGAGCGCTAAACACCCTGCGTGAGTGCTTATTGCCGGACAGATCGGATGCGAGGCGGAAAAGCCGTGAAATTGATGCCATGCTGAAACGAGACCGCCGGCTTTTCTCTTCGGTGATGATCTTACTGAATGGCTGTTCTAGGGCCGGGAAATCAACTCTCTTTAGACAAATGCGCCTTATTAACGGACCAGCGTTTAACCATAAAGAGCTGCTCGAAATCAGAGAAGTAATTTATGACGAAGTCGTACAGGTGGGTCATAATTTTTTTATATATATATATTTGAATCATAGCCAATTTAGGCAACCGAAAAATACTGAGTCGTGCAAGACCAAGTGATAGTAAAAAAAATACTTAGGCTATTACTAGGCATAATTGAAAACATAAATATATAGGGGAAATAAGATATGGGCTTCCATTTTGTGCCAAAAATTGAGTTGACTGCTTGTGCTTAGTAGGCTAACGTATAAATTTGTGTTTGACTACAGTCATTGCCTATTTGCTCAGGTAAATTTTGACGTGTATGTTGTATGTTGACATCTGATATCCTGCTTTTTTTTACTGTTGTCCTATTTGTCATTTTGTTCTATTATCTTTTTCTGTCATCTTTACTCTCATCCTTAAAGGGTCATGAACTGTTTCAGAACTGCTTTTTTACACCTCTGTAGTATAATAGTAATAGTAAGAAAAAAAATCATTCACTTATAAACTAGTGTTTTTTGAGTACATGTGGCAAAGATGAAATAATGCAGAAAGCGGCACTAAACATATTAGCGAGCAAAACAGAGACTTCAGAATGACGCTCTCCGCTTTGAAGGAAATATGACCGATCCGCTCACATGCTCTGATATGAATTCAAATATGAAAAACAGTGAATATTAAGGCAAACACGTACCACATTTGTGTAGACGGTAAAGACAACACGAACTGGCACAGCATATTTCTTCAAAAGAGGACAATCCGCAAAACATTAGTTCCCAATTCAAAGAACTGTTTGACAAAAAATGTTCCTTGGAAACATATTTTACATGTTTTTGTACAACAACAAGGGTTAACGTAAACTAATGACGCAAGTGCTACTTTCCCAGGCATAAATACTGTGATAGCTCATGCAAACCACGGCGCAGTGATTGGATTAAACCTTCGCCGTATAATGTTAAAATGCTCATAAAATAGTACTGAAAAGGTGACGCTCAACCCGATGACATGACTGTGTAATGTGCAGCCAATGAGCACTCAAATGTCTAGCGTTGTACTATCAGAGATTTATGTGGCTACAGAGATTACGTTTTTGATAAACTAAAATGTCTATTTCATTTTTTATAGGGTATGAAAATGTTGGTTTTAGAAAGAAAGAAGTTGAGCATTCCTTTGCAGAACTCAGCCAATGAGAAGCATGAAATGTTATTTAGTTCTCTCGACTGGCGTATGAAGTTGGAGCCCTGTACATTTCAGCCTTTTGTTGAAGCTATTGATTCTCTCTGGAAGGATTCTGGGATTCAGGAAGCTCATCTCAGGAGGAGCAACTATATGGTATGTGTTTCTGAGTATTTCTAATTGCCACTAACAAACAGAGGTGTTTGCAGTACATTAACTGCTATTTCCACCCATACAACCGAACCATACAAACAGTCACCAACAGGATTCAGAAATCTATGAAATTTGGTGGCTCTTCAGCAAATGGCTGGACTCGCATTAAATAATGAACCCTTTTTCATAATTCCCCACACAAATGTATTGTATGTTATTGATCACTTTGAATATAGCACTCGAGTCTTGTTAATTTTTGAGCTTGACCTGGTCACTATATGCTTTAATCATAGGGAAAACAACAAAATGTATATTTTGATGCTCAAGGTACCCCTTTTCGGGCACATTTTGACGTCAGGGGGTCCTCTGTTTTTTTCAGTTGTTTGGCTTAATGTAATGGTTTGCATGCATATATAAATTTATTATATAGTTTTTTTTTTGTTTATTGGAGCACCATACCCCACCCCTACCCTAAACCTACCCACCTCTGAACAATATAAACACACAGGCAAATGCAGTTACAGGTGTACAGGTATTTATTGCACAAACTAATCATAACCAAGCAGAATAAATACATTACAAACAAGTCGTGTGACATTCCAAGTCTTCTGAAGCCATACAAAGTCTTTATGTGAAGAAGAGAGTAAAACACTAGGTTTTAATCGCTAAAGATGATCCCGATCCGTTCACGCGCTGTCATCTCATTCAGGAAGCATTCTCGCGTCTGGTAGCAATGACGCAATGGATCACGAGATACTCAAGAGCCAATAGTATTTCACAACAGCAAGACGGAATCGTTCACGAGACACACAAGAGCCAGTGACAGCCAACGATGACGTAAGGACGCACATTTTTTAAATCGCTCACAGACAGTAAGTACACAGAAGACAGACAGCGACCGTGTCTATTTCTCTCACAAATCAATCTGTTTGAATCAAAAGACTTGGAATATTAATGTCTTTCAAATAAATGATGAGGGTGGTTGTATCTGCCTGCTATATCTTGTGTTTTGTTCACAGATGGTAGGTTTAGGAGCAAGGTTTGTGTTACTTGCTCATAAATGTGTAAATAATATAATTTTAAATAAAACTGTTTTGACGGGTTACATTGAAAAATCACACCCCTACATATGTGCAATAATGCCAATGTTAGCGGGCATATTGACGCAAAGGGTTTCCTATTTAAAACAACGGAGGACCCCCTCACGTCGAAATGTGCCTGAAAAGAGGTACCTTGAGCATCGAAAAACGATGCAAAAGTGTCCTGACTAAGCGTCAAAATGTGACGAGTTGGAGTGAGACTGTTGGTTCCAATGAGTGCACATGGTAACGTAGTGCTAAAATGACACATTCATCTTTTCTCTTTTTATCCAGTATGAATCAGCAAAGTACTACTTTGACAACATTCATCGAATTGGCCAGCCTGTGAGTAAATTCTGAGTATTGTCTGAGTAATGTGAAATGCTAGGACATATTTGGCTTAATTAATGGGATGTATATAATATTTTTCACAGTTTGGGGATTGGAAAGAGTAAGTACACAACAGCATGGTAAACCTCTTAAGAGGTAATTGGTTGACCATAGGGCTGTAACGATACACCAAACCCACGATTCGGTTCCTATCACGATTTTTTTTTTTTCAAAAGAACTCCCTCTATAACTGTTCTGTCTCGCGGAGGAGCTATTTTGTGTGCACCTGTGTGAAACCTGCAAAGGGAAAAAAGAACGTGTCTCGGCTCCCATCGTTCCTGTTTATGAGCCGTTCAAAAGAATCGGTTCGTTAGTGAACGTCACAACTCTAGTCGTTTGGGAAAGCTTCTTAAAGCACTTAAGGCAAATTGTGTGGGTCCAATATCTGGGTTTCCTCACGCTCTTCTTCAACTAGCTCAACTTTTGCAGGCAGGCGTCACATGATTGGAAAGGTAGTCACGTGATGTGTCGCGATTCTCCCTCATCACACCGCGATACAGGATCGTGGATCTGAGTGTCGCGATTTCGGTTTCATATCGCGAATCGTTACAGCCCTAGTTGACCAATTTCAAATATTATTATATTTTATGTTATTTTGCACATTACTTTTCATAATGTAAGACAAAAAGAGATGATTTGAAACGTCAAATTTAAGCTCAATTACTTCGCTTCACCCTTTTTAAATAATGCCACAGTAAAATAAAACCAACTGGTGTTATGTATGAGCATTAAATTTTAAAATAAATTTGCATTACTTTCTGTGAAAAGTGTCCTTTGTGCAACTGATTAATAAAACATCACATGATGCATGGGACAAAATTATTATTTTTTTCATTAAGTCACTGACACTTTCTGTATTTGCAGAACTACTTGCCACACAATCAAGATGTTATTCGTGCACCAAGAAACTGGACATTTGCAGACGGATATTTTGTGCTCCGTGACAGTCCTTTCGTGTTTGCAAAATTGTCTTCCTTTCGTCTGCTAATGCGTTGGGTCGATATATTTATTCCGACGCCAGTCCTCTTTATCGTTGGATCCAGTGATTATGACCAAACCCTCTGGGAGGAAAACTACCTGGTTAAATCGTTGGATGATTTTGAGTACCTCTGCAATCAAGAGAAATTCCTTAACAGCACCATAATCATCTTATTTAACAAAATGGATCTGCTGGCAGAAAAAATACAGACTTCAGATATCCGGAAGCATTTTCCAGAGTTCCAAGGTGATCCTCATAAGCTGGAGGATGTGCAGGAATTCTTGGTTCAAAGCTTCCAAAAGAGGAAAGGGAAAAACAACGGGCAGTTTTTCTATCACATGATCACTGCTGTGGACACAGAGAATTTTCAGAAAGTGCTTGAGAGTGTTAAAGACACATTAATGAGCTCAATCCTAAAATACATTTTATTGCAGTAAGACTGTGTTTCCCAAAAAGAGGAGTGCAAGTTGCAGAAATAATGTTGATGAGATGTTTGAAAATAAGATATAAGTGCATTATTGTAACTTGTAATATAAAGTAAAATAATAGCTGTTTTTAGTTAATTTTGTAGGCTTCATACAGATTTTAAACAGGACATACTGTAGTTCAAATTGCAATTGCAATATTTGGAAAAAATCCAGATATCACGTTGTATGATTTTTTTAACAATTTATTTGGGAATTACTGTGTCAATCAGTATTTGATCACTTGAGTCAAAAAAAATTAACATTACAGAAGCTTATGTTAACAATTACAGAGGTCAAACGGTTTCTGTAGTTCTTTACCACACAGACTGCAGGAGGGATCTTGGCCCACTCCTTTATATAGATCTTCTCTAGATCTGTCAGGTTTCGGGGCTGTTGCTGAGCAACACAGAGTTTCAGCTCCCTCCAAAGATTTTCAATTGGATTTAGGTCTGGAGACTGGCTAGGCCACTCCAGAACCTTGATACCTTGGTTTTCCTGGCTGTGTGCTTTGGGTCATTGTCATGTTAGAAGACCCAACCACGACCCATCTTTAATGCTCTGACTGAGGGAAAGAGGTATTTGCCCAACATGTCACAATACACAGCCCCATTCATCCTCTCATACATTGCAGTCGTCCTGTCCCCTGTGCAGAAAACACCCCAGAGCATGATGCTTCCAGCCCCATGCTTCAATGTAGGTATGGTATTATTGGGATGATACTCATCGTTCTTCTTCCTCCAAACACGGCAAATGGAGTTAAGACCAAAAAGTTCTACTTTGGTCTCATCTGACCACGGGACTTTCTCCCATAACTCCTCTGGATCATCCAGATGGTCCCCGGCAAACTTCAGATGGCCCTGGACATGGGCTGACTTAAGCAGGGGAACCTTCCGTGCGATGCAAGATTTCAAACCATGACGTCTTAGTGCATTACTGATAGTAGCCTTGGAAACGACGGTCCCAGCTCTCTTCACGGCATTGACCAGCTCCTCCTGTGTAGTTCTGAGCTGATTTTTCACCATTCCTAGCATCATTGATATCCCACGAGGAGAAATCTTCTGTGGTGCCCCAGTCCGAGGGACATTGACAGTCACCATTAGCCTCTTCCATTTTCTGACAGTTGCTCCAACAGTTGTTCTTTTTTCACCAAGCTGCTTGGCAACTGCCCCGTAGCCCTTTCCAGCTTTGTGAAAGTCTACAATTTTGTCTCTTGTGTCTTTTGACAGCTCTTTGGTTTTGCCCATGTTGCTACTTATGCTGCGTCCGAAATCGCTTACTTCCCTACTAAATAGTACGCGAAAAACAGTATGCGAGGCAAGTATTATGTCCGAATTCATAGCATTCGAAATTCAGTAGGCGAGAAGTACCCGGATGACCTACTGCTTCCGGCCGAATTCTATAGTAGGCGTATCACGGACACTTTCCTATCCCATGAGGCTCCAGGAGAGGAGGCGTCATATTCGAAAAATGGCGGAAGTGTACGTACCTCAGGAAAAAAACTTTGTTTATTGTGATTACATTACACTTGTTTAACACAATCTAAATAAACGGATGACTTAATGAAAGTTTCATTTGTCGCGCTGTTGTGATGACGCACGCTGTTGTGACGACGCATGAAATGTGACAACATCAATATGGTGGATTTAGTACAGTACGTCCGAATTTCATTCATACTACCCACATTCATACAATATAGAACATACTGTTTTAACGGTCGGGTAGTGCGTTCAATTTTAAATGTAGTACCTACTTAAGCAGTATGCGATTTCGGACGCAGCATTAGACTTTGGCTGATTGTGGGGTGCACAGGTGCCTATATGACAGCTAACGACTTTGAACAGGTGCTACTAATTTAGAATCATTAGCAGAGTGTAGCTGGACTATTTAAAAGCAAAATAACAGGACTTTGAGGGTCCGAAATCAAGCTGATAAGCAAGTGATCTAATACTTATTTGACACAGTAATTCCCAAATAAATTGTTTAAAAAATCATACATTGTTATTTCTGGATTTTTCCTTTTAGATTCTGTCTCCCACATTGGAAATGCACCTATTAAAACATCCACATTTCAACCATCAAATCCACAGATGTTGCAAATCTGCCTAGAAGAGGACATGTCTATACTGTCCTTTAATGCAGGGTGAGGAGAATGCATACTGAGAATTTCCCACACTTTTAATTGTTTTACTTCGTTGACTAGAATGTTATGATTTATGTTAATGAAACATTAAAAGGGTAAACAATGAAGAATTACTTTTACAGACACTTTTGCTCATTTTTACCAAAGGGTGCCAATATTAGTGGAGGGCACTGTGTGTGCACACTGTTTGTGTGTGAACACATACATGCATTGATTTAAAATAATATACAACAAGACTTTAGACTGTATATCTTCCTTTATTAAACTGTTGTAAAAAGGTCTTAAACTGTTACACAGTATAGTTTCAATAGCAATCCACTATATTCTCTTCACTCTGCTGGGCTGCTGAAAGAATGTCCTCCATTAGCGACCGGGGCGAATTCACAACATGATCACTACTTAACGTCAACATCCTCTGCATTTCATCTAGATCTAGAATCTGCAGTATCTTGGTTAGGCTAATGTCTTTGGTGCAGTGTAGACCACAGTCCGTTCCGTCATCAGATCCTGTAACTCCAATTGTGACACATACAGATGCTTTGGCCTGTTGTTTGTTGAGGTATCTTCTCTGCACCTCATTCCCCCATCTGTTCCCACATACATTTAAAACAAGAGCGCTGTGATCCAAATCTGCAGTCGCAACTGTAAGTGTTCTGAGTTTGACCAACAGTGCACAGGCTTTCTCACACACTGGTCTGTCACAGTCAAACAAGCTGTTAAACAGCAATTCAAACAGCCCAAAATCTTTAAACTTGATCAAGGCTTGTGTAAAGTGCGTCTCTTCAGAGGAACTGAAGTTCTGGACTGCGTACGGACAGCAGATTAGAGTCTTCTCCATCAACACTTCAACAAGCTCCAGTGTGTGCATTTTCACTTCCCAGTCAAAATCATTGCCTCCCAGTGACAGGATGGAGCTCAGGGATGACTCCAAGGCTGTTATGAGGTGTGATCCTTTCAGCCATGATGTGAAAGCTTGGACCACTGCTCTACGAGGGAAGCCCTCTGTGTCCTGAGAGAGAATGGCCATCATCTGCACCAAAGCCTCCTCCTAAAGTCCAATGTTACACACAAAAAACTTGATTAGACTGAGAAACGAAACAAAACTAATAAGAATATAAACATGCTGCCAAGCTACAGTTCAATAAGCCTCTGACAAGACCAGGAAGGTGTTATGAGATGGTGGTCTTCCAAACTTTTAATTTTAAAGGTATATCTGCCTTAAATGTGGTCAACAGGTGGGTTGCAACAGTCAGAGTTGAATTCTAATTTAGTGAAGAACACACTGTTTATGAATTATGAAGTTTAAAGGGATAGTACGCCCAAAATGAAAATGACCCCATGATTTACTCATCTTCATGCCATCCAAGGTGTATATGACTTTCTTCTTTCAGAAGTTATATTAAAAGAATGTCCTGGCTCTTCCAACGTTTTCAATGGCAGTGAATGGTGGCGAGATCACTTCAGGAAAAATGCAGGGCCGTTCTAAAGATCATATTTGAGAAGCTGAAAAAATATATAATGAGTAATTGTCTCACCAGAAGTTTGCTACTGCTCACAAGCACTGCCTCCCCGACAGCAGCCACAGCACTAGCTCTGACATAGCCTTCTGCATCTGTCAACGAAGAAAGGAGAATGGAGACCATACCGCTGGTGTGGAGAGCTTCAGTGAAATCATGGTCGCCTGTGAGAAAAAGACATAACATTCATTCAATGAATTAAATAATGTAAGTATAGAGATAAATATGCTTGTGGTACCATTAAGGGCAGCAGTCAGCTGGGTGATGAACTCTAGTGTGGAGTCTCTCACTTCCCATCGCAAATCACACAGCCGTTTCTCCAATACAGGAAAGAGGTCTGCAAAACACACAAGCATGCTTCATGACCAAAATATTTACAATAGCTTACAATGTCAGCACATCAAACGGTTTCATTTCAAATTAACAGGTTTTGAGATTGTTCATCCAACAATTATTTCCTCATTTACCCTCGTGTCATCCTAAACCTGTAAGACTTTTCTGTGCAACTCAAAGGAATATCAACATTCTTCAAAAGATCCTTTTTTGTGTTTAACATTAAAGGTTTGAAGCGACATTAGAGTGAAATTTTTTTTCATTTTTGGGTTGATTATGATAAAGGACCTCTCATCCTAAAATGAAATCAATATGATTGGTTAGTTTAGTTATTTGCTTAATAGTTTAATTCTTTTTAACAGGAATAATTTAAGCAGGCCTCTTTTATAAATAATCAGAATTCTGTTACAGTTGTTTCTCACCATGGCTGATAAATTGCTGGAGATCAGGAAAAAGCGAACGCACAATCCACTTATTAACAGCCTGAAATGTTTTCTTTAAGACCTAAGAAATCACAGAAAGCTTCAAGTAAATAAAGTGTTTATACAACCAATCAGCTTCGAAGGCAAACAATCTGAAGCAGATAATATCAGTAACATACAAATATGCACATACTTACTGTGGCATGGGAATCTGGATTCTGTAAATAGTCCAAGAGGACACCAAATATGTCCTTCCTTAAATCCATGTTTTCTGTATGTAGAAAGATTAATCAGATAATAAAACAACTCAACATCAACACTGTTCAATTTTAAGGTGCCAAAATTAGGGCTGTCACTGACCTCTAAACTGTATTCTTTATTGTTCAAACAAGTAACTAAAAATCATTTACATTTATAGTTGTAATACAGTAGTTATGATTTAGAATATTTAACTCCAAATGATATTTCTGATTGCATTTATTATCTCACTAGTAACTACAAAATACACATACATTATTTAATCTGGTTCTATCATTCTATCACTCGTTCAATTAATTTTAATGTAGTTCTGCAAAAAGATTGTCTTTTATATTTATAATATGGCTTTATCATAACAGTCTCACCTTCATACACACTGAGTGCGCCTAATGTGTCCAGGCCACACCTCTGAACCTTGCAGCAGCCAATCAGGTGAGTGGAGGCATTAATATGTAGCAAGAGGGAGGGGCAATGTCCAGAGCACATCCTTAGAAGCAAGACTACAGAACTGGTGATCGACTGAATGGAAATATCTTCAAAGAGGTATTTCTAACAAAAGAATAGAATACATTTTATTGTGTAGTAGACACTTTACACTATTGTATCTAATACCACAGACTTGACAGTGAAATCAGCAAGAACAATGAAAAAAATCTGTAGAATGCATAACCCTAAACCACTGCGTTCTTGGTCAAAGCCATTCATCTACAGATAATTTAAGTAGAAAAACTATTTAAAAAGCAGTGCAATGGGGGAGAAAAAGTTTTCAGTGTGAACCAGCTCTAAGAAATTCTTTACCGGAGTGACAGTCTAAGCAGAAGTCTACTTACTGTGTGTGCCAGCTGAGCTAGGCTTGATAAACTCTGCGTGAGGAGGGAAATACATGAGGCTTTATGGGATAGCTGTTCCTTCAGGAAAACATTCATTTCCTTTTCTGCTTGAGGCTCTGTTGACAAACACTGCAGGGGAACCAAGATGATATGCGTAGCCTTCCTCTTGATAACCTCAGGACTAAAGAATAGAGTCAGAGAGAAAACTTGAGTGAATAATACAATACATAACAGACTGCTAGTTTAAAATGTTTCAATTTTGCAATATGTAGGCCTATATGTATAAAAGTCTACAGTAGTCACCATTTTTCCAGCTTTACGATTAGTGCTGCACACTGAAAACACTCCTTTCTGTTTCCATCACTCAACATGGCGTCTAATAACTCCTCCACTTTATATTCTGATTGGCTGAGCAGAGGCGTCCTGTAACACACAAAAATCGTTTGCATCCTTGCTTTAATTGTTTACATTTAATATCAACAGTTGCAAAAGCATCTCTTGAGAATAACACCAAGTGCACATTATAGAATGTACATTTGAAATGAAAGTAATATTGTGCTGTATAATTCATAAATGAAAAATGTGCAATAAAAAAACAACATTATATATGATATACCACTTTAACTACAAAAATAAACAGGATTAATTACAGTTAATTATAAATATTTGATCTGAGATCAATCATAAAATACATATCACATTATAATATCATTATAATAGACACTGCAGGCCAAAAGTTTTTTGTAATACTTAAAAGTTTTCATGCTCACCAATTTATACAGAAATATAAAAAAATAAAGAAATGTTTTCTGAAAAACGATGGCAAAGCTGAATTTACTTTCAATATTTAATCACATTTTAAAACTAATTAATTATTTCAATAAAAAAATGTAAACTGTAATAATATTTTGCATTTTAAATTATTTATTCATGGGATGGCAAGCTTTTCAACAGCCATTGCTCCAGTTTTCTGTGTCATGATTGTTCACATGAATAAATTATGCATTTTAAATAATAAAAAAAAGTAAATTCTGAAACCAAAATAAATGTTACTGTTCGTATTATATTTTTAATACTTAATCATTCACACTTTTGACTAGTAGAGTATGTTATTATAATGTAATTTTTTGCTAATAAAAAATTTTTAATCTCGAACTAATTGATATATGTGACCCTGGACCACAAAACCAGTCATAAGGTAATATTTTACAAAACTGAGATGTATAAAAAAAAGGAAAGGAAAGGACGTGACATGTGGCCAGGTATGGTTTCCCATACAAGGAATTTGTGCTCTGCATTTAA
>JAUMHG010000033.1:12366805-12377355 GCA_032359395.1 Enteromius anoplus | reverse complement strand
CCTTAAAATATACACTGTGGTTTTGATAGTACAAAACTGTGACAATACTGTTAAGTGGTTAACGGTGAATTCCTGTAAAAATGTACAGGGAAAAAACGTAAACTGACATTGCCAGAATTACCTGCATTGCATTTGAAATTCGGTTTGAATTTGATGTTTTTTCTTATCAGTTATGTTTATTAGGATTGTATGTTACATGTAATGTTGTTTCACCATTATAGTGTTTAGTGTTTGTGTGAATGACACTGAGCTCCTTCTATATTTGTCCATATTTAAAATCTGCTAGTGATTTTCTTTGGTTCATCATGTGAATTTCTCATCATCACCTGCATTTGGTGCTTATCAGTGTATTTCAAGGCTACAAAACAGATTTCAGTACTTTAATAGCTTGGTATATTAACATTGTATCAGTTCATGAAATTACGGTATTTAACTGTAAATTTAACTTAAAACTGTAATACCTAAAACTTTGTTACCGTTTTTTTTACGGTCACATTCCGGCAATCATAGCTGCCATTTTGTTTTTTACAGTAAATTTTACAGATTTTGTGTGTGTGTGTGTAATAATTGCTAATATTATTTATAAAGTTACTTATATTGAGAAAATTATTATGTTAATTGTAATATATATATATATTTTTTTTGAAAACGAGCTAAATATGTTTGCTGCGTAAATCATACAGATGTATTAAAAGTTCATTCTCTGCCAGCAGGAGGTGGCTCTGAGCTTACAAACGCTGCCTTACAAGCAGGATGAAATGAAAATAACATGTTCTAAAGACAGTATTCCTTCAGAAAAACAGTAATATAAAAACACCTGTTTTAGAAGAATGTAATCTTCATTCACAGCAAGAAGCAAATTGTGTGATGTTTACAGAGAATAATATCGTGACTTACTGCTTTCTTGAGGTACACCAACACTGCTCAACAATGAGCACTTCTTACACCCTTAAACTCGTGAGACTTCACTGCAGGAGCTGTGATCACGATGGCAGACACATCCAGATAAAGTTTACACCCTGAGGAGACAAAGCTGGCTGACGTGGCCTTATCTTAACAGGGAAAAGCTGACAGAGATGGCGGGATTGCCTCCTGTGGCCGCTTCAGTGCTTCCTCTGTACACTTTTGAAGCGCCATATCTGTCTTCGCAGAGTGTTAAAGCCAGAGCACTTAATACAGCTTGCAGGTTATCCCATCCCATCAATGGACTTGAAGTTATATGTGTTTATAATGAATATTGACAAATAAATGCCATTCAAAATCAATTTCACCTAAGCTAATCATATATATTTGGGGGAATATTGTTATTTATGCTATATTTACTATACTATATTACTATATTTATTTATTTGTAACTTTAGCATTTACTAATTGTTTTTGAAATTATTCCAAAAAACATTGGAGATGCACTCAAAGTATTTCCCTTCTTCTACTTTTTTTTATTATTATTTTTTTTTTAATATTTTTATACATCATCCAAATCAACAGATTAGTAATTATCTCAAAATAGTTAAAAACATTTTTTTTCACCTAATCAAAACACTGCTGGACGCCAATTTGATCAGTTTCATCAGATTTCTAAAAAAGTGAGAAATGCTGAGATCACATCAGCATGCCCTGAGGAATTGAAAAACTTTAATTAACAGTTCAGTTACTTTGCTCTAACTCACAGGTTTTTAATGGTCCCTCGGTGCTTTGTTTTCATGATAATATTGTCACATCTTTAAATTATCTTCACAGTTTGAAGTTTTTCTAATTGGTTTTTGTCTTATAGTCACCACTGATGCAATTATTTAAATGGACATATAATATTGTAAAATATTACTGTATGCAATTTTTTATCTCTTAAAATATGTTTCAAAATGTATCTCCTGTAATGGTGAAGATGATTAACTCCAGTCTTCGGTGTCACATGATCCTTAAGGAATAATTTATTATTTTTATTTTGTTGAAACCCCAAGACCTGCTTAATATTCAATGGCACATTTCTGGGTTCTGTAATGAACAAAAACTGCATTTATTTATTTTTTTGTAACATTATTATTAACAAATATCAAATATCTGTCCCTTTTGATCATTTTAATGCACCTGTGCGGGGGAAAAAAATCATAACACATAATGAGTATCCATATAAAACGCAAAAAGAGAAAAGTATGAAATACTGTACAGGGGGAGGAGTAGTCAGCTGTTATCTCTATTGCAGCTCTTACTTATAAGACAGAATGGTTTAATCAGTCAAAACGAGGAGAATACGCTCTGAGAGCTCCTTGAAGCGAAATACTGAGTTGGATTTGTCACAAATCAATCTTAAGTGAACAGTGCCGCCACTTTAGCACTCACATCACCATCATCCTCAATCAGCATCATCTGGAGAGTAAATTGTTTTGCTGGATTTTCAGATGCAGTGCTGATGAGTTTGGCAGCCTGACAATTAGTTGTGACAGACTTCACAGCTCTGTGGTGTTTATATGGAGGGAATATGGACTCTCAATCACACGTTCTCTTGCTGTCTTTCATGGTCTAGACGGATTGGAAGAATTCACAAGTCTCTAGAGTCTCGAGACAATCTGTTAATTTAATGCGTGACGTCTGTACATTGAATTAAATAAATGCATTTCAGTACCCAATCAAACTTTCTGCTCTCTTTGGGTATACTGCTGATTTTAAATTGGCTGATTTGCATCATATCTTTGAAAGCGCAAAAAAGCAATTTACAAGTTTTTGTCTCACTCAAGTCTCATGACACCTGAACCTTTAAATGGAATTGCAGCCTTTTCTTATGCTGTAAATAAGCCTTAAGAATCTCTTAGAGTTGATGTTATAGTGTATCCTCTAACAACAAGGCAAACATGTTTCCTTTTACCCATACAGCAATTTTAAATACATGCTATATACAGTGGGTACGGAAAGTATTTAGACCCCTTACATTTTTTACTCTTTGTTATATTGCAGCTATTTGCTAAAAACATTTAAGTTTTTCCTCATTAATGTAACACAGCACCTCATATTGACAAAAAAACACAGTATTGCTCAGTATTTAGTAGACGCACCCTTCTGATCTACAGTAATACAGCCATGAGTCTTTTTGGAAAAGATGAAACACGTTTTTCACACCTAGATTTAGGGAATCCTCTGCCATTCCTCCTTGCAGATCCTCTCTGTCAGTTTGAAAGGTAAACGTTTGATGGTAAACGTAAAATAGTTTATGTTCCTTATGGAGTTTAAAATTACCTACCTAATTCAAATTTCAATTGTAATTACTTCCAAAACAATCTGTGTGATATGATCTAGTGCTATCTATTAGTATTATATTTAAGATTTTACTTTTTGAACCCATAAAATGCACCAGTTATGTTCTAGCTTATAGTTTAGTTATGTAGCTTCTACCTTCAGTTATGAGTAGCTTATGTAACTACAATTTAAAGTTGCTTCCCCAACACTGCTGCTCAAACCTAAGAGTTACACAAGACTGAGACTGGAAGGCAGAATTAGGACCACTACAGGTACTGTATACACACCAACATGTACACACACATACTGTACACACACTGCTAAATTACATCATGGGTTATGTCTGTTATAGACTTAAGAGTTTATGAATGCACTATATAATAAAATATACTATGCAGTACATTCAGAAATTCACTTATTGTATAATACAAAAATGTACTGTATAATGCCAAATAATCTACTTCGACAAGAATAAAGTCTGGTCCAACCTGTATAACCAACTGAACACCTAAACGCTGAAAACACACACCAGGATCAGTGCCTGAGCTCACTGATGCACTTGTTTATACTAATGGGACCAAATTTCTGCATCCATGTTCCAACATCTAGAATCAAGACTTCACAGAAGAATGAAAGCTTAAGTCCAATTTTATTAACACCAATGGTTTTTAAATGAAATGTTTTTCAACCATATGGATATACACATTTTCTTTGTTGTTGTGTGCATATTTATAACTACTGTAAAAACACACACACAAACATGCTAAAATTATCCACGTTCATTTCTCCTGGGCAAAATGTCACTATTAATCTGTGCAGATAAAGATGAACTCATTGATAATGCATGAAAGCACCAGCTCATGACTGCCAGCTCGCAGAATTCACAGTCATCATTTTTTATATGCAATATGTGTGTTCATGTTTTGAAATTGAATTGATAAAAAAGAAGAAAGCAGTATTAGGCACACTTGTTCCTAATGCGACTATCTAATCAACCAATCACATTGAAGCAACTCTAGACATGTTACAGACCAAAATACCAGAATTTACAAAAACACTTCATGGATTTGTTATATATTTGCTGCTATATTTACAAACTTCCTTAGTTTCGGTTCCTTAGGTGTCTTTTGCGCTTTTAGTACTTAATATTGCGTGACAACCTTAGTACTGCATTCAAACACTTTTGGCATACTGTACTGAAAATTATTATGCTGAGACACTGTCAATGGTACAACATTTTGGCATGTAGTTATTTATAGCTTAAGCATGTCAAAAACTGATTGCTTCTTCACTTTCAAGGATGAATGTAGGCTTGATAGCAGGACCTAAGGAAAGTATTTTGGTGTGTTATTAAGGAAAGTAAGGAAAGGCTGAGAGGTGGGTGATGTACAAAACACAGGAACAAAATGTACATCTTTAAATGCATTTCTTATGATGCAAGATGTTCCTGTGCTAAATACAGTGACAGCACCACAGTTTTATTTCTGTGTGATTGTTATCTGCTATCCACATTCAAGCCATCAGAATCAATCAAATGACCTGACTGTTCCCAGACTGCACTATATACAAGTCACTTAAGAGCTTCTGGCTGCTTGTAACAAAGAGATGAAGAAAGGGAACTAGTGAGAGAAGGGCATGAAGCACAGAACATGATGTAGTAGTTTATTATGAGTTCTCTTGATAAAGGTAATGTGCTCCTCTGTGACACACAATGCTTTTATGCTATTGAATGTTGAATCTGCATTCAAAAATACATACTTTGCAGTGCCAAGACAAGAGGAACCTACACACAAGACACCTCAAAAACTTGTCTTTATTGCAGAAAACATTCATACTTCATATTCGTGTACTTCAAATTTTTTATAATCTTCATATATATTTTTTTTTTTATTTCACTAATAGGTATGCCTCCATCAGACCTGTCAAATTTCTTTTTTAGTTACTGTAGCCTAGTATGCAACTGCTGCTATAACATTTCCAAGTCAATAAAATATTGAATGTTTTCACCAGAGGGCATTCCTCCTCACAGAATATTAAAGTGCAAAGCCAATTGTTTTTGGACATTGTGACACATCACACGTAGCGCAGGAAGAAAAGCTAGTCTCAGACCTGATTTAAAATTAAACCAAAAATATTATCCAGACCAAAAATATTTTGTGACCTAAATTCAATGTAATTTCCAGGTGATTTCAGGTGCACTACACAAAAACCAGTCAGATTTTTACATTTTTGAAAGTTTTGCTTAACAAGGCTGCATTTATTTGATCTAAAAACAGTAAAAACTGTAATATTAAAATATTGTAATAAAACAATTGTAATACAGTAAAAACTAAACTTTTACTGCAATTTAAAATAACTGATTTCTATTTTGATTATATTTTATTGGTGTGATGGTAAAGCTACATTTTCAACATTATACTCCAGTCTTTAGTGTCACATGATCCTTCAGAAATCATTCATGATTTGGTACTTAAACAATGTTATGCTGCTTAATATGATGGTTAGAAAGCTCAAAAGAACAGGATTTATTTAGAACTAAATATTTGTAACAGTGTGAGAATCTTTGTCACGTTTGATCAATTTATTGCATCCCTGCTGAATGAAATGATCCCCTTCTTTAAAAAAAAATCTGACCTCAAACTTTTGAATGGTAGCATAGTTTAGAGTTTCTGCTTTGACTTCAGTGCGATAACACTTAGAAGACGGTGATGACTTGAGATGCAGATGGTTTCCGCATTTAGAAGAGGAGGTGAGAAGCTGTGAGTGTTCACAGAAAGACATTTCCATGTGTTTCTTCACCAAAGACTGGAGGTGTGAGTGCGTACATGTGTCTGGGTTTCACTCAGATCATCATTTCAATTAAACCGCTCTGCCAGACAGCATTTAATGACATTAAACTGGGTTTATCTTAGGACACTCCTTTAAAACATGACCTTACACATTCTGCATTGAACCACTTTATTCCTTTACAACATGGATGGCTATGATGGACCCTAATAAGTTTAAATGGCAAGATATTTATAACATATTATTAGCACATTTAAAGCAGATCTAAACAGAGTTACATCTACTCCACCAGCAATATGAAATATTTAATCACTTTGCTGTTAAACAATTTTAACAAATGTACAAAGTTAAAAAGAAACGCAATCCACATACAGTAACCAGACTATTCCCACTTGAGAATATTGTGAAGAACCGTTAAATAAAGTCAGGCAAGTATCCGAAAAAAAAATACTGTATGACATTTATTCCTCAGTCCTTTAAAGTTAATTTCCAAATCATTGAAGAGATCATCATATACTCACCCCGATGACGTAACGAACCTGTAAGATCAATTCAATGAAGTCAGTGGTCAGTGTTAAAACTTAAATATAGTTTGGACCCCATTGACTTCCATTATATAAACAAAATCATCTTTGTGTTTCACAGATGAAAATAATTCATGCAGGTTTGGAACGACATGAATGTTAGTAAATGATTTCTCCGCAAACTAACTCTTAAATCAAATTTTTATAGAAGCACAAAGCACAACACATCAGAGAGCAGATGTCCACAGCATTGCATCACATCTGCTACGTGTCCAGTGTAATTGCCTCAGTCATTCCTAAGTGGTAAGGCAAGATCATTGACTCACATGTGGAAGATTGAGTCCACCACATCGACAGATTCAAATTCCCAACATCCTCCTCGCAGGAGTCGGTTGAGATGTCAGCAGTGTCCGCTTGAGTCTTATCTTGATTCTGCAGGTTGAATATTTTCGGGAGAGAAGCCAGCGCCAACGCCGAGGCTGGGGACGGGCCGCAGAGGCGCAAACGCAAAGCCTTGGCAGAGCGGTGAAGGTCACCAATGAAGCAATAGCAGAAAGGGTTCAGAGAAGAGTTGGTGAGGCCCAACCATTGTGCAAAGGGTCTGGTCTGAAGGAGCCAGTCCGGTGGATGGCGCAACTCACGGTCCAGCCAAATATCAGTAACATACATGGGCAACCAAGACAGAGCGAAAAGCAACACCAAAGCTGCGACCATCCGTGCGATCTGCCTGCGCCCCTGCAGCCTTGTTTCATGAAGTGCCTGGGAACGGGGGTCCAACTCTGTGAAGCGACCTTCAGAACCAGTGCTACGCAGTCGACGACAAGTGAGGAAGGCTAGAGTGAGATTAAACCCAACAGGAAGACAGTAGAGGGCGCTAAACAGCAAGACGTTGTACGCCTGTCGCAAGCGCGGCTGAGGCCAAACCTCTCCACAGACGGGCAACACGATAGCCAGTCCTTCGATCAAAGCGACTTCATCACGCCTGGTGACTATTGCAACTGGCATGCAGATCACTGAGGAGACGAGCCACACGATTGTGACTGAGGCGAGGATGCGTCGACGAGTGAAGTAGGCGCGGGATTGTAGCGGTGAGTGAACTGCATAGTATCGACTGATGCTGATGACCGTGATGCTCAGGACACTGGCGGAAACAGACACCGCTTGCGTGAAGGGCACCGCTCGGCACAAAAAGTCGCCGTACACCCATGGCGTATAGATGCGGTGGCCCAGGGTGACGGGCATGCACACGCAAACCACTGCCAGGTCGCACACCGCTAAGTTTATCAGCAGGCAGCGGGTGGCGCTAGCACCAGACAGTCGCACGCTTCCATGCTGGCCCAGTAGGACTTTGAGGGACATGACATTCCCGAAAAAACCCACGAGGAAGGAAATAGAGTACAGGACAGTCAAGATAATGGTGCCAGGCTCTTGGATGGTGAGGAACAGCTGCCATTCTAAAGCTGCATTATCGTGGAAGAAAAAGGTGCTGTTGAAGAAGCTGGCTGGAGACGACCTGTTCTTGTTGTTGTGGGGTTCACGCTGAAGGTCCAATGCTCTGGGAAGCTCGTAGAGCAGGGTTGGAGGCTGATCCGGGGTCAGATTCATAGTGGTTTTCCCGTGATGTTGAGCGAACTGAACTACATCATAACTAAATTAACGTAACTAAATCTACATATTTTCAATTTACTTTTCAGGTGCCAAAGTTTTCATTTATGCATAAAAACGCTTGAAGACAGTGAAGGATAACGGAAGATCTCAAATCCATAGTTTTTTCTTTCGTCATTTTAAATACTCAAAACCAATCTCTTCCTCCCCTCAGTACCAAATACAGTATTCACTTTTATCCTGCCAGCCATTACAGATGACATCAAAAGCATAGAAGACTGGTCCAACCTTCTTTATCTAATGTGTACCTCCTCTTCTTTCTTTTTTTTTTCTTCCTTCAAACCTTAAGGTAATCTGTATCACGTATGACCTGAAAAAAATAGACACACATAAATTTGCACTCGTTGGCTACACGTCTATTCACATACAAAACAAGGAGAAAAGCCACAAATGCTCACAAGTAAAAGCTTTCAAAATCCTTTCATTTATTTATAACTTCAGTGTGTATAAGGGCAGCTGAGATTCCCAAATTAAACTGTGCTAATTTGCTGCTGTTAGCACTTTAAATCAAGACTGATAGGTGTTTACATTTATAAATTAAAGCAATGAACAATAGCTTAATGTTTACCAATATTCACCTGTGTAGCTGATAATAAGCATATTGAGGTATAGTCATGAGTGATACAAAGCAGTGTAATTAATACAGAATATATACAGAAGGGATTCATTAAAACTCGGGTTGTTTTTTTACTTCATTTTTTGTTTTGTTTTGTATATAAAATACAATACTGCATAATAATATGCAGTCACTAATATAAGATTCAGCTATTTTAAAGGCATTTATGATTCATAAGAAGCTTATTAAACACCAAACCCTCGAGTGAAAAGCTTAATGCTATCAGTAATAATAATTGTATATGACATATATTTTAAAACAACGACACATTACACCGGTCTACACAGTTCACAGCTAATTACGCACAATTGAAACTGCAATTGGTAACGTTACTTACTTACTTCGATCAAACTGTATCTTCCAGTGGAACAAAAGTTAAAATTATATCCTCCAGGTAAAGATCACCGTGCATTTTCGAGCAGACTTCCATTAAATCCTGCGCTGTGATGCGTCAGTTACCTGTCCGCGACCTCTGGTAAAGGAGATGAGTTATCGGTTGAGGTTCAAGCTTTGTCTTTAACCGCGTTCGATCGCTGCGCACACGCGCCTCCTCGTGGTAGAATCAAGATACAGCCGCCGGTAACATCCTTTCTTTAAATATTAAAGATGTAAAGCGACAGCATGTAAGTATCATTAAATTAACAGCAGTGACCTGAACACCTCCCCACTGTAAAAATGTGTCTCTCTTTATCGAAATACACAGTTCATACCAGGGATGGACTATGGTCTGAGTGGGCCCCCTGAGCAAAACGTTCAGACAACGTTCGCACCTCCCACTGAGCAAAACCCTCTGACAACTTTCACGTCTCCCCTCAGGAAAACCTTCAGACAACGTTTGCTCAACGTTTGCGTCTCCTCTGAGCAATACCTTCAGAAAATGTTCAGAAAAATGCTTGTGGGCTAGGGGCCCCCTGCACCCCAACACCACTGGCCCCGTCCATAATCCGTCTCTGGTTAACACAACATGCATTTTAAATTCTGTATAGCCTGCTGCATATTTTACCTGTTAAATCATATTATTTCCTTGCATTATGTCATTCAATAATGTCACGTTACAATAAGTTTTGTTAGTTAATGATCTAAGGACGTTTGTTTCTTCCCAATATCACTGAGGAAAAACCTAGCTCCCATGTACTGTAGTTCCGCACCCGTGCACCGCTGTTCATCGCTAATTACCCCCCACTCTCTTAATCGGCACCACAGTGTTACTTTTTCCTGTCAGCACATTTCATGTTGGTCTTCTGAATTCATTACACTGAAGTGTTTCCATTTTCTACCACACCATCTGTGCAGAATTTCCGCACCGTCTGTGCCTACTGCAATTTTCTCAGGGGCATTATTCGTCTGACCCCCGTGATACAGATGCAATTACCACCATATCAGTACAGTCAGATGCGCTGGACCATAACTTAGTTTAAACAACCAAGACTCAAATAAAGTCCTTGGAGACTGACAAAAGTTAAAACAATCTGGTCTCTTATACAAAGCCTTTTATAAAGGCTATTTATTTAACATCAAGACGTGATACGTAGGCCTTGCACTATGAAGGAAAACCGAATAGACAAACTGCAGTGTAAGTGCATTATAATTATAAAACTACTCCAATGGCATTATTTTGGTCTCAAGTTGTTTTTCATGGTGAGGATTAGGCCTACACTGTAAAAAATTTGCTGTAGTTAACGCAGCTGTTTGCCAGTAACTTACTGTAGATTTAAATTTATGTTGTT
>JAUMHG010000033.1:12349193-12366355 GCA_032359395.1 Enteromius anoplus | reverse complement strand
TGTTAATGTTTAATGTTCAATTAACTTTGAACAAACTGTTGTCAGTAAATAACATACATTTAAATCTACAGTAAGTTGCTGGCAAACAGCTGCCAGTAATACTGTAATTTCTACAGATTTGTTTAACAGTGTATACACATCAAAAATGATTTATAAAATGGTGAAACTGAGATATTTTGCTTGTTGCAATGTATTTTGAAATAGCTCATCTAGGGGAATATTTTTTTTTATGAATAAAAACGAGATTGCTTATGCAGACATTATTTGTTTAGCTTGTTTTACTGTTATGTAACTGTACCTAGGTGTTGATAGTTCAGCTGATATCCTTTTGAAAATACAGAGACATTTTCAGTAATGAATGTACAATACTGACGTGTTTTGGGGGGTTTATTTTAACTAAAACCTATACACTTTTTTTTATTACTCTTTTTAGGTGCTCAAACTCCTCATTAGAAACTTGTTATAACCTACGCTTTATAAATTATTGGAACAACATGAGGGGAAGTTTGAAATATTAAAAAAAGGGAAAGGTTTGAAAAAACTATCACTTATATACTTTTGTCCAGCAGCCCAGGAACAACAACACACATTTAGACTACTTTTCTATATGGCATTTAAACATATAGCGGTTTATTAGCAGCCCAACTCCATTCTTTTTAGTTGTACTACAAGATGGTCTATTTTTAAATGCACGTCCTCTCACAGATTTCATGCAGTTTTCAAACAAACAAGTGTACAATTTCTGTCCAGAACTTTGGCATTCGTTCATAGCTTATTTCTTTCCATTTTAATGCATCAAGATTCTAACTTACTTTTTTTTTTTTGATAGAGCATAACTTTATAAATGCATACCCTAACCAAGTGATTTTCTTTTTCGTCAGGCACTGATGCTCAACACCCTGCACCAGATAAGTTCATTTTAATATATTATTAAAACATTGAATCCAGGCTCAGAAAATCTTTTTTTTTTTTCTTTTCTGACATGTACAACATCTTAATCACAAATGAAAAAAACATAAAAAAAACATGAAAAAATCCATAAGAATTGTTATCAAAACATCAATTTATGACGAATCATTCTTATTCACATTTAGAAAGGAGTGAGTAGGCTCATTTGTTATGGTCTATACAATAGAAAGCTAACAAGAATACTAGAGAAAACAAAAAGTGTACATTTACAGAAAGAAATGTTACTGTATGAAAATGTTAAGAAAGGCAGAATATTTCTTTCTCGTATTTCCTTCAGCCATGCAACTGCAATATATGGTACAGAATCATAGATCCGAACATTTGGATTGTCTCTATATGATGGTTAGTGGTTAAATACGTGTAAATATTGTAAAAAAGACTCGGAGCAATTTTACATTGTGTCTATTGAGTGGTAAGGTGCACCATTTGTGTTGCTTGCAAAATAATTCACTTTCTCTGTAATATTCAGTGTTCATGTGAAACGTCTAGTGTTGCATTGAAACCTTTTGTGCATGAGTGTTTTTCTAGGATTGTAACTTAGTGTTTGCCTGACACTACATGGTCAAAGCATGTCTGTGCGTGGTCTTTGAGGTTTAGGCATACAAGCCCTTTCCTGCCGGCATCCAAACACAGCATCCACTTGAGTTACACAAAAAGATATTTCAAACAACACGCAACCTCAATTGACTGAGTGTGTCACAAAGTCATAAAAGATACAGCATTATAGCATTTTCCAGTTTAAAATGACATGTCTACCTGCTAATGTAATTAATGATATTTATTAAAATCAAATGAACACCTACGTTCAAGAATCAAGGTTGATGTTTCGAGAGTGGCATTAGATACCACATCTTATGCATGATAACATTAGCGGTTGACTAGCGCCATGACAACGTCTAACACTGTATTGTCAGGCTTATGACACTGGATGCAAGTAAATGAAACCAACAATACTGCACTTGGGAAAGACAGCTAGGTTATCTTACACTACATCCACACAAGTCTTACTTAGTGACTGCATGACAAGGAGGAAATTTCCTTAGTTTCATTGTCCCCATCGCTTTTTTTCCTTCTTCCCAATTAGTTTTTTTTTTTTTTTACCTTTCTCCTGTGGAAAGTTGGGAAAACCACTAAAGTCCTGTTAGTGGAACAAGTCCAGTGTCCATATTGCAGATCCATCAATGCCACAGAGAAGTGTTTCCCCATCAATGTTAAATAAAAATAAAGAAAAGGCTGACCTCTTTTAGTCCAGGTATCCCTTCTTCACCTTTTCCACTCTGAGCAAATTTTCCTCCATTAGAAATATTCACATTTAAAGTGTGCACATACACACGAGCACCCACAAGTGTATTCACAAATTCAAGTGATATGTCTACAAAACATGTACTATTATTTCATCACAGAGTTCATTGACAATTTTTTTTTTTCTTACAGGTATTCTTCACTGCAGCTCGAAGCCACGGCAAATGTTGCACTGCACTGTTACACAGAAGATTAGTGCACTGAGTTTGTAGTGTTGATCAAGTAGACGTTTTTTAAAATACAAAAACACTTACTATTTACAAAGAGCAAAGCTCGTGAGTTGCGCCGTTTTAAAACGCACTCGCTAATGCACAAGGCAAACACGCCACGCACGCAAACACACCGTGCTGTGCAACTGTTTGCCTTCTAGAATAAGATACTGAATGTGCATAATGGCTCAAAGGCTTGATGGCTGTCAATTCACACTACTTGTGGTACACCATAGATTACACTGGAAGGTAAATACAAAGAGTGGCCTTTCGTGACTGGAGCGTTTGTTTAACCGCAGAGTCCCAAGTATGTGATTCGGTTAACTCATGTAAACGAGTAAACATCTCTGTTAACATCAAATAGCAATGATGAATACCTTGGATTGTGGCTGTAGTAGCAGAATGCTGCCATATTGTCAGGAACTGCAGAGAAAGCGCAAAAGCTGCATCTTTAAAACCTCGTTAAACTATACGTAATTTTGCGAAACCCTTAAAAATAGAACTCCATCATAAAATCAAATGTCGTAGTGACATATCTTGCAAGGTAAGAGATTTAAAAAATGAGTGGTATAAACCATTATCCTGTGATAATGTGGTCCTGCAGTCCTTGCCAATATGGCTGCCCTGAGAGAATCTCTGTAATGGGAGCTACTGTGCTGACGACTGAGAGGGGTCCTCCAGAAGAGGGCAGTGTAGTTGCTGTGATGATAACGGGAGTAAAAAAATGGCAGTTGGAGTCAAATTTGGCAGAAGGGAGCCAGAGTAGGTAAGCATGACTGATTCCAATCAAATAAAGATCTTCACTGGGCTGAACATCGAGGTGGAGACAAACTGTGTACTGGTGGACCTGACAGGTAGATGACTATTGGTTAAGCTTTTGAGGATAGTTAATGGATGGCGGAGTGGGGTCGGTGGATAGCTGAATTTGGTCGGCTGT
The DNA here is from genome assembly GCA_032359395.1 of Enteromius anoplus. NCBI lineage: Eukaryota > Metazoa > Chordata > Actinopteri > Cypriniformes > Cyprinidae > Enteromius > Enteromius anoplus. The sequence continues at coordinate 12,362,938 of JAUMHG010000033.1, read as the reverse complement.
TTGGAGCTGAACGACTGGTTAGCTCTGGTCGCATGTTGGGCTCCAGACCGTTCTGGGATTCTGATGGCCTGGATTGGTCTGGGCGGCTGGTTGCCAGATATTTGGCCCTCATGCTCGAGGTGTACTGCAAAACAGGGTGAGAAAACAAGGACAAGGGGAAGGAAGACACCATCACATCACTCTGAAGCGATAGAAAAACCTTGTGGCAGGATTACTCTGTCAAAGTAAGGAAAAAGTTACAGTGTCTAAATGGCATTAGGACAGAGTATAGCCGTAGCTCTTACAAACATGAAGCACATATAAATATGAACCTCATTAACTCACTCACATGCGTAACAGACAAACTGACAGTCATTTGGACAGCCTGATGGTGTTTTGAAAGCCACTAGTTACTGTGATGAAGCATTTTATCATTGCAAGATACTTTTCTCCCCACGATCGACTTTTAAGCGCAAGTTCGATTAAAAAGGGTGCAAGTTATGTGAAAACGAAAAGAAAAAAAAAAAAGGAAGAAATGTTAAGACCATGACAAATAGGGAGAAAACAAAAGAACAGTAGATGAGAATGACACATATAGATAATGCAGCTATATGTGAGATAATATTAACAGCTGTTTAGGGGTGGGGTTATAATGTGAGACAATTTACCAAACAGACATGCATGAGGGATGTTTTTCAGTTGGGTGAGAAGGAGACAAAAATCATGCATATTTTGAATCATAAAATCCAGAGAAGGAGAGACTATTGCATGATATATCGGCGATTCCAATTCCTGCAAGTACAGGCACCAAAAAGCAGCATCCTGGACCATGACATTGATGAGAATCAGATTGCATCCTTTCAAGAAAACATGGTTTCTAGGCTGGTCTCTCCAGTCTGGAGTTTGAATACGCATGCGTCATGTCCAGGGCCCATAAACACAAAATCAAAAGGAAAGAACACCTAGAAAGTAAGGCGGAGTGAGAGCGGCGCTAAGAAGAGGTCCAAATGTTCTCGATTACTGATTTCAAACTAGAGGGAGGATGAAAGATACTCTCGCATGCCAAGTCTGATTAGAAGAGCGACCCTGCTCCTTGATCACCAGGAAAAGCATTCTCTGATCTTGACTATACATGCAATCATGCAAACTCCTGGATTCTGTAGCATTGCAAAACCCACTTCCACTCAGTGAGGGGCATTGAATTGAAAAAAAGTAATGACATATCGGAAAACATTTTCAGGAAATAGTTGACCCAAAAAGCATACCCTACCACCATTTACTCCGAACCCATACAAATAATATCCTATAGAACACAAGAGGTGAAATTTAGAGAAATGCTCATGCAGCCCTTTTTCATACAATGCACATGAATGGAAATGGACGCTGTTAAGCACCAAAAAATGACAAAGGAAGGCCATAAATATAGTCTATACTAACAATGCATTATATTACAAATCTTTTACAGGCATACAATAGCTTTGAGAGAAGAGACCGAAATTGAATCTGTTATTTCCAGAAAATCTATGTACATCTAATACATGTAGATTCTGAACCTTTGAAAGGGTTGCACAGCACGAGTACCAACTGCTTTCTTCACGCTCTGACATGAAGGTGACAGAGTGTATGTTTCAGACTGAAGCGCATCACTATTTTTACACACTAGCAAGTAGTGTTTTCACAGTCTCAGAGTGGCTTGGTTCACAGTAAATTCAGCAAACCCCGTCTGTGCGTGCATGCTCTGTGAGTCTAAACGTGCATTTGGAATCGCAATACGTTGCAATTTATTTTGAACATTATTGGGGACAGATAATTATAGAATTGCACATTTATGTTTGTAAGAATAATACCCCATGGTACTGAAAACATGTTGTATTTACAGTAAATTAAAGTGTAATGTTTTTTTTACTAATGATAAAGCTGTCGCTAGGCGTCATTTGTTGTATAGGGTGCCTTTTTGTCATGTTTGGACCACGTCCTTCCCATTGGCATTAACATTTCTTGTATGGAAAAGAGAACCCTTTTTTTCACGTTCCAAAAAAAAAAAAAAAAAAAAGCAAGTGATGATAAATTTGGCTGGATCTATTTGAGGATTTATAATCACGTCGCATACAGGCTGCCAAAATGACCTTCAAGACTCTTTGTGTGTGTGTTTGAGTTGAGAATGTTCATCAATATGATAAAACTAAACTAAAAGTGAAGTTTCACAGTTGTCAAAGCTGGTAATTACATAGACAAGCATAAATACTATCAAACTAACATCCTGTTTTCTGGATTAAATTACGTCAAGCATGGGGCAAGGATTCAAGAAGATCCATTCCTTTAACTATAAGAGTAACTGAAAATGTGACACTGCGCTAAATAGCGACTGTACACCTACAAACATGTGTGTTTGTGTAAATGTGCTTGTGCACTTACTGACGGCGGGGGGGATTCTCTGCCAATGAGTGGCGTGTTCTCGCACCGAGGGGTCTGAAAGTTAGCATTCTGGCTCCTGCGTCACAAACGAGACACCAGTTACTCTGACTCCCTCTTCAAGGGAGGGATTTCCACACCGCGATGCACTAAACTTTACAAATCTGACAGAAAGCTTTGTACTGCAGGGTAGGAGTTGTACGCAAAGCCACTGAGTGATAAATGTAGATCATCGCTTGAGTTGCGTAAAACATTATCTATCATATAGTAAAACTCAATGTACAAGCTGAATTATCTACTTATACTTCTCATGCCATGTAATATTTGATTCTACACGCCGTTCAGGGGCTCTGTATGTAATAACTTTAATCAAGAAGTAAAACCCATGCAGTACTCTATTAGCTAAGGATCTGAAGCCTAAATCGAGCAAAGCCCATGCAGTAATCTAGGCTAGCGAGCCCACGCTATAGGACCTGTGATACCGACACAGTCCTTCAAATGCAGCCCATGCATTAGGATAAGGTTAGCGTGGCTACACTCACATGTACTCAGTGACTGGTGCGTTGCTGACAGTGTGTGCCGCAGCGGGGAGACTAGCCTCGCTGCCGTAGGTGCTGCTGCCACAGCTGTACAGGCTAGGCATGTGTACGCGGTACAGGTTATCGTGCGGCGCTCGCGGGCCGAGTGTGGCCGAAGTCTCATCGCCATCCTCCTCCTCAGACCTTCGGACAAATTAGCACAGGTGAAACACGTGCCCCTGGGTCAGAGGGGAGGGAAAAGGTCTCTCCTCTCACTGAACTTAGTGAAGATCTCTTTAAAAGCATTTTTTCACGCCAGTCCTGAAATGACTCTAAAGCATATTGATGGATAATAGTTTCATGCATTTGTTTTTCCCAGATTGTAGATATTGTAAATATATTAGAGAAATTAAAAAAAAAACTCTTACTTAAGCTAGATTCATTGCATGCTTTATATGAAATGCATGCTTTCAGTTCAAACTGTCAATCAACTCAATATTTACATTTAGTAGAACAAATATTTCAATACCTTTCAGCCAAAAATGTGTTCTTTTTTTTTTTTTTACTGTGTAATATTTTATTAAGGACTATAAAATAATAAAATGGTTGAAATTAAAGTAAAAATATCATAAATACACTACTCTTTAAAAGAAATTTATACTTTCATTCAGCAAAAAAAACAAACATAAATTTCTGTTTCAAATAAATCATTTGAACTTTCTTATTCATTGAGTATGACACTGAATAAATACTGGAGTATAATAGCTACTAAAAATTTAGCTTTGCCATTACAGGAATAAATTCAAAATTTAAAACATGTTTAAATAGAAACCTGTTATTGCAACAATTTAGCTTTTTATATATATAAAATATGAATAATAGTTCACATATAATATAGTGATCATATATTTTTTATTTTAATATTCATATGAAAATAAATATTAAATGAAAGTAATTCATTTAAAACCACTATTGATTTGAGCTCTTTGTGATGTTTACTGGGAAATATAACGCACATCAAGCTCTCCTTGTCCTTAACTCTTGATTTTAACAGGCAATTTTAATATTAACGACTTCTAATGGCTTATTAAATGTTGTGATTAAACTAATAAGGAAATGGTTCATGTGCTAGCTGATGGAAAAACAAAAATCATTGTCAATTTTACACTTATTCTAAAAATGCCCAGATGACTTTGTTTGGAAAATGAGTAGTCTAAACTTAAAGTTGACTTGTGGTCAATTTGGAATGGGGCAGCATCTCCCTTTCATGTATTATGTATTTGCTTCAAAAAATGTGCAAATAAATCAATAAATAAAAGTAAAAACAATTCTACAGCCATGGATGCTAATCAGAAACAAATCAAGGGAACTCAAGAATCTCACAAAATCTACTGTGGATTTCCACTGCATGTCCAATGGATTGTCCTCAGCACCCATTGAACGTTCTCTCAGTGATTTGAGTCATGCATTAAATCAACAAACAACCACTATGAATCGGATTTAAAAGTAAAAAAAGAAGGAGGGGGAACGCAATTCAGAAAAAGCAATAAAAAAAGAAAGAAATAGTGGATCTGTGAAAGTGTAGATTTGGATGCCACTTGTATCAAGATGTCTTTCAAACGTGACCTTTTTCGGACCAGTGCGTAATCGCATCACCAACATGTTTCAATAATGATTATACTCTTCGCAAATGCACATAAGCCTTTCTTGCAGTTGCAAGATAGTCCAAAGGGAGGCAGCATTCCACGGAAATGTCAGTCTGCCTTTTGCACAGAATTTAGAATAGGGTCTCTTTGTTCTTTCCCTGTGCACGAGCGTTACTGCAGACAGATGCTATACCACGAGTCAAATAACAAATACCTCCATCACCATAATTCAAAATAGACTATTTTGCTTTTATATGTAAGCTGCATTTAGATTACCCAAAATTAGTGTGTCTGTCATAATACAGGGCAGTGGGTTTTCCAAATCTATGACACAAAGAGGAATGAACGACAAGACAACAGAAGCTACACACAGTCATGAGAAGATGATTAATATGTGAAAACAGAAGGAGCAGATGTGAAAATAAAAGCGTTAAACACGTGACTGGCAGTCAGTTCTCTTGTCCTTGTCTGTCTACTGGAGCTGCGTTTAACATACCTTGCCCTCAATAACCCACCCCGCTGTTTTTTGGTGCATTTTGACCCTTGCCCTCTCACCTCTTGCTCTGCCAAGTGTGAGGCACACTGCAAACGATGGAGCTAAACATGAGCGCAGTGACGAATGAGAAAAGGACCAGATAAATAAGCCCCTCCACTCCATCATAACACAGTCCGGTCAGAGCCTGCACATAGTCCTGTGAAAAAGAAAAACAAAAATGATGAACAGTCATATATACAAAGTCCTGTTTTGGAAGTCTTTCAACACTCTAGGAAGTGGATAATACAATAGATAATACAAGAATAATCATGGGAGGTAATATATGTGTTCAGTCTTCAGCACTTTTATGGCCCGTTTTGTAATACATTAATAGAGTCAGTAATATTTTCTGAAATCTCTTGAGCTCGCTAAGGCTGTGTTTATTTGATAAAAATCTAGTAATATTGTGCAATATTATTACAATAGAAAATAACGGTTTTGACCTTCATTATATTTCAAAATTATTGTTTGACGCCTTGTTTTAGAATTCAAAAGAACAGCATTTATATATATATATATATATATACACACACATATATTTTACTATGCATTTACCATATTTTTTTTCAAATCTTCAAAATAATTTTCTGTACAGAATTATACTTTTTCTAAACCCAGACTTTCATTTTTAAACATAAAAAAAAAATAAAAAAATTTAATTTAAAAGTGTATTTAAAAACTGATTGTCCCACAGTTGTGGTATAATTTTCACCACACTAAATAATTCTAATAAAGGTTTTGTAAAACAGATATCAGGGGAAGGTGGGTCAGAGGAAACATATTTTAACATGGCTTTTAATAATAATAATAAATTATATAGCAGCTTTAAAGGTTTAATGTTTCATTTTGTAATTACACAGAATTTACTGACACATCAAAAGTTAAGTAATCACAAAAAAAAAGAAGTGCTTATTTTTCATATTAACACATACCATGTGCAGGCTCCGGCAGTCGACCAGGGCAGTGAGGTGGTGGAGACTGACTTCAGTGGAGTTTAACACCATCTGCATCTCCTCCAGGTTACTCTGATAACCAACCCATAGAGAGACAAATAACATAACCAAATAAACATTTACTGAGCACAGGATATGTACAGAGTGCTGAGTTTCTTGTCCAGTACTGAGTGCATCCGCAATCTCGCACCTTAGTCTTGGGAAATTCTCGAATAGCTGAGCGCAAGAGCTCGGAAACATCATCCTGCATCTCCACAAGAGCTTTATGGCTTCCGGAGAGTTTCTGCAAATCAGAGGACCGATTTATAAATCATGAAACAGAACAAAAGAGAGAAAGAGAACAGAGAAAGAGTAATTATGTACCTGCTGAAACGGGTTGGTCTGTCCCTTGCTGCACCTCAGATAATACTGCAGAATATCTAACACAGATAATAACCAATACATATGAATTTCAATAAATACGTTCATTCTTTTGTTCCTTAAAATGTTACATCACATAAGGATAGGTTTCCCAAACACTCCCCTCATCTTGTGCTGATCACTATACACGGATAATTCTTCAGATATTGAAATATTGTTGAAATCGCGCTGCAAAGAAAATAGCCGATGCAAACGAACAAAACTTAGCAGTAAATCTGTTGGAAGCCCTGCATGCATCTGTCTCTCTTGAGTCACTGTGACCGGCTAGTTCATTATTTACTAAGCCAGCTGGCTGAGATTACTGACAATGCCAACTAGCTTATTTTGTTATGATATCAAGTTTCTTTTCTGTGTCTATGTGTGGGCATGAGTGAATGTGTGAGAGATGACTGTAAAGGCGCTGCATGAATCTGAACCCTATTACTAATCGTTCACGTGCATGAAAAAGAGACGAGAGAGAGAATGAGAGAAGCGGCAGTGGAATGACCTCGGGCAGAGGTTTAATGATTAATTAACCTCACAATCTAAATCAGCAAACTCATAGTGAGTGCAGATGGAGAAGATTAAAATAGAACAAAATGATAAACCTCACTGTAAGAAGCCTTTAGCTTTTAGCTTTAAGATATGTTTGAGTGAATTTCAAAAAATTATTGTGTAAACTAATTGTATTTGAGTGATTTTGTGTATTTATTAGTACTGTCAAAAGATTAATCTTTAAGATAAATATGTTATTTATACTTAAAAAAAATTATATATTATATATATATATATCTATTATATTAATATAAATATTTATACATGGAAATATTTTTAATATATGCTGTATGTGTGTGTTTAATTATATACATTAATTAAATGCAGTATACGCACATACATAATGCAAACAAAAACTTTTATTTTGGTCGTGATTAATCACTTGACAGCACTAGACTGTTCATCATTTGCTAAAATTAAATGATATCAAATATTAACATTCATAACCATTCAAAAGTTTGTGGTCTGTAAGATATTTTGTGTTTGAAATAATTTATTTTAATAATTTATTTAATAAAAAAAGAATACAGTAAAAGATAATATTGCAAATATGAATATTAATATGCGTTTTAAAACAGCATTTGTTCCTGTCATGGTACAGCTGAATTTTGAATCGTTGATGAATGGGAAAAAAATCATTTAAAACTGCTTTATTAAAATCTTTACTGTCGCTTCAGATATTTAGTATTCGTTTCTTATTCTAAAAACCCCAAACTTTTGAAGAGAAGTGTATTATGTGTCAGCAAAATGAATATGCAGGAGGAAGTAAATACACAGATGTAAAAATATTTACAAGATTTATTGGCCTGCTTCCAGCAGTGAAGCGTAAGTGTGTATGCAAGTGTGAATAAGTGCTGATTGTGAAAGTGTCGTGTATGGACTGAGAGGGTCATGAATTGTATCCCCTGTGGGAACTAATTAGCAATGACATTCAAGAAAGCCAAGGTCTGAGAGCAGGATACAAAACCTGCTTTGTACATAAACACCCTTTAAGAAAGCCTCCTCTGCATCGCAATGCTCCAGGACATTCCAATTGAACGAATGAGAGTGATTGTGAGCATTAGAGTACGGATTGGGCCGGTATTTTTTTTTTCTGTCCGAGCCCAGCCTCCGTCCGACAGAGCAGTAACCGAACCCGACCCGAGCTCGACAGGCATTAAGATATTCATGTCCAAGCCCGATCCCAGCCCGACACAGTTAAAATCTATTTTTTTCCTCATACTAATGACACATGCACTTTTTTGTGTGGAAAGCCCGCTTTTATTAAGCAACTGCAGGAAGGCAGTCGGAAATGTCAACAGATGAGAGCATCAGCGCACACGGGGCAAAAAGCGTAGTTTATAACACATGCGCACAACCGAGCCCGAGCATCCTTTCTAAACATCTGTCCGAACCCGGCCGGGCCGGTCGTGTACCGTCGGGCTCGGGTCGGGTATCCATCCTCTAGAGAGCATACTCACTGGGGAGAATTGAGTTCAAGTCATTGATAATGCGTTGAATTATTAGTATGAGCCTTGTCGCAAGCATCTAAATACCCAGTGAACCCTGCACAAACAAACTCAGCTTGACTTAGGGACACATACCTTGGTTGATAACAGCATTCTCACGTGTCAGTTTGGTGATGTAAGAGTCAGGGGCAACACAAAAATCACTGGCAGTCTGAGGAAGAGAACACATGTACATTTAAACTGACTTTTTCCACTTTTTCTTTATAAACAAAGTTATCTAAAATGCTCACTTCAAACTACAACTTCAGGAGTTTGTGGTCAGTTAGATTTTAAAGGAATTAATATATCTCAGACTCATTCAATACATCAAAAGTGACTGAAAAGGCTTTCACATTGTAACAAAAAAATAGCACCAAATCGGAATTTTAAAATGATTTTTAAAGGACAATGTGACACTGATACGGAAGCCCATTTCCGCCACTGAATAAAAAATTAAAAAAGGTTATTGCGAATTTTTATCTCACGTTTCTGACTTTTTTTCTCAGAATTGCAAGATATAAACTCGCATTTCGGAGTTATGAAGTCGAAATTGCGTAATATAAAGTTAATAATTCTCAGAACACAGTCTTTTTTATCCGCTCAAAATTGGACTTCATAACTCGTAATTGTGACTATATCACACATTTGTGACATTATTTCATGAAATTCTGAATTTTTATCTCCCAATTGCAAGTTTATGTCTTGCAATTCTGAGAAAAAAAGTCTGAATTGTGAGATAAAAAGATGCAATAACCTTTTTTTATTTTTTTATTCAGTGGCGAAAACGGGAAAACACTGAAGACTGGACTAATGATGCTGAAAATTCAGCATTGCGTCACAAAACTTAATTACATTTTAAAATATATTAAAATAGAAAGCAGTTATTTTACATTCTAATAATATTTCACAATATTACCACTGATTAATGTAGCCTTGGTGAACATTATAGACTTTTTTAAACCAGCTTTTGAACAGTAGTGTATATGGGTCAACGATGACGATATGCTCATAGAGAGCGCATTAAATGTAAGCAAAGTGTCTACTTTTTAAGATTTTAGATACGTTTTTGAAGAATAAAATGTTGTAATTTGTTTGAAATAATGTTACATTCATTCAGTTTAACACAATATTTACGTTAAAAATGTAAATGACATGCTTATTCTGACTTGTACATACTAAAATATATAAAAGAATAAGGAAGCATGTTCAATCTTGTTTTAAATTAGTAAAAAATTCCTACCGACGATGTGCAAAACCATAGTGGCTGAATTGAAAAAATGTAAAATGACAACGAATTAATATTTGAGGTGAAAGTAATTAGCCTTTTAATACGTCATACATTGATTTTTGTTGCAAATACAGTATGCTTGACGAGATTATTACACTGAATGCAATTAAATTAAACAGAAACACATTGGCTTAAAAATAAAGATAATTAAAGCTGTTTCTGCTAATCTTCTCACCACAGCAACAGAAAACTCCAGCCCAAGTGAAGCCCAGCTGATCACCAGCGTCAGCACACCTAGCAAACAAACACTGAAGAGAGAAAGAAATGATTCATTACCACAGAAAAGTATTTGCTCTCATGCCTCAGTATAAAAACTGTTTAAAAAATTTGTTTATTTTGATTCTATTCTACAAAAACGGCTGTCATTTTACTCCTTTAATGGTGGGACAATTCTACTGAGAGCAAAGCTGAAATGTTTCTGTGTTGTTGATGGATATTTTCTTTTTAAACTTATTTAACTCGTGGTGAGTAACCCAGTTTGAAAACATCTTTGGAGATTCAAACATCCTCCCACTGACCAAATGTGCTTCTAGATACACATGCGCCCTAAAACACTAATATCAACACAAACAAACATCGCATGTACACAACATGCAGCAGAAGGAGTGAAAAAGTGAGTCAGAGTGAATCAAGGGGAGATCTTCACCATCCCTAGTAGACGAAATAGGTTTAGTTTTGCCTGAATCCTTCTCTCCTCTGCCAACTCCTCTCTCTGATTCGTGCTCTGTCTCTCTCTCTCTCTCTCACACCATTTCTAAAGGCTTTCAGAGAATGGATCTCAATTTTGCATAGTTACAGGCTAAAAATAGGCATTTTCTCACAACAATTTCCAACCTGGAAATTTCCAGACTAAAACTTTAATCTCAGGTAGTGCATTTTCACCCGAGGCACCTCCAGCAATCCACCAGGAAAACAAGTCTGTTTTGTTGAAATGTTCCCTGAAATATCACATGATCTTGCATTTAAACATTCTGACATTCAAAGTCAATTCAACTGAACAAATTCTACTGTGTTCAGAGTTTAATTGTCATATCACATATCAAACCGTCCCGCTGAATTCATAAAACTGTATTTTATAATGCTTTTATTTCAGTAGTATTTACATACTAATACAGTATTTATTAATACTTTAAATGATCTTTTTAATATAAATTTCCATTACAATATTGTTTGATTTTTTTAATCATTTTTTTTATTATATTCCTATTTAGCATTCATTTTATTTCACGTTTTGGTAATTGTAGTACTTCAACTATTCAAACTATTTTTATTTGTTTTTTTACAATTCTCATCTAAGCTTAAATTCATTAAATCATCAAATATTTTAATTTAATTCAGCTTTATTTCAATCATGAAAAAACATTTTCAATTATTTTAGATAACTCTTAAAAGACAACAACACAGCTCATAAAAACTTAAATATTCTGTAATATTTGGTAAAATGGTGTAATTTTGACCAGAAATTTTTTATATATATATATATATATATATATATACATATATATATATACACACATATATATATACATATATACATACATATATATATATATATGCACTAAATGAAATTTAAATGTATGAAAAAATTCTGTCTATACATATATTCTGGCCAATAGTAGTATATTGTTTCTTAAAAGTACAGAAAAAGTTTCTTTAGGAAATAAATGATGTTAGTGGCTATTGTGTATGATATAAATTAAAAACATGTGTTAATAATTTCTGCGCTTACCTGATCAAAATGCTTCTTGAGTTGCGTATGAGACCAACCAAAACGAGCAGGCAGATTACAACATCAAAGAGCAACAGACCCAGATAACCCAACCACCTACAAAACACACATACACATGATCTCTTCCAGATGCCTGGAAATGTCTTTCCAAAAGTAGTAACAAGCCTGGACTTAATTATTGAGAAACTCTATTTACTTATTTGGACATTGAGTCATTCGTATATCAAAATCAAGTCATGTCAGACAAAAACCCAACAGGATTTCAGAAACCAGGACTATTTGGGTAACACATCTGAAACAGATTTAGCCATTGCAGAGCATGGTGACTATAGACCAAACGTCTTTATTACCTGTACCAGTCATACTGCTCAGTGAGGGATGCCAGGTGATCCAGAAAGAAGTCTGTTCTGCTCCAGAAAGGCACCTCCACCATCAGATTGATCAGCTCGTCCAGCTGACCCTGCAGTTTCTGGACGATGGACAGGTAGTCTGTATGCTTGGAGTACACAGTCTCCAGCTGCACCAAACCCTCCTGCACGGTTTCATTCAGACTGCTGGTGCTCTCTGATACCTAAAACAAGCACATACTTTAGACTCAATGAATCAGAAACTGAATCTTACTGTCAGCTTATAATGTAGGTTATCATAAGTGATATAGTGTTTTGCCAGAGGTGCAAGTAGGCTAATTTGCCTACATTATATAGGAAAATTGAAGTGACAGAAAAACAACAACAAAAAACGAATGAAGACGTCAACAACAATAGACGGCGAATTGATAAGCGCTTTTGTGAGGGGGTGAAGAAACAATGGACAAAGCCTGCGTTTACTCACGCTACAGTATCAAAAAGAGGATGCTTTGAAAGGCTATGCATTCAGCTGTTTGTGGCAACGTGAAATACACTTTGATCTTTATTGCTATTCAGCTGAAGATGATTTTACAGTTTTGGAAGGCCGGAATTGTTGTGACGTTTCTATAAATGATTTTTAGATCAACTTTACTTTCCATTTCGGCTCTCGCTAAATTAAAACTAGGATGACTTCTCAGACTTTTTGATACACATAATTGCTTTCTACAAGAAGACCTAACCAGCCAACCAAAACAATTAAACCCTCAACATTATGAATGCATCAATATTTATTGACCCTGTGTGCTGGCGGTTTTAGCTATGGCCGTGAGGTGCTGTGGAGTATTTGGCAACCGAAGTAGAGTGTTTATTCAAGTTAAAGTGTTCAGCAAAGGGCACCGAACTCTAGCCGCAGCAGTGAGGAGTTCAGTAGAGACAGTGGTACATTTTTGGCACCACGGTACTTTAGTATTGGAATGCCGTGCAACCCTATTAGTTAGGGTTGTAAAAGAGCTAGCAACAGAGGTAAAGTGCTTGAAAAAAGTGTTTAGGACTAGCAAAGGAAGGGGAGTTAATTGTGGTTTTAAAACCTTGATAGCTCAGAACAAACAAAAACATCAATGACTCACCAGTTTATCGATGCCTGCCACTGTTTGGTTAGCATGGCGCAAGGAATATGTCAGTCGTGTCATGCCATCGCACGTTTCGCCGTTTCCATAGAAACCGACTGCAATGCCAGCACTGCGGGAAGGTGATCAAAACAAGAGTTAGCTCATGGGAATGTGGCAGACTCTTTTATATAGACTGTAAATTAACACTCATGCACAAGGGATGTTTTTATTCTGAAACGAGTACAAAGAGTACAAAAACACAAAACTGCCTATGTTAGCAGAGCAGAACTTTGTCGAAAGTGTTTTTTTTTTACTTTTACACAAACAATAAAAAACACAAATATATACCCAAAATTTATACTGCATGTGTGTGTGTGTGTGCTTATACTATATACATTATATACACAGTAGACACATATATTATGTAAACAAAAAAATAATTTTGGATGCAATTAATCATGATAAATCACTTGACAGCACTAATATCTATCTATCTATCTATCTATCTATCTATCTATCTATAAATTCAAATAAATAGAAAAACATTTAAAATGTTAATAATATTTAATGATATTTTTGTTTTACTAAATTTATGATCAAACAATTAATGTATAAATGGTAAGCAAGAGAACATTCACTCCATTTAAACACTTTATAAAGCTGACATTTACACTTTTGGACACTTGTTATTACAGTACTACCTGTATACAGTATATATATATATATATATATATATATATATATATATATATGTGGTGTGTAACGATAAGTCTTATCTAATCTAACCG
>JAUMHG010000033.1:12329952-12342860 GCA_032359395.1 Enteromius anoplus | reverse complement strand
CCGCTTCCTCCGGGGGGCACGCGGGGACCAGGCTGGGCTCCGAGCATCTGTTAACCCTAGCCTCCTAGAGGGTTAAAGCTCCTAGGGCTCAGAGACCGCCGGGCTCCCTACCTGTCCCCCGGAAAGTTCGCCAAACAAGCTAATTTATCGCAGAGGAAGTGGGAACTAGTGAAATGAATAAAAACAGTGAAATGCAAACTTAGAATAAAAATTTAAAAGCAAAAAAGACCTAAAGGAGGGAGTTTCTACAATTATACTAGGTCTGCATGTTTTTTTGTTTTTGTTTTTTGCTAGGTTTTGATCATGTTGATCCTTTAGAGGCATATTTTTCAAATCTGAAACAGTAGGCTTTACAGGAATAAATTACATTTTAATGTCTTTCAAATGCATATAGCTAAGCATTTATATCCTGAGCTAGTGTTTCTCCAATTGAACCATGTACTAATAAACAAAAATTACATTAGATACACATATCATTTGAGATTACTTGTTTTACTGCTGAATAAAGAAAGAAAGAACGAGCCCCTCCCAGATTTTAAAACATGGCGCAAAAGTAAAGCAACACTTTAATTTTTTTTTTTAAATTAATGAGTAATGCAATTAGTTACTCTTTTTTTAGGGAGTAATGCAACATTGCAATGCATTGGGCTACTTTTGAAAGTAACGTTCCTCAATACTGGCTACAGTAATACGCAGAAAAATGTGGTGCCATTTGTCTGGCAGCAAATCTGGCATTTATTTACTTACTAGGAGAAGGTGGTGGTCTGCCTGAAACTTTCTTTTTTCTTGATTTCTAAAAAGAAATCCAGCAAAGAGACACATATAGTGCCATTTGAGACATTGATTTAAAGATTTAAGTTATCTTTAGTAATCACTCCACTCACCTTGTCAGTGTCAGACAGGTTACAGCTGCTACAGACACTGTCCTCTGCCTTGAAAAGAAATATATATATATATATATAATCAATTTATATCTATATTTATATTTATCAATTTATATTTATATAAAAAATACTACTAAGTACCAATACACGTCAATATAACAGATGGTTCTAAATGATATTCACATGATATGGTATTTGCAATAACTTTCTGCAAGACGTGGTAACCCCAGGCATAGTACATCTTCAAAATTCATGGTATATATTGTGGTGTTATTGTTAATGTTACATTCCAGAACATGTATTAAAAAACTGTTAATGTAACGTTACTTACCAGATCCTCTACCTCCTCTTCAGTGATAAGTTCTTCAGCTACTACAGACATTATAGCTTTTGTGATGGCTTGTTTTTATTTTATCACCTTTTACAGATCATAATACCTTCTCATACATCATCACGGAGGTAACGTTACGACCTTTAATGTCCGAAAAGGTTATTATAATGCTGCATCATGAAATCTTATTTTTCTCATGTCAAAGAGTCGCATCAATCCTAACATTAAACAGCATAAAAGAGCGTTGACATGGATAGGGGGTCTTAAGAAGTTCCCAAGATGCAGCAGCTGTTTCCTGATGTCGCCGTTAAGAGAAGCAGCAGAACCTACGTCGATATGGTGTGTAAACGCTACGGGGTAAACGCAGTAGTATTGCTCGGCGTCGTTTCGCGTCTTTCTTCGCTGCTCGGGTGTAATGTGCATTATTGTCGTCTAGCAACAGAGAATGTTTCACATGACAATAGTCGACAGAGGAAACGTGCTCGTGCGCGTCAGCTCTGCGCAACGCGTGCGCACACCGTGATTGCGCACTCCTATTTGAAATGCAGAAATTCAAATTAATTGAAATTTAAAATATAGAGTGCATTCGTGAATTCTTAAACTACCACTTTGGTTCTTTCTATCTTTTCTTATTTTTTTGATAGAAGTGCCATTTATGTCCAAATGTAGCCTATTTGAAGCTCAAAAAAACTAACATTTTATACATTAGGCTAGCCTTTTGTATGCCCTTAATGCATAAATCAGATATAATTGATAGAGTTATATAATAAACATTTATACATAGATAGATACTGTTTTGTTAATTTTAGATACTCATTTATTACTTTTTGACCTTTTTTATTGCTTTGGTGGTGTAATTATTCTGTGTTTTACACATACTTACAATTCTTCGGCAATAAAGTATCTGACCAACAAAATGATCAAATTAAAAAAGAAAGGATTGCAGATGCTCCAAGATTTCAGTGATTGTCATTAAAATTATACTTTACATTACCCACACATGATGAATGAGATGGACCTCTCGTTGATGGATTTGGTGTGGGGATTACTTGAGTGTATTAAAAGCCACCTGTTACAATCTCTCCAAAAATGTATCTAAAACTATGATTATTTATTCAAATAAGAGGCTATTCCGTCAATGAAATTGTAACGGCGTTGTATGAATGTGTGACCTGACTCACCCTCTCTGCTTGAGTCTAGTTATCAAGCAGCTCTATTGCAAAGCTTTTAAAGTCTGTTCAAATACCCTAAATCTTCCGCAAGGCCACTCTCATTATTATAACCCAGTTACATAAGCTTTAATTCCAGCTTGCTTTCCAAGAGGCTGTGATGGTTTTTTTAAAAGAGGTCCTATCCTCTTAAGGTGATTAATGGTGATATGTGTGTGTTGAGGGATGCAAAGAAGGGGAGGGAAAGAGCAACGTGAGAGATAGAGATAGAGAGAGGGAGATGAGACTGAGATCTGATCAGCTGGTGTTACAGCCACAGTCAGACGTTAAGCTTGGAAAGGGCAGTCGAGTGCGAACCAAGGTCTATTCGGGATACTGAAGATTCAGCTTCATGCACATCGGCAATCTTGTAAGTAAATCTTAAAATCACTTCACTCACATTTTTGCGTGAGCTTGTGCATTTAATGAAGAGAAGAGTTATTTTGCATGTGAATTTATGTTTTACATGTACAACAGAGTACTATAGATACCGTATTTCACATGATAGCCTATTGCTTCTTTAATGCTTAATTGGAGACTTCTCCAAAATCTTAAGTGTAAAGACATATATTTATATTTCAAGACATACATTGACTACACTGCTTTGCTTCAGGAGAAGTGAGGAAGCTGCCTTTTTGTAATGTATAAGAGCATTAAAAACAATGTTGATCATTCTTTGGCATAGATGTGGGTTGTAATAACAATTTTTCTCATCTTTGTTTCACAGGCCTGTTCATGTCAGTGTTCAGTCAAAACTTGAGGATCACCTGAAATCACCTGTTGCCCCAGTGACAAGGTAACAAATCCTATTTTTAAAAAGAGCTTACAGACCCTATAATTACACACCGAAACATGAGAGACAGACAGCATAGATGTATTTACATGTAAGATACCAATGTAGAGTAAACACTGAATCATTTAGAAATACAACAAATATACATAAATTATGTTAAAAGATGGCAAATGGCAAAATCACAACTCTTGCCTTACATGCATTTATCAGTAAGCATTCTGCACAATAAATACAAATCATATCTCTGTTATTTATACACAAAAAAGAGCCATGCTCACTCATTTGAAGCACTGAAGTGAAATGGGTCACTTTGTTCTACAGAAGATTAAAACGCTTCTGTTAAACCATATTGGGGAGGATTCTAAATCCATCACAATATTGTCTGTATGTTTTTTTAGTGATTTGTATGAGCGTTATATAATACAAAATGGATATTGAATTTTCAGTTCATCAACCACAGTTATTTCAAATCATCCTCTAATGTCCGGAGTAAAAATAAATGACTATAGACTCTTTGTTTTTGGTGGGATCTGACCCTCAATATTTATTTAAATAAGTTTATATCACATGTTTGGGGTTGGTATGATATTTTGAAAGACGTCTCATATGCACACTAGAGCTGCATTCATTTTTATATTGTAAAAACAGTAATATTGTTGTATTTTAAAAATCGAATTTATTCCTCTGTTGGAAACCTTGACTTTTCAGCATCATGACTCGGTGTCACACGATCCATCAGAAATAATTGTAATGCTTATTCGCTGCTCAAGAAACATTTCCTATTATTGTGATTTTTTTTAAATCAAGCATCATTAAACAATAGCGTGTTTTGTGTACTGTTTGGCTAACTGTGCACAAATAGCCAGTCTGGGTGGAGCAAAATGAACCTTAAAAATGATGCTACTAGAGTTTTCCACTGAGCTTTTCAACTATTTGACCCTCCTGAAAGCCGCTGAATAATTTGAACACTGTTAATTAAACCTGTGCATTTGTTGTCAGGTGCGAAAATGCATCTGGGTCAGCAAAACCCTGTGGTGGATGGACTATCCTTAAAGGAGCTGGGCGACAGTGTGCTGGTGGAGGCAGAGCCTCGAAGGAAAGGACTGCCATTTCTCAAACATGTGGAGTACCGTATTGTTAGCAAGGTAAACTCAATTTCTACTGATATATACCATTCTATATGCCCTACACCATTTTAACTACTTCATTGCTTTTATATAGTGTTTCCAGATCCCAGTTCAGCGCAGATACAGTGATTTTGAGGTGTTCCATGGTCTGCTGCTGCAAAAGTTCATCTACAGGATGGTCCCACCTCTGCCCCCCAAACGCATCCTGAAAGGAGGTGATAACAATGAGTTTGTGTCTTAAATCTACACTCTTGTGTAACTAAAACTCTTGTTTTTTTTTCTCTCTCCATCCATTTTTAGTATTGAACTCAATGTCAGACCGAGAGTTCAATGATAGCCGCCGTCGTGGTCTACAGAGGTTTATGACCTTGGTGATTAGACATCCAGTCCTGGCAGGAGATGAGCTGGTCAACATCTTTCTGTCAGCAAGCGGCGCGGTAAGCCCACGAACCAGCAGATGGCAGTATAATCAATTCAGATTTTGCCCAAACAAGATAGTTGTGGGATAAAATAGGGGTTCATCAAATTTGATATTTTTTGTATGTTACAGGAGGTTCAAAATATGATGCGTGATGCATATAAAAAGACAGGTGATGAGTTTCTGACCTCCCAAATGGCCTTGCATGGCAAGGTGGGTAAAAGCTAACATGAAGTTAAAATAGTATTATATTCTTTGAAAAACCATGTACATGTCATATATTTTAAAGAACCACTTTTAGCAGTGTGTCATCACAGTACACACTAAATGAATATTGCTTTTCATTTTTAAGGTGTACCTACCTGAGGACATACAGACCCAGGCTGCCGCTAATCGAGAGGTCATTGCAAATATCCACAGCAGTTTCAATAAACTCAGAGATGTAGCGGAGCGCATGGCTCAGCGTTCACGGGAGAACTCAACAGATCTGCTCATGTTTGGCAAAGACCTGAGGTGAACATTACAGACTGCACTGAACTGAACATAAGTAAAATATGGTAATAGTTATAATATTTAAATTCAATTGAAACAGAAATGACTAAATATGGATTTTAATTAATTGATTTGAATATAAATAATAAGTATAAATATGTATATAATGGGTAAACAGGAATGATATAAAAAAATCTAAATGTAATAAACGCACATCAGTATGACAACATGTAAAAATTAATATTAACATTAATTTATGAATTATTAAATATTTATAATAAAAAACAAATAAGACAAGTGTCTATTTTTCTATCAATGTTTAGATATTTTTGTGGTACATGGGGTGGTTTGTAACATTTATATATAGTATATGAATATGCATATTTTATAATCATTTATATTCATATTCGTATTTATTCATATTTTAAATTTATTTTTCATATTTTAACTTTAAGTAGAAATTTAGATATTTCATTTTTGTTTATTATTGTTTTTGAAGTTAAACTGAATGAAATGTAGAAAAGTGTCGCTTTTCATGTTTAGTTTTAGTGTATTTAAAGAACAAAAATTTCAAGTCACAAACATTTTTTTAATGATTTTAATTGAAGGTGAACAATAACAGGACACTTATTACCTGACTCTTCAACAGTGAACTGGGCTCAGACACATCAGATTTGCCGATCAATGCTACAATGAGCAAAGCATGGAAAACACAGAGGAAGTCACTTGTAGAGCTGTCAGGAGAATTTGGTCTTCTCGCCGACAAAGCTGCACACCAGGTCTTAAAACATGATCATTACTGAGCATTAGTCTAATCATAAACACCACTACAAAAACGACTGCAGTTATGTAGGTCACCAAACTGCACTTAACGTATGAAAAAAAAAAGCAATGTGGTTGAAAAGAAATTTAAGTCAGTATTTCAAACCACTTGTTGCACACCAGGGGAGCAGAGAAGAGGATGAGGTGGTGGAGAAACTGAACCTTCTTCTCGAACAGCTGCAGTCATACAAAGTGAGTGTCTGTACAAAACGTTTTAGATTCATTTTTGACACAAAATTGTTTTAATGGATGTCAAAAGGGGCAGGTCCAGCTGCAGCTGGGGCAATAGGAGTTTGGTCATATTTTGCTCAGCATGTATGAGTGAACTCATTTTTAAGGACTGTCATTTTGCACTTTACAAATTAGACTGCAGTGACGTTCAGGTGCTAATTTTGGATGTATATGTGTGTAGGACTTGTGTGACCGTCATGACAGTGGGGTGTTACTAGAGCATCAGAGAGCACTTGAAAAGCGAAGCGGGCCTGTGGCTACACACTTGAAGTACCAGAACAGTACTGAGCAACCAGAGTCTCGACTGTCACAGGTAAAACATACAGTATAGCAAACTACACAGAACCAAACTACACAGGCAGACATACTGCCAAAGTGCAGTGTCCACAAAAAAAACATTATAGTAATTCTGCAGGGTTTACATATTCACAGCCTAGAAATATATATTTTTTTAAAGTATTAGATACAGTACATATCTTCTATAGAAAGAAAAGAAAAAAGGTGTTTTAGGGTAGGCCAACATTTCTGTATAAATGACAACAATACACCAAAAACTTTTGTTGTTTTTAAAAATGAATAAACTAACCTTTAAATGGTCATTTCCAGGCATGAAAATTGGAATGTAATATATATTCTATTCTATAATACATGCAATTCTTGAACCGCTCAAAATGCTTCAAAAAATCAAAGATGATTTGCACAGAAAATCTTTGCTTTTAAAAACATAAAAGGCAGGTGAGTTTAATAAAGAACTCAATGTTTAGAGACAAGTTTTTATAAACCTGTACATTTTACCTGAGTGCAGCATGAGGACTCACTACCCAATCTCATGTAAGTGCATATCAATATAAGGAGTTTCTGTTTCTATTTGGCATACAATTTATATGCAGAAATTGACATCCATTTGACACGCATTGGTTAAGATTTGGTGTATGGAATTGGTGCATATCATACGCACTCCAAAGTCAATTTCTTTGTATAAATAGCATGCCAAATAGAATCAGAGTCTCGTGGCATCGATACGGATTATGCAAGATGCTGCAAAATAACGAGACACAAATGCAACTTTAAGTTCAACTACCGCTCACTTAAACTATAGAAAAGCTGCTCAGTGCAGTTGCATTAACAATAAAACAATAAAACATTAAAAATCGTTAATGCAACTGAACAGCCCCTTTGCGAATTTGTCTGATTTTCAAAAATACCAACTTTGTCATCAAGAATGACTGGAAAGGTCATGTAAAGTCATGAAAATTCAACAGAGAAATAAACACACACACAGGGACCAGCAACCAGTGTAACAATGTAACCTACAGAAAGCATAAAATCCTCATCACTGACAGATGAACTGAATATTATTCCATGTCATCCTACAGCAGGAGAACACAATTATCACCATGGAGATGAGGAGCTATTTCTCCCTTTTGTGTCTGCATCAAGAAACACAGCTGGTCTTCACCTACCTGCCCCTTGTGACTTCAATACTTGGGACATTTGTCCATTCACAAATACAAGGACACAAAGAGGTGTGTTTCTAATAACTGTATAACTTCACGCGTTCGATAACAATATAGTAATCGATCCCGTACATATGTAATTCATACATATTTTACGCGGGGGCTAATTCGCACAGATTCGTATGATGTACAACTCGTACAATTTCATAACATTTTTGCAAAATCGTACAGATTTTACGAGTTGAATTTGTTTGAATGACCTACACCTAATCCCGCCTCTAATTCCGTCCCTAATCCTATCCGTCACTGGGGTTTAGACAAATTGTACCAAAGCGTACAGGTGATGTTTTACAAATTTGTATGAATTAGCACAAATTTATCACCTCATACAAATACGTACGAATTGTTCATGAGACTGTGTTGAGTATTCAGTTATATTCATAGAGCCACCAGCTGGCAGCAGGAAGTTTGGCACATATGGCATATTCCTCCTGTTTACCACTTTAAAAGCATTTTGCCCAAGATTCACTGTTTTCCTAATGCCATCAGGTAGCGGTGAACCCAGGTGCAAGGGACCTTTAATTATTATTTATGCATTCATTCCCCAGATGGGTGATGTGTGGGGTGACCTTCATCCAAAACTGAAGGACCTATTTGAAAGTGCTAATGAAGTTTCCATTCGCTCTTCTTCTCAAACACACACCTCCAGAGGACAGACGACCTGTGCTGTCATTGGCCCCGCATAACCAGGACAGCAAATATGAGGGAAATTCCCAGCCTTTTCTCAAATACCCAATGTATTGTTTTATGATGTGTTTTCCTTCCCTTGACGGTTTAACACCTTTTTTCATGATATGTAAATACAAAGAACATAGTGACCCCAAAATATGTTTGAACGCAGGAAACACAAGGAAGCATTTCATTAGATACTAAGAATGCATGTATGCTAACAAATAATATAACATATTATTTGTTATCAGTTTTTTGCACATATTTTTATTCAGGATTATTATACTCTAAACTTTAAGATTAAATCTTATGCATTTTAAATTAACTAATCTTACTTGGTACCAAGGCAACATTTTTAACTTGATCTATTTTCAACTTAATTTATGCTATACAGATGTATTTAAAATGACAAAAAAACAACTAAATTTTATTATTAATTCAAAGTATTAATAAAAACTATAATAGTACCTAAATGATACTAAAATGATAATGATTCTTTTTTTCAGCCAACTTACCTTTTTTTATTTTTTTATTAAATAAAGTTGGTTTGATAATTCTTTGTAAAACAATGATATTCAGACATTTATAATACCACCTAAGTGTCCAAATACATTTTGAGGCCACTGAATATCAAAATATATAATTTTTTTTAAATGTTGTAGACCCTTTGAGACATCACTTTTGTCTTTTTCATTTATTTCTCATTTTCATATTCTTTTAATATGTTTTGATGCAGTATATAATTATATATTCAAATAAATAATCCCAAATCTTCCAAAATCTGAGGTCAGTCTCTTTTTTCAGTTAACCCAAAGTAATTTGGGCAGGAATTTACATAATATTCAAAGATTACATGTGTTATCTTTAAGTTATAAGGCCACAATTTGATTCTGGATGACAAGGTTCATCAGAAATGACCCATTTGGAGAAATTCAAAGAAAGACCAAGATTATTCTGGAAAAATATTTTTCAAGCAAAACTAGCTGATTTAATGTCGAGAAAGCGCTGGACCTCGAAAAAACTATATCCACATGCATCACACATACACACCAAAAAAGACCAATAGGTTTTATACAAATGGCAGTGTAGAATTTAATAGTTCTAGATGTCAGGTATGATACGACACCAGTCCTGAGAAGGTATGTCAGTGGATGGACTTTTTCACTAGAGGAAGCTATGTAGATATTACAGATTGTGAAGTTAAAATTTGATAAAAATGTCTTGTTTTTTAGATTTTGCTTCACAAGACATTAACCGATGGACTTGAGTAATGTGGATTATTGTGATGTTTTATCAGTTGTTTGGAAAATCTCTAAATCTTTTCCTATATATAAAGAAATACATTTATAACAATTTTTATTTAAATTATTCCTTTAAGCTTGCAGCTACTCAGTGCTTCATCAACAGAACCCTTTATGCCAAATGCTTTATCCATGGTGGGGGGATTTTTTTTTTAAATTATTATTATTTTAAGAAATAAATGTGCTTTGTACAGATAATTGCACAGAACTATTGTTAATCTAAAAAAGAAGAAAATTAAACTTGAACCATTTGATGTGAATTAAATAAAACAGCAGTAAAGTTAAGATGAAATAATTAGTCATTTCTATAATTTTGACCAGTGTTGAATCAGTTGTGGTTGTGTGTACATTTTTTATCAAATCTTCTATATTACGAATCTCCTTTCCAATTGAATAAAACTCTTTAGCTATAAATTATAGTCTCTAAATGTAACAAATACACAGAATGTTTGGTTAAGCCACGACACATCAAAACTACTTTTATTTAATTCCAAATCGAATCATTTTTCAAATTAAATAAGTTTATTATAACTATATAACAATAGAATAACTGAATCAAACTTGTGACTGCAAGGGAGAAAACATGGGTAGTGTTATCTCCAAATATACAAGGTTTAAAAACACAAACATCCTTTTTTTAGAGAATGAAAAGTACATTTTAATGGCCATGTGTCAACTTATAACTTTATTGTCAACTAAAGTGAGTGCTCTTCCTCTTGGAAAACCATGGATACAGTAGAACATGCACACATATGGGAATAACAGAAGAGGAGTTTAAGTTCACAGCTTTGCAAAAGGGACCATAAAGATCCTCATCAAGAAGGAAACAAATATGTGTGATGGAGCAGTCATAGGTAAAACGGTGCTTCCCATTTGAGCTTTACTGCCAATGCTGCAGTATGTCATGACCACGCCCCCGACTCATGCCATTGGTTGGGATTCTCCAACAAATAGAGCAGTGTTTTTGATCGTGCCAGAGAGTAAAAGGTTTATTTTGTCTCTGTGTATTTCGACGGGCAAGGAGAATGAAATTTAAGGTCAAAAGTGACATTTCTGCTTTAAAGAACTGCATCAAAATAAAACATCCTATATAAAGGACATTTGAGTGGGATTTTGTTTTCTACACATTTAGGAATGATATTATCTGAGACTAATTCCCATCTCCGAATAGAAGCATTGCCTCGTCGTGACAGAAATAACGGCATACAAATACACACGAAAGCAAAACAAATGAATAAACGATGTGACGTAGAATGTGCATGTGTGTGATAAACAGATTGCACAGTTCTGATATGGTGCACAGTCCTTAATTACATTGTATGATTATCATTATCAGATCATTTAATACCCCATTTGGAATATTAACTGAACATAGACACCTAAGGCAAAATCAACAGCTCGTTTAAGAGCCGTCATGTGAGCCAATTTGAAGATGATGCTTATTAAGGTAGTTTACATTGGCCTGCTTGAAACCACTGTAAAGATTCCCGGTGGCACTAAAGGTAAGCATGAGAGCAGAGGCAGAAAGCTGAACCGAACGTGGTGGATATCAGCAAACGGCCAACAAAACCGATTCATTGGACAATGCTTGGTTCATTTTGAGATTATCACTATCAGTCCACAACTAAAGCCACTTAAATGTTTTATTATTTGTATTCCCCTGCATCAGGTCCAAAATGTAACAAAAGCCTAGTTAAAGAATAAGAAGAGTTTTCTCATTTCAATTCCATGTGGTATTTAACATATACAGAGCATTTTCAAAATTAGATCAAATTTGTGTTTTTTGTTGTTGTTTATGCACATGACCGAAATGACTATTAGTCACCTGATGCACAAGTGTAGATCCAAGATCTAGGACTTACTTGTTTCATGCACTTTTTTACAGCTGCATGTACTGCATGGAAGCTATGGGAGAATGGTCACAACTAGTAACAGACTGATGTATCAATGAGGCCAATTCATTTGTTCGACATTTGGTCATTTTGAAGCTATTGGTACTAGCTACTGGCACTCCCATTATCCGTATTGTAAGTGTTAATGCTTCCTTGTATCAGTGCAAAAAATCCACTGACAGCTTTGTCAAAAGACATTTTCTGTTTTAAAAATTCAAATTATACAGTGGAGTTCATAAGTCTGAGGCGACACATAAAATGTAGGATTCTACATTGCAACTTAGAAATCGAAATAAACAATGCTTTACAACAATAAAAACATTCAAAAATGAAGCATATCAGATTTCTACAATGTAAAAATGAGTTTTTGAAAATGGTTTCTACACCATTTTTTGTGTAGTTTACTAATCAAATAAGCAAATCTTTTGATATAGGCAAAACAAATACTATAAAATTCTAATATTCTGTTATTTTTCAATTCAGCCTTTACTCAGATTGTTATGCTGATCCAATGACGTATATTTAAAATTAGTACTGAATTAGAAATACACAAAACAGAAGCACTTTCCTTAGTGTTGCCAGACTTTTGGACCCCACTGTATTTGTAAGCTATACAATTTTTATCAGCATTTGCCCATCAGCCATCAACCCATTTCAGGCTGACCACTAGGTCATTGGTACTCCTTTCTTTATGTTCATTTATCTCACCCCACTGTACAAAACAAGTGCACCAAATTTGTTCAGCCAAACGATCTAACATACAAACAGGAGGTTAGCGATTAAAAATAAAGGTGAATGTTTATATTGTGCTTTAAAAGAAATACACATTTCATATTCAGTACAGATGAAAAATAATAACAATAAAAACATTATATATGCATTCAAGTGGTATTTCTATGGCTTTTTGTACAATACAACCTTAGTGAAAATATACATCTACACATAATTCAAGTACAAATGTACAAAATTCTTTAAACTCATACCCTTTTCTTTAATTATGATACAGTTTAATACAGTTCATAAATACAGTTGAACATTCATACGTTTAGCATTCTGATTGGCAGCTGATGGGAAGTGGGAGTGGTTTTAAGTCAAGATGGTTCCTCCTCCTCACTGTTGGCACTCCGAAAACAAACCTGGAAATAATGACGAGCACAATAACAATATATCAGATGTAGAAATTACAATATGAAAAAAATTAATTGTGTATGTAATATACCGTA
>JAUMHG010000033.1:12305439-12322526 GCA_032359395.1 Enteromius anoplus | reverse complement strand
TTCAAGTTAGTTTGGTTCATTTGCCGCCCTGTTACCATAATGGAGAAAGGTGTCTAGGGGAGGGAGTTGTTCATAAGTGCTGTAGTCTGGAGAGTATACTAATGTGCAATAGTTACAATGTAAAGCACATTGAATTCCTGACTAGAACCGTTGTGGTCATTGGCCTGCACGGATCTAGTTAATTAAGCAGGTAGCAGCATGTACTGTGTTATACATAGATGATGGGCTTATAAGGATGGTATAGAGCGCTCTCTGGTGGACAAACTATGGAATGTAATACTCAGAGCACGATTAAAGGGCATTTCGTCCGTTTTTATTTTAATTTTGAAATATTCATTTATCAGCCAAAAAGAACGCTGATACCGATATATCGGAAAATGCTTAATATTGGCCGATAATATCGGCATTCCGACATATCGGTCGGGCTCTAATGTAAACACTGTAAAATGTGCATGCGTTGAGATACACACACCTGTAGACGATCCTCTCTCGGTTAAGGTCCTCTAAGCCACAGCAGATCTCTGCTGCATAAAAGATTGCACGCTGTTCATCAAAGCCTGAGTTTCCCATGTTATAGATATGGAACTTTAAGTCACCACCGTTCATTATAGTCAACACCAAACATAGAGCGTCCTTAGTCTCATATGCATATGCCAAACTGACCTAGGAAGGAAAAAGAGAGACAAAGAGGTGCATTGTTATCCATTCATGATACATGAAACTTAGTGGTGCATGCCAAACAGTCAAATAGTAGCTCATGAGAATGTTTTTTCAGGTGTGAACACTTCCACAGAAATCATCCGGTTGACTGGCACCTGTAGTACACAGAAACACATTTCAAAACTCCACAGGGTTATGCCTGTGGAAACAGACTAAACTATACGGTCCAAACCGGACACATATGATTTTAGCCATCACAGCATCTTTTACAAGCATAGAGACTAATAGAGTAACCACACACCTCTACTCAACAATAACACCAATTAAAGCATCACTCATTTCTATCCAACAGGACTAACTCAAGTTTCATAGCTAGTATTTAGTATTCTTAAACCTGACTTTGTGGAAATGATGGTGATGTTTGACCTTTAGCAAACCACAAAGGCTACATCGCATAGTACGCAGCCTATTATCATTCAACACCAGCATGTCCTCTGTGATCTGTGAGTGACGCGTGAAGAGAACCACTGCAGAAGCTGAAAACCGCTGTTAAGGAGGGGTTCTTACCCTTTAGCGGTTACACCCAACATTGTGGGTGTTTAGGTTTCAGAAGCAGACAGATGTGGGAAAGGGCTGTGAACTCAAACAAGAGGCTGATGTTACTGTGGGAACCTGCAGCTCATATGAGGACTATCGAACGACCCTTCGCATCATTATGTGAAACATAACGCCAGTGGGAGTGCTTACAAAATAAATCAGTCCACCCATTTATTATGTCAGCATTGGTGATTTTAAAATCTGAAACAAATAAATGACTCTGGAGTATGTATATAGACAGACAGATAGACATATGTGTGTGTGTATATGTATATATACACTGCCCTCCAAAATTTTGGAAACGCCCGAAAAAAAGGGGGGTTTTGGACAATAATGGCATGAATCCATTTTAATTTGTGCTAATTTGGCACTGGTAAGGTACAACACAAACTAGGGAACCATATTTTATTACACAAACAGTTTGTACATAGAAAATACTTTACACCATTAGCAGCTATTACAGCTGTGCATAATCTGGGCATCCGAGCGGTCAGTTTATTCAAACATTGACTTGATATATTACTCCTAACCTCCTGAAGGATTGCCCAAAGATGATTCACACTGGCTGGACACTTCTTATGGACATCGTAGGTCCAGTGCCTCCCATAGTACCTCAGCTTTTCATTATGTATTAAATATGAAAATTTTTATTGCTGGTCTTTAATGATAATGTCACGTTTCTTTAATGTACTAAACCACACTTAGCCAGGGGCGTTTCCAAAATTTTGCAGGGCAGTTTATTTATATTATATATTAAGGATTGTGTGACACTGAAGACTAAAGTAGTGATGCTGAAAATTCATCTGTTATCAAAGGAATTAATTATATTTTAAAATATAGTAAAACAGAAAACATCTTTTGTATGTATTTTGCTGTATATGATAACGAAAGAAAAAGTGCCTGAGCATAGTACAAAATATAAAACATTATACCAACTTCAAACACAACATGTAAGTCAAGAGCTATCAAAAGTAACTATACAAAGACATATATTTGCACCAGTTGTCTATTTAGTTAGTTTACAAATTAATAGTAAGGTGAAGACAAAGTCAGAGAAACAATGAAAAGAAAGTGCAAACTGTTTCCCATCAAACATAGCACATATTAGTCACAGCATTATGTCACTTTATGCTGCTAAGAGATTACGTGTCATCCCCAACTTTTAAACATGAGTCTGTTTATACATACTAAAAGAACTCTGGGGCTGGAGTCTGAGTGTGCGCGCATGTGTGTGTGTGGGTTTAGGGTTTAGACCACTTGACTCCGCTCTCTAACGCTGCTGTTTGGTCAGCGTTGCTAGGAAACAGAGATGTTCTCATTTGTGAAGTAGTTCATAAGGCGCAATCGCTCCTGCCTGTAGCATGAATGCACAGACACACACATTTACTCACACATGCATGCTCTTGCACACAGACAAACACACACGCATGGTCTTTCTTTTAAATTTAGATGCATATTACATGCCTAAAAGACATTTGCACACAGCTGCAATGCTGAGCACAGCTAACCTGTGTGTGTATGTGGCTGCGTGTGTGTGAGCTTGTGTGTTAGTGTGTGGGTGGGTGGACAGAGGCTCAGGTGCTCTACAGCTGTAGTGGAATGAATCAGAGGTCGACTGCAGGCACTGTATGCTACGTCTGTACACATGTTCTCTTTTAAAATCCATTGTTTTAAAGGTTCTAGAACGTTAACAAATTCTAACTGATAATGTAAAAAAGGGCTGGAGTAATGGCTGCTAAAAATTAAGCTTTGCCACCACACAAATAAATATGATTTTAAAACATATTTTAAAAAAACAACAACAACAACAAAAAAAAACGTTTTTTAATGTGTATAATTTTACTGTGTTTTTGACCAAATGCTATGGCTGTGTGTCTATTTTTTTTATCTTTAGATTGATTCAAATCCCAAAAGAAAAAGTCATTTAAAGGAATGGTGAGCTCAAAATGTTTTGTTTATAAAAAAAATTATAATTATATATAAAAAAAAAAACTTTGCAGAATGTCCTGGCCATTCGTCTCAATTCAGTTAAAGTAAATGGGAACTGAAGCTGCAAATCTCCAATAACGGCCCAAAAAGCATGATAAAATGGGTCCAAATGATTTGTACACTATGTTATTAGACCACTGAGACCATTCAATATCTTTTGTGTAAAACACAGACCAGAATTTGAATAATTAGTCATTGTAAATCTATATACTAGGAATACTAGGAATGTGTGCTCTGCGTTTAACCCATCCAAGTACACACACAGCAATGAGAAGTGAACAACCACACACACACAGCAGTGGGCAGTCCTGCTGCCTGTTGGGGGAACGGTGCCTTGCTCAAGGGTCTCACCTCAGTCGTGGTATTGAAGGTGGAGAGAGCGCTGGATATTCACTCCCACCACCTACAATCCCTGCCGGACCTGGGACTCGGACCCATGACCTTTGGGTTACAGGTCCGACTCTCTATACATTAGGCCATGAGTGTAAACTAACTAAAACTAAAATTCAAGTGGAAACAGAAAATCTAAAAGTTAATCGCCAACTGAAAATACTGAAAATAAACCTTTAATAGTGTATAAACCATACTAAAGTGTAAAGAGTTCACGCAGTTAAAAGAGAAATCCCACTGAAAAATCATTTTTCTGACTGGTTTGGATCAAAACTTCAGCCACCTTGTTCAGCCAAGATGTTTTTACATGGAGAAAGTGAGTGGGAAAAATACTCCAATAACCTAATTGCAATCTATTGAAAGCATAAATGAGAACCATACAATGAGGCAGTATCCCTTGATTCCCTTGTTTTTTGTTTGAAAATTCGCACAGTAGCACAACTCGTACCAGAACATTAACATTAAAAGTGGTATTAATGAAAACAACGAGAGGAACATATGAACAAATCAGGGATGTGTTTTCACTATAAAGTGTGTTGTGACTATTTCAAGGCTGTAATATGACTGCTTGGTGATATATGCTTTGTTTGAATATTTGTTTCCATAGCAAATATTAAATATATATTTTTAAGGTTGATAATTCACAGCCATATAGCTGCATCTCTCTATGATTTAGCTAGTGAGGAGGTACTGAAATATTCAATTCATAGCAATTCGTTATGAACTAGTGCTAAGTACTTTAATGTTTGCCTGAAATATTTGTAATATTTTCCCTCCATTGAGAACCTCACAGAAACTGAATCACAGAGAGTGGAGTCAAATGTCTGTTGCACAAATAATACAGACAAGACCAGCATGCAACTGAGACGACGGGTTAAGGTAAAAGTAAAAATGAGGAATAAAAAGAAAGTAGTACTTACTACAAAACTACTGTTAACTTTTTCTAAAATGCGTTTTTCATTTAATGCCATTGCTTCACCTTTTCTTTTCTTCACCCGTTTCTTCTCCAGCTTTTTACAGGCGTACATCTTACCAGTGGCACGAACCTGGCAGGCACAAACCTAGTGGAAAGAATCAGGAAGCAATTAGTGGAATAAGTGCTTTAGTGCAAGCATTGTTCATTTCTGTGTAGCAGTTTTTCAACTAGCAGAAAAATAA
This sequence comes from Enteromius anoplus, assembly GCA_032359395.1. Taxonomy (NCBI): domain Eukaryota; kingdom Metazoa; phylum Chordata; class Actinopteri; order Cypriniformes; family Cyprinidae; genus Enteromius; species Enteromius anoplus. Next base: position 12,317,732 of record JAUMHG010000033.1, on the reverse strand, counting down.
CTGCACAGTCCTGTTGTGTGTCATAAAAACTGCACTGACAATAACTACAAAATAAAAGACTTGCTTAGAATAGTCGATTTTGAAATCTACAACACTATATATACTGATAAAATATGTCAAATACAGTAAGGAAATTACCCACCTCACCAAATCCGCCCTTGCCCAATACCCTGTAGTGTCTAAAAGTGTTTTTGGTAACTGGTTGCCTGCAAATAAAATACAGTTCAAGTCAATTCAGTGTGTACAATTCAATAATATCAAAAACTTCAGGGCAATGTAGTTTTTTTGTTTTGTTTGTTTGTTTTAAAATATTGCCGTTGCAAATGAAGACAATTTTATTAAAACTAACATTCGTTGTGTGTAGGTAATGTTAAAACAGTGGATGTTATATAATCCATCATAACAGAAAAATTGATCATAAAATCAGAAAAGTTATTAGAAATGCTACTCACCTCTCCAACCACTTCCACTGAAGAAAACGGGAAAAGTACATTGTCTCCTGATATGCTGAGAATGGCTCTCCACTTAAATATTCACGAACTATCCTGAAAAAAAATGAAGGAATGCTTGAGGATGGTGTAGAGATCATACAAATGCCATGGTACATGAATATGATAAGTATACAGTATGTATATCAAAATACCAAATAGTCTCTTCCACCATCATTGCACCATAGTACTGCCATCATACTTGGTTTGCTACAAGCTGTTTATTGTTGTCTTTTAAGAAGCTAAATTAAAGACAAGCTACTCGTCATAAATAAATCAATTTAATATTATAACGATATAAAATAATTCAAAACAGAAATAAATGAAGGATTTATTTTGTTAAAAAATAAGATTGACTACCATGCAAGAATTTCAAAAAAAATATAAATAAATAAATAAATAATAAATAATACAAATAAAATTGAGGTCCTTATATGCCACGAAAAATGTGATTCATTTTGTAGCATCTCTATTTGTTTAGATGCAGCTCTTCAAACAAAAATGACAACAATTTAATATTATAACGATATAAAAGAATTCCAAACAGAAATAAATGAAAAATTTATTTTGTTAAAAAATAAGATTGAATATCATGCAAGAATTTCTAAAAAATAAATAAATAGATAATAAAAATAAAATTGAGGTGCTTATATGCCACGAAAAATGTCATTAATTTTGTAGCATCTCTATTTGTTGGTTGCAGCTCTTCAAACAAGAATGATGACGTCTCATGCAACTGATGCCATCTTACCCTCTAATGTCACACACGCTATCACACTCCAGTACATAAACGCACACAGTGCCCATAGAGATTTAACAGGAAGGGTTAAAGCACTCCGCCTCACCCCCTCTTAAACAGAAAGGAAGCCTAAACTAAACAGAACTAAAAGACTGACTGAGGCAAAACACAAACATGCAAAACACTGTTTAGATTCAAAGTCACGTGTTTACTTTACTCGGACAAACTGTATGACTAAAGCCAACGGCTCATTCTATAACTCTAAGTCTTCACACTAATACCAAACTGAGATCCATAAACATAGTTTAGGGATGAGGGTGCGAAGGCAAGGCTTTATACACGATCTCCGCCTCCCTAATTTCCTAATTATCCTATCAGGTTCTTCGTCTCGCCCTATAAATAACCAGAGCTCTCTTCCTTCCTCATACTCGATCGCAGTATCCCTCCGCCTCCCCTTTTCCTCCTCCTTTCTTTCAGGGGGGCACTCAGGGTTAGGAATCGGCCGTCCGCCTCTTCCCTCTCCCGAACCCTTAGGGCTATTTACCCTAGGGCTCTGCAGCCTAACCCTGAGTCTCATCCCCAAGCAGATCGCCAAACAAGCTTGCTTCATTATATATGCCGAATAAATTTAAAAAAATGTATTATTCAGTAACAGGTTTTTCAGACCATGAGCAGAAAGACGAAGCATATCGAAATTTTGTTGTGACGCTAGAATTTCACAGCCTAAGAAATTGTAGCGCTCAACAGAGAACAGCACTATTAAGCATTATGTGAGGAAAGTAAATGGTCTGTTTTAGAATATGAAATGAACTGGCTTGCTTTAAAGTAAATTTATTATTACTTGGTACACTCCTGGAACAGTTCTTTACAGGGACTCTGTTCCAGTTTCTGTCTGCATTCTCCAACCACATCCTGAGCGATCTCTGGTAGATGAGCTGCCGACTACAGTATGGGAAGGAGGGAGAGAAAACAGGATGAGTAGTTGATATGGTGCAATTTAAAAAAAAAAAGAGAGACAGGAGTTTTAAGTTCAATCATTAATTCAGTAGTTCTTTCAATGTGCACATGCATGTAGGAGCGTGCGAGAACAATTGCATGCAAGCAAATATTGAATATTTACCCCATTATTAAAATATGTGTCTAAAATATTTAATCCAAAGTCTCTCCTCTTCTCATCCGGAGCCACTTGGTACATTGCCTGAATAAGCACACACACCAATAATGCTGAAATTAGAGATGAAATCACAGAATTCAGCAAGGAATCTTTGATTCCGATGAAGAACCTTTAACGTTCATATAACGTTGTGGTTGCAAAATGTTCTTCAGTAAGAAAAAAAGTGTTTCTTTTAAGAACTGTTCACTAAAAGGTTGAAGGTGAGAGAACAATTCCATTTTTGACGTGGAGATGGTTGTATGTTTGTGTCAGTCTGGGACAAAAAAAAAAAGAGAGAGGTTGCAGTCATACCACAGAATCCAGGAACTCTATGCACCGCCGTAATTTGGGCTGCGTGTCACAGAACTGCCGAAACAACTGACGACCAATTGGCTGCTTCTCACAAAGGCTAGTGTAATCCCTCTCTGAGATAAACAAGAGAGACAGAAAGAGGGTTAAACCAATCAGCGTCATACGATGACAATTTTTGAAGGATCGTATAATTAAATATTAAATTGACCTTTTGTGCAATGAAATGCAGTGATGTTAAAGAATGAGTTGAAAGAACTAGTTGGTTTCCGGTATCCTCCCATTAATTTTCCCCATATGTTTAATAAGTCATGAACCAAACAGCTGGAAGGTGAATCATAACATAATAAATCTAATTTAAAGCAACATTTTTGAAAATCCGAAGAAAAGATCAATTGACAAGACTTTACAGTAACTGCAAAATATGAGGGATCATGTGAAATGTATGTTATTTGCTTTTGCAAAATGCACTATTACAAAAGGCTCCGACGCTCCAGAAGGAATAGCGATTCATTAAGAGCCAGGGTGTAAACTTATGAACAAAGAGAAGATGTGAACATTTTTCTTACTGTAGCACTGCTTCAGAAGCTATAGAAATTACCTGCATGTTTCCCAAAAAAAATTATATTTAAAAGTTCAATTTATATCAAGGCTCTTAATGCATCATGTTTCCTTCTGAAGCGTCAGTGAGCATTGAGCCTATGAGTATATGAGAATAACTGCATATGAGTCCATCAGTTGTCCTCAGTGTGAAAAGATGGATCTCAAAATTATAAAATCATTGTAAAAAAAGAGTTCACATTGTTTAAAAAGGCATACCATTAGATACTTTTAATGCAACGTTAGATAAGAATTCCTCGACATATCTAACAAGTTTCAAAACATGAAATGTGTGCCTGTGTTTAGAAATAAAGTCACCTGACATACAATTGTACCACATTCATGAAATGTCCCAGAGACGGTGGAAAATCAGGTGAAAAAGCTAATTCAAGCACAAAGTCCCCGACTAACATTTTTGTGGACCTTAGCGGAAAAAAATAAAATGCTTTAAATGCATGATATGACCCCTTTAATAAAATATTTCCTCCATGCTCACACAAAGTGCAAAACTCAGCATACAGTCACGACACTAAATCACAGTGATGGTGAGCAGAGCTCAAGCTGAGCCCTGTGCTGCAGGACTCTCTGGAACCCTACGGGCCTGATGGATTCTGGGCCAAGAGGAAACGGCCTCAGCCGGGACTTCCTCACTGAGCCAAGGTCTACAGCTGTGTGACGCAAACACACACACATCAGAATAAATGTTTAACTGACAGCAACACTCTAAACAATATAAGGCCTTTGATGAGGAATACACTAGCAAGAATGTTTTATTTAGTGAGTCACAAAAGAAACCAACCCTTTTGAGGAACCAAATTATCATTATTTTTAAAAATATGTACTCCTTTTAAGGTACACAAGGTGCAAACTTTTTGTGAAATTAATTAATTATGGGTGAGGGTTAACCCTAGCCCTAACCTAACCTAACCCTATATATAAATATATATAATATACATAATGTTACAAAATGTTTATATGTCAACCAGATGGAATCCACTTAAATAACAACAAATCGCACCAAACAGAGAGGATATTACTTGCAAACTTTCACTAAAGCCACTCAAAAAACCCACTGTGGTTGGAGGGTATCCAGTCCCTGCACGACTAGAACTGTTTGTCTGTATACAAATACAAACAAACTGGTATTTTTAATACCTTGAAACTAGGGCTGACAGTTTAGTGCAATTAATTATATTAAAAAAATATATATAAAATGCGTTAAACAATTAATAAACACAATTAATCATGCCCCCTGACCCCTGATCTAAATTCAGTTTGGAGAGATTTTCCAACCATTAAAGCAATTCAAGCTTGAAGTAGCATGTTTTTGCGAGTCCAGATGCGGATTTTCTGAATGCTCTCTTTCATATATCCATCTTACCAATAGTTCGTCTAAGTTCCTCACAGAAGGTGACATGAGGCAGTTTGAGCATCTCCTTCCATTTCTTGCTCCGCCCGTTCCGTTTCCTTCCTCCTCCTAGAGAGATGGTGAGAAATTATTCAGACAAACTCAAATTAAAAGGACCACACCACTTTTTTTTGGAAATAGGCTCATTCTCCTACTCCCCCAGAGTTTAAAATGTTGAGTGTTAGCGTTTTTGAATCCATTCAGCTGATCTCAGGATCTGCCAATAGCACTTTAGCATAGATCATTGAATCGGATTAGACCGTTAGCAACTCGTTTAAAAATGACCAAAGACCTTCAATATTTTTCCTATTTAAACCTCTTCTGTTGTTATATTGTGTACTAAGTCCGGCGGAAAATGAAAAGTTGTGGTTTACTAGGCCGATATGACTAGGAACTATACTATCATTCCGGCGTAATAATCAAGGAAGTTAGTTGCCGTACCATGGCCGCAGCAGGCGCAGTGATATCATCAGCCTAGAAAACTGCAGCTCTTCATTTTCCGCCAGGCTTAGCGCACAACGTAACTACAGAAGAGTCAAGTGTTAAATAAATCAGGAAAAAACATTTGGTCAATTTTAAACGAGATGCTAATGGTCTAATCCGATTCAATGATCTATGCTAAGCTATGCTAAAAGTGCTATCACCAGACCCGGTGATAGGGTTGCCACCCGTCCCTTAAAATACGGAATCGTCCCATATTTGAGAATTAAATTGGGTGTCCCGTTTTGAATCAACAAGGGACGGGTTTTGTCCCGTATTTATTTATTTATTTTTTTAAAGCAGCATCTCATGCAAATCATCCCACGCACATTTTATGAACATGCCTACTTTCCAGTGTTGCCAACTTAATGACTTTGTCGCTATATTTAGCGACTTTTCAGACCCCTTTGGAAATTTTTCAAAAAAAACAAAAAAAACGATTAGTGACTTCTAGTGACCAACCTCAGCGAGTCTCTGGCAGTGCCACATGAGCGTGCGCACATCTCTCTCTATGTCTGTTCTGTTCAGCGCGCAACTGAGAGGAACAGGGCTTTCAGTTATGTTGCTTCCAATTCGATTTTACATGCATTTATAGCCAATCTTGTGTGTACTTGGTTTCATCAGACAAAGGCTCGATTATAAATAAGTATATTTAAATATATAAGTAAATATGAATTTTGTAAAGCAGAGCTAGTTTAATAATGACGTGCATTTCAGTCACTATTCCATATTCATTCTGTTTTTCTGACAACAGAAACCATTAAATACATCAGTGAAAACAGTTAGATTGAGAATTTGGGTGCATTAAATTACATTATGTGACCACAGAGAAGCAAAATAATATGACGCACTTGTAATGAATATGCAAATTGACGTATGACATCATCTAGCGACTTTGCATGCATGGGTGTCCCTTATTTTGACTCGTTGAAGGTGGCAACCCTACCCGGTGATCTGTTGAATAAATTCAAAGACGGTAAAACGTTTTAACTCTGGGGGAGTGAAGTGTTCCTTTAAAATTGACACTATGCCTCTTTACTATTATTGGTCAGTCTATATCTGTGGTTAAAACAAATAGATGCAGCATTTTGATTATTTCATGTGAGTATGAAAAAAAGACAATCATATAAAACATCCATACATTAAAAAAAAAAGAACAAAGCCCCGTCACAAAGGCAAGAAACACAAGTTTTCCAGAATTCCTTTCTTCAGTCTCCAATCTCTCATTATTTTTCATTATCAATCAAACAACAAACATTCCTCTATACATCTGGCACTCAATGCTATTAATCCCAAAAGAGCATTGCCTTTGGAGAGATCATGACAGCTGGCAAAGTGTAACTCTTGTACGGTTATTTGAAATAATCAGACCTTGTTTTCACATAATTGTTTAACGCAAAACATGCAAGCAGCATACAAGAGCGTAATCAAAAGCTTGCCGTCTTGAGGCCAAAAGCATTCCCGGGAAAACAGTTTTCCTCAAAACAGAGGAATGAGAAGAGTTTATCCTCGGGGATTTACTGTAATTTGGGGGACTGCGAATTCCAGCAACCTTACAGACGGCCTTACAAGTCACGCTCTTGAAAAAACACACAGACTGAGAACTGCTGGCCTCTGAAACTACCCTTGAGCGGTCAAATACATTTGGGGTAAGACGTAGGTGATTAATCTGCATCTTATTGTTTCTTATGAAATCCATTGCAATGCCTTTTGCAATGAAGCCTGTCAGTGATTCTATCTGAGAGAGCGGTTGTTGGTCTATGTGCAAAAACATGCATGCAAATGTCTTTGGTTGTTGTATCCCATCTAACCTCACTAATCTTCAACTGGTGTCTCATACTATAAGTGTTCAGTTGAAAACATATTTTTTTTAACTACATTTACATCCATTAAATATATTGTGTTTGCTAATTTAGTGGCATTGCGGTCTACATCTAATATAAACAACAGTCTCTCCTAATTCTAGTTAAGATCTAACATGTTAATTCACACTGCACAGATGCACATAGTACAATATGTTCATTCTCGCATTTGATTATACATTGACAACACATCACTCTCTCAATAATACTATTGCAATAACATGCACACACGCACAACCACTGAGCAGTTTGACCACTCAAACCCGCGCACATGATATACTTTGTGCAGTCTATGGTAGAAGTACAGAAATTAGCGATCGCTGAAGTGAAACAAAGAAACTGACGCTAATGTGCCGTGAGTCAAAGGTCTGTCTCTGCAAGTCATGCATATAAGCAATTTTGGAACAGTTAACGTAAAGCTACACTAACATATTTTCTGTATTTAGATAATGGCACAACAAGATAAACAGCAAGATGACTGGCTGAAAACGAGAAAATCAGATAAACACTTTCACTGCAAATCAATTTGCCTACAGACACGCAATAATGTCCTCATTATTCGACACAAACAGAAACACACACCTTTGAAGAAACACAAAGATTATGCCGTTTCAGCATTCCTCTAAAATGGATTTGGGAAGTTGACATAAAACACTTTTGAAAAGTTGGCATATCCTGTTGTACCCCATCTAAAAATATTTTAAACAGCATCTTGCTTTTAATAAAAAAGATACTGCGCTTATAGCAATCGTGAGCTCATAATAATTGCAGGATTATGGCAAAAAGGAGTTTAAAAAACAGTGGAAAAACTTACAAGAAATAATGACTTTGTACATTGGTATGAATCATGTATAAAGTTTATTAAAAATAAAAAATAAAAATAAAAATTCTATAAATTAAATAATCTAAATTAAAATATAAATATATGTGAATGTATAAAATAAAATAACAATAAAAAATCTAACTAAAATCTATAATTTATCTAGATTTCTATAATTTTTATAGAAATCTATCAAATAAAAATGTAATTTAAAATATTCAGTTCAATAATCTAAATAATTTTACAAGATCGGATCATTTTTAGCAACCTCAGAAATGCATTTTTACAGCTCTATTTTTGAAAGCCAAGGCCTATGGGAGATAACTGTGCATAACCTGTAACTTGCTCTAACAAAACAAGAACATCAAATAAGAAAACAACAACAGTCTTCTAAAGAAGCAGTGGTTCTCAATCTATTTAAACTACAAGACCAGAAATGTCCAAAAAGATTGCATATTGCAAATTTTTTAAGCATGTTATGATAACCTCTTATCAAGTATCTTAAAATTGGCATGAAATGAAAACACTAGATTTCTATTTTTTTAATAACCTGCTATATAATAATACACTTAGATGTAAGCCACAACATGAAAGAAAGGATCTATTGCTACAGTTTCATCTCAATTTTAAAAATTCCGCTGAGAAAAATGGTCCTAGTTTTATCATTTTATTTTCTCTACTAAACATTTTTCAAAAGTTTTACACAAAATATATAAAAATGGAAGAACAGACCCATCTTGTCCTCCATATTACGTATGAGTAGGGCTGGGCGATATATATCGAAGGATATATTATGCGCATCTCGTCAGTAATGCCGGTTCTTTGATTAGCGGTAAATCTCCGTCAGCTGTTTTTAAATGCAGCGCCAGCTTATAAACAAAGCCGTAGATCACAGACTAGCTACGTGTTGAGTTTCGCGGGTGATTTAATCGCACAGCTTGTCAGTGATCTACGGCTTTATTTATAAGCTGCCGTTTCTTTTCAAAACAGCTAACGGAGATTTACCGCTAATCAAAGAACCGGCTTTACTAACGAGATGTGCATAATATATCGTACGATATATATCGCCCAGCCCTACATCTGAGTGTTCTTGGTTTTTGGATTGGATTTTGAGATATGGGCATTAAAGTGCCCCTATTATGCCTTTTCAAATAAGATCATTCATGCAGTTTGTCATTTAGCTGTATGTCAACATAAACTATCTGCAAAGTTGTGACGCCGACAGTGCACGATAAATAAAGTTATTGTCTATCAAAAAAAAAGAGTCGGCTCACATTCGCCTAAACGAGTCGTGAGCAATTCAAATCTTTTTCTGTTACGGATTAACTAACGTATTTGCATAATATCTGCCCACGTTCTACGTCGCGAAACTGCCCACCCACAAACAGTACAATTTCCACGTGGAGGATATCACGTCAAAGAGACGCTGTATCCTGCGCTGACATTCAGTTATGGCAATGGGCGTTTCATTTTCGACACAGGCTGTAGCGGTAGACCAATCATAAACGACTGCGCCCTCTGACCAATCACAGCAGTGAGGACTCACGGAGAGACGGGGTTTAGACAGACTGCTTCTTCGAACTGCTTCACACGAGTCTTTAACGAATTATTTAGAAAGGGGGTAAAATTAAATCTATTTTTGGAGAAAACTAAAGTGTTTTTTGACCTTGCATACATGTAAACCTGTTTTAAGAGACTTATAAAGCAATATTAGCCACTTTTAAAATGGCATAATAGGGGCACTATTAAGCGGTGGTGGTAGCCATGTTCCTGATATGACGTCCTGCTCTGCAGTTTCATAATTTCATCACATTGCAAATCACCTATTGATCTATTAGTCTTACGGCTTTGCATGATACAAACATGAACGACAATCAAAGGAATTCAAAGTGTGATCGCTCCCTTACTGCAGATATAATACTATGGAAACCAGGGTTTACTGGGCATACCAACGTTATACAGAGAAAAAAAGTGTGCAAAAATGTAAAAAATCTTTCAAAGGTATCGTTTATTTGACCACAGCAAAATTTTATTTCTTTTTTATATGGGCCATCCCAAGAACGGTTGCAATGTATTCATTGTCAAAACTTCAAAATCGGAATATTTTTATTTATTAAAAAAACGCCATCATTTTATTAAAAAATAAATAATAATATTTCTATTGACAAAATATTTGAGTTTGTCTCGTAAAGGATTTCCCTGAAATCAAATATGATCTTGATACAATGTGCCTCAGATGTTATAATGCACCCCCCACCTATGATGTATGTTGTCTCGTTTCACTTCCATTTTTTTAGGCTAAATAAAGAAAGAATATATAAACTGTATTTATACAAAGCAAAATATGCTGGGGCATATATGTAGCAATAGCCAAAAATACATTGTATGGGTCAAAATTATAGATTTTTGTTTTTTGCCAAAAATCCTTAAGATAGTAAATAAAGATCATGTTCCATGAAGGTATTTAGTCAATTTTTTACCGAAAATATATTAAAACTAAATTTTTAATTAGTAATATGCATTGATAAGATCTTCATTTAGACAACTTTAAAGGTGATTTTCTCAGCATTTAGATTTTTCTCTACTCTCAGATTCCAGATTATCATACAGTCGTATCTCGGTCAAATATTGCCCTATACATCCTAATCATACATCAGTGCGAAGCTTATATATTCAGCTTTCAGATCATTTATAAATCTCAATTTGGGAAAATTAACACTTACGACGTTTTGTTGTCCAGGGTCACATATTTGTAATAGACAAGTCTGAAATTACTGTGAATAAAAAAATATATTCTGAACTCCAAACTGAGCAATTCAAGTTTGAAATTTAATTTAAAATTAAAATTTCAATTTAAAAGTGTTACATTCTGTCCATGTATTTGCATTATTGTAAGAGGAAGGTATACGGTGGGAGTAGATGTAGAAATAAAAACATTTATTTTTTATATTTATTTTTACCACAATCCTTCACTGCATTCAGAAGTAGGCATGGTTTGATTAAACAAGTAATTAGGAAAGACCTGTATACATCACTAGAAAATCTGTTTTTATTACAGGATCCTATTATGCTATTTCAATTAAAAATTACGAGGTCCAAAAAAACTAATAATAAATTCAGTCATCCGAGGTGATTTTTAATGTTGCTCCGCTGCGTACTAACTTATGATTCGCCAAAGTTGCGTTGGTGCGGAGTGATACATTTTATTTGATTCATCGCGAAACATGAAAGTAGCGCAGGAACGTTGCCATGGGCAACGGTAAAATATCCGGTTCGACAAAAACACATTTGAGAGCTCAATGCCGCGCTTGCCCAATCAGAACCGAGTGGTCCAATAATACCTAATTTATCACAGATAAGATAGTGGTCCAGCAAGGAGCAAACCGACCTCACTCTTATCACAGTGTACTCCTTTGTGCGCAGATAGAGGGGCAACCTTGCGGCCTACAACTGCAGTTCAACCTCCCTCCCAGGTGAAGAGACGGGGATGGGTGTACACTGCGGTCTCTGCGTTCTGAATCCAGGGAAAAATACACAGTAACCTCCATTAGGGGTCTAACAGAGGCGACCGAGCGTAGTAAGTGCGTACTAGCATACTAAATGAGATGCTATTTATCACAGAGCACTTTTTAAGCCCATTCAAGACTGTATACAGATGTGGCGAATATGTTCCTCAGATCCAATAAGACGCTGAATCCAGCCTCGTCTGTGATAAAGTTAACGCGGGATTCATTAGGACGCGTTCAGCGATAATTGATTGCGCCATTGCGCGTCTCTTACCTTCCCTCGCCTTCAGCAGCACGGTGTTGGCCACGATATTCTCAATCTCCATTGTCAGAAAAAAGATCCCATGCAGTCCCGATACATTTCACTTAGGAGAAAAAAGACGAGGACGCTGTTGGTGGCGGTGAGGATGAGGATGATATTCGGTGATGAGGATGGTTGTGATCGGCGTGAATTTGGCGTTGGCACATTGCAGGTTAATTGTATTTCTCCATATCTCGCTGTTGAACCCCCCACCTTTCCGCTCGCCGTGGACATGTACTCTCTCTCCCTCTTGTTAGCATTCAGAGCTCAGCAGTCCTTCCTGTCTCGAGCAGCACTCGCTTACACCGTCAGCTCTGGAGGAGGAGGGATCATCTTACAACCAGAATGTAACCCAGCAGTCTCGCTCATCAGGGCACTTTGCTGAGAAAACATACATACATGCATGCATAAACACACACACACAAACAACTGTTTGTCAGTCAAACAAAAACGATTTTATTTTACAGAAGGTTTGTTGCCAAGAATCAATACTGCAATATTGTGTGTGTATAATCTAATTCTTATGTTTAAATGCTTGTTGTGAAGTTGAATAGTTGGATTTTTACTGATGTTAGAATATTAAAAATGATCAAACAGCATTAAACAATTGTTATACATTTAGTTAAA
>JAUMHG010000033.1:12272342-12304543 GCA_032359395.1 Enteromius anoplus | reverse complement strand
TATGTATGTATGTATATATATATACAAAGGGGGGCCTCAGCAAACGATGTGCGACATATAATCTTTTTAATTTTAATTTGTTTTGAGCAATTTTGTTTTTATTGAAGAACATACAGTTCTTGAAAGGTGTGGGATTATACAATTAACTTTGGTTAAATATTTTAGGTGACACGCCTAGTAATGCGTTTGCAAACAAGCAGAATTAACATAAGTGCTTGAGGAAATAATTTATGTTATATAAGTTTACTCTAGTTTAAGAAATGTTATTTACATTTATAAGGTTTCTTTGAGGGAGGGGAGGGGAGGGGGGCAATGAACATACTTCACTAATTGTGAACAGTTTGTAGTGAAATTGAATAACTGGATATTGTACTGCCATTAGAAACACTTTTTATTTTTATTTATTTTCTTTGGATACTTTAAAGATCAGCATGGTGAACTACACATAATGACTGTATATAGATCATCGAGACGGGCTGCATGTAGTGGGTTTTGTGATGGAGAGGATCTTTAGTGTGCTTAGTGTAACCACTGTGTTCGGGGTGTTTTGGGGTAAGATGTATATGATATCTGCAGGGTTTTGCTGACTCATCAAGGTGATTGTGGGTGACCTTATTGCAGAACTATAAGGTTTTCCTTGGATTTCCACCGCCCTTGGGGTTATTACAGCCTGCTTCGCTTTACACAAGGACGCACACACATTAGATAGACCTGTCTAGACCACACACTCAACTGTCTGATATTCCAATCAACTATCTGAAACACTATCCCTCAATAAGCTTCCTATGCACAGTATGAGACCTTATGCTAGCTTGTGTTATTTATTGTCTAAAGGTTTCACTGCATGTCATGCACTCAGTGAGAAATAGTTCAATTCATGTAAACCTTTGATCTATTTAAAATTAAAATTGTAGAAAGTAAAGCTCTTCATACACAACATTTTATTTCAGAGTGAATGTGTAATATAATTATTCAATTTTCAATATCAATTCACATCAACAAACCAATGGATTCAGGTTTTAAAGCAAATGAAGACTCTAGAATTGACATAATAAGTCCAAATAAAAGAGCATATACGTGTTTTTATTAAGCAAGTTTTTGTGGGTCACATTATAGGAGTTTATTTATCCCAAAACAAACAAACAAAACAAAAATAATATTATACTGACACATCTGCCAGCATTAATGTAATGTAGTTGGTCATAGTTTCGATATGTATATAATTACAAATGTTACTGACTAAAAATTATAGCTTAAAGTTAATGTCACAACAGGATACTGTTTGTTTCGCAATTGGGTCTAAAGGTTTGGGAGCTTTTATTTTGAAATTACAGCCCTGGCTTTGTGATATGGGTGTGGTGTTGTAAGCTGCTGCTGTACAGTGGCAGTTAAATTGTGATTAATTGAACGCTCAAATTATATGTTAAAGAGATAACAATGAACTTAATACTACAGTCACAAGCACCTGAAAAATTACCCCATGTAGATGCCAGGATTTTGTGTTTATTCCTGAAGTGATACTGCTGCAACTAACAATTACACTGACATTTCTTTTAACACAATTTTAAAGCATAAATAAAAATAAACCATGCATAATATATTCTAGATTATTTTATTATGTATTAAATCACGTATTAAAATAGTATATTGTACTTATTTTACATATATATCATAATAGTTATGTAGATTGTAATAGATATGAGGCTATTATAATTATTGATATTGATTTTAAACCTGATATAATTATTTTTCGAACCCACACGCCGATGCTTTTTTCTTTTTGCCAATTTTTATGGAACCTTTATCTTGAAAAATCGTCTTATGACATAATTCACTTCCGGAAGTGACTCTCCAATCTTTATTTGCAGAGGAGCGCTCGTCCCGTTATTCTCAGTAATTATTTTTTTTATCAAGAATTATTTTGTGTTTTTCGAATAGACAAACTACTGATTTCAGCGAAATAGGCAAAGCCCAGAGTGGCATTGCCTGCCAATCTGTGGAAATGTCATAAATATGGTGTAAAAGGAAAAAGCGAGTTTTCCAGTCGGTGGGCGATTTTTTTTCTCTCCATTAATTGCTCTGTTTTATCAAACGCAAGTATGTCAGGAAAACATTTCAACGTGCACGAAGTGGGCTGTTGCATCAAATACTTCATATTTGGATTTAATATTATATTTTGGGTAAGTTATGCGGTTTTTTCGCCTGGGGTTTGCATTAAAACAACCTCTGGGTGTCTGATACATTAGCTATGCCTCAAAACCTAGTAAGTTGCCTACATAGACAGCATTGTCGAGCGTTTCAAACGCGTTTATGATGGTGCTGTCGAACGTTTTAAATTCACCCATGAAGCCCTAATTTGTGTTGAATGCATCTTTTTTTTTGCATCTTTTAAATGCCTTGATACAAAAACAATTATATGCAAATATTCCAAAGGGTGCTTATTTTGCCCAGAAACTGCAGTTTGAAACTTCCAACATTCCGATGCTCTTTGTGTTACTAAAAATAATGTTCAGACCTTCCAAACACTCTTTTTGCTGATATTAAATAGCTAATAAATTTTAAAAAATACTGTTTAAGCGTATCAAATGCGCATGATGCAGGCAGCCAACTAGGTTTTGAGACACAACCCATGTGTCAGGTGGTTATTGCCATGATAAAAAAAAAAGGTACTTAATCACAAACAGCTAAATGTATAGTGCTTATATTTATAATGTATTATGCTTATGTTAATATACACTTTTTAGCTTCTAGGGGTAGCGTTCCTGTCCGTGGCTCTGTGGGCCTGGAGTGAGAAGGTGAGTGAAGTCCATATTTTTTTACAAACACTTCTTATATGATTCTATTTTAAGTGAGATCTTGGTCTAAATAAAATAAAATCGAGTTATTAGGGGCCAAACATTGAAGGTGCTTATGCTTCTATTGTATCTGTTAGTTTTCTTGTACTTCTTATTATTATTGTGCTTCTTCTTCCGCTGTGGTAGTCTGCGGGAAAGTTGTGAAATTTGGCACACAGAGGCCAGTGTCAATATGAATCAATATTTCAATCTCAATTCTGATCTCGATGACCTAAGTGCACTTGAGCAGTTTCTGCATTTTGATATATATACATTTTGTGTTTCTCATTTCTGAACAGTTTGACCCAAAAATCATAAGTTACATTCAAAGCTGCATACCTAAGCAAGCAATACCCAATTTCCTGTTATCCATTTTGAGCATTGGACTATTTCGCTGTATGTATGTATATTACAAATGCTTTAGCATATTGTTATGAATTTTATAGAACCACTTGTGGGAAACATATTAAATTTGGCACACAGAAAGAGAACAGTTTCATGATCAATCACAATAAATTTGGAGTTTCAAACTCTCTAGTGCCACTAACAGGCTAAATTTGCAGTCATGTTTCTGCTAATAACTTTTGAATCGTAAAGCGTGCTAACAAATTTGACGAAGTTCAAAATTTCAGCAAATATGGACTTGAGCCTATATGCTTAAATGTAGACTGACCAAACTTAGGCTGCGTTCCAGTCTGTTTTTTATGCCCTTCACTTGCAAACTTTACTCCTTTTTTTTTAACTCGGATATACATCATTACGTAGTGCAGCGCCCTTGCAATGGGCTGATTTGGAACGACCTAAGCCCTTGATCACTTAGAATCTGCTACAAAGTTGGTTTATTGTTTATTGTTTACATTTCCCCCCTAGCAAAACTATTTGCTGCAGCATTTTATATGTACATATGTATGCTTAGGCTGTTATAAAAGTAAAAAAAGACGTCATAATCGTGTTGCATTGTGGTCTATAGAGGGGCCTGCAGTGTGTGCACATGAAGCAGACTCACTCGCTTGGTCAAAATCGATATAAATCCATATAAACTTCCCTCGTCCACTTCGTGTAGTGGAACGCACTTCAAAATGGCACCAGGGATTCCCCCGAGGGGAAGAGCTTAGGGACGTTCGGGAGTGCGCGTCTAAAAGTGGAGTGGAACACAGCCTTAGTATGTGCTATAACAAGCAAGACCTAAAGGGCACACAAGTAGTTTTGGCACAGTGCCACCTACTGGTCAAAAGATATTTTTTTTAAAAATGGAACACACCTGAACCAGCTAATCCTGTGTTCTGGGCTGCTTTACTACAGACAGGTGTGATAAAGCAGGGTTGGAACATAGGTCTGCAGGAAGGTAGCTCTTTATAAGCAGGGCTGGAGTAATTAAAACAGCTCCTTAGCTCTTAATTTTACCTCAGTTGTAATTGGCCCCCTAATTGCTATATATAACAGCTATATTTATTCTCAGGTTTGTTCCCGTTTGTATTTCCATCAGGGGGTTCTCTCCAACATATCCTCCATCACAGACCTGGGTGGGTTTGACCCAGTGTGGCTGTTTCTCGTGGTGGGTGGAGTGATGTTCGTGCTCGGCTTCGCGGGATGCATCGGTGCTCTGAGGGAAAACTCCTTTCTACTTAAGTTTGTATGTTATGTTTTCTTTTTACCAGTGAGTTCAAGGAATCAAGCTTTATCAGTGCAGCTGCCATAAATATGTTATGCTCTCAATATTAAAGGGGTCATACAGTGGTACATGCACTTTTTCAAGCTGTTTGGACTGAAATGTGTGTTGGGAGTGTGTGTACACAACCACCCTACAATGATGAAGATCCACAGGTAGTTTTCTTCTCATTTAATAAAGATAAATGAAATCAAGCCATTCTCAAATGCATGTCGGTGTGGCTTCACACCGACAGAGGCCACTCCCACAGTAATTGATTGACAGCAGCATGTCACACAGACTGAACAGGTGTCTTACCTCAGACCCGCCCTGAGTGAGCCGTCATCAAAACCGAGACGCAGAGACAAGCAAGACTCCTAAGAGATTGAGGTGTTTTGTTGTTGAATGTATTAATGAACATAGCATTAGTCATTTACCCCCGACATCTGAGTGACTGAAGACGCGGAGGATTAACGTTAGGCTTGATTCTGAATGTATAGTATAATGTCTTTTAATGAATCTTTGCAAATGGCCTTTCCTAATAATGTGCTAATTGGCAAGTTTCACTATAAATACGGCTAAAAAAAGATCCTCCGAGAGTGCCTCTGAAAAGAGGGGCGGAGTCAGCGGAGCTCGTGAAGATTTAAAAGGGAAAGTACACAGAACAGAGTGATTTCTAAAGAGCTGTTTTCGACAGGGTAAAATGAGCGTTTTTTACACTATCTTTAAGAAATTTTAAAACAAACTATATTACAAACTTTCCATTAAGACCCTAAAGAATCATATTAGCTTGTGTAACACTGGGTGTGTATGACCCCTTTAAGCAAAGCATGAACCTAATTTCTGTGGTTCATGGACTTGCTCCAGCTGATTTAACGCATATATTTAAGTAATTTGTACCTTACAAAATGATACATTCGGGTATGTTAGAAAAAACTGTTTATGGTACTTAAGGAAGACATGTAGTGCTGCAGGAATGATAGTTTTGTATCGTATATGATGTGGTTGAGCTGAATTCATTGCAGAATTTTAATACTTGATTCTTAACCCGAATGTTTGAGGAATACTAATACAATGCTGCTTTGCAAATGCTGTAACCACAGTGCTGCTTATCTCAGTAGTGTGCAGACAGATGTGTATAGAGAGTGCAGGTGGGTTATCAGGTTTCTGAATAGCTGGATATGAGTAACTACGTAGGTAGGTGGGATTGACTAGATTGAATGTGGTTTGAGAGTGTGTGAACTTCCTCTCCCGCAGGTTCTTGTGGTTCGTGTTACTCCTTTCATATATTAGAGAGGATGCTGTAAGAGCTTTGTTAGAATGTTAAGAATGGTATTGCGAAACTTTTACAAGAGGCCCGTTTCCTCTGTAGGCAAATGGAGGCTTTTCGGAAAACATCTGGAAACACCAGATGAACTGTGATGTCAGTCTAGAAGCATTCGTTGTGGTCACCGTGACAAATCGTTGCTCACTGTACTTGTATGATGAATGTTGTGAAAATATGTGACTGTTTTGAGATGGGAATAAGCAGAACTGCATCATTTATAAAAAGTGGGGATTTCTGTGTAAGTGTTTCGAAGGATGTTGGCAGGGTTAGGAATCATACACCAGAAAAAAAATCACTTTGTTTAATCTGCTGTGGGAATTTAACACATTCTTGATTTATTGCAGACCCTTAAAGCTGATGTTATTCGTCATGAGTTGTGTAACCAGAACTCTGCTGTCCTCTTGTGCAGTTTTCCGTTTTTCTGGGAATCATATTTTTCCTGGAGTTGACCGCGGGAGTCTTGGCGTTTGTCTTTAAGGATTGGATTAAAGACCAGCTCAAGTTCTTCATCAACAACAATATAAGAGCATACAGAGATGACATTGACCTACAGAATCTCATCGACTTCACACAAGATTATGTGAGAACACGCTGACACATACATAAATGAACAATCAAGAAGTTTTTTATTTTTATTAATTTTTTTTTTTATTGGTAGTCACAGTTTAATGTGCAAACGTGAGGCTAAATTAGTAATTATGCACTTCTAAAATATTTCTGTGTATTCTACTGGTATAAAAATAATATATGAAAATTGTATATGTGTGTGTTTATATATATATATATATATATATATATATATATATGTATATGTGTGTATATATGTATATGTGTGTATATTTTTATATATGCACATGCATGTGTATACATTTCAGAAAAATAGGTTATATTAAATATATGTATTAATTAAAAAAAAAAATGTATATACAGACATGTAAATGCATCAAGTAGTTTATATAAATATATAAATATACATTAGGCAAACAAAAACTTTTGTCCTGAATGCAATAATAAATATGTAATGTATGTATACATGCAAATATTCATTAGCCATTCAATGGGATATTCATGTTTAGTTCTATTATTATATTATCTAGCTAGCAGCAATATGTTGAAATCTGTAATGGCTTTGAGCTATGGCTTGTTTCGCGCACTGATATTCAATGTATGTCTGTTTCTGCAGTGGGAGTGTTGTGGAGCTTTCGGGCCTGAAGACTGGAATCTGAATATTTACTTTAACTGTACTGACACTAATCTGAGCAGAGAGAAATGTGGCGTTCCCTTTTCCTGTTGCACCAAGGACCCTGCTGTGAGTAAACACAGCATAGACACTCTTAACACGCATGCAGCACACACAGACACGCGTCTTCCAGTCATCTTACTCCCTAGAATGTGTCATTGTCTCCTTCCAGAAGACCTGGGAACATAAACAGGAAGTGACTTAGATCCGGCAGACAGAGCGCACCCACATACAACACAACATCCCACATTAAATCATAGGCTTGAAGTATTATATTAAATAGAGAACGGTTAAGTTATCCAGAGGACTAAATCCTTGCTTTCTTGTTTGGTTTTTCTCAAAAGGAGGATGTGATAAACACACAGTGCGGATATGACATTCGAGCGAAAGATGTAAGTACGCATTTGCCAAAAGAACATTCACCCAAAAAGTATTTTTCGGTTGAACGAAATTGAATTTAAAGATCCTAGTCACTATATTAATTCATAATTTATACGTTTATAAATGAAGTGACTGGGAACTGGTGCTGTCAGTGTCTAAAATGACACAAATCCCCATAAAAGTATCATAAAAATGGTTTATATGCTCTATATTCCAAGTTTTCTGAAGCCGTGCGGTAGCTTACTTGAATGTTTTGTAAGTAGAATTGGTTAATGTTTTGCATATTTGGCTAATGTGTGTTTTTATGTGTAAAGGAAATCGAGCAGAAGATGTTTATACACACAAAAGGATGTGTACCGCAGTTTGAGAAATGGTTGCAGGAGAATTTAACCGTAGTTGCCGGAATCTTCATAGGAATTGCACTTCTGCAGGTGATTGTCACACACATGCACGCTGAACATTTGTTGTTGTGTATGTCCGACTACAAACAGCAGTTCTAAGAGTATGAAGATGCATTTACAGTTTTACGCTATTTATTTTAATTAATTAGTTTATTAATAGACTTTAAAACCTAACAATATTTAATGTTGCATTATTTCTATAATTTTAATATACTTAGAGAGGTTTAAGTTTTTTTCCCCGCAAACACAGCTCTGTGCTTTGTTTTCCTGGCGGACCGAAAATTAACGCTACACTCGCGTCCCCCGGAAATCCGATAAAATTAAACCAATCATTTGATGACTTCGACATTCCTGAAGCGTTTCCAGTTAAGTGTACCAGATGCATCAGACCTTTAGCCAACCTTCCGTGGGCGTGACGTCTGAGGCTGAGACTACACCTACATCTGCACTTTGAGGTTTACGATGAGAGAATTCACGCGAGAGCAGAATTCAGGAAGCGAGAACTGAACCACAAAACTCATTTCAAATCAAAATCAAATTCAAATCTTATTTGTCACATACACGATCGTACAGAGTACAATATGCAGTGAAATGATTTTGTGCGACCACAGACTCATGTGAACTCGTCTCATAGGCCATTGCATTCATAAGCTCTGAATATAAACGCCCTAATATTTATTCGATAATAATACTACCCTAATAAAAAAAATAAAAAATAATAGTCTTGACATTGTTGAAGGCATCAACCACAGATGGTTTCTCTGACTATCATTAACACGCGATACTATCGTTAGGGTTGGGCGATGTCAACCAATTTGGCATCGTACGATGTCTAATATGAAACATCGCCATGAACAATGATATCGTTGTCGCTTTTGCCAGGGGGGGGTAGAGGTGTCACTAAAACACCAAGCCCTGACCCACGACTGACAAAACAGTGTTCGCGCGAGCAGGATGACATATTAAGAAGGTTTGATATGAGCTCGCGGCCCCGCCTCTTCGCATGTACATCGGTTTTACTCTCGCGGAAATTTACCACGCTCGCCAGCATCAGTGGTGCGCTCGCGTATTAATGGCATAGATTTGCCGCCATAGATTAAGTGTGTTTTTCGGGAGCTGGTTGCTGCTGCTGCGGCGGGGCGGGGTGGAGCATCGCGATGCCGGTTCAGCATCGTGATGTCTATCGGCCAATGGCGATGGCATCGTCTATAGACCCAACCCTAACTATCTTCTATCGGCACAACCCTATTAAAGAGATATTTTTACTGTTACAAATGAATCTTTCGAATTCTTTGTTATAATCAAAGGAGACTGGACACAAGGTAATCTATCACACACACTAAGCAACTCAACCATTTTCAACATTGGTTATAAAAAAGGAAATATATTTATTTTATAGTAAGTATTTCACAGTAGTATTGTTTTTATTGGATTTTTGATCAAATAAATGCAATCTCTGTGAGCGTCTAGCTAATTCTCCCCAAACCTTTGTGCGCTAGTGTACAAGCTTTCACACACAGTAGCTTACACTCCATGACATTTTAATAAACAGGGCCCCCAGATACAATAAACCTCTTGATTATTGATTAATATTCGTATTCTATTTCGAGCATTGTTTTAACTGATCTCCAGTGTCTTGTAAGTGTTTTTTCACTTCAAAAACGTCTTTTTACAGGTGAAACACAATCTGCCAAGTGTGGTTTGATTTATAGTTGTTTAGGGCATATAATAGTTGAGAATTGAATTTTGCATTAGATTTAATAATGCCCAGGAAGCCACATGTTAGACACCATGAAGATTAATTCAGTGTTGCTTCATACAAAACATTTTCCCTAATTCTAGATATTTGGGATCTGCCTGGCACAAAATCTTCTGAGTGACATTGAGGCGGTCAGAGAGAGCTGGTAAGGAACATCCCTGATAAAAGAAACACACGGTGCAATAAATAATGCAGTTTCAGTCTAAACTCGTAGTAAGCACACTGGATGAATTCTATTTGGATCTTGTTTCACATCTTACTAACTTCTCTGTTTTTCATCTTCCAGTCTGTTCACCTGAAGCTCTCGAGCCGTTGCGCAGCCAGATCCTCCATTTCTTTGTCAGTGAGTAATAGGGTCGGCACATTGTCATCACAGTATCCTAGCAACCAGTGAGGGATTCCATTCACATACCTCCTTTATATTTCAATATACAGCGGCATCTTCGTGTTTTGCTTTTAATCCTTCAAGTACAAAATGCAACAGCTCAATTATCGACTTTTAGAAACACTTAAAGGAGTAGTTCACCCATAACTGCAAATGTACTCACCGTCAGGCTATCCAGGATGTAGATGAGTTTGTTTCTTCATCAAAAACGGATTTGGAGAACTGTAGCATCACATCACTTTCTCACCAGTGGGTCCTCAGCAGTGAATGGGTGAGAGTCCAAACTGATACAAACATCACAATAATCCACTAGTAATCAACTCTTGTGAAGTAAAAAGTTGCATGTTTTAACTTCCGGACAAGCTTCAAAAGGCATTGATGGAGTCATGACGTTTTTATCAGCTGTTTGAACTCTCATTCTGACAGCACCCATTCACTACCCAGTTTTAAGTGAACTATTCCTTTAAGGCCACTTGCATTCTGTCTGTAACATTTTTTTTGACTGTCTATGTACAGTATGTATCCGTCAGATGAGCGTATTTGACACGCCAAGCATTGCATTTTGCGAGTTAAAATTAATGCACCTAAAAAATGGTTCAGTGTCCATGTTTAGGCAAATGCAAGCAAGCTCTGTGTTTATAGGTTAATATTAGTTCTAAATGAGTCTGTGCACTTTTTTTGCATTTTCTGCACTGTTTGTAGCGAGAAAATATGAATATCTAAAAGATCAAACTTGTTTGTTAATGCTAAGAGTATTATAATTCTATAGGTAGCGAATTACTTGATCAAATTAGGCGAAGTATTTACTACTTGAGGGACATGTGTAGAATTCTGTGGAAGTCAGACCGAGTTTTAGTGAGACCGTAGTAGCCTGCAGAGTGTGTTCAATGACGAGTGACTGTCTGCTTCACACTACAAATGTACATAATCCATCCAGACCGTTTATTTTGCTCACATTGTCAGGTTGTGTGTGTGTATGTTACCTGTTTAATGGATTTTATAAAACACAGTTGCTTTTGAAACTAAGGGAAAATGCACTGCATGCTTGTTGGAATAACACTACATTTTCCCAGTGTGTTCAGCTACATGAAGATATTTTTTTGTGAATCGCTATGTTTATCTGTAATGGATTTTCAAATTATAGCCACTGTGTAAGTAATGGTGTCACTAGAATGTTTATAAAAACATTAGCACTGAGATTTAAGACCGATTCAGATTCTGGTGTAACTGGGTATATGGGTGAAGTTCATGTCAAATAAACAAAAATTGAGAAATAAGCCTATTTTCTTAACATTAAGGTTGCATTTTTATGCCATTTGAGCATGTCTTCCCTTTTATTTCTCAGTGCTATAATGGTACAAACAGCTGTATTTAATTAAGCTGGAATTGAATTAATTTCATCAAAGATTTATATGGCAGGATTTGTTTTGTGCTCTTTAAATATTTTAGAATGTATTTTCAATACAGTGAGATGTGAGTTAATGGTAGCCAAAAATATTGATGGTACAAAATAGGCTTGATTTAATTATAATGACGAGATTTAGAGAAATTGGAGTATTTAATGATTTTGATAAATGCATCTGCCAAATGCATAAATTTAAAAGGGATGGACTATAATTGGGACATATTGTTATGAGATTCACCCATATATATTTTATTGAATCATGAAGTCTTTACCCGAAAGATGACGAGAATGTTTTTCTTTGGTTGTGAAAAGAAATCTGCCGCCTGTTAGATTGTGGTTTTGTGACTTTTGTAAAAACAGGGTTTGTGAGATGATTTGAAACACAAGATGATTTAATGATTCCCTATGGTTGTTATAATGCCTTTTCACTTTACACTTTCCTGATGTGTGTAACCTTAATATATCATAATATGTTTGTTTTTAGTTGGTTAAAGTTTTGGACAGTCTTGGTGAAAGGTAAAAAACACTAACTGGTTTTGCAGTATGTGCACATTAAAACTGGAGAACAGGGACGTTTTAGTATTAAAAATATGCTGGTCTAAATGTATTAGCCTTTTTGTTTTGTAGCACTTATAGTATAGCCTGAAATTTTAGCTCGTGTAGTGTCCAGCTTGAACGTTTGACTGGAAGTGCCATAAAAATTAGGATTAAATATTGGCATATTTTTCTCAAAAAACAAAACACAATTTTCTAGTAATTGTTGCAACTGTATCATACTGTATAAATATCGTGTTATGATCAGAAAGTAAGAATATTAAAACTTTACTATTATAGTTATTGTCCTAGCTGTGAACGGGCCATAAATATTTTCTTAATAATGGCATGCTTGAGAAAAAGAGGTGGGTCTGCATTTGCCAGAAATGTATTTAGTTTTATTCTTATTTTCCCTGTTTCTGTGTCATTTCTTAATATAAATTTTACATGATCTTATTTAACAAATGTAATAAACACTTTACATTGTTTCCTAAGGTGGTGGTATTGGAAACAATAAATTTGATATGTTTTTGTATGTGTGTTCAGCCTGTCTGTGACTCTTTTCTAGACACTACATATCAACAATAAAGTATTATTAATTGTCTCTTCACTTAAAATTTAATAATCACATGCCACGCATAGTTTCAAAAATTATAATCTTTAAAAATGTCATATTTTAAATAAAATGAAGTGTTAAAAAAACAGTAATTTTTTTACAATATGTAATCTAATTAAAATTTATTATAGTAACTTCACTACAATGATGCTATTAAATGTTACACTTTAAAATCTGCCTGTGTTTAATAAAGTAATGGACATTTATTTAAAAAATAGCTTTTATAAAAATAGTAATATGCTGTGTTGTCATGCAGTTTTAAGTATAGACGTTAGATGGCGCTATAGGGTGGAATGAAAGATGCCGTCCAAGGTGTCAAAGAGTAGCTGCCCTTTAAAGTTAAGCTGATGAAGGTCAGAATTTAATTGTGAAAATTAAAAAGAAATGGATATTAGTTTACAGCTGTACAAAAACAGTAACAACATTGCAAACAATGATTCATCTATAACCTACTTAGTGATTCTGTAACACACGTGTCAACGCTTACAGATTAACCTTTGCCTGGGTGTTCATGGCTTATGGTTAAATAAACTGCATTAATTTCACAGTTGACAAAAACTTAGATCTTTACCATAAGAGGTATAATTAAACAACTGTTAAAAGGTATTGGGCTATTCCTTCAAATCCACCAATTAACATTAAAGTATAAATATGAAACCAATTTTGACATTGGTAATATTTATCACACACACACACACTTAACTAAATTTCAGGGGTTTGTCCACCTTGAGACCTTGCTGGGAATGAAACCACGATGCCTAAATCACCTTAAGTGCACTTGCTTATACAACCCTTCTTCTTCCTTTTGGAAGCAGCATTGGTAATCTGAGCAGATTAGGATCTGCTGTGTCTTCTTAATCCCACCACGATTAAAATAGGATTAGAACTCATCTCCTGGCCTCAGTATCACAGTAACTGCTCAGTGGCACTGACACTCTCTGTCTCTCTGTCCCATGGGGCAAAGCAATAGGGGTCACTGTGTTTTGAACTCCCATCGCTTTTCTCACACTGACAATTTCATAAAATATAGTCCTAAGAAAACACCATTTTATTTAATCGTCGCCTTATTAAAATGTCAACTATAACATAACATAACATTTCGACCTACTACGTTATGAATTTCGGAATGTCTGTAAGAATTATAGAACATAGAATTATAGAAGCGTTGTAAGAATTCAATAGAATTATCTATATAGGTAAATATAAGGTAAAGGTATTTTTGAAATTAAATTAGATGTTTGCCTTTTTATTTAAAAGCTTACAAACTCTCCATTGGCATCTGTGGTTAAATAAAACGTACAAGAACGAGGTAACGTAACGTCACTTGCGGAGGGTTGTAATTTTGCTCTGAGCGAATTAATCTGATGGTTTGGGGGTAAACTTACGACATTAGATTTCTTTCTACAACTTAAGACCCGCTAAGATCTAAATATGAATGTCTTACACTGAGTATACGACAATATTATCGAGAGAAGGCAGGGTCTTTGTTTGCTTTTTGGGCCGATAAATTTGCCGGACCTTCTTTCATCCCTTACGGACATGACGCAAACACGCAACGCGTGACGTAGGCCTAGGGAAACACTAAACACACAATTTTCAACATTTTCTAAATGTAACTTTAGCTGTATAAAATATAGCAATATGGGCCGTGTTTATTAAAAAGACACTTGTGACATCACGCTAACCTGATTTTGCCAAGTGCAAGTTGTCCCTGGATCAACATCTTTGTTGACCCTGGGACAACATTGTAATTAACCAATCAGGTTTGAAGAAAACGTTTACAACCAGTGTTTGGTTTTTGTACATCAGTGTCATTCATTGACACTGATCATTTCCTCTGGTTTTAGGCATTACTCATGGTTTAGGTGTTGAAATATGGGCAAAATTATATTTTTGCATTAACATGTTATCCCAGGGTCAACACAATATGTTGACCTAGGGACGCACAGTCCTTGGCAAAATCAGGATGTGCTGTGTATTAGTAGTATTAAGCTAATATTTGTTGTTAAAGGAAGGAAAGGAAAGGAAGTGACATGTGGCCAGGTATGGTTTCCCACACACTGTGAACACACATCCAGAGCAGTGGGCAGCCAGTGCTGCGGTGTCCGGGGAGCAGTTGGGGTAACGGTGCCTTGCACAAGGGTCTCACCTCAATCGTGATATTGAACGTGGAGAGAGTGCAGGATATTCATTCCCACCACCTACAATCCCTGCCGGACCTGGGACTCCTCTCCTCTCTGGTCCACCTCTCTATCTGTTAGGCCACAACTGCCCCCAAATGAGAATTATTAATGTTTTCCGTTCATACCATGTCATCTCAATCATGCAATATCTAAACCCACTATCGGCAAGGAGTGGCTAAATGTAACTGTGATGTCTTTATCGTGCGGTATGGTTCTCCAGAGCGTTAAGAACAGCAGGAGGATGATCTTTCACCTTGCAGAACACAGTGTGCCTCAGGTCAGATGTGTTTGCACACTCTGCATGATTTTCCACAGAAGTGCAAGGACCAGACTGCTGGCTCATTTCCTGGAAGATTGTGTGGTTGATTGGAGGTGGAATTAGTCAATAGTTAAGCTGAAATGTCCTCTATGCAGGGCAGGGTCAGGTTCAGCTGCATCCAGCATGCTGCGCTCAAATGCTATTTAAAGCCCAGCGAAAGCTGTGGCCTTACAGGCCTAATCTTCTCTTCACGAAGATGCATTAATCTATGGCTTCAATCTATGGAGCTGGATGGCAGCTTTAGGTCCTGCGAGAGTGGGATGGGTTTACAGCTGCATCAGGACCCAGTGATATGGGTGTATCTCGTCCTTGTGTGTGTGTGTGTGTAGGCCTCGCTGACTTGCATCGCTCACTGGGAACAGGCCTTTGGGGGGAAAAAAGGGATGGAGTGGGAGGGGAACGGTGTGGCGATTGCATAATATTCGTCATGGCTTAAGAGAGTGGCTAAAGGTAATCTTAACCCTGCTACACAGATGACCACTCAAGAATTAGATCGTAGCTAAAGATGATTATTTAAGACTAGTGAGTTCTGGAACACATAGAGAAAGAATAGTAATTGAGGGAAAAATCCACTACAAACCTAATGTGATGAGATTATGAAATATATTGTCCAAGAAAAATATAATGCTTCTTTTTTTTTTTTTTTTTGCTACCATGCAACCCTCTCGTGCAAGTGTAATACTCTGGATTATAAAAGGTAGCATGTCTTTACATTCTGAAATAATAATAAATGATTAATAATCAAATCAAATTGAAATGTCATAAGAATAATAGTAGCATGCATTAAATCATTTAATTTTGTTTTGATCGTTTTACAAGGAATCTGCAGATTTTATTTATATATTTTAATGCATGCAGTTTTTAATCACCTCATTTTGAGCAACATCATATGATATATTTGTACTTTGAATAATTTGTGACCAGTTATAAGATTCCATATGCAATAAACGATAACATAAAATCCTTACATAACATGACAAAAGATCATGATTTTAAAAAATGCATTGACTCGTTTTGTGTTCTTTAAATCATTGCAGGTTATGTACTGTACCCAGCTTGTCAAGGACAGAACAAATGCGCAAGGGATGGGGCAAAGAAGGAGAGAGTGAGGCGGGGGAGGGAGGAAAGATCAGACCTCCCCTTTAACCTGTGGCAGCAGTAGCAGCATTCTTGATCCATGACAGTGAAACATCAAGTGCTTGATGTCCATAAGTCAGTGGGATTCATCTGGAGGATTCACCATCCACGTTAAAACTACCTGATGCGAAGGTAAATTGATTTGTTCAATAGTAGCATTCTGGTATTTGTGTAGTTTCCTGTGTCTTTTTATTTTTTTATTATGTGTTGATGAAGAGTTTTTCATGTAAGTGTAAAAGATCTCTAAACCAAGCATAAGGAGCAGTGCATAAATGCACAATCGACACAAGGTGATTCTTTTAAAATGACATAAAATGATAGGATGATAATTTATCCCATTCAACTATAAATTTGACCTAAAACCAAGGTGACTGACGCAAATGGTGTTCACTTACTAAACATGTGCATTCAGCTGCAGATATGATCGCTGATAATTAACATACATACATGACATGTGTGTGATACAGTATGTGCTGAGATGTACTTTAAGATGGGGTAAAAGTAAAGACTGTGTAAATCAGGATAACCGTGGCCTATAGATCCGATTAAATCCTTAGCTTGACAGATGGACTCATCAGAGCAAGCAGCCAGGGGTTTTAAAAATGTAAAAATTAAATAAAAAATACGGTTTTGTTACAATTAATGAAAAAAAAAGTAATCTGTATTTAAGATCTATGCAATTAATTATATGAATAGAAATAAATGTAAATACAAGTACCATAAGTGTAAATATATTCAAAAATGAATGATGAGCCATGTTAAACTGTAAAATAGCCCATTTACATTATGTAATACCTTGCTTGCCATAGCTCCGTCTTTCTACAGAGCTATATTATTTTTTTGAAAGAATTGCTTAATTTTCTATTATTATACATAATTTATTGGTTATTTTGTTTTTAGTCATTCTGATTAAAGGAGTAATGAGCAATGCATAACTTGCTGGTGTAAAATCTCATTTTATGTGTGAATGATTAATTGCTGTATTATTAGTTGCATGAATTGTGTGAGTATCTGGAGGTGTCTGCCAGATTACAGTGGTTATTTATTGGTTTAGACTCGTGAGCTCATGTCCTCTTATAACCTATAGATGCCAGATCAGAACAAAGGTGTCTCTATTGGTGGGTCAATTTTTGGAAGCGGTTAGTTATATTTAGATACTGGATTATTGAACACTACAAAGCCCAGTTATTGGCTACGTTAAGTGTAACTCACTGTCATATTTAGACTGTTAAGGACTGTTGTATAGTTTGCACAAAAGTCACCCTCCATTTGTTTCAAATCTCTGTTCGTTTCTTTCTTCTGTTGAACACACAAGTAGTTTTTTTTGAAAATGCTGGTAACCAAAGAGTCTTTGACTTCCATAGTCCAACATCCCAGATTCTTTTTGAACTATGAAACAATGGGAAGGTTGAGATGGTCTGTTACCAAACCTGCGCGAGCCATACATTATTAGAAGTTACAGAGTATGAGGAAGAGGGGTGGAAAGAGTTAAGCTTGGTAACATAGTCTAGTTGTCACACCAGTTAGACTAACAGCTCAATGGCTCTTTTATACTGGACAAGAGGGCCTGTGATGTGTGGCAAACAAAAACTGTAGCATAAGTTCATTTATATTTGTTTTGATTCAAAATGACAAGTTGAATCAGAATTTTTAAAGGCAAATATATTCTGATCCCATTTGTTTTCTTTTTTCACTCTTGTGATATCTTGTGTTTCAGAGATTATTATGAGGAAGCCATTAGAGACTCTGGACCCTGCGAGGAATCGGGGAGTACATTGTTCCCGTCAGGTTTAAGTAGAGTGGGCGTATGATCATGTCCGGCACTCCATAGATTTCAGACCACCGGAGCTGCCCATCAAACCATGGATCCCATGTTCCCCAGTGTCAAACTGGGGTCATATTGCACCCCTCTGCAGCGGAACAGCAAGCGTCATCGAGTGCATCATGTCAGGAGGAAACTACGTCCTTCTCGGATTTTTGGTTTTATCCTGAGCATCTCCGCCCTCACATTGTTCCTGTCTTGGAGTGCCTTTACTTTCACTTTGGGCCCATTCCCGAGATGGATGCCACTCACCTCTCTAACCAACCAAGAGGGACTTGCAGAGCCAGTGCCACACAGAACTGTCCTATCTTCCGACGAAGTGCGCAATGTTTCAGCAGATTCGCCCATCGCTATGGCCTCGTCCGATGAGCACAAGGGAGACTATCCAGAGGATCTGTTCAGCCTGGAGGAGAGGAGGCAAGGTGCAGTCATGCTGCATATGTTCGGCATGTTGTACATGTTCATTGCCCTCGCTATCGTCTGCGATGAGTTTTTCGTCCCTGCTCTCACCGTAATCACAGAAAAACTGGAGATCTCGGATGACGTAGCGGGCGCCACCTTCATGGCCGCTGGAGGCTCTGCTCCCGAGCTCTTTACCTCTGTGATCGGTGTCTTCATCTCACACAGCAACGTTGGCATCGGGACCATTGTGGGTTCGGCTGTCTTCAACATCTTGTTCGTGATCGGGATGTGCGCTCTCTTCTCACGCGAGATCCTCAACCTCACCTGGTGGCCTCTGTTTAGAGATGTCAGCTTTTATATCGTTGGACTAATTATGCTTATCATTTTCTTCCTGGATAACTACATCACCTATGGCGAGAGCATTGGACTGTTACTCTGCTACGCTAGCTACGTCACTTTTATGAAGTACAACGTGACTGTAGAGACTGTAATCAAGACTAAATTACTCAGGAATCAAGTGGACGACATTGAAGCTCCTCCTAAGGTGAGTGGAAGTTTTCAAGGTGAATGATCTACTTCCCAGGTCAAAGGTGGCATTCTCCTTCGTGTCTCCTTCCACTCCTGTTAGGAATCAGTATATCACAGTGGTTCTCAACCAGGGTGGTGGGGCCCATAGCAGGCCCTCAGCAGATTTCCATTAATGACACAGGATGGCTTTTAATTAATATAATGCGAAATTACTATATTTTTATAAAATAACTTTAATTTACGATTGAATAACTGATAACTTATTTAATATTAGTATTTAAAATACTAAAGAAACTAAATTCATATGTGAAATTAAATCATCAGTAGTTTCTGTTGATAGATAGATAGACATTTCTGTTCATATTATTATTTTATATTAATATTTGGCACTTCAGAAAGGTTGTTGGACAGTGTGAAACCTTCAAGGCAAACAAGAGAGCCACTTGTTTTTTAGGAAGATTTAAGAACACCTTAGTTTTAAAATATGCCTTATTAATCAACTTATTAAATACGTGTACAGCCCTAAAATGACATTAGAGAAATAATTAGCCTATATTTCAGTGCTTTGGCAGCTTTCTGTGGGAAATGAGTTACTCTGCAAAGCATAATGCCATAATGCATAATGTTTGTGCATACAAACATTTAAAAAAATTTTACTCTTAAAAAAAATTGTGAGCATTCACTTCTTACAGCTGTAATTCATTTCACATCAAGGAATTAGACTAGAAGGACTGAAAATAAAGCGCATGCACATTTGTGCTCATGCTCTGATGAGTTAAGACATTTCTGCTATGTGAATTATGGTGCATTTTTGGAAGTTCTATGGATTTTGGGCACTTGACAAGGGAGCTGATTGCACTAGCAGCGGAAGCGGAACCCGACTGTTGGCTGAGAATCAGTGTTCCCAATGAAAAGAACACAAACAGTTTTATCACCTCTTTGAGCCGGATTAGGCATTATATCAGGTGTCACCTGGACAGGGCACTGCTCTGAGAGCACACAATCAGCTGAGTAAGACCAGAGCCACTGCTGGACAGCAGAAAGATAGAACAAAAGTAGTAGAGATGAAGGAAGATGGAAGAAAGTTGTTCAAATCTTTTTACTTTCCCTTTTTGCTAAAAACCGTTTTATCAGCCAGACACCTCAATAGACATATATCTATCTTTTACTGGCATACTTAGCTTTGTTAATAACAGCTCAATGAGTTTTGTTTAATTTGCCCATTTGTTAGACTTAACCAGTATTTTGTCTTGTTTCCCAGTAAAAAGACGTTTGGAAGCAAAATATATACAAATTTAAATTATTAAAAAAAATTATATATACCACAATTTGTTACATTACAGTTAAAAAAAGTTTACATTTGTTAAAACATAATTTATCAGTAATTTTGCTGCAATCTTGTTTACAGATTTTTACTGGAAAAATACTGATTAGGAAAGTACAAAAAATGTTTACCTATCGTATTGTGTGTGTGTGTGTGTGTATGTGTGTGTGTGTGTGTGTGCATTATAGGACAAACAAAAAAAACCAAAACAACTGGGTGGACATTTTAAAAGTTATTTTACTATTAAACAAAGCATTATTAATATGCATAAATCTGCACAAGGCACAAGGAACGTAAATATACAGTAAATTCGGCTGTATTTTATATTTCTATTCTATATTTCTGATCGCTTTTTTTCTTGTTTATTATAATTCTTTGAGAATTTACTACACAGTGGCCCCCCAAAAAAATTATTTCGGTTGATTAGCCACATGCATCTCATTGCATTACATAATTGACAACAACCTGTATATATAGGTGAAGAAATGAAGTATTTAGACACTTTCTAATGATCAGACATTAATAAAATGACATTGGGTCCAATTGGTTTGCACTAATGCAGTGAAATTGAAACTTTTTAAACAAGCGCAAACTGCCCAAGTGTCATTTTGGGGCCACTGTACTGTATATTGCCCCATGGCTGGAGGTGATATGAATGGTGTATGATTATATGCACTGTTAAATGACCTTATCTAGACATCAGTTTAGCGGTAATTAATGTATTATTGGCCAGTTAAACCTGTCCAACCTGCTGTGTTTCGTTCAAACAGCTGGAGTCGGATTTGTTGTTTGCAGATGCAGTTTGTCCCACATATGGAACACAGGTGAATCAGTCGACCGTGCTGTTTTCATAGGCTTCTTAGTGATGCACCAGGGGCATGTACATTAATTTTGAGAACCGTTAGTAGCATGTCATCTACATGAACCCACATTCATTAGTCTTAGATTGCTCTTTGCTGGTAGATTGCTTTTTGAATGTAGGATTGTCACCTCTGTACTTTGGGAATATGGTTCCAGAGTTGTAAATGTTAATAAATGTCTCACGTTTCATTCAGAATTTATTTAACACAAATAAATAGATATTCTTTTATTCACACAGACGAGGCGAGCCATGTAGAAGACATCAGCGAGCACTTTACATTGAATTTGAACCCTTCTGGATTGAAATGAAAATGGCTTTGGTTTATTTTATTTGGCTTTTAAAACGAAAATGAATAGTGGTAGAGATGGGGGTTGGTGTAGGGGAGGTTGGTACATGTGCTCTTTGCTCCTTTAGCTGAAGCTCGGGTTAATCCAATAAGATGTGATCCTTTTAGTACCTCTAAGTATAGACAGGTGTCCTGTTCTTTTTTTTTAACTGTGCTCTGATATGGAGTATTGTGGGGAAACGCTTCAGGTTTTTTGAATCACGTTGTCAGGTTTATTTTCGTAGGTAGAACTTTGTTTCAGTTAGTGTTTGATGTAGAGCTCGGAAACATGGTGGAGACAGCTGGAGATGCATTTCTGCTTGTGGTTTGTGACTCTGAAACCTGAAATCCTTTGTAATCCCAAATCAACTGCTTAGAAGGGGTGACGCCAACCAAAGTAAAAAGACTCTTAGTGCTTATGAGAGTGACCTGCCTTCTGAAGAAGACTCTTGAGGGAATATTGAACATTAACAGCCCTTTCCACTGCCTGTCCTATATAACACAATTTCCTTGGAGGCATTTTTTAAATAATTAATCACATTTGCGATGAATATTTTGAATGATTTTCATAGAAAATTGTTAGGAAATTAGGATATGGCATCTAAGTGATAAAGCAGCTGTTCATCTGTAATATAATGCAAAAATCAACTTAATACTTGGAGAAAATGCTGCGTAGTACATAATTCTGGTCAGATGTGATTTTTTTTTACTGAAACTTCCTATTTCCTGTTTTAATGGTTAAGGTTGAGTTAGTGGAACTAAAATATGGTTTTCAGGATAAGGCATGATTTAAACAGCCAATATGCATGCTAGTTAACTTAATAGTGAGAATTGGTCCTTAATAAAAAGCGCTACCATGATATAGCTTTTCTGCTGTGGTCTTTCTTTTATAATAGTGTACATCGTTTAAAAAAAAGAAAGAAAATCCTGTTAAATAGGTAAAAGTAAATTATTTTATGTGTACCTTTAAACTACAGTGATTTCTTGAAGTACTTGCGTACCAAATTGTATCTAAAGTCAGAATATAAAGGAAGCAGTGACAGATCTTTTCTTCTGTATTGTGACACATATCTGAGTGAATCTTATTCATTG
The DNA here is from genome assembly GCA_032359395.1 of Enteromius anoplus. Classification (NCBI taxonomy): domain Eukaryota; kingdom Metazoa; phylum Chordata; class Actinopteri; order Cypriniformes; family Cyprinidae; genus Enteromius; species Enteromius anoplus. The sequence continues at coordinate 12,282,019 of JAUMHG010000033.1, read as the reverse complement.
AATCATTTTTTTGCACTCTATTGTATTATATTAAAGTAGACTCTACAATTAGATATAGAAATCATTCCTAACGTAACACAAAGGATATTTATTTCCAAATGAAATGCAGAGAGGGGAGAGTGTGAAAACCTGACATCATACAGTATGTCATTTGTGAATCCTTAAACGCCTCTGTCTTTAACTTTGGTTACCTGTCACCTTAAGCCTCTTTATCGTACTTTATCGTCTGACTTCTCTAGTTAACTACCGGACCCTTGCTAACACTGTATTGGCAATTCACGTTCCCAGATGACCCATATGATTAAACCTGGGATGAAGTCCACAGGATTTATGACTTTTTTTAAACTCTTTTTTTTGTACAGATGGTGTTCAAATACAGTTGAGCGTGAAGCTTAATTGAATCTGTTAAAGGCAAAGGTGATTCAGCATCTTTAGTCTCTCTGTTACATCATACTGAATTATCTTCATTAGTTAAGGCATGGGGCCAAGAGAGCAACAGGAACTTTGATCTGTCTTATATGCTCTGATGCCTTTGTGATGTAACAGGCACTCTTTATATGTAATGTTATACTAATTGATATACAGTAGACTGATTATAAAGAGTTTGCTGCTACAGGGAAGGATTTAGTATATTAAGTTCACCCAAAAATGATCATTCTGTCATCATTTACTCACCCTTGAGTAGTTCCAAACCTGTATGAATTTCTTTGTTCTGCCGAACACAAATGAAGATATTTTGAAGAAAGTTCGTAACCAGGGTCACCACTGACTTCCATAGTATTTTTTTTTTCCTTCTATGGACGTCAGTGGTGAACTATTCCTTCATTTGAAAGTTTTTGGATTTAATTGGAAGTATGCATATTCAAGCTCAAAACTGTGCCTTCCCTGTTGTTTCTATTCTAAAGATAACACAGTAATGGTGGCATTGCATGGATCTTGCATGTTAATTGGTCCGACTAATTGCTGAACTGTTACTTGGCAAAGTTCATTATCTGCTCTCTAGTAAGACTGCCCTTGATCCCCATGATTTCCTTTTTTAGCATTTGTGTCTCGTGTAAAATACTTGTCAAATCCGATGACGGATTCATATAAGATTTGCGAATTATACTTTGGCTTTAAAGCTCTGGAAAATATTTCTGCAGCCTCCCCCACAATCATGTTTTAGTCATGCATACCGTTTTAAATGTAAGGTTTCACAAGGTCAGTCGTTGATTTTCCAACATTTTCACATGATGTCGTCAGGTTAGAATTCAAGCAGCGTGTGCACGCCTGGTGAAACATCTGTAAGAAATCGTTTTTGTTATGCAACACATATGGTAGCTCGCCAGGCTCCAGACAACTGAAGCCCAAAGCAAGGTCAGCCCTAATCTTGCAGCTGGTCATTTTCTGCTTCAGTTTGTGATCTCAGAGAGCGCTTAAAGATCTCTTCTGATAAACTAAATGATCCATTTCAGAGACTGTCACTTCAATGCCTGTGCTATGGTGCCAAAGAAATGCTGTAAAAATGAAATTGCATCATTTCAAACCTTTATTCTTCTCAATTCTTTTATCTTGTTTAAAACTGTTTGCTTTAAACACTAGTAATTTATTGATGTTGATTTTGGATTCGGCTTTGAAAGTCTGGTTTTAAGGTCTTATATCTAGTCTGCTAGATAGTGGAATTTTTTTTTTTAGAGAGAATAGCAAGGTTCACACTACATCTATAACAATAGGTAAGCTATAAATCAGGAAACACAGAAATTATAGAAATGATATCACTATTTTCTTGTAGTTAATTGCGACGTTTTCTAGCAATTTCTGGTTGAAAATTGTTTCTACACCAATTTTTTGTTGAGAATTTCTGTAACTGCAAAGTTTACAAGTGAATAGTAAAGTTCTTTTCACTCTTTACGATGAGTGTCATTATACCATCTCATCTGAAAGACAGTATAGTGTCCCCGTCACTATACTGGGGCATTAGGACCCACACAGACCACAGGGTGAGCACCCCCTGCTGGACTCTCTAACACCTCTAACCAACAGCAACCTATTTTTCCGAGGAGGTCTCTCATCCAGGTACTGACCAGGCTCAACCCTGCTTAGCTTCAGTAGGCAACCAGACTTAGGCTGCAGGGTGATGTGGCATTATAATATGTTATATAATTTATATAATATAAATTATACCGCCATTTCCTTGTAAATGTTTTTTTTTTTTTTTTTTGAATTTCTGTATGAATTTTTAAAAACTGTTAGAGAATAGTAAAGTTCACACCACAATAAGATTACAGAGAAATTATATAGCTGGACTCAAATTCAGAGCGTTATTTTCAGCTGATGACTGATAAAAAATTTGACAGTATACAACACAGTTCCATCCGTTAATTAGACAGTAATTGGTGGACGGGTTAGAATAATGTGTCATCCATTTTTCTGGAAGCTAATGTGGTGTAGTTTTCATTCTTAGTGCGGATGGCCTTTACTCAGACGTTTAATATTGTTGGCCTAGCAGCAGGACGTCCGTTAATGTCGGACAGCTTCAGTGAGCTGGTCTCCGGTTGGCTGACCTCTGCTTTAAAGCTCGTTGAGCACAGAGTTCAGCTGTATTGCCACAGGCCAGAGCTTATCTTCCACCTGCAGAAAGACCAAAGCTGGGAAGGGAGGAACGTGAACGGGAAGCAAATGGCTGGGCTCGCTAATCACGAAGGAAACATGCTTAAGTTCTCTATGCTCCACTGGGCTGATTAGGCTTAATTAAGGCTGCTCGTGTGTCTCAGGTTGAGCCAAACGATTTTCTCATGAGGACACTGCTGGTGCTGCCACCTCACTGAGCAAGGGCTTACTAAAAAAGAGCTTATTTCAACATTTAGCATGCAACAAACAATTTAAATGGAATATTTAGTTCTCTACATACCTAAAGTGTTTGACATTTAGTTCCAATAAATAAGTTAATAAATTACATCTTCTAATAAAATAAATCACTTTTTTTACTTTCTAAAGTACAAATATCATTTGAATACATATGAATTCATGTAATATTCTAATACATTAAAGTAATAGCTTTTAATAATAACAATATTATATTCTTTTATGCACCTTATGACTATAGTTCTTCAACAAATTAATTAAATTTTCTGACTTTTTTTTTTTGCACTTAAAAATGTATAAAATGTAAATATAATGTACATATATGAATTATATTAATGTATACATACTTATTTTATGCTATGTAATATCAGGCATTGTTGATGTATTAAAATCATAACCATTTCACCTGTCTTTACAAGTTGAAGTTTAAAATACTAGTTTGATTTGCTTGTTATTTATTGCATGGGATATTGAATGCAGTACAGTTTTGTTTAACATCTTCCATACAGTGGTCAGACAAAAGCTACTGTGCAGTGCTTTGAATGAGATTTTTAGATTTTGTAGTTTTCAGTGGTCTCTTAGAAATGTACTGATGCCATTGAAGCGATGGGCCAAAATTCTTTGATTGGCCTTCTTATACAGTACTCAAGGAGTGCTATTTAGGGTCAGCTATAAGTCTTAGCTGTTTTTAGCTGTGCTGTGTAACAGCTTAACACGTTCTTGCTTACCTTAATGGTGGGGATAGATTGATCTGATCTTTTTAAAGCTGACCTTAAATGTCCTTTTATCATTGTTGCACTATTTTCATTTTATTTTTGGTTTGTTGAAGCAATGAGGCTTTCCCATTCTATTTCTGAAATTGGTTTTCTTCATTCATCAGTGTATATAAAGTGACATTTAATAATGTTACAAATGATTTTTCGGAATTTTCTGTTTAAATAAATCGTGAAAAAAGTCTTAACTTATTGCTAAAATATTAAAATCTTAATGCTGTTTTACAATACTACTGTTTTTGATCATATGATGGCAGCCTTGGTAAGCATAAGAGATTTATTTACATAATCCTGCCGACTCCAAACTAATAGTGTGTGTGTGTGTGTGTGTGTAGCAGAAAACCTTGGCTGTTAACATTTTTAATAAAGGACTTTTTAGTCCAGATAATGCTGCTGTTGCTGTTTAAAGGAGGAGGCATAACTGAATCTGGAGAGTCAAGTGTGTGTCAGGCACTTTATTGCTGATTAAAACAATTACCTTTCTTGGTTTGAAACTTGCAGCCTATATTTTCTAACTACGTGAAATTGAGCTTTGTTGGAATGGACTGAACAAAAATATTTTTGGTGCTTATATAACTAATGGTTTTGATAATGCCTTTTAGATGCTGTTTAAGGTGTTGTATTATTTTGAGAATACCCCAAAATGTATTTAATTTTTTTAATGTTTTGTTTTCAGGAATGTAAAATACGGTTTTGATTTTACTTTGCGTAATATTGTTTCTCTCTCTTTTTTCTCAAGGTGATCAGTGCAGGAGATGATGAAAATAAACTCTCGGTGAGTAACATCATGAGGCATAACATATGTCATAAGACATTTAGATATCTGAAGGCATTTCTTCTTTTTTGTCTATAGGCTAAACCTCGCCTCCAGAGAGGTGGAAGCTCCGCCTCTCTCCACAACACCCTCATGAGAAACAGCATCTTCCAGCTAATGATTCACACTCTCGACCCTCTCAGCGAAGGTAATTTGCTTATATATATACACTCCAGATTTACAAATACACACACATTGACTTCTTTAATAAAATATGTGATATATTCTAGGGAGGTTCAAGGAGAAGGCATCGATTCTACACAAGATAGCAAGAAAAAAGGGACAAGATGAGGCAAATGGTGTTGGTATGGTTAATATTTTGTGTAACAGCATTCCTTTGCTATTTTATAGCAATTTTTATCCACTCAAAAGTGGCCTTTCCATGTCAGCTCTGTTTTGGAAAAGTATATGAGAAATAAAGAGATTTAGCTGAATATAGCCACATAAACACAACATTAACTTCTATAATAAGCATCTCAATCTTCTGATAGTGTTGGGGTTTCTGGGGATTTCAGTGGTTAAATCACAACATTACATACTATAATAATGAAGTAACTTTTCATTTCACATTTTTGTTTAATTTTCTAGTTGACAAGCATGTTCCCAACAGCAGTAACGTGGAGGTTGAAGTTACTCCACCTATGAACGGCAGTGCTGGAGCTGAGGTGATTTCACAACATGACCAGATCATCTTGATTTATTCACATAAATTGGTGTCTTTAGGATTCTAATATTAAAATATAACAAGCAACTGAAAGGCCTCATGTTTTTGTGGTTCTGATCTCAAAGGCTGAGGAGGAAGAAGATGAAGACCAGCCTCTGAGCTTGGCATGGCCAGACACGGCGAGGAAGCAAGCAACATATCTCTTCATCTTACCCATTGTCTTTCCATTGTGGCTGTCGCTGCCAGATGTTCGCAGAGAAGTACGTTTGAGGGTTTTTTTTTTGTTTTTTTTTTTTTTACAACCCTTTAAATGCAAAATAAACCAATTTAGCTATAAAGCAGCTTTAGATAAGACTATCATCCAGTTAAATTAATTTCAGGTTTTGTTCTTATCTTATAGTGTCAGTGCAGTTAAATAGATGATATATGTGGCCCTGGAGCTTAAAAGCAGTCTAAAGTAACACATGTATATTTGTAGAAATAACCAACAATACATTGCATGGGGTCAAAATGATCCTTTTTCTTTTATTCCAAAAATCATTAGGATATTAGGTAAAGACCATGTTCCATGAAGATATTTAGCAAATTTACAACCACAAATATATCACATTTTAATTGTTTATTAGTAAAATGCTTAGTGTAGAACGTCATTTGGACAACTTTAAAAGCAAATTTCTCAGTGTTTAGATTGTTTTTGCATCCTCAGCTTTCCAACATTTGTATCTCGCCCACGTTTTTATTTTATTTTTTATACATCAATGAAAAGCATATTTATTCAGCTTTGAGATGACAGATAAATCTCAATTTGAAAAAAAAAAGAACCCTTACGACTGGTTTTGTAGTCCAAGGTCACATATGTGAATGCCTTCAGGGTGTTGAAACATACAGACTGCTGTTTTTTAATGTTGGAATAGCATGCTGTCTCTTCCTTATGTTTCCTTGTATCCTCTCTTGTTCCGCAGACATCAAAAAAGTTCTTTCCGATCACGTTTTTGGGATCTATTTCTTGGATTGCTGTATTCTCTTACCTAATGGTGTGGTGGGCTCATCAGGTACCTCAACTTCTCCAATAGCACACACTATTTTTTCCCAGTTTCACACATTCTTGGGCTTTTTTTTTTTTATATTACTATAAGTAATGCTCTGACACTACTACATATGTATGTATGTATGTATGTATGTCCAAAAAACAAAATGAATTCTAACTACCTAACATAAAAAATCACTGAAAGAAGAACATTTTGGATTGTACTGAATCAGATATACTGCAATACTTGCTGTAGTTTTATTCATTTTTAATGAGTTATATCAAGATGAGGTGGATGTGAGGCCCTAAGATACTGCCATGGTACTTTCACATGATAACCATATTCATACAATGTACAGGTGGCATATATTCTTGTCTAATGATTCAATTATTCTATCTTCCCTTTTGTGACGTTACGAAAATCCTTTTTTTGCAAAAAGAAAAAAACCCTCTCTCCTGAGTTGCGTCTTCCGCCATTTTGGAGAGTACTTGAGAACATATTAGACGTATCAGCGTTGTTTACGTTTGGGGGGGAGAGCATGCGCATCAACGTAATCTGCGTAATGTTGTTACACTTAGGGGAAAGTGTACGGATGTGTTGTAATACTCTCTAAAATGGTGAAAGACATAACTCAAGGAAGAAGAGAAGTTGAGTAAATTGTTGTTTTTGTTTTCTTTGTGTAAAAAACAATTGTATTCTCAAAGTGTCGCAAAACTGAAGTTGAGCTACTGATGACACATGGACATTTACTATGTTTCTGGACCTTGATCATTTCAGTTTGCTGTATATGGGGTGTCAGATAGCTCTTGGATTTCATCAAATAACATCCAGTGCAAATTTCTGCTGCAGGTTGGAGAGACTATTGGAATCACTGAGGAGATCATGGGTTTGACTATTCTAGCGGCTGGCACCTCCATTCCTGATCTCATCACCAGTGTCATTGTTGCCCGCAAGGGTCTTGGCGACATGGCCGTCTCCAGCTCAGTTGGCTCCAACATATTTGACATCACTGTGGGGTGAGAGATCTTCAATCTTCATCATTAACACAATAATCATCATGTTCTAGCCTGTTTTGTAAAACGGCTTCCCTGTGTCCCTTCACTTTCCCCAGCCTGCCTTTTCCGTGGCTGCTCTTCTCAATCGCAAACGACTTGACTCCAGTGACTGTGAGCAGCAACGGCCTGTTCTGCGCCATCGTCCTGCTCTTCCTCATGCTCCTCTTCGTCATTATCTCCATCGCCGTGTGCAAGTGGAAGATGAGCAAGCTGCTGGGCTTCTTCATGTTCCTGCTCTACTTCGTGTTCCTGGTGGTCAGCGTAATGCTGGAGGACAAGGTCATCATCTGCCCGGTCTCCATTTGAATCTTTTATCATGCACACCGTTGCTTAATTTCTGAGAACAGACCCTTATTTATTGGGAATCTGAAAAATAACACGAGAGCTTGACCGCAGCTGCGCTGTGGCACTGCAACTTTACATCCACTGAAATCTGAGTAGCAAGGCTTTCCAAGTAGTTATGGGAAAGTAGTGCAATATTCTGCATGCACTCTCAAAAGCAGTACATAGAGACTTGATGTACTGTAGGTTTTTAGCCATTTTAAATACGCCGTTTGAAGAGGATGGACTTTAAGAGCATGGAGACACAACATCCAGTGAGGAGACGGACATCTATGGGGAATGTCCACAGACTCAGGAAAGGACCTTTGGTGCAAATATGCGATAATAAATCAATCACGATCGTGGTACTGTGCTTTAAAGCTCATGATATCATAAGCCTTGTGTTGCACAATAACTTTAAAAGAAGGAAGAAACAAAGCTTATATTTGCTTTGGCTGAACGCTGGTCCTTTCTGATTGTTACTTGAGCATTTTCATTCTGAGTATATCATATCTTTTATTGAATAGACTTGTAGATGAGTCGGGAGTCTATTCTCAACCTAATATTTAGGGCTAAATTTAACATTTATGTTTTTGAATTGCATGTACAAATGTCTATTTAGATTATAACAAACTAATAAACTTAATGTGAGAGCCTATATTTGAGGGTTATTATAGATAACTAAAACAGAAACAACAAAAATGTTTTCATTACTTGAAATAAAATAAATGTTAACTGATATAAATATTAAACATTTTTTATTTTTAATTCATTTAACTTGATGTACTGAAATAAGTAAAACTAATTTAAAAAAATAAAATGTCAATGGAAAATACAAAAATAACTCAAAAACACTATAACAATGGTACTAAAATAACACCCAGTTGTCATTTAATCGTAAATGATATGGGTTTTCTATATATAGAAATCATATTTTAACCATGCTCATGCCTGAGTGAATTGGAATTTGATTAAATGCATTGTGAAAATTGTTATTTATAATTAAATAGAAGCAAACATTTAATAATAACTATGCCATGATTTTTTTTTTTTTTGAGTGCAAAAATATTTATTTTCATTCTTGTATGATTTAAAAATATGCATTATATTAAGTTCATTAGTTCACATCAAAATTTTGTGCTAAAATTTTCTATGCAATGTCAATACATAAATCTTAAATTTTTGCCCGATATTTTTTTAAAGTTTAGAACTGCAAATAATCAGTATCCAACTCAAAGATTTGGAGTGCTTGTTGTACTATTGAATATAATTAACCACATGTATTATTATTTGTAAATGGAATATTTTATATGTTTATTCTCTGGGACTGATGTTTAATTTGGTGCGATTCGTTTGGTGAAATCCAGTGAATGAATGAATAGTGCAAGACATCCTCTGCTTATAGAGAACCAGTTATCGCTCTCTTTTCACTATCATCTCTTGAGCTGTAGGGGTTTTCATCAGCATCATCATCACCACCTTTAGCGTCGTCATCATCATCTGTCTAGACTGCAGTGTTCATGAACTCTTACAGACACCACTGTTATCAGAGCTGCCAGCTGGTGTTAATTTGAGCAGATGTGTGAGAGAGTTCGGTGCACTTTGCAGAGCTCTTGACTGATCATTCATCCCTGCCTGTATCTCTCATTCCTGTCTTAAATCATTTCGGATGATGGAATGAAATATGGAAGTGAAAGGAATGGAGCACCCAACAGCTTTGCAGTCGACCGTTATTCTTAGTTAAATACCTATGTATCTATCCATTCATAATTTCTGTGTATTAACATGAGTGATGGAAAAAATAAAATTATTTCTGAACTTACACTAAAGCAGTATTACTACAGGTATTTGTATTTATGAATTCATGAGCTCAAATGGCTGGACTATTGGTGATGTGAAGTAACCAGTTGGGAACTAATTATTTTTTTCTTTAGTTCTTTGTGATTATAATAATTTACTAATAATATTTTTTTGACATATTTAATTGTAATCCAAAAATGTTAAGAGGTGTGGCCAATATGATAACATAAATACAGTATGCAATATTATTAATATTACAAACCGGATTCCAAAAAAGTTGGGACAAATTGTGAATAAAAACTGAATGCAATGATGTGGAGATGGCAAACGTCAATATTTTATTTGTAATAGAACGTAGATGACAGATCAAAAGTTTAA
>JAUMHG010000033.1:12252770-12264605 GCA_032359395.1 Enteromius anoplus | reverse complement strand
TGTGTAAGAAAAAAAAATCCTTAATTTTGATACGAACTATATGAACTATATATATATATATATATATATATATATATACACACACACACACACACACACACACATTTTCAAAATATATACTGTATATGTTTGTATGTATATGTCCATAATAAATATACACTGTACACATACATTTGCTATGTAAACAAAAATTATGGATGTAATTAATTGTCTGACAGCACTAATATAAATCTAAACATTTTATTTCTAGACAATGGCAGATCATTTTGCTAGATAAGACCCTTATTCTTCAGCTGGGATCATGGTAAGTCCTTTGAAGCTGCATTGAAACTACAATTGAGACCTTCAACCCGTTGGCCACCATTGAAGTCCATTATATGGAGAAAATTCCTATAATGTTTTCCTCGAGAAACGTAAATTATCAGGAAATGTTAATTCTGGAAGTTACTACTCCTTTAAGATTAGAGTGTGTCCCACTAGATTTGATCACAGGAGGGCACTGTAGGGTTTCAGAAAACTGAATGATCAAAATGATAGATGAGAGTTGGGCGATTTTTCATTCTGGATTGAGAAAAATACAAATGATAATATATTAAGTATTACATCTGATCGTTTATTTAAAGTTTAGGATGTGACTACCTAACATCTGCCCTTTTAATTGTGATATTATTCCTCAGTGTCATTATGATGAGGCAAAAGCACCAAATTGGTCCAAAGTTGAACCGGTAACAGGATCTTATTTCTCACTCTCCTACCTCGTAAAGTCCAGTGCCTGTTTGTTCAGTGAGAGATATTGGTGATTCCATACCTAGACTAGAGATTCTCTCACGGTGTTGTGTTTCAGTCTGTCTGTGTGACTATTGAAAGTATCAGGCTTCCTAATTCACAAGAAGCACGGATGCACTCATTCCTTAATGGGCATGTTTTTTTATCACCTTTCTTGCCAAGGTTGGCTAGACACTTCATGCTGTATTTGAAATAATGATCTTAGTTAATCAAACAGTTGTTTAAAAATATTTTTTGTGTTTGTAATAAATGTTTGTTTTTCATATTAGAAAGTGTTTCTCCATTCTGTGCCCATTATCAGCTTTTATTACTGATGTCTCAATGACCACAGACATGCATATTATTTTTCTACAGGGACACATGCTGTATGATCAGGCCGCTTGCCTAGTTTTATCATGGCGAAGCTTGCGTAAGCGAGTAAGAGCGTGAACGTGTGAACTTTGCTTTTGTCATGGTGTCCACTAAGGCAGGGTTACACATGCCATGCATTGCTGCCATTATTTGTGTTCGCCCCCTATATCTTGTTAGCTTTTTAGTCTTTGGGGCACTGTAGAAATGAAGGACAACTCCTAGTAATGTCCTGAAATGTCAGCAATGCTAAACATTTGTTATACTCTTTTTGTTTTCTAAACATAACAACAACTGAAGTATGTGTTGTATACAGAATTCAACAATTTTTTCGTTGAACTAATTTTATTGCTTGGGCTTAGTTGAGAAGACATATTATATTAAGTCTGCACAAATATATTTTAAAAACATTAAATGAATGCGTTTTTGCATTTGTAAACTTTTTTGCAAGTGTCCTGTGAAGTAAAAAGATGACATTAACGTGACTAACAACCAGTCGTGGTAAAATGTTGTCGCTCTTTTTAAACGATTAACGGATTAACGTTATGTTACACTGCGTTTCTGGTCTCGTGAATGGCATTTCGGAAGAGAATTTTGCCGTTCCGAAAGAAAATGAACAACTGAATCGTTCTAAATTCATCTTATTTAGAGTTGAATGTAGCCTCTGAGACCCAGTCTGTATCCAGATCAGATGGTGGATCAGCACCTAGAGATGACCTTTACTGCCCTGAATGTCAGCGGAGACCATGTCAGCTAGATGAGCTCCAGAGACAGATCCTATCGTTGGCCATCGGGACAAGACCACGAGAACCAGAAAAGTCATGTGCTCAATCTGACCTGTTTTGCAGCCTGGAATTAAACCACGCCATGCTGGTTTCATCTGGCCAGAGAAGAACTGCCCATTGTTCATGCCGCTGTCACCTTTGCTTTGCTTATTTGGGGAAGCTTGGCTGATTGCACAGACATTATTGGAAGAGAGCTAAACTGGATGTCAACACTGAATCACCAATGAACTGACTTTAACTGAAAAAATGACTTGTTAATGTCCTCTTGCATTATTGAATATGTGAATAAAGGTGACTTGATTTGATTTTATATACTGTAACACCTGGTTTATTTTATTTGTTTATTTATTTTATAATTTTTTTTTTCTGCCGTATTTTAAAGATGTAATTGTGAACAATGATATTTGTAAATGTTTGTTTGCTAACCTTTTGTTTAGCTTGTAAGTTCATTAAACAACGTTTAAAGTGAATTTTGAAAATGATTTTAGCAAATGGCTGCAATATAACAAAGAGTGAAATAGTTACGGGGGTCTGAATATTTTCTGTACCCACTGTATGTGTGCATATATATATATATACATAATAAATATAAACAGTATACTCATTAGATGTTATACAGTATGTTTTGTAAACAAAAACCTTTATTTTTAATGCGATTAACCATGATTAAGAGTTTGATAGCATTTTATACACTAAATATTTGTATATAAAATATAACAATATAAATGCATAAACATTTAAATATTTTCAAAATATATACATAATAAATAAACAGAATGCATACATATATTATGTATGTAATTAATTATATAAACAAAAACCTCTATTTTGAATGCGATCATTCACAATGAATCACTAAAAATAACATTTTTGTTTTAACATTTTTTTAAATGAAAAGTTGATTGCTTATCATTATCAATATTAAGAAGAGCTGAGAGCAGAGCTTGTGGGTTGGTTTTCCATAAGCTCTTTCTCGTAGCTGTTACCACAATTTAAAAGACACATGTTCACTCCCTCAGACAGTAAAAGTTCCTCCCATTGATTTAAAGGCCTGCATGTTTGTTAAGCCAAGTCAAAACTCATGTAAGCTATGGACAGACTACAGACGCAAAAGTATTTGACAGTGTCAACGTCACAAACGGTAATGAATTCATTCCTCAAGCTCCTTTAGTGGGGCATTTTTATTTCTGTTCTCATGCCTGGTGCGTTCTTGTGACCTAATTGCGAAGTCTCAGCATAGCACTTCTGAAATTCAAACCCCTCCACGCTTTTATCATCATTCACACTGACTCAACTAATGCACACAGGGACTTGAGACGAGCTGCCTGCTAAATTGTCCATCTGCAATCGCACACGTATTGTAATAATAGATCTGCTGTTTGTTGATAGTTACAGTCGAAAACATAATATTAATAATATATAGCATAGCTCAATTTAAGCCTGGGCAGAAGAGCTTGATGCCTTTACACGTACGTTTATTTAGTGCAATCTAACTAGCTTAGTTTCTTTGCATTGCAGCTGATGTCCTATAACCTCTGCTGACCTTTGGGGTCAACGTAAGGCTGAAAGACTAGAAAAGCACAGCAGAGTGAGAGAGAAAGAGAGCAGGACACAGCACGCTAATGCCTGTGCTTTGATTAATGGCACTCATGATTTGCCACCTGCTGTTTTATATGGCCCTCTGTGAGTAACTGATCTTGAAGCGCTTGCATGCGTGGTGTCCGCATTTTAAATAGCAGCCTAAATTTAACAGCTTTGTGGAGGTAGTTAAAAATTCAGACACCGACAAGTTTGCAAGCAGTATGCATTCTGGTGTGAAAAAGGCTGCTCTGAACTACTAAGTGCAGTCTGTTATATATACAGCTGTCATAGTAGATCCATCTTTTACCCTTTCGCACATGTGATGGTCATACACGAGATGTGAGATCTGCGCGGGCACATTTACTCCCTATGCAGATGCTTTACATACTGTTAGCAGGTGTCCTAAATAGCCTCGTACCCAGCTCCTCCACAGCTCTAGAGGATAGATTAACCACTGCCAGGGAGGGGAATGTGCAGCCTGCCATCTACTATAATTCTCTACAACGCTGCAAATGCTTAAAAAAGTGCACTTATTGTTTTTTGTGCAAAACGAAATAAACAAAACTACACAATTTTTGCCTATAGGTTTGCATTTTATTTAGTGTTAAATTAAAAGTTTATAACAATGTCTTTAATCAGTAAAATTGATAAACACTGTAAAATGCTTAATTCAAGTGCTTCTGGATATGAATATTTGACAGCACTTTTAAGGTCTATATGTTTTTATTAATGCAATAGTTAATATAAAATATGAATAAACAGTATTTTGCAGTCCTTATTATTCTTGGTAAATGTTTATTTCTACACATACACACATTTTTACAATATAATGTATTAAAATTTAGCAGTACAAACTTTATAAATGACCATTAACTTCTAAAGTTTGATAACTAATCCATTAATTATTGTTTTAAAAAGTTTAACTTTCCTTTAAATATGTATAAATGTATATAGGATGCATAACATTTTTCCATTTCTGTTTGACAAAATGTTATGTTGTCATACTACTTGAATGTCAATTTGATGATTTATTATGCAGCTAATTGTCTGAATTTTTATTTAGTCTTAACTTACTGATATTTCTCTGGGTATATTTATTTTGCAGGGGCATTTTCTTCTAATATTAAACATTTCCATAGTTATCATCTGGAAAAGCAGTAATCTGCAGTTTGCATTTATTGAGAACAAGCTTAAATTTGACAAAAATATGATAATACTGTTACTTTATTTTGGAAGATAAAAAATAAAATAAAATCTCCTGATTCAAAAGTTACACTGATTTACTTTGTGTTTGTTACCAACATACAAACAATTACTGGACTTTTGCATTTATTTACACAGAAAAGTGTAAAGTGTTTTTTGAAAGTTCCCCATGTGACAACTAGACCTGAACTTTCACTATTTAGTTAAAAACATTACCAAGCTCCAAATTTTATTTTGAAAACTAGGATTCATTGACAAAAGTGCTGTTATTAAACTGGATGTCGCCATCTTAGATTTGTTATAAGTCTGTATGGCCTTCTTTCGTAATGGATGCCGTGATTTCAGACTGTCATATCCCTCACACCTCTGCAGTTGTTCTTTTCTCTCTCTCTTTGTTGGCTTGTGCTTCTCATGTCTCTTTCCCAGGGCCAACTTGCCTTCCGTACGGTTGGCAGCAGGCACTGGCTCTAATACGGGCATGCAGCTGTCGTGGCCCAGAGGCAGACATTGATAACATTCACTTGACAACAAATGTCTCATACTCGCGTTATGTGAACGGTTATGAGTAGGTGCATGCCCACAATAGACCCACGGCTCCTCTGAGCACAGTGTTTTGCTCTAAGCTTTGTGAACTATGACATGATGTCTAATAATACCTGCGTAGTGAGGAATGGGGTGTGATGTGTCGTCCCTTTGATCTAGGAAACTGCCGCAAAATTTGTCATGTGAATTAATTACACTTCATATACGACACGTGTAAAAATTAAAAATTAATTACACTTCATATACGGCACGTGTAAAAAAAAGCTCTTCCAAGTTTGGTAATGCAGGTGGATAGTGGCCATTATTTTGAAGCTCCGTAAATCAGATATATACGTAATTACTGCCATGTAAAACTTACCTATACCCTTTTGGTGGTTATGACATGTCCTCTGAAGCAGGTCGATGGGTTTTTGTAACAAAAAATATTTCTAGTTTTAAAATGATAACTTAAATAACTGACTGACTGACCACCACTTACGCCGTACATCAAGTCAGAAGTCAGCCAAAAAGAAAGCCATATACACCTAGGATGGCTTCGAGGTGAGTAAAATATGGGGTAACTTTCTTTTGGGTGAACTACTAGTATTAGTCAGAACTATTAGTATGACTACTTTATAGTTACTGAATTTAAATGAAACCCTTAATATTACAAATTTCCCGCCAGTAACTACAAGTAATATTTAAGACATTCCACTCTGCCCTGAAGATATAATGCATTATAAATATAATACTTTCATGTAATTATTCATTTAAAATTATTTTTTTATTTAAGTAAATTGCTCCCGTATTCCCTAATGAATAAACCTACCCCATAACATGATATACAGCGTACCTTTTACGTTGAAACGTTTCCAGACATCCTGAAATATCATTACGTGTATTCGTTTTACGTCCTTAATTGCTCCTTGCCTAGAGGACAGCCTAAAAAGTGTCAAGTTAATGTCAGCTATGTAGTCATCATTTATGGCATTACGTCATTATCATTACTTGACCTATGATTAGCGGTAAGGGGATCATACCTGTGCGGTGAGACTCGGTGGATCTCTCTCTCTCTTTCTCTGTCTGTATGAGTCTCTCTCTCCCCCTCCCTCGGTCCTCGTCGCAGTGTCTCCCCTCGCTCACTTGTCAATTGCCCTTCGCTCACACAAGCCGTGCTGCGGTCCGGTGTCAGAGGCAACACCACAGATCTCCGTGCGGGACGCCGTTAAGAACAGATGGAGACACTTCAAACGGCCATCTCGAGCAGAGAGGACACCGGACCGTTAAAAAAGCCACTGGCAGACACGAAAGAGCACTGCAAAAGTGACGAACACAGCGAAACGAATTATGTAGACCTGGGGAACCCATCGGACATGAAGTCAGACAGCACGAAGACAGTGAAAGTCACATTCACAGGCGAAGGGAACCAGCTAGCAATAATCAAATGCAAAGGCGATGCATCCGTCCCCGGTATTAGGAGTCCTGGGGAGCGAGAGGACACTAGAAATGCTGATAAAAGTTCATCGAAAGAATGTGACGCGGGGGAATGCCACTCTGAGGGACTTTACGGAGAGCGCACTCCGCTTATAGATGATTATGTGGACGCGGGAACGGATGCAAAACCTGAAGATCTAAAATCTGCGTCGTATGAAACGGAGGAGTTACAATACACCGACATGTACTTGAACAGTCGCTGCGAATCCAAGGACAGCACGAGCGCGGCGGACGTGGAGTCACACTACATAACGACGCACGAGATTCAGCTGACGGAGCTGGATCACGATGTGGATTACGAGTTCGGTCGCGGATCCTGCTGGGATTTCGAGGATGATAACCTGGTATATTCATTTGTTGACTACGCATCATTTGACAGCGACGAGACGACTCTCGGAAGAATCCAAAGAAAGTTCAAGAGCAATAAAGTTCCTCCCGCTTCGCGCGCAGCGAAGCTTTCCGCCACAGGGGCTCTGGTCAGCACCGAAAGTGAACTTTGTGAATCCGATAAATGTGCCAGCTCGGATGAGGGCGCCGGACAGCTTGGGAATTCAACCGGACATATTCACCTGTCAATCAAAACGTCTTCGCGCGCGGTCAACGAGCCTGCCGGTCTGTTAGGACACAGGAATGTCCGCTTCCACACCAGACGTGCCAGTGAGAGGAGTCATTATTCATTTAAAAGCTCTGACTCTAAAAGCGAGACCCTGTTTGACCGATACTTTATCCCACCTCCTGGTCGCCAGCACCTCGCGAGCAAACTGAGGGGAAAAGACATCAACGAATATTCCAGTGGCGCGTCCAGTTCAGTCAGCGAACTGGATGACGCCGATAAAGAGGTGCGTAACCTCACCGCGCGCTCCTTCCGGAGTTTGGCTTGCCCTTACTTTGATGCCATAAATTTGAGCGGCTCGAGTGAGTCCTCAGTGTCAGAGCACGGACTGAGTTTTAACAAATGGTCCGCTTTCGTCGACTTGAATTACGGCAATTTGACACGAGAGACGCACAAGAATTCTTCGCCTGTTATGGAGGGAAATAAAAGCATCGAAAGTACGAACATAAAAGACCTTGTTCAAACCGACACGCCTAGCCCTCAAACTAGAATAGTGTCACTGAAGAATAACTTGAACTCGCAGCAGGCGTCTAAGAAAATAGAGTTACGAAGCAAACCGGGTGAAACTATCACACTTACTGAAACCTTGAACTTTAACTGTAACGTCGGTGCAGGGATACCTGCGCGCAAGAGGCGCGCAAAACGCACTCTGAATGCCATAATGTCACGTTCCACGGCGGATGTTGTGGGCACCACGCCGGCCAATGCGGGGTGTGATGCAGAAAGCCCTTTCAGTGAGACATGTGAAGATGCCCACAAGAAAGCCATCTTTGCCTCTAGTCTTTTGAAAAATGTTATTTCCAAGAAAATGCAGTTTGAGCAAGAGCGTAAAATGGAAAGAGGTGAAATAAGCGACACATATCATGTTCCATCAGTGTACCCTCACTCCAAGGACTGCAAAGAGACTGTGACGAGCTTGCAGAGGCAGGTTTCAGAAACCGCCTCAGGACACTCTCAAGAGGAGCTCTGTGAGGCATCAGACCAGCCGCAAGAGAATGCGTGTTCTCATGCTGCCGAGTCACCCTGTGACCCCGAAATGACCTCTAAGTTAGACTCAAGTGAACCGCTTAAGACTCCTTTGACCCCCAGCCAAAAGAGTGCTTTTAAAACATGGAAAGATGGAGAGCAGGAAGCACAAGGTGATGGAGAATCTCAGTGCCCACTGGAGGAGGAGTCGCCACTGCCAGACACCTCAATTAGACCTGTGATGGAAAGCAGTGAAAGTGTTGAGGGCGAGAGTAGTAAGATGATTAAGATGTCTCACTTGTATGTCCCTAGCTCGCAGCTTATGCCTAAGGAAAAGGAAGCTGCCGGGCTTTCATTACATAATCTGAAAGTGACAGGAGATCTTGCGGAGTCAGATGGGGGAGGGTGCGGAAAACTGAGCTCTGACCAGCCCTGTAGCCCTGCGGACACAAGCCAAACATCACAGTGTCAAAAAGCCCCAGAAATCAAAATACGTCTGCAAAGTGTTAAAGAAAACAAAAGCAATCAGTTTAATATCACCAATCTGTTAACGCCCAATATCCATCAAAACACCACCGCTAAAAAGGCGACGAGCGAATCTAAAAGTCATTTGTTGACCATATCAGACAAAGTGCCGCATTTTATGGTGAGGGACATTAGAGATAGTAAATGTAAGTTCCAGACACCTATTCATCAGGTTCGAGATGTGCGCAAATTGGTAAAAAGTTCATATCGGTTTGTAGCGCTAGAAAATTCTACTGGTTCATCGGGGATGGCATCTACTGCATTACGAGAGGAGAGCAAACCTGTCAATAGGGGACCTGACAAGAAACCATTTCCTACACCAATGGTAATAAAATGCCAGTCTGTGAACACAAATAATGCCGCAAAACCCTCAGAACCTGTTAACATAGATGAGAATGTGGAAAGATTATCTCCAAATCTCTCAGAGTGGCCTACTAAAAGTGAAACCTTGCGCACCATTCCCAGAGTGCAGTGCACTAAGCAACCTGTGGCTGAACAACCTGAGTTGAGCTTAAAAATTTATGCTAAAGCGGCAAAACAAAAACCAGAAAAAGTAGCAGAAGGCAGCGAGAAGAAACCAGAGTCAAAGGTTTCCAATCAGATAGCTCTTGAAAAGTTAAAGGCAGCTGTGAAAACTATGGAGCAACTGTATTTTTTTGATAGGAATGAATGGAAGCGCAAAACGCAAGCTCCCAGACCAATCACGGACAGTCACGTGCTGTCGCTCATCACCCGCGAGGAGCAAGGAGTCACGACCAAAACTGACTTTGAGAGCGAATATAGTAAAGCAGACACTGGCTCGCAGCTGCATGTTGAACAACCCACCGCGACCTCGAGTTCTGGTGTTAATGTGGATAAAATGTGTATGCCAACAGGTTCTTACGGCCATGAAGACACGGCTCAGTTAGTAACCCAAAGGGCAGATTCTTCCAATGACAAGTGCGTTTTTAGTCTGAGCAGTAACCTCAAGGCACCTCCACGTATAAATACAACAAATGACAGCACTCAGCAAATGTTTTCTAGCAAAAACTACACTCTCTCCACACAATCTCATAAAATCTGCCCTTCTAAATCGAAAAGCGAGGAGAAGCACCAGAAAGAGCACCAGC
Organism: Enteromius anoplus; assembly: GCA_032359395.1. Taxonomy (NCBI): domain Eukaryota; kingdom Metazoa; phylum Chordata; class Actinopteri; order Cypriniformes; family Cyprinidae; genus Enteromius; species Enteromius anoplus. Next base: position 12,254,673 of record JAUMHG010000033.1, on the reverse strand, counting down.
AGACAGATTCTGACAATTACCTAACAATCCCAATCAAAGCTCACACTTCTGATTCGAAACCCTCACAAGCATCCCACCCCAAGCTTTCCCATCAGCCCTTGCAGCACTCACCTATCGTAATGGAGTCTTGGTCTCCTGATAGTCAGACGGCCATGATATATCACCACGCCATGCCCCTTCCGGCCGTACCTGCTGCTCAAGCCCAGCTCATCTGCCTTACTCCCCCGGCGGACCTCCCACCGCCTCAAATCCAGCGCAAGCTCCTGTTGGACCCCTCCACTGGCCAGTACTACTTAGTGGACACCCATTTGCCCATGCAGCCAGCCGCCCAGCGCTTTTACCATCCTGAGAGTGGTCAGTACTTGGACATTCCTTTATCACTCACCCCAGTGCCTGTGTCCGTTTCGCCGGTCAGCCTCGGTCCTGCGGCGGCCTATTCCCCCACCTACTTGGTCTACCCCTCGACCCTTCTGCCACCCCATCCACACCCGCTCCCGCAGTCCCACTCTTCCACCTGCTCGGAGGGAGAAGACATGATGGAGACGGGCAGCATGTATCTGATCCCGCAGGGTACTGCAGTTCCCAGCAGCTCCACCAAACCTGTCATTAGTATTACATCCCAGCAAGGTGCTCGTATTGTGGCTCCTCCCTCCTTTGATGGCACAACCATGAGCTTTGTGGTGGAGCATCGATAGTGGAAGGTGAGTTTCCACTGCATGGCTTTGTTTTTGTGTGTGCTTAGTGTAAAAAATGTGTCTTCAAGTCGAGCAAAATATAAAAGTTGCATTTCTTCAAAATAAATATTGTTTACTTGTAAGGCAAAAGATAGTAAAATGATTTACAAAAACAAGTTTCAAATAATCAAATACATAGTTCGCTTAAAAAAAATGATGACACTTTCAGTGGAACATGTTCATAAAATTGTCTGATTTTTTTTTTTTAACTAAAATCACACTGGGACCAGTTAAATGCCATGTCAAAAAAGAGGCCAAACATAATTTGTTTGCAATTGCTATTGATGCAGTTTGATATTTAGTAGCGCTTAATTCATAATTTTCAAGTGTGGTTCACTTTTTTTGTTAGATAAAACAGATTTGGTCCAAATTTTTATCAGCTGCACTTAAATACTAAGTACTTATATTAAAATAAATAAGTACAATTTATTTATTGTCTTCATATTGTATTGCAAAACACTTTTGCTGCTAGGGACAGGTTTGGTGGGTAGGTTTAAGGGTGGGCAAACAGTGTATTTATATATAAATGCAGTTACAGAAATTGGATGTAATTACATGCAGGTAAGTAAAATGTAAGTACAATGTAAAATTTATTTACAGTGCAATTTATCAAATTATTAATTTAAATGTAAGTACATAGTTAAGACCACCTACTATAAAGTGGGACTCAGATTGTACTGAATCCCAATCACCTGCTTCTCTTTGTAGAGTCAAGATTTCTCAACAATATTATTTATTAATATTAGTATTTAGTATTGGCTATAAAACATGCATATGGATGGGCGAAAGAAAAATGCTTTTGAGAATGATTATCTATGTGGGTTTTGTGGAGCAACATTGTGTGTAAAAGTGAATGTGAATGAAGTTAGGAATTTCTACAGTCTCTGTGCTTGGGCCTGAACATTATTTTAAAAGTTGAGACTAGTTAGATAGTTTAATGTGTCCAGGTATTTGGATTCTTATTTGTTTTACTGTCTGTTTACTCTTGTTTGTGTCTGTGTGATGTATTGATGTCGCTTCATCACCAGTAACACATTTGAAAAAAAGTATTTAGAATTTTTTTTTTTTTTTATTAAAGGTGCCATAGAATGGATTGAGAGAGTATTTTAAATTGTTCTCTGATATGTACATAGAAGGTATGTAGCTTAGGTAAGGGGAAAAATGCCCAG
>JAUMHG010000033.1:12233968-12250136 GCA_032359395.1 Enteromius anoplus | reverse complement strand
GCAAACACTTGATTTATATAAGAAGTAGGAAACGATGGTGTTTGAGACTCACAGTATGTTATGTCCATGCACTGAACGGTTATTATTCAACCATGCCAAGGTAAATTCAGTTTTCCATTCTATGGCACCTTTAAAGCAAAACAGTGTCGGGAAGCAAAATAAAGGCCACTGTGGCAGACAAAACACAGATGTTTCGAAAGATGAAAAACCAATCTACAGAGGAACTTATTAAAAAACTGAATGTTGAATGTTTGAGAATGATATGTATGTATCATGTTATCAAAATATGTATGGACTGTATCATGTTTTTCTCATGATGCACATCAACAAAATCATAGAAATACCAAACACTGGCAACTATTGCTGGCACTTGACAGTATGCATGTGTGAGTGTGAGCTGGAGCGTGTGTGGAAAGGTCAGTAGGCGAGTGAAGTATTTGTTGTGCTGAGGCAGTAGGATGACAGCTGCTGGGGCCGATCAGAGGACCAACAAGCTGCAGCAGGGTCAAACCTTTTTATAGAGAGAGAGACGAAGTGAGAGGGACATTCATATGTGAACTTTAGAGATTCTACAGTCTGCTGCAATACTGGCTGCAACGATGAAAGCAATATGGCCATCGACTAAATATTTAATGCTTGTGATAAAAGACACTAAGCGTTGTCACTAATCCATAGTTTTCCAGGTGTGATATGCTGCATGTTGTACAAAATGATAGCATTTCAATGAAACGTTTCATAATTCAATTTTGCCCCTTTTTATTTTTGTTGCTTTAAATTACTTATTTCCTTTTCTTTCGTTCGTTCATTCTTTTTTTTTTTTTTAAACAAACTGGACAAATATTTTCAAATATGAAAACCCATCATAAAAATATGAAATATTTAATTTTTAACAAACACAATCTCAACAAAGAGTGAAATAATCATGAACTCAATAGCTCAATATTTATTGTGTGAAAAACACATTTTTATTATTATTATAATTCTTTTTCTTGGATGAAATTTTGATAAGGTGGAAAAAAGTAAAAAGTAATTTTTTTGTCAAAAATGGTCATTTCTGATAATATACAATGAAAAGTGTACATATGTAATTTTCCATGATGCATAAAATATTTAGAAATTGAGATAATGAGAAAAATTATGAGTTTGATATTTAATTGTGGTTCAGAAAAAAAGAATGTAATAAAAAAATCTGTATAATTGTAACTCTAGAAACATTTGTAGAAAAATTAAAATCAATAATTATGTTTTTTTTTTCTTCTAAAACTCCACAGGGCCAAAATGTGCAAAGTTAAAGAAACACCCAAATAAGTAAGTTAAGCATCACTATTAGATATAATGTAACTAAGCCTTGATTTTTATTGTTTCTTTGATTGGTCTGTTCTCCTTTTCTTTCTCAGGATGGTCTGTGTCTGTCTGTTGGAGTCAGTTCTCCTCCCACTTCATATAAAAAAAAAAAAATTCCTCAGACATGTTTCACAGTTTCCCACATCTGTCTTCATCAATTCCTACCCGGTGTTGCCTCCTGATCTGTGACTTTTGCAATGTTGAAAAACTAAAGATGAAACATTTTAAAGCAGCTTTATAAACTTTGTGCAACATATGCCTTTTATGTAGTCTTTAGACTATTTAAGGCAACTACTATTTTTTCCATCTAGCACTGCATAGTTAAGGGAAAATGTTTTTTGATCAAGTTTTCATTTTGTTGTATAAAGTGTTTGTATTTTTACATTTTTATGGACTCCTTTTTATCTACCTGTAGGTAGCAAGTTCTGACTGAGTAAAGCATGGCTTGTGTGAAAGAGAGAGAAACAGAGATAGAGAAAGAGAAGCATTTTGTGTGTGAGAAAGAGACAAAGTAAATGTGTGTCTGTTTCCTCTCACTGTGATGAGAATTGTGATTCTAGTGATGGATCATTGGGGAGTTCTGTATAGTGTCAATACATGTTTAATAATAATAATGCTTGAACTGAAAATACTTGTACATTTAAAAAATGTCTCAATCCTTATGTTGCCAATTACCTCAGTTTGCGGTGCAGGCATGTTGCTATCTCATTTTGCCTCCACAGTATTATTATGCTTATACGTTTGTTTTGTTTTACCCCTTCTTTTCCATCATCTGTCCTCCCTGTTCTTTTTTTTTTTTTTTTGTCTTTTTTGTTACATTGATCATATATTAAAGGTATATGGATCTGCAGGCCAATCTATGTACCAATTTTAGAAGAAATGCATTGTTATTTTTGTCAGTGTTAAAAATGCCTATTATAAATGTGCTATTTAAATTAAATTCCGTAAAGATAACAGCTGGTCCAAATTAAAAATAACCAATGATGAGAGTTGCTTCTTAAAAACATAACCAGAGAAAAACAGATTAAAAATAATAATATATGATTTTAGATGCATAATCTATTACAAATTAAGATGCCAAAACCTCCTAAATAATAAATTATAACACTTAATTTGATGCTCATTATCGCATGATACATGAACTTGAAGAGTCTTTCTGAATGTGAGTTTATAAATACAACAGCAAGTTCTTTAAGTTTAATAAATTTCATAAAATGATCAAAACATTTACATATTGTTCCATAATAAAAGTTATCAAAATATGATTGAGCAAAATTAGGTTTTAGATACTTATTTTGATACTTATTTGTGATTCATAAATAAAGTATTTTGAATGAGTTTTGCTGAGTAACGTGGGTATGAATAAAACATCCAATTGTATTAGTTTTATAAGTAGCCTATAAATCAGGTAGCCTCCTTAACTCACGTTAAAAAACATTCAGTGGAACATGCACGTCATTGCACGATTAAAAGTGATGTTGATAGTACACGAGTAACATTGGAGGAATCTACTGGCCCACTCAGCTGCCTGTATGTTGAAGCAGTTAAACAGATGGCATTTGATTATTTTATTTTATTTTATTTTTTGCACTCAAAACAAATTCATCACAGCCATAATAACAGTTTGCTGTTACATATATAGCCTAGTAAAAATGTTTTGTCAGGTAACTAAAAATATATTAACATCTAACTGAGGGAATTCTCTGAGGGTGGTCATTATTCCCTCGAATTTGATGTACTACATCACCCTTTCTCACACCCCCGTGTAGCGCCGTTGACCTCAAAAGGCCTTAAATCTTCAAGAGAAGCAGATAGTTGTTGTGGGGCCCGCTTGATTTACACAGCTGGCAGAGGGTCGTTTGACCCGATGCCAGCGTGCTAGGTAGGTTTTCCGTGAGCTCCTGAAACTTCACCCGCCAGAGGCATTAGCTCGAGCTGACAGTTTGTTCGTTTGTTTACGCGGTCGCCATGGCAGCAGCGCCAGTGACAGACACGCGCGCTCAGCTGCTGGTCGCCGCGCGACAGGAATGTCCACGAGAGAGCAGTTGTTGGTTTTCAGTTGCAAGCCGCCACCAAGCGGAACTACAACTAGTGTGTTATACGAAGTAGGTTTTTGTAAAAAGCGCTTCTTGTTTGTGTAATTGACACACTTTTTAAGCGTTTAATTACAAATTAAGAGCAGATTAAATCAGAATGGTAGGTTTTAGTTTTCTATGTCTGTTAATGAGGGGGGTTGAGTTGAAAGCTAGCGCACGTGCCCTTTAGAATTGACGCATTTTAACGTTTATTAACATCAAACTGATTTCTAATTACTATGACTGTAATGACTTTACATGGTTTTGGCTAATAAATCACTCTTAAACAGCAGGTCGAAGAACATGGGTCAAAGGACAATGCCAGCATGGCATTTTCCTGTATTATGAAAATGTAGCCTACGTCACAGACCTGCATACCTAAATATCTTCATCAAAGGTTAAGACATGGAGGTGAAATTATTTTTAGTTAAAGATTTCAGATTTAGGTGTACTATTTACTTTTACTTTGGTGTTAACTGTAAAAAAAAAAAAGAAAAAGCCATGGCCACATGTGTTTCCATTACTTTAACTCATCAAATCGATTTCCAACCTATTTTAACCAATATGAGATTCAATCATTTTTATAAAAATTACTTGTTTGACAATTTAAAAATTGATAGCAGCAACTGAACTCGGACAGTGTTGCAGTGTTTCTCAGGACTACTTTTATTTTCCAAAACCTCACAAAGTGTATGTTTCATTAGTGTTTTACATACGCTTATTATATAAATTTAAGTACGCTGACAAAGGGCTAACCAAATTAAAGTAGTGTGCATTTATCCTTATTTTAGCTTATTAAAAACTCAGTAGATGATCTGTTAAAATAAGTCACATTATAGATAAAGATATATTCTATATTATTAAAAGTTAAAAGAATTTTTACAACAAAAAATCCAAAAAAGACAAAAACTTTATTCATGGTTGATTATCTTCCCATGTACAAGACTGCCATAAATATTCTCAAGAATGTAAACATCTGGTGTAATCATGGAAACCAGACAGCATGAACTGCCTGTGGAGGGATGTAGTGTGTCAGAAAGCCCTCTGATTAAATAAATAACACAGTAGCACCTCAAATACACAGTCCTGTTATAATGCTATAATGTTATCATTTATAAATATTTCACTTTTGTTTTAATGTTGAATAATTCTGTCACACGAGAGTGCCATTGGTTATCCTGACAACATTTTTATACATTCCTATTATTTATAAAAATGGACAAAAATACAAATTGGATTTGTGCTAATCATTCATAAATGGAGAGAACAGGGCTAGACATATAAGGACAATATAGTGCACTCTTAAAAAATAAAGGTTCCGTCAAAAACCTTTCATATCCATGGAAACATTTTATTCCACATTACAGGGAAAAAGTATTCTTTAGATCATTAAAACATTCTTCACACTAAGAAAAAAATATTATTTTGTTTATTAAAAAGTTCTTTGAGAAACCCAAAATAGCTCAGGGTTGGTAAAAAAAAAAAAAATTGGAGCCTTTATTTTCTTAAGAGTGCACAACCCTTCGCATACCTGACTGATTCAAGGTTTCAGCATATACAGGCACAAAATGTAAAGTGACTGTTTGCATGAAAACCTTTTGCGTTTGCTAGCCAAAGCATTCAATGCAGTCCCGGCTTGTCTACCAGGCCTGTTCAAAGACTTTCTTGCACATGTTAGAGTTCTCCTGATGTAGAGGAAACTCTGAGCCCGGCACCAGCTGATCTCTGCTCCTCTTTGAAGAGAATGTCTGTCCTGAGGGCAGTTTCTCCTGCTTGGACACAGTCTCTCTAGACAACACCAGAAGCAAAAAACAGGTCAGTTTTGTTCATCTGATACATTTTTTTAAAATGATACAACCCACTCTCTAACCCTAAGATCAGATTGGCTAAGAGATACCTGAAGGGGAAAGTGTTTTTTTCCATCTGCATGCAGACGAGGAAGGGGTACTCGGAGAACTGCACGGTGGTGATAAAGTCCAGGGTGGCCTCTGTCTCGAAACCTATTTCCACTCCAGCGCTTACAAAGTCTGTATCCACTGTCACATTACCGATGACGACCAATGCTCCCCTGCAAACAATATCAAGGATGAGCATAGAAAGTATGCAAAAATATCTCGTTAAGCACATAGTAAATTCTTATTTATATCATCAGCAGTTAGAATCATTTTTAATTGTATTTTTTTTTAACTTCAGCTTTCAAGAACAGTAATGCATCTCTGTGCAAATTTTCTATTTTTATTAATTCATTTATTTACATTGCTTAGAGGCAGAGTAGATGAGTAAAAACAATTTTAAATGTTATAAAAAAATAAAAACTTGGCAACTAAATGAAAAAAATATGTAAAACTGAAATAAATAATGAACAATTTAAGAGTTGCTTAGATTAAAAATAATTAGATTCAGTGTTATAAATAACTACAACTTTGGATAAAACCATCTGATAAATGATTAAATGTATAAAAAGAAAAAAAAACATTGTTTTTCTTAACTGAAATAAATCTGAAATAAAATAAAATATTAGATGAAAAGATGTAACAGCTAAAAGGAAATAAGTTTAAGTTAAATTACTAAAACTAAAAGAGACAAAAAATAAATTAAAAAGACAAAAGAAGACAAAAACAATAAGATTAATAAACCTCAGTTTTTAATATTAAATTAAATGTTCCACATCAAGATTAGAGTTTATTTGGATGCGCTACTAACATGGAAACTTGATTCTAAACTTCATTTTTTGCTTTTTTTTATATCAAGATGTTTATTCTCATTCTTCCTGCAACGCCTGCTTCAGAGAACAACTTAAGATTTATTGCCATAGTCTCTGCTGAGTCAGTATTGGTGTTTAGGCTCACATATCACATGAGACTGTCTGGCTCCAGGCTTTCAACCTCCACCTTAAATGATCTATTCAGCATGGCTGCCCGTGATGAGTGGGCTGAGTAGAGGCACGCTAATCTTGTGCGCCCGAGAGAGCTGTGGTTTATTTCATTTCTAAACATATCCCACTTGTGTCTGACTATGTGCATCTGTGTGTGTAACTATCTTTCAATCGGTTTTTCCCACTTCTGTGTGCCCGCACGCACATGTGTTTACGTATTAGGTTGTCTGTCTGTCAGTGAGTCTTTGTTTGTCTTCTTGTGTGTGTGTGTGTGTTTTCAGAGAAGGTAAAGCCTGCTGCCCTGATCCATACACCTGCCCCTGCCTATCCTAAGGGGTTGGCAGATGTAGAAAACCAGATGCCACCCAGAAATACCCATCATCAAACAAAGCACTGCAAGCCCACCGTGCTAAAAGTAAGGTAAAAATATATACATATTCGCTTGTTGCAAAGTTTTATAATGTATACTGTCTTTAACGCTTCAAATGCAAAGATCTGAAATCTCGCCCTGAGAGGATTCGGTTTCTCACAATCGATATCATAACCTAATTTTACCCTCAACACCTGATCTTTTACTCCTACCACAGCATCTTTCCATTGCCCTCATTTCCAGCCTGTCTCATTTTAGCCAAGTTGCCATTGCTTGCATCCACAAACTAATAGTAAGCAAGCAGGTGCAGTTGTGGCTAAAGATGTGGATTAGCATTGAATCTCTCTGAAGGATTAATGATGTTATTATAAGATGCACCGGCATCATATTTACTGTCATTTGGAAAACCTAGTGAAGAAAAACCTCTGGCAATGGATTCTAAATAAGCAATTTAAGCGGACGATTTTAACAAATCCACCATTGCATCCAAGCAACCAAGGATGAAATGCCTTCCACTGGGACATCATGAGCTGACATTTTAATTGGATCGGATCTATATCCGATTGCACAACATCATCACCATGTAAAGATCTACTGTACCTGTTGTTGACACTCGTCTTAGACTCTCTGTACCACAAGCTGAACTCCATCCCTCCAGAGATATCGATGGCCAGACTGCCTTGGAACTCAGCACTGGCTCTCAGACCAGACTGTAGAGGAATCACCTTCAAAGCGAGAAAGCAAGATTTTTTTTAATCCTTGAAAAATAAAATACATTGCATCGATTGGCTTCTTTAGTAATTCCAACAAGCACATATCTGAATGTTTAAGCATAAAATTATATTCTGGGGAATTGTGCTTTAAATTCATTGGTGTTTGGAAATTTGTTTTTGCCTCAAGTTATGCATTTAAAGTTAAACTGGAGGTGATCAGCTGGGAAAAGGACTTGGCTTTTTGCTAACCAGTTAAGCTCTTCCACTGAATCAAATATTTCTTTTTTAACCTTGGCTTATACATAGAGGCATTGTTAGAATAGTAAAGGGACTTGTCGGTGCCTCGCAGACCTTTCCCGAACCCTTCCTATCCCCCCTCTCTCTCCCAATTCACTTGCTGTCAAAATTGATCTGTCTTGTAATAATTAAAGGCAAAAATGCCAAAAATAAATCTTTAAGAAAAAAAAAAAGAATAGAATAGAAAAGGGACTTTTACAAATTTTTTTACACATTTCTTTAGAATATCATTATATGGTTCAACGTTAAGATCTGTACTTCTGGAAATGACTAGTCAAACCTGTTCACTAGAACATGTAATGTATTTATATTTTACATTTTTAAATGGTAACATCTTTTAACATCATACTAGCGTTCAAATGTTTGTGGTTTTTGAATAATTTAAAAGTCTCTTATGCATCTCAAGGCTGCATGATTTATCAGGATTACAGTAAAACCAGTAATATTGTGAAATAGTATTATTATTTAAAACAGCTGTTTTCAGTTTGAATATATTAGTATTTGAATGTTGCTTATTCCTCTGAATGCAAAGCTGAATTTTCAGCATCATTACTTCAGACTTCAGTAAAACGTGATCCTTCAGAAACAATTCTATTATGCTGATTTGCTGCTCAAGATCAATGTAAAAAAACGAGTTGTGCTGCTTACTGTGATATTTTTTCAGGTTTATTAGATGAATAGAAAGTTATGTAAATTGAGGTAAATGTCATACCTGTGAGTGGTCTGTCAGCAGAATAAGGCCCTTTACCACATTGATTGGATCTCCAGACATGGAGAACATCTTGGACATCAGGTCACTGTAGCCCTTGAAGAAGGTCACTGGCCGGAGCTGCACATCCAACAGCAGAGCAGACATTCCAGCAAAAGACTCCAGTTCTTCTTCTCCTTCATCCGGCGTGGCTGCAATCAGGGTCTCTAGACCCTGTGCTTCAATTGTCACCTGAAATCCAGCAAGATAGACACAAAGAACATTGAATGTCTGGACACACAATGCAGGTTTTTGGAATATGCTGTAACACTGTGTTGTGGTAATGATGAAGGTACCTGAAGACCATGAAGGAGGGCATCTTTGGTCTGACCATAAATGTTCATGTTGCTTCTTCTCAATACGCCAGAGCCAGAGTACAGGATGTCCAAATTGTAGGTGCAGGTGACATCAGCAGTTCCTGTTTAAAGATAGAAAAGTCAGACACTGCTACAAGACTTCATTATTCTACAAAAAATGTAGGTCTAAGAGTCTAAGTGTTTTGAAAGCCTCAAAGATATTGTTATATTAAGTACTGTTAAAAAGTAGTTTTTATTATAATAATTCTGCAAAATGACAGTAATTACATTTTTAATTTTAAATATACATAATAAGTAGCTAATGTTTTTTTTTTAACAGCAAATCAGCATATTATAATTGGAGTAATGATGCTGAAAAGCCAGCTTATCATCAGAAGAATTAATTACTCCAGGCAAAATTTGAAAACTTTTTTTTTTTATAATGTGAACCAATATAATGGAATGTCTTTAATAATATACTGTAGCTTATTTGCAATGCCTCTATACAGACTTTGTATCAGGCAGCATTATATAAATAAAGGACCAAGGATGTGAGATTTAAGTTTAAAGAGCAGGAGTGGACATGTGTTCACTTACGTGCCATGAAGCCTGAAAAAGCAGAGGATGACCCAGTCTTTGAGAATCTGTCATAGTTGTGGGAAACCATGTCCTTCATCACTTGCTGTACCAATTTACTGTAAACCAGACATATGACTTATTTTTAACACAAGTGCTACACAGATAATCATTAAGAAAACATTCGTTTTTGAGTCTAGAGAAGGAAATTAGTGAATGAGACCCACTAGGCAGGCATCTGAAAGCGCAATATGTCCTGGACTTTAGACAGCATGTATTTGTTCATCTCGTGTGGCAGGTGTCCAATAGAGAGTAGAAGATTCTTCACTTCCATATAGGTAGGACTACTGCTCATAATCACATCAGCTGCAGCAGCACGAACGTTCTTCTCATAGATACGCTTGTTCTGATGGTATATACGGTTCAGCGTCTTTTTCACCTGTGGAAATAGAGTGTTAAATGTTTTAAAGAGTTGTGATTGTGCCCCTATAGGTGACGGGGATTGATAATTTACCTCTGGTGTGATCAGCTGAGGGTCGTATCTCTGTAGCGCTGTAATGGCGATGGTGCTTAACGCTCCCACCTCAGACTCAGCATATTTGGCTAGAACAGAAACTCCCTCTGGTAGAAGAGCGTTCTTCAATGCTAGCAGGTACATCTGAACTTCAGACTCCACCTGAGTGCTGTCAGGCCCTGCCAACAGCACCTCTTTCACCTTAAGCACTGTCTACACATCAAACAGAGAAGAAACAGAGTCAGCTTGAATTACTAAACTTTGCTTCACTTAATAGGGATTGTTAAGCCATAAATGAACAATTTACTCTCCCTCAAGTTCTATCATGACAACTCTACATGACAGTTTTAATGTGTTGTGGTGGTCTAGGCGGAATAGATATGCTATGCTGCTGCTGCTGTAGAGTAACATCCACAACATGCTGCTGTAAGCGTGCACTGCTGCACATATAACATATGAAACCGTAAAAACATATGAAACAATAAAAAACTAAATTTTTTTACACCTCTAATAATTTGTGTTTGCAATGTTTGCAGTTTTGATATTACATATGTAAACATTTGCAAGTACAGAAATTAATACAAATAATAATCCAATGTGTGGGGACTCACCGGTAGTTCACATGCTCCTTTCAGACAGAGTTTCCTGAGCAAAGCTCCCATGATAATCACAATTGACTCTTTGATTTCTGAACTACCAATCTTTCCTTGAGACAAATCCTATGGGGAAACAAGTCATAGAAAATAAAAAACTACATTTTTGCTCCATTGTATAACCTATATGTGTGTGTGTGCATATATACTGTATATGCATGCACACACACACACACACACATATAAGTTATATCAAATGCAATCTAACTACCACAGTACATCTTTTTAAGATGAATATTCACAGCAGTGAGGCTTTAAGTGGATGTGTGATTGCAGATCTCTTACCAGCAGGGACTGTAGCATGGTCTCTGTAGGGTGAGAAGCAAAGCCACATGCGTACAGGAAGCGCTCCTGCAGCACTAAACCTTCTTTTTTGCTGAAGTCCAGGAACTCCAGAATAGCTGAGAGAGAAGATGGAGTCTGGGCTGATGTTACTGCATCCACCAGCTGAGGCCTGGAAAGACAACAGTGTACACTGAAGGCTTAAGGGTGTGTTTATTATTGGTAAAAACTGTTGTACTTCTTAATGTTTTTTGTAGAAACTTTAATGCACGTCTTTCAGGATTCTTTGATAAATAGAAAGTTAAAAGAACAACAAAACTGGGGATACAATCAAACACAATATTTCAATGGGAAATATGTTTCTCTTTAGAGAATCAGTTTGTTTATTTAATTATATAAAACAAAAAGCAACCGACTGATTTGAGTTTGAATCTTTGCAGAGAAGTCTTAAATATAAGCAGTGTAGTTGCTTACTTTTTTGTTAGCACCCTAAAGTGTAACTAGCTACTGTATTGTAGCAAAAATAAAAGAGGAGCTTGAGTCTAATAATGTGTACAAATGAGAAGTTTTGTCTTACAGTACAGTCTTGCTGCAGTTGCGCAGTACAGTCAGGATCTCTGACTTGCTGGCTTTGCGCAGGCTGTGTAAGAGCGTCAAGAAACTCCTTGGGGCTTCTGCTTTAGAGAGTGATTCTGGCTCCAGCTGAGATTTCACCACTTTCCATGTGTCCATTAGCTATTGTACACCAAAACAACACAATAATCAATTAGTATATAAACAAATTGATAACAGATTCATAAGCTCAAACACAAATGCTGGAAAAAAAGAAAAGCATAGTTACTCACATTGGGGCATCCCTTGCATTTGGTTTTAACTTTCTCCACCATGACTCCAACAGACATGAGTTTGTCATCCAGAGACTTCACCACACTTGCAGCATCTTTACCCGCTACTTCTGTTGGGCCAACCTCAATCTTTTTAAGCGTCAACGACTGCCTGCCGGAAATGAGAAGATACTTTAATTGCATTCATTAACTGATTTAATTAAGTGAATAGTTTTCACATTTCTTTAGTACCTGGACAGGACTTTAGTTGCAGCTTTATGTCGAGCATTGATGGACAAAATGTGTGTTTCCTCAACATCAGCAGACTTAATGATGCCTTTTTCCAGAGTGATTACTGTTTCAGAAGCAGACTTTCCACTGATGCCCAATACCTAAAGGAGAAGAGGATAGGTCAATAAAAAGTGCCAGGAATTTTGTACACATGAGGTAAGATGAGAAAATTAGTTTTTATCTTACTGGGCTGTGTGTAGTGAATCCCATCTCTTGTGTTTTGCAAGTATCCAAGTGTTTTGTACGGATCACCTGATCTTTGGTGGCTTTGTACTCAACTAAACATTTCCCTGAAGCATCAGCCTGCAGAAAACAGAGAGAGCATTTAAACTTAGAAAAACGTACATACTTAACACTTCACTTGAGAATTGTAATAGTATTTACCTCTGACATCTTCCCAGACTTTAGCTGCATCATTAGCATGCTGGCCACACCCCTCTTCAAGTTTTTGATGGTAGCAGGCTCCGCCTTATTGGCATACAGGCTTCTGATCTAAGTAAAATCACACAAAAGTCAAATTACTATATAAAAATGACACAAATTAGATATGAAACACATTTTTATCATACATAATGAAATGTTTATTACCTTGCCCATCTTCCACAGCACCAAGAAGGGCCTCTGAAGTGCCTCAAGCCTGATTTTACCCAGAATTCTTTCTGCTGAGCTACCATGGAAGATGTTGTTTTTGCGGGAGCGCTTTCCAGCACTTTCAACTTGAACGTTTGAAATCTGAGAACAGGACAGGAGAAGGTGATTTGCATAAGGGTTATCATCGTCAACTAAATCTAAAACCATAGATGAAAATTCAAATAAACTTTAACTTTTATTTTATTTCTGCTAGTTGACAAGGCAGCATTTCTGATGTTCAATAAGTTGAAGCACTAAAGCAAGTGAAAATTCACAAAAACTACTGTATATTAAAAATAGAAACACTGCAAAAAGGTAAAAATAGTATATAAAAAACATTAACAAAAAGCAGAGCTCATGTATTTTAAATATAATATACATTTAATAACAAATTGTTTTTTGTTGCTGTTGTTTCATTAAATGCCATTAGTTCAATTTTAAAAGACATTTTCTGACTTATACATAAGTAAGACTTAAATCCATAGTTACATGTTAATTTCATAATTCTATTAAATACAATACTTAATAAGAATGTGTACTGTCATGCATTTATGGTAATGTTAACTTAGGTGTCTGTTTGTAATTTCACAGATGTAATGAAGAAGCTGCGTTTATAATGAAGAAAATTTTTTTAACGATACAGCTACATGACACTACAGTTAAAAATACCTGAGCAGTCAAAATGTGTCCTTTTACACCATGAAAAATGTTATTAAAGATAATAATTATTGAATATGTCATTTAAAGTAAAACTTTTACTTTACAAAGTTGTTAAATTGTATATTATATTATATTATATTATATTCCAGTACATTGCATTCAATATAAATGCACCTTCTTCAAGGGTATGCAATCAAAAAATAATATTAATAATACCACACTGAAGGTTTTTCCTGTACCTGCAATCTAAGTAGCTGTTCGTCCTGGATCTCTGGGTTCCTCCAGACGAGGCTGATGTCCACATCACTGCTAATTCTGAATCCAGTGTTCCCTCTAGTGGATCCTGTCGGCCTGTTCAGTCCTACCTCGGCACTGTAGCTATATCTGTAGAGTTTGTCATTATCCAGTCGAGGCCCAACACTTGCACCTGAAAAAACACAAAAATGTCATGCTGTGGCACATTCTAGATCTTCAGCCTTCTGTCGGTCAGTGGCATGTAAGACACAGCTGGACAAGGGAGGAATGTGAAATTAGAGAGGCAGGAAGCGGACTGAACATCTCCTAAAAATCACAAGAATGCCAGTAATGGAGCTGGTGGAGACACTAACTCTACCTAAAATCTAAATTGACACCACTGTTTTATTCTACAGGATTTACATCCACGAGAAACAAATTGTTCAATAGAAAGAGAAAGCACTCCAGAGGAAGTCCATGGCTTTTCATAGAAGGTAATGCACAAGGAAAAGGAATGCAGTCCTATCTGTAATTGTAGGTGGGTCTCAGATAACAGTGTACTATGAGCTATTAATCCTCTAATCGTTCAATATATGTATCATGTTCTTAACCTCTTAATATGAAACAACTACATTTCTTTTGCCTTTAAAGTTTTAAACAAGCCAGAATCATTCAAGCTGATATTTGGGCGAATTAAAATAATTTTGTGATGTTAATGGCAAAACACTGAACTAAGCCAAACAATTTAAAATCCACATTGCAATTTAATGCTCTGCTCAGATACAGTTTGTCTGAATTTGTGATTTTAGGATTGTTGATTCATAAAGTGATTGATAAACAGTATCACTGCAAAGCAAACCATTATCCTCTCTGCCAGCACAGTTCAGTCTTGTCCCGAAAACACTGACGTGTCACACTCAGATTGCATCACATCTGCTGATACAGAGATTATGCCCTGATTTTTTATGTATTTTATATTTATATATACACATTATAGAAAAATAAAAATACCATACAAATATTTCAGTAATGATAGCCTGCTTATACTGAATAAGCATACTGATGCAATGATTAGATGAACCTGGGCACAGAATGAATGAAAGGTGTGACTAACCACAAGATTACTAAATGTTCTCAAAATAACTACACTAGAGTCCTCAATGAACTGCATAAACCATTACAATAAAACATTTAAATGAACTGAAATCTCAAATATACAAACTTGAGAACATTTGATGGTTTTAACCAATAAGCAAACGTGCAACTCTTATTAATTTTTACATTTATTTTTATATGTATTTAGACTAAGTAAATAAAATCACTTACCAAGGGATGAGGTACTTAGAAAGGAGGTGACGCATAGTAAAAGTCCAGCAAGCCGCAGCATGGTGCTGTGCGCGTTAAAGGTCTGCGGGCCAGAGAAAGGATGGCAGCCTGATCCTTCAGCTTTCTTTCTATCTCTCTCTGTTTATCTGGATTTGAGGTTCAGACTCCAAACTCCACGCTCCGGTACTAAGTACGAGATAATAATTAACCGGCAGAGTTCGCCGAGATTTGGTGAATGGACGCTCCTCAGAGACGTGGTTTGATTTTTATAGCAGGGTCGTCATGCTAGAATCCCTGCGGAAGTGCGCTTCAATCAGCGCTCATTCAGAGCAGACAGGCGACGGAGTCTCTCTCATTCATAATGATCAAACGAGATTAGCGCGTCTTTCATCCTTCATGACAGGATTAGACCATTTATTTAGTTTTAATCAATCACTTTATATATCATAGAAAGCAACAACTAGGTCCCAGTAAAAATATCTTTAAAAATGACACTTCATGGTTTCAAGAATTTTTAGAAAACGTTTTATGTATTTTACATACATATATATATATATATGTGTGTGTGTGTGTGTGTGTTTGTGTGTCAGAAAAAAGTCACAATTCAAAGTACATTCTAAAGTTAATTACATAGTTACTATTTTGAAAGTTTTTATTTTTAATTTATTGTTTTCAGACAGACATTTAATTTATTGAATTTGTACTAATGGTTTAATTTGATTTATTTTAGTACATCAGGATAAACATAAAATGAAACAAAAAGTGGCCTTGACAACTAGCTGAAATAACATTGACGTTTTTATTTAAATTTTTAGTTAACTTTTATAGCTACCTCTCTCTCTCTATCTCTCTATGTAAGTTTAAACAGTCAATTCTTTTAACAATTTCACTGAGACTCATGTTTGGACAACCAAAAAGAACTTCGATATTAGATCAGTTATGTGGATGATGTGGTCGATGATCTTTGATGCATGGCATGATTGCACGTGTGCGTAACCATTTATGCACTGTGATATGCATCTGTAAGAGAGTCATTTTCATTTACTGTGCTACCTCTCACCTAGACTGCAGCTGTATTATCTCATCACATTAAAATCCACAGTATCACACAATCACATATCCTTTTATGTCATATACTATATTAATGGGGGGGAGGAAATTTCTTATCCAGTGCAAATCATCAGAAGAGTAATAATTTAGGTCTTCTTCTCATCAGGCAAACACTGAGACTCCTAAAGACTAGACAGAAAGAGCTTCTGATCGAATCAGCTGTGATTACAATGCCATGGTGTTAATGCTGCTTATCTTCATTTCTTTCCCAGAACAAAACCACCGTCAGGAAGTGATCAGATCAGTACTGAGTAATAGCACATAGAGTAGTTTAATTCACTAACTACTGAAAAGGTTGCACATTTTTTTACACAAATATATAAATACACATATGTGTGTGTATATTAACA
>JAUMHG010000033.1:12198752-12215532 GCA_032359395.1 Enteromius anoplus | reverse complement strand
ATTTTGTACTGCATCAGACTAACCAAAACTTGTAATAGCACTTAAATATAACTGCTCCCTTGTTGGTTTTGATTGCTTTTATAAGTGTAAAGGCAACATATACAATTTTTATAAGTGTATGCATCTTACTCTGCATCTTTTTTCCTTATCATCCTAAGCAAATATTGATGTGTTGAATACTGTTACCTAGCCAGCTAGCTAGTCCTGGCCATGATTTATAATTTTCCAAAAATGTCCAGGTTTTACCCTTGTTATGGACACATATCGCATTGCTTCTTTGACTATTCTCTGTGGATGCACATGTCATGCGCTTTAGAAGTCCTTATCTATATATTACAACAAATTTGATTGTGATTTCTCTGATCATGATCGCCATTCATAACTCAGAAGTGAGCACCAGAAGCCTACATTTCAGCAGTGCTGTAACACACACACAAAAAAAACAGACATATGGTGAGATCTAAATCATCTGCTCTAGTTCAACAGCAAGTCTTATCTATGTTTGGACTACTATTACACAGTAACAGTAAAGTCAATAAAACACTAGCGTGTGGCCTGGGTCAAAGGTCATCCAGTCATGTGACTAGATATCTATATCCTGAATCATGAAGTGAAAGCTTTACTTCATATCATAGTACATTGGGACTGGAGTTTGTTATGAAGGAGAGCAGCTTTATGGTCTAAATAGCCTTTCTATAAGAGACTGATGAGAAGAATATCCCTCCTGTTCTCCACCAGCACAGTCTTTGCAAACTTCAGACATCATGTGAGTTACTTCTGCTTTTCAGACACTTTTCAAAGTGACAGGCGGATAATATCTGACATCATGCTTGATATTCTTCATGTACATTTTACATTTACTGTTTAGATACTGTTCATGTCTAAGAGTTAAATTCTCACTCGTTTTACGTATAGATTTAAAATAACGTATTTTAAGATATTTCTAAAAGTAATCAAAATAAAAAAAGGGTTTGTGTATGCTTTGTTGTGTACGACATATTAATACTTGCAATGACATGGTATAGATATTGTTAAAATGTACTTGAAAAAAGTTATACTATTTATAAAATAACAATTTAGGGACCTAGAATTCAAGCCAGTTCAATTCTGTTGATAAGGGGAAGTGTTTTTAGGTCACTGGTGTGTGATAAACCTTATCTGTTAATATGCAGATAAAATATGTTTTTAGGACACAACATCTTATATAATAACAATATACACGAATTGTCTGAAATATAATGCTTACTTTGATTAGTAAGTGGGTCAGTTTGATCGCAGGTTTTTTTTAGAATTGAATCACTGAAGCTGTTTTCATTCAGCTTGTGTTTCTCATTCATGCTGTGCTCTAACCCCTCGCTCATTCGTTCTCATTTTTCCCTCTCTCGCTCTTTCTCTTAGGACAGAATGTCAGAATGGAATGTCAGTGGATTTGTTCCTGCATTGCTCTCTTGTTCCTGCTGTGAGTGCTGCCTGCATTCTGTCAGACAAAACTCTCTCCCCTCAAGACCAACATGCAGCACTTTTTCTAGAACAGAAAGTGATGCTTCAATGTTAGATAAAAATGGACATGTTACATTAAATTTAGATTATATTTCTGTACTTAGTAGTTGATGTTAACCTGTGTATCATCTATATGTGAACCTGGACAACAAAATCAGTCATAAGTGTTAATTTTCCGAAATTGAGATTTATACATGATCTGAAAGCTGAATAAATAAGCTTCGCACTGATGTATGATTAGGATGTATAGGGCAATATTTGACCCAGATACGACTGTATGAAAATCTGGAATCTGAGGGTAGAGAAAAATCTAAATGCTGAGAAAATCACCTTTAAAGTTGTCCAAATTAGATCTTATCAATCCATATTACTAAACAAAAATTAAGTTTTAATATATTTTTTGTAAGAAATTGTCTAAATATCTTCATGGAACATGATCTTTACTTACTAAGGATTTTTGGCAAAAAAGAAAAATCAATCATTTTGACCCAAACAATGTATTTTTGACTATTGCTACAAATATAGCAACTTAAAAACCCCAGCAACTTAAGACTGGTTTTGTGGTCCAGGGTCACACATCACCTTGGGTTTCGTGGTGCATTAGATTTTTTTGACATCTATCAAATGTGCATTTGTAATATGCTTGTATTCCTTTGTTTTTCAGGTCTGCATTGTGTTTCTGCTCTCCTTTGTACAGCGCAGAGCGAGAGCTCAGACCTTTGAGGATCGCTTTCCATATCTCAGGGGGCGATTTGGCATTGTGGTGTGAGTGATATTTGAACAAAGCTTGTATCTAAGTTTAACATACTGTACATGTATTTAAGTGTGTTTCTGTATGTGTGCATTTCTTTGCAGGCCATTGGATTTCATTTGCAGTCTAAGTAACCGATGGTCTTATGGTTTTGCATTTGGTGCTATTGCTCCCAGTGTGATTCAGCTTTTCTCTGAGTCCTACGCACCATTTACTGTACCTAACTGGGCTAAAGGTAGTTTAAATATAATACAGTATGTATCCATACATCCAATATGTACTTTACTAATATAAAGTCTTGACTAAAGGAGTTTCAGTTCATCTGCACGTGTGTCTCTTTTAGCCATTGTGTACCTGGTAGGAGCAATAGAAGTTGGCGTGGCCTACCTGCCATTCTTTGCTTGTCTTTCAACACCACACCGATTACTAGGAGGGGTTTTAGGTCTTCTTTACACACTCACATGGTACATTGAAACACTGTAGCTTTCTGTTTGTTGCTGCTGCTGCAAAAAAAAACCCCAATGTGGGCAGTTGAACTGCCTGTTAATTTTATTATATTTCATGGGTTTCAGGCTCATTGTGAGACTGTATGATGTGATAAGCTGTCCCTCTGGAAAGGTAGGTCAATACGATTAATAATTACCTTTAATTTATTAATAGTTATCTTATACTGTTATATAATTAAGCTTATATTAAGATTATGTATAATTCTATCAGTGTTTAAAATGTGCAATAGCACTTTGAATGTAAAGTGTGACACCGAACCACAAAACTAGTTATGAGCGTCAGTTTAATTTAAAGCTGAACAAATAAGCTTTCAACTGATGTATGTTTGTTATGATAGGACAATATATGTTCGAGATAAAACTATTTGAAAATCTGAGAGTGCATAAAACTCAAAATATTGAGGAAATGCTTTAAAGTTGTCTGTGAGCATTGCAAAATAAAGTTTTGATGTGTTTATGGTTTTTGAACCATACAATGTATTTTTGGCTATATTGACACAAATATACACCTGCTACTTAAGGCTGGTTTTGTGGTCCAGGGTCAGATATAATACTTATAATTTGTAATTGTGACAGTGGATAAATGCAGAATTAAATCACATTTTGCTGGTTGCAGATTTTAGGTCATTATGAGAAATTGATCATCTTGTGGCCA
The DNA here is from genome assembly GCA_032359395.1 of Enteromius anoplus. Lineage (NCBI taxonomy): Eukaryota > Metazoa > Chordata > Actinopteri > Cypriniformes > Cyprinidae > Enteromius > Enteromius anoplus. The sequence continues at coordinate 12,212,120 of JAUMHG010000033.1, read as the reverse complement.
TTCTTCCTGTGTCTGTTTTTCCTGCTGGGACGGTTTGTGTATATCATTGTGAAGGCAGTAAGAATTCACCTGCAGCTAGTAACTGATGAGGTCAGATCATAAGTCTCGTTGTAATTTATCTTATTTTACAATAAGGTCATATTTGGTAGAATTATGTAATGCAATAGCCTAAATAAAGTGGCAATACATTAACATGCATTTATTAATCTAAGTTAACTTCATATGCAAGTACATTTTTATGCTGTGTAAATTAACATATAGATAATGGACAAACATGAATCTGCATTGAACACTAGTATGTTTATAAATTAACCCAAGAGTAAATGTTTCTCTGATTTATAGAATGAGGAGGATCTAAACGTTCATCAGTTTACATATGTACAGACTCTGCTGAAACGCCCGCCTGAATGGTACAGTTTCATTCAACATTAACATGCATTTATTACTGCATTTACACCAATCATCTAATATTCATCCTTCTGTTGTCCCTCAGGTCGGAACAAAAGAGTTGGTTCCGAAGGAATGTGTATGACTGGGATCCTCACTTTAAATTCCCCAACAGGATGATTGGCACATCTATTATATCTTTTATTGGCTTGTACATGGTCAGTCAGCACTTACACATTGTTCATTGAATTTTTTACCTAAAGCTTAAAAATGCAAATGTGTTTGTCTGTTTGTAGTTGACCATAGCAGACTACAGCTTGAGTGACTTCACCTTTAAAAGACTAGATGCTTTGATAGACTCACTTGCAGAGATTGCATCGTCCTGTAATGAAACAAACCATTTGTTCGAATCACTCATTCCCAGGATGAATGAGTTCAGCTTTGTTGCAAGAAGTAAGGTCCACTTCTTTTTGTTTCTATCTTTGCACACGTTTCACACTATTCTGTTTAAAAGTTTGGGGTCAGTACTTCTCTAATTAATAGTTGTTTCAGAGAGGTTGCATTTGATTTATCAAAAGTGACTGTAATGATTTTTTACATTGATACAATTTTTTTTATTTGAATTCTTTTATTTTGAATTTGAATTCTTTTATTTTGAATTTGAATTCTTTTATTTTGAATTTGAATTCTTTTATTTTATCACACAAATCTGACTTTTTTCTCACAATTTAAAAAAAGTTTACAATTTTGAAATAAAAACTTGCAAGTTATAAAGTCAAAATAGACAGATAAAAAGCTATTCTGAGAACATATCAGTTTTTTCCCTCAAAATTAGACTTTATAATTCGCAGAAAAAAGGTCAGAATTTCAAGATATAAACTCACAATTCCAGGAAAAAAGACAAAATTGCAATTTTACATCAAATAAAGTCAGAATTCCAAGATATTTCTATTCCAAGACTTTATAACTTGCAATTGCAAATTTAAATTCTGACTTTTTTTATTATAAAAAATTATATAAGAATTACGGGATTTATATCTTGCAATTGTGATGTAATAACTCACAATTACAAGTTTACGTCTCACAAACTGAGAGTTCAGAATTGCACAATCAGAACTGCAAAGGTTGCAATAACCTTTTTTGAATATAAAAAGGGTTGTCGTAGTTGGGTGAAAAAGGGGACTAAATTACCAGGGCCCCAAGTGGGGGGAGGGCCCCTGAGGAGTGAAATTTTATTTTCCTTTAAATCTAATTTTAAGATCACAATAAATGTTGTTAACTAATGTAAATGCTAATATTTTGGGTAAATGCATCAGTTGACTGTTGTATTAAATGGTGTCTTAGGTAGTTGCTATGGCCACTGCTTGTGCATAGGGCCAAGAGTTTAGTGCTACGCCCCGTAATAGCAGACAGATACATCTGATGTACAGCTAATTATTTACAGAACATTTTATTTTTCTCAGGGTCTTGGTTAGCGACAACTATTTTTTCCACTCTGACATCTGTTACTTACACTTTTCACGTTCTAGTATGTTACAGGTATGTTTATTTTAGCATTCTTTATGTACACGGTTCAACAATTAAGCACTTTTAGTAATTACCCAAAGGTAGTTTCATCAAATCCCTCAAAACATTACTAAACAATGAACTGAATTTATGACTGCAGGAAACATTTAAAGAGGTTATGGAGGGGACAGAAAACCTTTCTACCAGAGAAGTTCCATAAACCAAGCCCCGCTGTTAGCGTGGTAAGGAAGGATTTTTTTTAAAGGATTTCATGACAACTGAGGACAACAATTAAGCATTTAGAGACAGTTGTTAATTAAAATGCTTTTCCTTCTCAGGCTGCTATAACAAGATATTCAGGCTGGCAGATTGCGTTCACTATGTGGGGTATGTACATTTTTCTCAGAAAGCTGATTGATTGTCTTGTGACCTCATATGTGCAGACGAGCTGAGTTTACCTTCTATTCAGAGAGGTCAATACCTTCACGGGCTTTGCTTACTTCTGTAGTACTGTAGCCATACTGACTCAAAGAAAGAATTTAATGATGAAGTGACATCAAATGTTTGCTGTATCGATTAAACTGTGTTGTTTTTTTTTTTTGCAGGGTTTCTGATAGTCCACTTTGTGCAGTTTCTGTTTGCCTTGCTCTTTGTGTACGGAGTCGTTCTACCAATCCAGAAGGGACACTTTCTCAGTTGGCTTTCCAATATAGGCATCATTCTGTAAGTTTCAATAAAGACATCTCATAACTCATTTTTCATATTTTTGAACTTACCTGACAACATTATATTTCATAGCTAACATAATGTTAATTCATTAGGATAAGCAGCGTTTGGGTAGCTTTAAACTGTTTTATGTGATTGCAGGCTGACAATACTCTTAGTGATAGCTTTGGTGATAGTGCAGATTATTCTGGTCCAAGTGTTTTTCCTGCAGGACAAACTCAATCCTGACGACAAAGAAAAGCCGCTTGCACTCAACAACAGGTAGGACAACTACAAATCACCTTTTTAATGAAAATCAAATAGATGAAGCTGTAAATGTGACCGTAACAGTCATAATAAGGTGTTGCTATGTGATCGATAAGTTGTGATAAAACATAATATGCTCCTGTTAATAATTTTGTGTAGGTCAGATTTCTTAATCTTCTAAAAGAAGTCTCTTGTAATGTCACCATGGGTTGCATGTATTGAATATATGATACAGTAAAAACAGTAATAATGTAAAATGTAATTTAAATGTAAAATAACAGACATGCTTTTTCCTTATTTAATTTTCAGCATCATTCCAGATTCAGATTTTTTTAGGAGATTGTTTTATGGAAGTAACAGCATTTATTTGAAATGTTTGTAATGTTATAAATGCCTTTGCTTTTAGCATTGTAATGTGTGCTTGCATTGCTTTCTTTCCAAAAAAAGCAAAAAATAATAATTAAAATGTTATAAAATAAATTGTAACTTTTTGTATGTTAGTGTATATATATATATATATATATATATAGGTAAAATTAATTAATTAATTAATTAATTATTTTAATAACTTACTTTTTTCCTTCTCTTCAGAAAAGCTTTTCACTGCTTCAACTACTTTTTCTTCTTCTATAATGTGGTTATGGGGTTGAGCAACTGCATTTTGCGCCTTTTAAGCAGCTGCATTGTGGGTACATGGCTGGTGTCGCGCATTGACCGGACCATCATGCAGCGGGGCTATGAGTCCATGGATCCAGGTAATAATGAACTATGCAGCACTTTGCAATAAAAAGACCCTTTTAATAATTTAAATTTTATTTTATTTACAAAGTAGATAAGAGGAACATGATTGGAATTAAAACACAATGCAATTTGAATTTTTTACTATTTATAATATTGTGATTAAATAATGGCATTTTATTTGTTACATATATTTGCGTAAATAAATATATATTTTTTGCATTTACTAGACTGTAAGATTAATTCTAATATTTTTGCACAACGGTTATAATTGCTTTTTTTTTGGGGCAGGATACAGTACATGGATTGGGATGATATTTGCTGATCATTATCATAGCAACCCAGTTATGGTGTCTTTCTGCCATCTGCTGCTTGGCAGAACACTGGAGAAACGAGGACCTGCAGTGGTCAGTTATGCAACTTTTAGCAATAACACAGGTAAGAACGACTCCAGATACATGACAGCACAAATTCCTCTAAACACAGATCTAATGAAATCTGTGCCTGTCTGCTGTTTGACAGGGTATTCAGTAGGGGGCAGAGTACGTGTGCGCTGGCTCCTGCTGTACACTCTGCTGAGGAACCCTGCACTCATCCTGCTGAGAAAGAGAAAAAAGCTAAACCAGAACGACAACCAAGACCCACTCCTCTTAGCCCGAGCCATCACCTCACAGGCTCAACAAGCAGCTGAACTGGAAAACAATAAACCTGCAGAAACAGAACCAACACAGTCAGACATCTGAATCCGGTTCCTCAGTGTGAACACAGACTCCATGATTCAAAATGAACCTTTAGGGGATATAACAAGACTTTAAAAAAAAAAAGCTTATTTCCTTCCTATAATAAGTAACTGCACTTATCAAAGCCATTACATGAGGTCTCGAAGAAGTTTTTCAGAGAACTGGACTGAGAAAATGATACATTCAATGCTTTTTGTGAGCTTCTGAAACAAATTTGAATTACGTGTTTGTTGGTCAAATAGTGTTTTGTAATAAAGATGTGAAACTTTTATTTGGGTAAAGTAATTTTATGTACAACCATGGGGTTGTTTTTTATTTTTATAAGTCCAACAGAATATTCTGTTGCTATGATTAGATGTCTGAGTGATTTTATATGTTGGTCTGTTATACAATGTTAAAAAAAAAAGTTTCTTACATCACTTCCCAAAATACTGTAATAAACAAGAGAGCATTATATTGAATGTTTATCATAATAACATAGTATTAATAGGCCTAATTCGCACATTGTAGCATACCTTTTTGGTAATTTTGTTATTGATGTTTCAGAATTGACTGCAGCATGTTTCCTGATTCCTTAGTGAATAGCTTTTAAATTTAGTTAGACTGGTGTGTGAGCGCATGACTGTCATCACCCGGCATTCTCATAGCATGAGTTTAATTTATCACTTTTTGCCTTTAGCACCTTAACAGAGGAAGATTATTTACTATAGATGTTTGCAATATTAAAAGGCTGATGAACAAGTTTGTATTCTTTAAAGTAATGACTGGACCTTTATTTTAGCTTATTCAAGGACTTTGCAATTTATTCATTTATTTATTCACTAAGTAGCAGGCTAAATCACGTACGTGTATTCATCTTTGTTCATTTTTATTTTCCTTTATTTCTGTCTGACATTTGACCTCAGTTCTTTTCCCGATGACGTATGACGTCGCTGGAGCGCTAGCAAATGCACGTGCGTGTGCGCGCGAAATTACCGCTAAATTAGTGCGAAGGCAAAAAAAAAGACATTCAGGTGAGTTTTGTCATCAAGACTAGCAATAATAATGTTTTTGGATTTATTTTTATGGTTTAGGAAATGAGAGATGTCTTTACAAGCGAAGAGAACTAGAATAATAAAGTTAAATCAGTTATGTCGTTTGTTTTGCTAACGTTAGTTAATTGACGTTGCTTGTCTGATGAAGTTTAGCCTCCCAGTCTTCCCGCCTGCCTTTAAAGTTATTAAACGCTCATGTTTTACAAAAATGTATGGTTATTTTGACTGATAATAGCATTAGTCCAGCTCTACGATGTAAAAACATTTAGGGCTGCATTTCTGAGACAATATAGGACTGAGAAAAGTGAAGGACAAGCGTAAACCGAGAAACAAGCTTCTCTAAGAGGAGAAATCTTACAAACTAGTCTATGTGATAACTTGTTTTAATGTAACATGTCACCCTGGACCACAAAACCAGTCATAAGGGTCAATTTCTTGACATTGAGACTCATAACGTTACATCATATGAAAGGTGAAAGCTATGATGTATGAGGACAATACCGTTATTTGGCTGACATAAGTTACAACTAACTGTTATTTTTAAAATCAGTTCTTTATGTATTTATTTATTTTATTTCTGACTGTTTTTGTGGTCCAGGGTCACATGTGTGTATTTATGCTATAACGTACATTTAAAAATGAGAAAACGTGAAAACTTTTTTTTTTGCATTCATTATTTAAGGTCTGTGAGAAAAATGATGTGATGGTATTGGTTAATTCTTGACTTAGTATCCATTAAGTGACACATTGTCGTTAAAGGCTCTAAACATTCAATAACCACAACATAAATAACTAAAAACTTTTGAGCATTTATGGATAGCTTTTATTCTTTATTGAGTCTAAATGTGTCTGTGATGCCCAAAATTCTCTATAGTTTGAGAGTACTGTGTTGGACATGTGTTCATTAGATTGACTTTGTGTTTGAGTGCAGGATGAGTGACGTGGAGTTGGTAAAGAAGATGCTGCGAGCTGTTCTTCAGAGCAGTAAGCACGGTGTGGCCATGACTCGTCTGCAGGGAGATTACCGGGCTCTGACAGGAGAGGTGATCCCTTACCGAAAGTTTGGACATGGCAGTCTTGAGAGTTTTCTTTGCAGCATTCCCGGTGTTGTGCGGCTTGAACGCTCCTGCTCTGGAGAGGTGATGCTATCAGTTAATCTCATGATACTCATACCTTTGTGTGTTTTGGTAGACAATATAGAATGCTATTTTCTGTATGCATAATCTACATGCACACTACTGTTTAGAAGTTTAGATTTATTTGGTTAAAAATACCGCTATTAAAACTGTAATATGGATCTTTTTCACATTTTCGGGTATCTCAGTAGTGGGTTGTTCGTCATAGTTAGGTTAACTTGAAGAGCAATGAATGGGACAGTAACGCATTTATATGTTTTGCTTTCCACTTGCTTTAATAGCAAACTTTCAAAATGACTTTCATCAAAGACTTGTGAAAAGGGTCCATAGTGACATTTTGCTGTTTAAAGTAACTGTGTTCTGCTTTAATATATTTAAAATGTCATTTATTCATGTGATGTCAAAGCTGAATTTTCATCAGTCATTAATTCAGTTTTTCTGTGTCACATGATTCTTCAGCAATCCTTCTACTATGCTGACTTGCTGCTGAAGAATGATTCCTGTCTAAACTGTGATTTTTTTTTTTTTTTTTTTTGTATACTTTTTTTTTATTTTTAGCATCCTTTCTTATCAAAATGTTTGCTACTGGTGCAAAAATGCAGAAAATCAAACTTGATCTGAATTTTTTATGACTGATGAAAGTTTGTAGGGGAAGGCTACTCTAAACACTACTATTCAAATCCTTAGGGATACTTGTATATTTGTGTGAATTTATAAGGTCATGATGAACTGATTTCAGATTGTGTAAATTTGTGTAGCTGTGATAGAAACGTCAGAAAAAATTATGTTTATTAAAACATGAAATCAGCATCAAGTTACTCTAATTATTATCATGCCAGCATCAAGCAATAATACGATGGACTTTATTTGTGTGTGTGTGTAGGTCATGTGTTTTGCTGGTGTGTGTGAGGAAACGGCACACATCGCACAGCTGGTCGCCCGACAGAAGAATGTAAAGAAGTCCGGCTGCTCTAAATTACTGAACTTTCAAATGAGAGCGAGGTCTTCGTCTCTGTTTTCACATAACGGTAACATGCACAAACAGAATTTTAAATAACAAAAATACTTTTATTGTCTTATAAAATTTACCTTATTTGCTCACCAACTCCCAAATTATTTGCTCAATTTGATTGGTTGATTTAATTTCCCTTTCACAATGCCTGTAACGCTTGATAAAGCTGTGTCTGTGAGCACAGTGGTGCTTTGTGTGCAGCATTACCGGAAAAAAACCCCAGCTGTTTTTACCTAGTTGCAAAGAATGAATTTACATTTTCATTCAGACCAATGCAAAAATCGACTGGTCAAGTTTTCATCAGGTCTGCGTGGCCGGGCAATATGCTAATTTAACATGTTCTTTTAAGAGACAATAACTTTATACATGGTTCATTTTCAGATTTAACACTTGGCAGGATCTTTTCATTCTCTTAGTTACACACTGCATGAAAATTTAAAAAAATTCATAATAGTGCCACTAATTTTCTTTAGCAAGTCGTTTTTAACACGCATCACTTTTAATAATCACAGTAATCTACACGTATCTATAATGGATTAACTCTTTGACATCCCAGTTTCTTCACCCACATCCCTTATAGGGTCCTTCTGAAAGGTGATATTTCTCTATTTTTGCCCACCAAGCTTGTCTGTGTGCTGAGTATAACTCTGCCATTCACAATTACCCACTATTGCTATGACCTGTTTAGCATCCTGCTCTCTGTTATGCATCCCTTCAAGGTATGTGCTTGTTTATTGATGTGGTTTAACTGTTTTGGTCTTGGCAGTCAAACCTCGCTTGTCTCTGCGGCAACCGGGCCACATGACTCATCCCGCTCGAGGCTCCACATCCAAATCTAGTTTTTACCCTAACCAGCGGCAGATTTACAGCAGTGACCTCCCCTCCTCCCGGGTTCCTACTTGGCAACTGAACAGGAAGTCACCAGGGTGAGTGACGTGGGACAAAACATTTTTAATACATTCATCCCAGCACTTACATTGTATGTGATTTTTAGGTCAGATGGGAAAACCTTTGCGCCCAGCAGGGTCAATACAGGGATAAAGTCGCAGCCTTATAAGAGCAGTGGGACACCAGGTAAATCTCTGTTTGGCCTTCTTCGTTTTTCTTGTCCTTCAGTGTATCCTCATGACAGTTGCAAAGTTGGATCAGATACAGTATATTATTTAAACAGAATCCAGAAACTTACATTTATTACTAAGAAACGAGTCCTAAAAGCTGGAAAGTCACGCATTTGTGGTTTAGTTTGCCTATACTTCTGGCAATTATACTTTTTGCAATAATCCAGAATTCAGAAAGGCACTGCCCTACAGGATTTTTGTCGAGGGAACCAGGGCAATGCTAACTTTTAGGTTAGCCTTACAAAAAAACAGTAATTACTACAGCACAGGATGTACTCCTATTGTTTTATCATTTTTGTTTTTGATATTCAGTCAGCTTGAGTTTGATGTTTGATTGTGTGTTGTTTCAGCTCAGCAAAAGCCTGCAAACCGTGCTGATGTTAAGGTGGTTCAGGGTCGAATTAAACAGCTTTTGCAGAAATACTGCAGTGGAGTCTGGCTGTCAAAAATCCCTCAGCTCTATAGGAATATGTTCCAGGAAGAGCTCCATATGCACAAAGAAGTGGAGACATGGACACACATCTGCACTGTGAGAAAACTGAAATACACAAACACAGGATGACTATTAAAATGAATCAGTCTATCAGCTCATAAGAATATCTTGATTGGTGGTGTTGTCATTAAATAAAACTAAACCCTTTGGTTAGAATATAATATAAAACTATAATAGGCTACTTAATACTCAAATAACGATATAATATTTTTGATAAACTCATGCTGACTCAGTGCTAATGTAATGTCTTTAGGGTGGGTTTTATGGAAAAGAATCATGCAGGATGAATAAATTAATAACAATTTACACTTGAACTATTCCTTTATGTAATAAAGTTCTTGACTGCTATATGGTAAATGATGCTTTGTTTTCTTTTTTGAATCGTCTCCTTAGGTTGAAAAGCCGGGCCTCAATAACATAGTTGACCGTCTAGTGTATCCTGTCTTGGATCCTGCCCCAAAACCAAGCACTGTTCCTGCTGTAGCTCCATGCAAGCAGTCTCCTTATGCAAAACAGCCAACACCTGCCCAGCAAACTACCCGCATCCTCAAAACTCTTGCCATTAACATTCCTCCTTCCACTCAGAAATCCCAGCCACCTTTGAGCCCAACATCGCCCAATTCCACCAAGCTGGATCTCCTTGAAACTCCCAAAGCACACCCTCACTCACCCATGACCCCTCCTTCCACTCCACCTTCTCACCAGCCTCTAAGTCTAGAGATCAAGCAGAAGATCCGGCAGCTGCTCAATAAATACAGCCATGGCCTGTGGGCTCATGCACTTCCACAACTTTTCCAGGAGGCCTTCGGGTACATTTGACCTCTGACACTTTTGATCAGTCCTTAACTTTTGCCTCTGTGACCCCCCAAAAAATGTTCACCGTATATTATCATCTGAGCAAAAACATGCCGTTCATTCTGACCAACTACAGAAAAAAGCGCTACAATAAATCGTGCTGTAGTGGTGATTAAATCTAACGCTCACTTAGCTCCAATCACACAAAACGCTGCAAATGATTATTATTGTTCTACTTTATCAAATTATTAATGTTAACAACATCACCATTGTGTGCCTATGAGAATATTGTGTCAATTTATGTACAGTCTAATCTTTAATTCACATAATTTGAATTTCGCATTATCAAACTAAGCTTCCTACAAACTTTAAAATTCAAATCTTGTGCACTAAAAAACTGATAATCAGACGAAAACTGTAATATAACTTAATTTCATGCACATGTGTTTGATATAATCCTTTCTGAATTACAATATGAATTCATAATAATATCTTGATATTCAATTATTAGAGATGCTGTGAGGAAAGGCTATAAACGATGTGCTACCTGCAGGATCCTCTCATGCGATAGGATAGTAGCCAGGACAACTTCATATTTACAGACATGATGTTATGATGCAGTGCCATGCTCGAATTTCCCCCGAAAACCTATCCATACCACTCAAATTATAAAACTTGATTATAACATAACCGTTGTGAGTCTGGCTTAAGGTGATTGTTTAGATCATTGGCTGGTTATGTACTTGCTCCAATATTGATTTGGGATTACTTTTAACAACAAACAAAGTTACGGACTGCAACTTTAATGCATCCTTATTGAATAAAAATAAAAAGTAGTTTACGTGTAGTTTGCACAAGAGACATTCATTCATACACTCTCAGACATGCTTTCGATCACTACTATTTCTATAATAGTACTATAATGTATGTGAGAGCATCACACTGCTTATTTTTCTCAGTGAAAGAGTTTTTTTTTTTTTTTTTTGTCTCAGGTGCATGTTTCCACAGTATGTGCTGGAGGATTTCTCTCTTTTGGCAGATACATGTATGGTTGAGTACCCCATGCCAGACAATCGAAAGAGAGCCATACTTTATGCACTACCATGCCAGGTGCAGACGCAGCCTCGTCCTCGCCCACCACCGCTGGTTCTGTCCTATGCTGGCAACCCACGTGTACCTCCTCTGATCATCCCAACAACAGAGTTCCTATCCGTTTTGGTGATGGAGGTCAGCAGCACAGACAATATTGTTCTCAGGTAGAGCTCACAAAACCAGTATTAGTTTTGTATCATTTGATTATTTAAGCTTGTGGATTCATGATGGTGTTTCATTTTTCAGGTTTGTAGGGGAAGGCTACTCTAAAGCTCTGGAGATTTTGGAGGAGGGCATGCTACAATTCTATAATACGGTTGGAGCTGGACTTTGTGTACTCTCTCCAAAAATTGGACAACTGGTGGCAGTTGCTATAGAGGAAGATGCAGCACTGAGAGCTCAGGTCCACCTGGTCACAGAGGACATTGTAAAGGTATGTTCATAGTCCGTATAGGATAAAGTCAGTTTTTATTAGATGTAACTCAAGCTTTTCCCTTTTTATAGGTATACTGTGTGGATCATGGGTTCTTTGAGATGGTCAGCAGGAAGAAGATACTACAGCTGAGGGATCAATTCTTAACGCTTCCCTTCCAGGCAACCACATGCCAACTTGCAGGTAAAATTAATCAGGCTTTTCTGCATACAGTTTGCTAAACTGTTAATTTTTATTCCTGAAATGTGAGATGTAAGCTGAATTGAGCCTGAATTGTGAGAGAGTCACAACCACCTTTTTATTTTGTGGTGAAAATCAGCTTCCATATGTGATTTTGTGTTGACTTTCACGATCTTGAATGTTAGGTTTGGAGCCGTTCAGTACAGATGGGGTAGTTCTAAAGACTCTGGAGTCATTAGCTGTTGGCCGTACGCTGTTTGTTGAGATTGTGGAGCGAGAGGACACACCAGTTATTGTGCTGTATGACACTTCTGAGAGCCAGGACGTGAATGTGAATGCTGTTTGCTTGAAAGCCCTGCAGGATAAATCAATGGAGAATCCTCTACAGGTCTCTCAGAATGACATAAACTTGCGTGAATATTAAATGGCTACACATTTACAAATTGAATAAATGATAATGCCCCTCTTTTCCATTTATTCAGGTGAACAGCGTGTACACAAATGTCTGTGTGACAAATGTATGCTCTGATGGCAGTATTTGCTGTCAGTTGCCTTCTCGAGGTCAGGCCAAACTCAAAGACATCATGGACAAGATTGAAGCACACTTCATCTCCCAGGTAAAATAATTCGATTCCGTTTTTAGGCTTCTGTTAGGAGGTGTAAATGATTGCCAGAGCACTAAAGGTCTCTTGTTTGTTTCTAAGTTAACATGGGAGCTGTTGGTGTCCAAACCGTACTGTGGGAAAATCTGTCTAGCTAAATGCAAAGGCAAATGGGCGAGAGCAGAGGTAAGAAGACTGCCTACTCCACACATTTAAACAGACATGTGTACAGTGACAATTGGGGCTGCACAATATATTGAAATAACATGGAATATCAGATTAGAGTGAGGTATGGAACTGTGCTTCTCTTGATATTATGTTCAGGGGCTCGGTTTACAGTTTTGTTTCTCGATCCTGGAGTTGGTACTTATAATGTGCTTTTTAAAATGTGTGAAGCCTATTCCGCTAGACTTGTATTGAAAGCTGTTGTTCGTCTGTACTGAACCTGTTGAAAACAAAGAAGTTTAAAGGGTTTAACACTTAAAAATGAAGAATGATAATGTCCATATTAGAAATATAATTTTGCAGATGTATTTTGCAGTGATAAGAAAGATTGGTGAAAGTTTAGTTTTTTTCCAAGGTCTAAACTGGTTCCAGTAACAATGTACCCATGTTGTGAACACCAATATTTTTCAAGTTAATTCTACATAGTTCAGCTCTTATAGGATGGATTGCACTCAAATCAACTTCTGATTTGTTCTGATCTGTGTTCTTGTTCATTTTTCATATTTTTTTTTACTTTTCATTTTCTTTGCTTACATGAATGTGTGTTACATCTATGTATAGATCATTACCCTTCATGGTAGTCAAGTGTTGGACATCCTGTTTTTGGATCTGGGTTATCCTGCTTCTCTGGAGGTTAGTGACCTCCGAGAGATCCCTCCAGTTTACCTCAAAGAGCTCATCACCATACCACCTCAGGTACAAGCATAGACGTCTCAGTCATTTTCTTGCTTCTTTCGCTTGCAACAAGTGAACCGGTCATTGTTTCAGTTGCATCATGAATTAGTTTTCCCGCTGGATTAATAAAAATAAAAATCTCTTTTAGTGTGTAGTGAGTGTGTGTGTGTGAGTGAACGAGTATGTGTGTGTGAGCGTGAGAGTAAGTGAGTGTATGAGAGTGAGTGAGT
>JAUMHG010000033.1:12167381-12198652 GCA_032359395.1 Enteromius anoplus | reverse complement strand
ATTTACTCTAAAATTTCCATTTGTTCGCATGTTTCTTGTTTAGATAGTGAAGCTTGATGAGACCAAGACTGTGCATATCTACCTCTTCACTGGTAATGGAGCCCAGGACCTTCAGAGCAGTGTTAACCGTCAACTTGCCTCTTGTCCATTCTGGAAGCGGGATGTCCACTTCAACATCACCAGGGTTTCTAAACCCGACCTGTTCGCGGCAGGGGACCACTACTGTATAGCTCCCGCAGAGCCTAATGCCCTCACACTGCCCCCTCAACTGGTCTTACCAGTGGTCGGGCAAAACATGGATGTGTTTGTGTCGGTTGCATGCCACCCCGGGCACTTTGTGCTGCAGCCATGGCAGGATCTGTACAAGCTGGTGGTGCTGATGGGAGAAATGATCCTGTTCTACAACAAACAGGAAGTAACCCAAATCAGCATCCATAAGAATAACGTCTACGCTGCCAAGATCGACAACAAGTGAGATATGAGTGGCACCTTTAATTATACTTCCTCAAGCTTATGGGAAACTAAATTATTTTGTCTTTTTTTTGTCTTATCACCTGTCTATTTATAGTTGGCATCGTGTTTTGGTAAAGGGCATCTTAACCAATGGCTTGGTATCTGTGTATGAGTTGGATTATGGGAAGTATGAGTTGATCAACTACTCCCAACTCCAGCCTCTCATTGATGAGTTCAAACAGCTGCCGTTCCAGGGAATTTCTGCTCAGCTTGCTGGTAAGAGCCAAATAGAATTAAAAGAAATTATTTTATCCTGATTAAATGTCTTTCTTTTACTAATATTTGTGACGATTCCATGTATATTCCCGAAAAATAGACTCGATTTTATGTTGTCAAAGTATCAAATATGTTGTAAATAGTTGATGCTTCACCCAGCTCTATAGCAAAATACCTTAAAACTGTAGATGCTTCTGATTTGCTCGTGAAATGTTTGTTTTCAGGTGTCAAGCAACAGGTCTGGGCTGAGGAAGCTTCCATGGTTTTCCGGAACCATGTTGAGAAGAAGCCGCTGGTGGCTCAGATCGAGTCGGTTGAGGAGGGGGAATGGCCCTGGGAGCGCAAAATCTCAGTCTACCTCGTGGACACCACACAGGAGGACAATGATGTCTGGATCCACAATATTATGATGGAGTTTTTAGATGAGATCAACAGAGCAGCCTGAGACTGTCACCTCTTTCCTTTCTTAGAACCATGCTGTAGCTTTGAGCCAAAAGGAATCTCGAATTCAAGAGCATTGACTCAATTTGCGACCATTTTATGACTCCCCAAACACATCTAGTTTCAGTTATAGTTTTAAATGCCATGAAAAAGGGATTCTTTGCATGTTTCTGCTAATATATACATAGTACTAATAGTATTCAATTTCTAAGATTAACTTGTTGATACCTGAACAACCTTCCTTTCTGTGTCTTTACAATAGGGCCATTTGTCTAAGTAATTTGATTTTTATGTGTGTATTGTGTGAGGTACCACTGCTTGTATTGTTTATACTGTTACTGATTTTCGCACTGGTTTGGTTTGCTGTTCTTATTGTGTGTTTTCTAAACAAAATGGTCTAATTGTAATTGAACATTTGTGTTCAGATGCTCAGGTTTGTTTGTTTTTTCCACGTTAACATTTAGTTCGGAGAATTAAAAAGACAACAACAAGATACTTGGGTGACTGTCGTGCCTTTGCAACTTGATATCGTTAAAAATGTTAGCTTTGGCTGTTGTAGTCATGCTGTCCTCTGATTGGCGGGCTTGAGATTGGGCGTCATTTGATTGGCAGTTCCGTGTGGTGGGCGGGGTCATGTTCTGCGCTACTCCGGGTTTATGGAAAGTCTTTGATCGCCGCCGACTGCTGGACTTGCTCAAAGAAGGCTGTAGCAGTGACTGCTTTTAATATTTGGACTTTTCTCCGCCGTGTCAAGCGCGGTTCTTCTATGAACCTTGGACTTGAGAATACATTGCTTGAAGCAGCAGCACATTTGTGTGAATTAGCGGCTCCGAAAAGAAACCATATCTGGTCAAAGTATTCAGCTGTCACATGCGCTATATATAGTGTGGGATAAGCGCTGTCTGAAGTAAGTGAGAAAGATAGGCGCTCCGGTACTAACACGCTTTGTTTTCCTCATCATTGCAAAAGTCATGAAACGTATGAATACGTATATTAACAGAACTGATAGAGCTCGGAGAAAAAAGGACAAGCTAGAATTCATATGGTTAATAATTATTTGGCTTGATGCTTTGAATATATGATAGCCTATATTTTCTACAGCATACTGCGTTGTATCTTTATTTTATAATAAGGTTAATTCTGATGTAAGTTATGTATCTAGTCTCTCCTTGTCAGAATCAACACACTTTTATTCAAGAATCATTAATTTCACTTTTATCAACTGTAGTGGAAAAGTAATTTGAAGAACTAGAAATGTGCATATAATACCTTATCGATTTAGGAAACCTAAACTAGAGACTCCAAGGCAGTGTGTTAATAATAATTTTGCATTATATAGTATGTTGAAGTTAGCTGGTCATTGTCCTTGTCTGTTGGATTCATCAAGGACAATGGATATGGTGCGAAGAACAGATGCCAGCCATCAGTTTGTTGTAGCTCTTTTCGTGTGGATGCATTTTCATACTGACTCTATTTGTCTAATGTTTAAGATTATGCTATAGACTTTTTTTTTAAAAATATGTGCAGCATGTTTTTTTACAAAAAGCAAGCATAAGTTCAGTTTTCAAACCAAACATTTGGGAAAGAGGTGCTTTTAAAGCATAGACGTAAATTCAAAGTATTTGTGCTTCATCTGGTTGTTAAATGTTAGCAGTTAATGTGATGAAGTACACCTGTACTACTCTGACCAAATTGAAAACATATGGGTTATGGAGAGCAGAGTAATCCACTGCCGAAAACCATAGATTTGACACATTGATCATCATGATCATCAACTTTGAGCCTTATATGTAGAATAGACCTACTAAAGAAGTTCCTGCCTTTTAAAGTTTCTTCTATACCCTTCCTGCAGTTTATCTTATTCACGATGTTCCGTAAAGAGATGGATAAGTACCGGGATGTGGACGAGGATGACCTATTGCAGAAGCTCAGTGAAGAAGAGCTCAGGAGACTAGAAGATGAACTGGAAGAGCTTGATCCTGATGTAAGTGCACTTAAAACAAGTCTAAAATTAGACTTTAAGAGCTCCATAATACGAAACTCAATTCATAAATGTGCTCACACTCTACACATTATTTTTTATTTCTGTTTATGAACAAAAGCGAGGGGCTGTTTCGTAAAACGAGTTCACCAAACAAGTCAGGCTTGTTTCAGTTAGTCTGACTAAACCAACTAATAATAAGTCAGGCTAACTAAAATAGACCTGTCTCATTTGGTAAACTTGTTTTATGAAACAAGCCCCTGATCTATAAATATGGTATTTAGACTATAAGAAGTGAAAGCGTTTAAGGTAGACTTATTGTACATCCTGTGTTTTGTCGCTGGATTAGTTTCATCAGGCTGTTGTTTTAGTTTTGTTTGACTGAACTGCATCAGTCTGTTTTTTCTGTTGCTGCCAAGCCTGATTGTTTGTCTGCACTGTGTTGTTTGGTAGTAATCTGCACCATATATATGCATGTGGTCTATTTTTAATGTATAATGCTATATTCTTTACTGAAGTGTCATTTTATCTTGTCTGGTTAGTTTGTTTAGATTGTTTGTCTGGACTGTTCTTTTCGAGTGGTGTATGTTTATCTGGATTATCACTACCTGGGGCCTGTTCCACAAACCAAGATTAGAGTATAAGACAGGCTTATTTCAGTTAGTTAAATTTGTAGTTAAAGTTAATTTGTATTAAAATAAGTCAGACTATCTGCCATAAGCCTGGCTTATTTGGTAAACTTGTTTTATGGAACATGCCCCAGAAAACAAGTTTACCAAATAAGCCAGGTTTATTCCAGTAAGTCTGATTTACTGTCATTTGATTTGGTTTAAAATAAGTCAGACTAATTGAAACAAGCCTGACTTATTTGGTAAACTTGTTTTATGGAACAGGCCCCAGGTAGTGATAATCCAGATAAACATACAGCATTCGGAAAGAGCCGTCCAGACAAACAATCTAAACAAACAAACCAGACAAGGTAAAAACACACTTCAGTAAAGAATATAGCATTATACATTAAAAATAGACCATATGCATAAATATGGTGCAGATCACTGCCAAACATCAGACTATTTTAGTCAGTCTGACTTATTGCCATTTAATTTGCTTTAAAATAAGTCAGACTATTTGCCATAAGCCTGGCTTATTTGGTAAACTTGTTTTACCCCTAGTCTGGGGCCTGTTCCATAAAGCAAGTTTACCAAATAAGCCAGGGTTGTTTTTAATTAGTCTGACTTACTTTAAACCAAATCAAATGACAGTAAGTCAGACTAACTGAAATAAACCTGGCTTATTTGGTAATCTTGTTTTACGGAACAGGCCCCTGGTCTCATGGCATAAACGTACCTTGGTGCCCCTTTTAGCAAGACAAGACATTCGTACCAATAAGTACATATTAATGCAGGAAGTAAAATTCAGACATCTTTTATTTTTTTTCACACAAATTTACAGACTTTTGATTAATAAAGCATAATTTTCACACAATTACTTGAAGAATATCATGTTTATAACTTAAAAATAGGAATAATATGCTGGAATATTTAAAAAACTGATGCTTTTGAACGTTAGCATTACACTTCAGGTCAAGCTTCATATCTATGGGATTTTAAAGATGGAGTAATGTTACAGAGATGTACTTGAGAGGCAGGGAGCTTTGGTTCCACCACAATACATACCTATATCAACATAATACAAATGTGCCAGGGTTCACATATTGAACCTGTGTTTTTGCGCCACTCGGTAGATGTTTCTTTTTGAAACTGCGGCAAAATGTGCAGTAAGGTATGCAAAAATGGTTTTGCACAAGAAGTGCACAGATGTACATATTTTTATGAGACCAGGTTGGATGGGTTTTTTGTATAATGCTCTTCTGTTTGTACTGTTTATTTATGAAACCCACCCATGTTTCACACTGCTTTTTAATAGTTATGTTTGTTCGGCTGGACTGGGTTTTTATTACATATCATGGTGTTTGTTTGATTCGACTGTGTTGCAACCTAGTCTGGTTTATTATGTGCTGAGCATTGCTATTATTGTTGTATTGCAGTAAAATGTTTTTAGGGAATGAAATGGTTCTTTCTGTGAGTGATTTTTTTCCTCACTCAGACCACAGTTTTACGAATCTGGTTTGACTCCAGCATTCTAAGCACTTCTTGACAGATTTAGACACAGAGGTAGGATAAATGTCCAGCAGCAACAGAGAGGAGGGAAAAGAGAATGTCTTCTCCCAAACTGAAATGTTCAGCCAGAGGTGCAGAAGTTTACCATAAATACTAGCGCTGGAACAAACGTTAATCTGCTCAGATGTAACAAAAATAACAGTCCCCACCAAAGCAGAGCCTTTCCCGAAACACTAAATTGTGCTGTAAAGAGTGTAGTGGAAATCTCTACTTTAACGATTTTAAATGGCACTTTAGTATTAATCTGGCTCTCCATTTGCTCAATTTTATCTGCACTAAGAATAAACAAAATTAAGGTGTCCTGTAAAGCTCTGTTCTCTCCGAGTTCTCTCTGAAATGCTGTGTGTTCTGGATTCTGTCACTGCATTTAACATGCACATACGTACACATCCCCCCCTATTTGCTCTGTGGCTGATAGGCCTTGTCTTAAAAGAATGTTATCACTGCTCTCTGTATTTAAGGTGGCGGTGAAGTTTCCCTTTTCAGTAAGTTAGTGCAAATGAGAAAACCTGGGTTAAGTGCAAGCTTCAGAAATCTCGTATTACTTGTATCAAATAGTTGCAAAAAGGAAATTGATGAAAACTGGCCCCTGTAACATATTAACAAGTTTATATATTACTCTAATGGACTAGCTATTTTACTGGTGTGCGTTTTATGATATTTTGGTGACAGGTTTCACGTTTATGAATGATATTGTTTTCAGAACGCACTATTGCCGGCAGGATTCAGACAGCGGGATCAGACGAAGAAAGCTCCAACAGGAAGTTTCCAGAGAGATAACCTTCTCGCTCACCTGGAGAAACAGGCCAAAGAACATCCAGACCGAGATGATCTTGTTCCCTACACTGGCGAGAAAAGAGGCAAGAAGTGACTTCAATGTAGAACCATGGGGAAATACTAGAGAAATAAAAATCTCTCCACACTCTCATTAGTTTGCAAGTTGTCAACTAAGAATTCCTATAGTGTATATGTACTGCACATCACAGGAGAAATGATTTGTATCCTGATACTTATAAACACTGCCACTACAATGCATGCCATTTCCAACAGTCTCTATTTTATACTTTTTGCATAATGCAATGAAATTAGGCATTGGAAAATGATGCAAATATATATTAACTTTTTCGTTTTATCCACATATTACCTCATTAAACAAGAATACTCATATTTAATAAATAGTTTTATGAGTAAAATTTGAAGTTCAAATGATGCTGCATATATACTGTAGGACAAAATTAAATGAATGCATTTTTCCCTTCTCTTTTGCCATCTCTGTATGTTTGTGTGTAAATGTGCATATGTAGGAAAAGTTTGGGTGCCTAAAACCAAAGTTGTCGACCCAATCCTGGAAGATGTTACTCTAGAGCCTGAATTAGAGGAGGCACTATCAAGTGCTACTGATGCAGAATTGTGCGATATAGCAGGTACAATACAAATATTAGCAATTTAATTAATGTAACACTATTTCAAAACATTTTACTTCAAAATATAAATGTATTAGTGCTGTCAGACGATTAATCTCTATTAAACGCATTCAAAATAAAAGTTTGGTTTGCATAATATATGTGTGTGTACTGTGTGTGTACGTACATATTTCAGAAAAATTTTAAGTTTCTGTAATATAAATTATATGAATATAAATATAGAGATGTAAACGCATGTAAATATATTTTAAATTATATCTGGTATGTGTTTGTGTTTATATGCACAGTACATATTAAATATAAACAGAACACACATTATTCAAGTAATGAATTTTTATTTTGTATGCAGTTAATCGTTTGACAGCACTTATTAGGGTGTAATTAAATTCAGCACCTTCTCTTCACTAATTTTAATATAAATTCAAATAAGTGAGTCCATCTCTAATTTCATTGACTAATTTCCCCTTCCTGTGTGTGTATCTCACCGTGTGCCTCTCTCTGGTCTGTCCTTTAGTTTTCTCCACTCCGTTCTTACATCTTCATTCCTCATTTTCTCTGTCCACTCCCCTGCTCCACCTTTTCTAAGCCACGGATCATTCCAGTAGGTTTTATTTGTAACCTTGTATGCTGCTCTAACAGTTCCAGAAAACTTCTTAAACATGAGTTCACTGTTTGAATGGCATGTTCATCACATAATTCTGTCATTTAATCACCCTCATGTTGTTTCCAAACTTGTTTAAAAATTATTCAGGTTTGAAGCAACAGTAAAATCATTCAGTTTTTGTTTTTTATGTGAGCTAGCGCGCACACGTCAGTTCTTGAAACTGCGTATGCGAGTTTGAGCTCTTTTTCTTTCATAACAATGACTCATCCATGTGCGCTAAAGACACATGGCTACCAAAAAAGGGGAACAAAGTTTTTCCTGCTGGCTAAAAAAAAAACCTCTCAACAGTCAGACACTAACTTGCTCTCATTAAGCATGATGGAAAGGTTTAAAATGAGGTCCTTTTTTGGGGGGGAGGGAGCTTATATGCACAAACAGATTGAAGCTTCATATGGGAATGAGGTTAGTTCAGTTGTCTTTGGCCCAGGGTCAACAATCAGATGCAGTATACATGCCAGACTCATAAATTGCACGTTCCTCTTGACTCTGCTGTGCAATTTAATGTTTTATTCTGCACCTGATGGAATTACAGTTTTGCTTGAGATATTTTTCGTAAGGTAAATATAAATAATGTTGAATTGGTATTTTGTGCGATTTACATAAGTATGTTATGCATTTTTGAAAACGGACTGGCATAAAATATAGAACATGGTCCTCTTTTTAATCCTCATCTTATTCTGCTTTCCCCCCCTCTTTCTAAAAGCCATTTTGGGCATGCACACACTGATGAGTAATCAGCAGTACTACGAAGCACTGGCCAGCAGTACTATCGTCAACAAACAGGGCTTGAACAGTAAGTGAATATTCAGCTGTCCTTTACTGTGTTTGTTTGATTTTATGTTTTGCATTAAATGAATAATGATCAAATTATAGTTCACACTTAAAGAAACAAGAACATTTGCTGAAAATGTACTCAAAAGATGAGTTTGTTTCTTTATCCAGACAATTATCCTCTGCAGTGAACGGGTGCTGGCTTAATGAAAGTTACACAGTAGCATCACAATAGAGTGCAAGTAATCCAAACAACTAATATCCATCAATGAATGAAAAGCTAATCATTTGTAATAAATCCATAAAGACTTTGACTTATTTTAAACTTATGCTTTTGGCTAAAAATACAAGTCTAAATTGCTGTTACCAGTAAAACAGAAGAGAAATAGAAGAATTTTTAACATGCCAGTACAAATGGGGACATTATTATGGTTTATGGACTGGTATTTTAGCCAAAAGTGAGAGAATTAATGTTGGATTTGTTTTTTACAAACATGTAGCTTTTTGCCTCAAAAGATTAATCGATGGACTGGAGTCATATGAATTGCTTGTGGAATATTGTGATGTTTATATCAACTTTTGGAGTCTATTGGTGAGCAAGTGATGTAATGATGAAATTTCTCCAAACATGTTTAGATAATAAAAAAAAACCAACATCCTTTTTTTTTTTTTTTTTTTTTTTTTTTTGAGCGAACTGTTCATTTAAACTGTAGAGCATGTCACTAAAATTGTCAAAATCATCGGTATGATTTTCAAGGAATGCATTAATTAAAAATAATGTAAAATGATGCAATGTAAAATATGTAATGCAATGTCATATACATTTGTTAGTGTAGCTTGGAACTGCTGTGAATAGATGTATACAGTTTTACAAAGTGATATACTATTTTGTTATAAACGTGGCACTGAACATATAATTTGTTGTAATTGAGAGTTGTATAATAATATAAACAGGCATAATCCAGTGTACTCAGTATAAGCCAGTGCCAGACGAACAGCCCAATGACACGGATGTAGAGGAAACACTTCAGAGGGTAAAGAGAAATGATCCAGACCTTGTTGAGGTCAACCTAAACAACATCAAGGTGCCACATTCACTCATTTATTTATACTGTACTTTCTAATGCATAATGTAATAATATGCTTTAATGGTTTACCTCGTTATGTGTCCTGTCTGGTTTATTTTGGTAATCTGTAGAATATTCCAATCCCGACTTTGAAAGCGTATGCTGAAGCTCTCAAAGTAAACAGTGTTGTGGAACGCCTGAGCATCGTTGGCACCAGAAGTAACGATCCTGTGGCCTTTGTGAGTTGCATTAAGAAGCGTTCTCAAAATTCAGATTTTTTAAAATATTCAATTTTAAATACAATGCATATATATTATGTTTTAAGTTATATTCCAAAAGGGAAATGCAGCCTATAGTGGATCAAAAAAGTTGATCAAAGTCGTCCAAGACAAGATCAGAAGTTTTGGTTTTAAGACAACTTTGATTAAAGATTTTGATCCGCTTCAAAAATCTCAATATTTTTTTTGGGTGTTAGTAGGACCTTCTTAAAAAACACTTCTTTCAGTAAAAATGCATTAAATGGATTTAAATGGAGTTTTTTCAAATAAATGCTTTTTGAACTTTCAAAGAATCTTGAAATCATGTTTTGTGGTTTACACAAAAATCTTAAGTAGCATAGCTGTTTTCATCGATTTGAATTTTGAACTTTTGAACAGTGTGTAATGTTGTTTGGTTCCCAGGCACTGGCAGACATGCTGAAAGTGAACACCACCCTGAAGAGTCTAAACGTTGAGTCAAACTTCATTACTGGAGCTGGAGTTCTGTCACTCGTGGAATCCTTAAAGAGCAACACTACACTGCTGGAGCTAAAGATTGACAACCAGGTACACACACACACAGACACAAGTCATATGATGTCTGAGGCTGAGCCATTGTCTGTACTGATCATAGGAGGAGAAAAAGAAGGGATGAATAGAGTTATTCTATTCTGTGTGTTTATATGTGATGCAGAGCCAGCCTTTAGGTAATAAGGTTGAGATGGAGATAGCTAACATTTTGGAGAAGAACACTACTCTGCTGAAGTTTGGATACCACTTCACCCAGCAGGGCCCACGCTTGCGTGGATCTAATGCCATGATGAGCAACAATGATCTGGGTAAGAAACACACACACACACACACACACTGAGATAGATGCAGTCGAATTTTGAATTTTCATGTGCATTTCAGAATTAACATTTATGGATTGTTTTGCATATATTTGTTGAAATATGCATAACTGTGTATGCTGGTTTTGCTGAAATAGGTACACTACCAACATTTAACAGTTCGGGATTAAATTGGTCAAAAATGCTTTTAAAAACATATTATTATAGTCTTTAGTGTCGCACGATTTTTTGTTTTTGGCAATGTAGGAAATGATTTGTGCTGCTTGATATTTTTATGGTTCTTTGTTGAAAGGAGATTGCATTTATATTGCATAGAATGTTGTCACTTCTGATTCATTTTTGGTAGTCTGATTGGATAAATGTATTAAAGGGAGTATATGTATTGCTGTTTTCATGCCATGTATGTATTTCCAGCA
Source organism: Enteromius anoplus (assembly GCA_032359395.1). Taxonomy (NCBI): domain Eukaryota; kingdom Metazoa; phylum Chordata; class Actinopteri; order Cypriniformes; family Cyprinidae; genus Enteromius; species Enteromius anoplus. Next base: position 12,187,871 of record JAUMHG010000033.1, on the reverse strand, counting down.
CGTGTAGTTCGGTCGGACTCAGATGGTGCGATCACATTCACTCTGTCAGTTCCAGAGCTGGAAAGAGCCTTCTGTAAAAAGTTCAAGTTCACAACAAAACCCAAGTAAACCCAAGTATTGCCCTCCTTCTCTCCCTCTGGGGCTCTACCTGCTGTCTTTTCGCTCTCATTTTTTGCCTCCTCGCAATCCCTAAAGCGTCCGGATCGTGTTGAACTTTTGTGCTGTACCTTCTGCCACTTCAGCATCTTCACTACTGCATTTTTCTCTGTCAAAGTGTATTCAAAACCTGTCCGTATCTACAGTAGTTGTTTTTTGGTTTGTTTGTTTGCCTGGCTGTCTGCTGTTTTCTTCAGGTTTAGTGTTTCTTCTGCATTAAGTGCATTCTGATGCCAACTCTGCTGTGCATGCAGAGCTTTTTCTTCAAGCAATAAGTCACCTAAATCTTTTAATTTGGTGTCTTTTTAGACATAGAGAATTACAAGAATGCCTCAATAAAAAGGGCAAAAGGCACAATTAAAGTAGCCCATTTGATATTACAAATCTTTTAAAGCCATAAAAACTACTGTTTTAATCGAGTTAACTGTTCCTTTACTTGCAGTTTTGTTTTTTTCTACAAATGCAATATGGACTGACAAAAAACATTTTGCCTTTTACAGTTAATATATATGGTAACACTTCAGAATAGGGGTCCAGAATAATGCATTAGTAAAGCATTAATTAATGGTTAATTTGTTCACAATTAAGTTGAGCAAAAACACACAAGTAATTAATGCTTTACTAATGCATTATTCTGGACCCCTATTCTGAAGTGTTACCATATATATATATATATATATACATGTAGCATTTAGCATTTAAAAACTAAAAAGAAAAACATAAACATCAAATTTTATTGGTTAAGATATTTGTGGATCGTTATAATAAGCAGTTTCCTCAGTACAATCTTAAAAATTAAAGTTCTATATTGGCATCAATGGTTCTATTAAGAATCTTAAACATCCATGACACCTTTCAAACAGAGAAAAGGTTCTTTGTAGTCGAAAAAAGGTTCTATAGATTTTCAGAAATGGTTCCTTTAGGAACTGTTCACTGAAAGGATCTTTTTGGGAACCAAAAATTGCTCTTCTATGGCTTCACTGCAAAAACACCCTGAAGTTAATTTCACATGTTTATGTCTTCAAAAGTGATCATCTCTTTTTGTTTGTGTGTGCAGTAAGAAAGAGAAGGCTTGAAGGAGGACCCATCTTCCCTAAGTGTCGTACAAACGTGTAGCAGCTTCAGGAACTTTCTATGGCCTGGGACCTGCATCACATCTCATCCCATATCCTTCCTTCATGTCTGTCCCTCAAAATCATCTAAAGGAAACATTAAATTCAGAATGCGTGTTTTTTTTTTTTTTTTTAAGCCCCAGATCTGGAAACCCAAATGTACCACCCTCTGTTTACCAGACACATAGTTACTCATGGCGGAGTGTTTTAAAAATGTGTAAACTACCTGCCATAACATTAGCAGGGAAAAATAACTACTTGTGTTGATGGAAGCAGTAGAGATTAAAATGACACTCAGTTCAGCACAATGTGACGTAATCTTCACTTTGTAAACAGTTTGACCTGTGTTTGGACGCACACCAAGAGCATCAAACTTAACTGATTGTAGCTGTGGTTTTGCAGTCTCACTGTAGTGGTAGTTCTCACACACATCATGTAGAAGCATGTACTGTGTGTTATAATTTTGACCTGTTCTTCAGTATTTAACAACTGGTACATTTGTTGCTACACAAATTCATTGTAGGAAAGCCACTGGACTGTGGTTCCTGGTACTTTTCAATGTAGAAAAAACCAATGAGAGTGCATTGTTGGTGCATATTTGTATAAAGTCGCATCGCCAACTGCTTGCATAGTCGCTTTTAAAATGAATACAAATTTCAAGTCGCTGCAAATCACCGTCAGTGTGTGAACATACCTTTATTGGTCACCTGACAACAGCTCTGTGTATTTGCACCGCTCCAGTATATTTATGAAATTATTTATGTATTTTACATTCTGTGTTTGATGAGGGAAAATCTTTTTTTTTTTTTCGTGTTTAGAGCAAGCTGTGTTTCAATTTACACAACTAGCAGTAATATCTCTCATATTATACTAATGGTCTCTCTCTATGATAACCACTTATTAAAATGATTGTGATTGATGTGTATACAGTGTTCTCTATAGTCTTCCTCAATAAATGCCTTTTTTACTTTTAAGCGAGAATCATGACCCACAATAGAAAACGTATCATAAAACTTGCTATTGCCTATGCCTGCTCTCATGAAGTTATTTCCAGGTTATGTTTCATCAAAAAAAAAAAAATAAAAAAAAAAGAAATTATTGTGCTTATACAAGTAAAGTAATGTTTGCAGTTTTTCCTTCCTGAATTTTTTTTTTTTATCCCAAATTTCATACATTGAAAGCTCCTATTTTCATTTTACAGTTTGCATATCTATTTTTAGTTGCAAATGTGAATGAAATGTTCGCACTGTTGAGATCTCGTACAGGAATGATTACTTAAAATTGCACTGAATGATTTTGAGAATGCAGTTATTTTTCATTTCTTGGCAGTTTTCCTGAAACTGGGCATCATTTGCAATCTGTCATGTGCAGTGATTTAGCAGGGTGTGTGTCTCAGATATTTGTTGTCCGTGATCAGGCCTTACTCTCTTCACACTCTCCCAGCACAATAAAAGTCAGTATGTTTTATGACTGTAAACATTTTCCTATTGTTTAAAGGACAGAGCATTTAGAGGACTTTTGTGGTCATCATCGTCTTGTTCAAAACCAAAAAGGGAAAATTCACTGTTGATTGTCTTGTCCTGTGTTTGGACGCAGGCCCATAATCGTTGCCATAGAGTGCCTGGGCTGGTGCACACATGTACATTTTGTTAGTGCACCTTACTGTATGTGATTTATTGAATTAATAAAGACTGAAAAGTTGTGTGGAAATGTTGCCATCAGGAGGATTTTTTTTTTTACCCCATTAATAGCTTTGCATCAGGAATACTATTTAAATATTTATATACAGAAGATTAAAATGTTTTAGAATGGCCAACAGTGCCACTCTGTGGTCTGGTTTATTAATAGTGGCTGCATAATACCAATAATATGTAGGCTTTATATGCGAGCATCGGTTGTGGCTTTATACGATCCTCATAGGTTTAATATAAAATAATCTAATATTAAAATGTTTAATATACACTATATATTTGTAGAGGTCAAAGTTCAGATTTTTAGTTTACTGCAGTCACAAATCAATTGCTAACAAACATATACTCTAATGTTCAAAAGAATGGTAGGATTTTAGAAGATTATTGAAAGGTTTTCATGAATTTTATGCTCACCAAGGCTGTATTCATTTGTACAAAATACAGTAATACTGTAAAATATTAGTGCAAATGAAAATGACTTTTTCTTTCTAAAAATATTTTTATTTAATTTATTCCTGTGATGATAAAGCTGTTTATATATAGCCTAAATGTGTATATATGTATATATATTTCTTTTTTTTAATACGGTACATGATGCTTTATTTTTCCAGGATTTTTTTATGGATAGTGCAAATGTATTTTTGTTACATTATTAGAGTCTTGCACTTTTTGTTGGTGAAATAACATGATGATTTGTTTTATTAATTTAATGGATCATAGCTGAATTAACACATTCATTTATAAAAAAAAAAAAAAAAAGAAAAGTATTACTTGACTCAACACTTTTGCACAGTATTACTATCAATAATAAATAATATATATTAACATAAACCATGAAAATTACACATTTTTTTCTTTGAATATTGCAAATTCCGTTAATTGCCTTTTTTCTTTTTTTTTTGCATTAAAACGCCAAAAATAAGTATGTGTGATTGGTTTATTACAATTCCATATACCCAACAAATCATAAGACAGACATTCATACACTCTTACGATTTTATTTCGTTTTACTGCAAGCCAAGCAAACAGAATACGTTATTATTGCTGAGAATGTTGTAGATCACAGACAAAAATTCCCCCTGGCTCTAAACCAGAGAAATTACAGTCCACTCGAAACACGCAGAGCGTCCCTGTGAAACTGAGTTTCAATCTTAAAATCAGGAATCTTCATAAATTCAGAATCTGTCGTAAAGCACAAAAACGGTGCGAGAACGCAGTCTCGACAACACTGTTAAAATGAATTGAGGCATTATTGTGACTGATGAAACTACAGGGCAACTGTGACAAGATTTCGCCAGAATGAACTAAGTGGCGTAGTGACAAACGTACAAAGAAGTTGTTGTTTAGCTTACAGCGTGGGAGAATGTTATTGCCTTCTTAATCTGATTGCAATCTCTGCAGCGACAAAAACAAGATGTCAGTGAGCACACAAACACTATGGACACATGCAAGACCAGAACGTCTTCAACCAAGTATTTTTTTCCTCATATCGACGCTAAATGAACGTGGAAATCCTTATCGATTGGTGATACAAAACAGTGGAATAGACACTCGAACAATTCATGCATATATATTGCTGTTTACGTATTGAATAAGAAATGGCTGCTGAAGAGATGATGTGATTCAAGATAAAATATGGCTTATATTCTGATAATTAACACCACCTGCTTGATTGATTGATTGATCTGTCACTAATATCTAAAGCTCCTTGCGGATAGAAATGTGTGAAAGGTAATTGGTGTAGTCGGTATTTTGCTCTAGTGTGCTCTCTTCTCGCCGAAGTCGGTACACGTTAAAATAATATCTAAAGCTGCATGGGATTATTTAGGGAATTACTTCTTCAGCATATCCTGTAGCGGGCCGGGTAGATACTTCATCATCGTGTCCATGATGTTTTCCTCCTCCTCGTCATCTCCGCAGCCGGATGGGACTGCTTTCTTTGGACGGGTCAGACTGCCTTCGCTCGCCTGCTCCATCGCCTCCTGCGCCTCCGCTTCGGCCACCTCGCGCTTCTTGATGCCATACTGATGCACAAACATACAGATGTTAGAGAAGCTGAAATTGAAATGTTTGTAGCAATCAAAAAAATGCTTAATGCTTAAAATGCTTTACTCTCCTTCATTTCATTGCAAACCCATAAGACCTTTGTTTATATTCATATATAGGCCTATATATAATTTATATAACACAAATGAAACACAAAAAGCTCTTGGATTTCATCAAAAATATCTTTTCTATATTTTTGTTCTGAAGATAAACAAAGGTCTTATATGCTGTTGAGTTATCAATTGCACAATTTAGTATTTGGGTAAATTATCTCTTTTAGTATTTCTTAATTGATACAAGTTTTTAATTGTCAATTGAAAAAATAATAATAATTGAAAAAATGCAAAAAAAAAATTGTTTACAGAAAAGCTGCGGTACAAATGCAGTAGTCTTTCCCTTTTCTAATTAACACATAATCAATTTAAATGTACATAATTAATATATAATTATAATAATTAATAAATGATGACAAAACTTGAATTTTTGGATAGACTATTCAACTGAAAAAATAACAATAGTTGGCTTGGGAAGGTTTGGATAGCCAATAAGGAGCACTAATGATCTTTTTCCTAAAAGCAGAGATCTGATCATGGTGATTGGTGTCTCTAACCTTGTCTCTGATGCCCTGTCTTATGGCTTCTCGCTCTGCTTCCATCTTGGCGTGTTTGGCCTTCCTCTCCTCCTCTTCCTGTCTCAGAGCTTCCTGTCTCTCTTCTTCCTTCTCTTTTTCTGCTTCAGGATCTTTCTCTTCCTCTCCTCCCAACATTTTACCAACATCAGGAGGGCCTCCTGCAAACACAATAACAGATTCTATAAAGAATATAAATTACAAACAACTTATATAAACTGTGTGTTTTTTAAAATAATAACTGGATGCATTAAAAAAAAAAAAAACGATGTGCAGTTACACTATTTATATTTGCTCTTCACACAACAGTTAAGGCCTAGATATGTCCAAATAGCTTAATTAATAAGAAAACATATTGTGTACTACTGTCTGTACTATTTAGACAATGTGTTGAGACTAGATGTACAGCTGATATGATAAACCTGATAATACAGACTTTGTATAAAGAAGAAAATGATATAAATAAACTACCATTCAAAATTGGTTTTTTTTTCTTTCCTCTTATGCCTACCACCTTTTTTGTTATTTTATTAGAAAAGTCAATGATGAAAAGAGTTTTGATGACCTTTTTCTTTTGGTTTTTATAAAAAAAAAAAAAAAAAAACTATCCCAACTTATATAAAAAAAAAAAAAAAAACTATCCCAACTTATCTAAAAAAAAAAAAAAAAATGACGACAAGTTAGAAAAAAAGTAAAAAAAAAAAAAAAAGACCAACCAACTCAGCAAAATAAGTTTAACTCATAAATAATAAATTCACCACATCAGGTCAAGTAACCTGGAGGCACACAAAAACATTCCTGAGCATCAGAGAAAATGTCAAATGAATAATCTATCCAACCACTGAAAGAGGTCCTGTTCACTGGATTAAACAGATCATCCTAGCAGGAACAGGAATAATTCATAGGTTGGTGGCAGTCCCAGGGAGGCCACACCATGCCTCAACACACTTCCAAAAATATACAGAGAGAATGTCACCTTGCAAAAGTCCTGGCCACCATCCTCATGCCTTTAGTAGTGCAAAAAGTACATCACATTCGGATTTCCCAAGCAAAGTCTGGAATGTGAAGCGAGGATATATGTGACAATAATCTGGCTTTGTGCAATATGTGCTACAGTAGGCTACATATTGAAACCCACACACACGGATCAATCTCTGTGGTCTGGCTCTCACCACCCACTGAAACACAAACTCTACATCATCAGAACATTACACCACAAGGCGAAGAATGTACTAACAAGTGCAATATGAAGGAGCAAACTCATCAGGAGTGCTCTGAAAGCCTGTGGCTATGCAGAACCGGCATTTGTTAAAAGCTAAGATGTCCAGCAAAAACACACAGAAACAGAAAAACATTGTTACACTGTAAGTGGAAGAACTGGCACAAACCTTTCAATAGATCTTCAGTAAATCCATTCTATGGGTAGGTTAACGGGTTGGGTAAAAGGTCAGAAGTGTACAGTGAACGTGGTTTAATCTGTTTATATTACATTGGGAAGTTCTTTAAAAAAATAATGTACTGTAACATGATGACATAGAGTACTGAACTAATTTGAGGCTATAAAACCCAAATTATTATGTGTTATCAAGCATTTAGCTAAACAAAAACCACCATTTACACAAATGTTGTTACAGCAGTTAAAAGTCCAGTCCTGAAAGATTAGTAAACATGTAAAAACATTTACAAATTATGAATAGTTTCCACGTCAGATTGCATAAACAAATGATTTTTTTTTTTTTTTTTAATTGTAAAGATGTGTAAAGACACTTATTTCTGGCATTTTGATGACTGCTCATAAAGGTATTAATAATATGTAAACATTTATAAATTTTCCCCACAACATTTGTATATGTACAAATTTAGCATAAGGTTATATAAGCATTAAGGTTTAGTGACATTTGTTAGCATTTAACAGTTTATCAATAAATAAGCTTTTGTTTATGTGTTACTTTATTTATCCACATGCACATACAATATTTGTATCTGTATTTTGCGTTCATTTATTTTTATTTTATTTATTATTACTATTACTATGATTATCATTACTATTGTATGTATTTTATTTTGTTTTGTTTTTTGTTTATGTTTTTTTGTTTTGTTTTGTACACTCAGTTTCCAGATTTTCAATAGTTTTATCTGAGACTGGTTAAGTTTACAGTGTCAACATATGGCGTTGCATGTGCTCCCTTTCCGCTTTTGTACCTCTCAACAGATGGCATCAAAATGGTTCTCTGTCTGGACTGTTAGACCAAAGCTGCTCATTTTTTCAGAGTCTACGATCGAAGACTCACTAATGTATCAGCTTAGGTCTGTGTTTTGAAATATTTATTTTCGGTACGGTTAGGGCAGCTGGTGCTCTTCACTGTCCTCTGCTTCAGTCAGCTGCTCTGTGGCCGCGCTCCAGTGGTGACATCAGCTTTTCTACTTTAAACACACTCGGGCTCGAGTCTGAAAGCGCTGAAGCAAATATTTGAACTGCATGGCCATTTGGGCATCCGCATCACAGGACCACACCAGATCACTACACACAAACAAGTTCTCACATACAGCATAGTGAAGGTGAGAGATGATCCATTAGTATATAAATATAACCAAAGCCTTGCACAAATATACTGTGGTGGTGCCATTGGCCTGAATGATAACAAATATAATCATGCACCATGCCATTTATGTGGTATTGCATGGTACTTAATCATATGCAAACTAATAAAACCAATTTGTTTTTAGCTGTTATGTAATGCAACCCCATTACCACATACTGTAAAAAAAAAAAAAAAATCTGTAAAATTTACTGTTAAAAAACAGTGGTTGTGGTTGCCAGAATAAAACTGTGAAGAATACGATAACAATGTTTAGCGGTTTTATGTTAAATTTCAGTTAAATACCATAATTTCTAATAATAAACTATGATAACCAATATAATTTTAATATACCAGCCTAATGAAATAGTGGAATTTAATTTGTAGCTTCAAATTACACTAATAACAAAAAAATGCAGGTGGTAATGCGAAAGTCAAATGATGTGTCAATGCCCATCACAGGTACCCTCTATATAAACATTTATGGATGGAGCTCAGTGTCATTCACACAAACACTAAACACCATCATGGTAAGAATTATTAAACTGAAATGTTTAATAATAAACTAAATAAACTAAATAAATATTATAGCTAAATAAACATTATTTAACAGCATTAACATACAACCCTAATAAACATAACTGATACAAAAACAAAAACAAAAAAAAAAACAACTAAGAAGAAACAGTTATTTCAAAGAAAAAACATCAAATTCAAACAAAATATAAACTGCAATGCAGGGAATTCTGGGAATTTTTCACAGATTTTTTACTGTTAAAATCACGGTAATTTTTTACAGTGATTGTCTTTCCCAACACAGTCTCACAACCAATTCATACATATTTTATGAGGTGGCTAATTCCTACGAATTTGTACGAACTACTCGTACAATTTGCACAAAACCTATGACTGATGTCACGTGGACTATTTTGTCGATGTTCTTGGGACCTTTTTGGGCTTTGAGGGCCCTTGCTGTCTACAGGGGGCCAGAAAGCTCTCGGGTTTTATAAATTATATCGTCATTTGTGTTCCAAGATGAGCAAAGGTCTTTGGAATGACATCAAGGTGAGCAATTAATGACATAATTTTCATTTTTGGTGCAAACTATCCCTTTAACCACTCAACTCCGTTACCAAAGAGAAAAGCACCTGGTTCAAAATTTACAAGTACATTTAAAAACCTGTTAATTTAATAACCTGTCAATTTTATTGCATTTTATCTAATTCATTTTTTATATATAATTACAATGCCCAATATTCAGTCCTGGGCTGCTACACGTAGGAGATGCTAAACTCCAAATAGTGTCGCTTTTGACCGATGCACAACGTCGTCTCCCCGGTGCGTTAAGTTGAACATCGAAGGACTTCCAAAGAGCGCGCACGTGACCACTGCTGCAGCACTACAGCACTGAAATCTTTCATTCTAACTTCTAATCTCCCCACGGGAATATAGCCTTTATACACTTACCTCCCAAAGCTGCCTTCATCAGGAAATTCATGATGGCTTTTCAAGTGTTTCTGTCCTAGTACTTGGCACTTCAAATGTATGGGAGCAGAGATCGTACAGCCAGATCTGCAAACAAAATGAACACCGATTTTATTAGCTAATGATAGATCATTTATATACTGCTGATAGTAATAACAGCAAAAGTGACGAAAGCCTACTGCAGCTCAATAAATCATGCACATGCACAACTTGATCGGAACGTTTTGTCCTTCAGCTCACAAGGTGCAATGTGAAACCAGTTTTGCACATGTATTTTCTTTCAGCGCTGCATGGTCTTCCAGCAAAAATGACACAGGAAATATAATTCCCATTTTCCACAGTGACAGATAATCAAATCCCTCCGTGCAGATGATGCTGATAGCGACAATCAGGCTGTCACAAATAGCAACCCCATTGTGCAGAGCTAGTTTGATTCATTTGCGTGACTGTCTATCACCACCGTGCGTAATTTAGATAGAAAATATACCTATTAACTTCCGGGGGTCAGAGATCCAGTGGGTAACTTTGGACTTATCGCCCAAAGACTTCCTTAATCCGGTGCAGGACGGTCTATTTAGTCATATGGCCCAAGCTCACCAGGATCTCTGCAAAGTGTTATCGTTCCGACCTCAGTAGTCTTGGTGCATTACCTTACTTGAACCCCCGCCGCAAAGGCTCGGCTCTATCTACCGCACACGCCGCTTTCAGCACCACCTTGGCTGGACAGCACCTGCTCGTGACCTCCAGCATCAGCCGTAAGAAATGCCGTGTAAATACCTGATCAGGGTCCGTGAAGGAAGCGGGGAATCGCGCCGATAGGGAAGTTGACGTGGGCCAGTTGTGGAGGACGTGTATCATTAACCCGCTATGAGCATCCCTGAATCTCCAGGCGTCTCTTCCTGCTCGCCCAGCGCCTGTCAGAGCGTTTGCCAGGGGAACTGCAGCCGGAACGCAAGACGGTGAAAGCCCTGTGCATCACACGCAGCCTTTTTCCATCAAAACATCCCACGTCCCCAGCAGGAGAGAGGAGCAATTGATTGGAGGTGCCGGTGGGAAACACGCCTCTGCCAGTGCTTAGCACCTGATCACTCCGCTACTGTTGAAAGCTTCGTATAACAGATGCAGTCAGACCTAGAGAATGAAAGATGGAGAGATCTTCACCCCTCATGACTTGGGCGTCAGAGTCTCTTAAGAGAAAGTGCTGATTCAGAATCTATGGCTCAGACTGAGCTTGCCCTTTACAGGTACAACTCATCCACATTATCCCACACCATTGCCTGTAGCAAAATGAAACAGTTCTTTTAAAATAAATAATACTTTTATTCACAAAGGAGACAATAAACTAATGAATAGAAAACGTTTAGGATTATTTTAAATGAACATTGTTCTTCCTGAAGGTTCTAGTCACCAAATAATCATGGTTTCTACAAAAATATTAAGTAGCACGCCTGTTTTCAACATTGCCATAAGAAATATTACTTGAGCACTAATTTTATTTCAGAACGATCAATTGACATGGAAGCCTGGACTACAAAAAAAATATTTTTGCCATTGCACGATTTAATTAAAATATATATTAAAATAGAAAATGGAAGTTTTACAATGTTTTTAATTGGTGAGCATATAAGACACAGCTTTAAAATAATATTTAAAAATATTACTGACCCAATAATAATAATAATAATAATAGTAATAATTATAATGACTGCAATTAAAAAAATCACTTTCATTCCGAACATGTAAATAACATAGTAAAAAACAAAGCAAAAAAAAACAAAACAAAAAAAACTACACAATGCAATACAAAACAATAACTTATTCATGTCTAAAAATGTGTAGGTAGAACTTATTTAATCCTACCCCTTCTTCATTCCACAATAATAATAATAATATTTAATATCAGTAATCATCAAATTAACTTCAAGTTCTAAGAAAAATATAATTCCCTAGAATAATTATTTATTTATTTGTAAATAAATACATTTTGGACAATTCATTTAATGTGTTCACAAATAAACAATCACAATAATGTATTAAAAAACTATATTTCAGCATAAAAATACGTAAAAATGAAGGTTTTTTAATGTCAGCTTTACCCATTTGGCAATTACTTTAAGTGCTCTGCATTTAAAAATTGGATGCAGGAGGTCACCTTTCCTAAAGATAGCCAAGAAAAATACAGGTGTTTATATTTTTGTGGCATTAAGCACGTGCTTTTCTTTAAAAGCATCTTGCAGTAGAAGTTATTAATTAGAGATTAATTACATTTAAGCATATACAATGTGATTATTTCAGATGTTTATGCAAAAATCCTATCCTGTCTTCCTGTCTGACACCAGGAAGAATCAATATTCAGTAAGACCTCAGGGACATAGTTACCTATTAGCTGAGGACACGCCACATGACTCTGCATGATTCAAACACTTCCTCGCTCTTAGGGCAACACTGCAGTGCGCAAAGGTTCTCCCTACAGTAATAACACCTCCCTGTTGCTGTAGTGTTGTTAAAAACCGGGCTGATGCAACTGACCCGTGAAAAGGTTTAGTATTTTGGTGTTTTCTCTGCTGAGAGGAGACTGTGTGTTTATCGAATGAAGAGAGTTACAAGCTCAAACATGAAAGTATTTCTTTAGAATGTCACTAAAAGAGTGGACAGCAGACGCAGTTCAGCTTCTCTTTTTCAAATAAGCAACCATCTACTTTCTTTTATTCCTTTCATTTCACGCAAGTAAATTCCCATATCTGAATTCGACGAAGAAGGTGGGTCCTTAAATCAAACGCTGAAAAGAAAGGCCCGCTGAGATCATCAGTTGCATTGATCAAGAATGCAGATCAATACTGAAGGACTGAGAGAGAGAGAGAGAGAGAGAGAGAGAGATGAAGGATGCTTTATGGTCCCACTGTTTCTGCTGAACTTTTTATTCTGCGAGCATTTATCTCTTCTGGATTGCAGCCAAATGGGAAACACTGATTTGTTTGCTCTCAGCACACAGAGCTGAGTGGACAAAACCAGGAGAGAGCAGAGCGGAGGAGAGACTCTGATTATTGAAGAACTGAAGGTAAAGAATAGGTGAAAGGGAGAAATATGTTTGAAATGTCTTGTAAACGCCTCACACAGGTCATATTCATCTCTGCCATGTGCGTTCTGCTGGGTAAAGCATCCCTGAAGAGTTTCTGTATACGTGGCATTCTCTGCTTGTCAGAGCAATTTTAACAGGTTATGACTGCAACAATAAAGAAGGGAGGGACAGGATGAGGAAACAGATATCTTGCAAGACTGGATGAATGAACCGATTTAACTCGAAATCCAAAGTGTGTGATGAAGTCAGAAAAAAACCTGCACTTACGCCAGTAGCCTATTTATTTGTCACATACCGTTACTTAATTTGCTAGTCATTTCCCTGTTGTTTTTTTAGCACCCTTATTAATCTTTTTTTGCATTTTTTAAATTAAAAAGTAGTAATTTTGACTTGATGATTCTGATGAATATTTACTAGTTAAAGTAAAATACACTACAGTTTAAATACTTCCAAAATTATATTGACAATCTAAACATGCACTCAGGCTATCCAAGATGGATGTGAATGAATTTTCTGTACTGGGAACCAGTTTGAAGAAGTTTACTTTACATTAAATCACTTGCTCACCAATGGATCCTCTGCAGTGAATGGGTGAGAGTCCAAACCGCACAATAAGGCAGATGTAATTCACACCACTCCACTCGATCAAATAATGCCTTATTAAGTGTAAAGCCGTGTGTTAATAATGTACTATTAATCCATTTTTAATATCAAACTGCAGCTAATGTGAGTTTTCTATATTGCAGTAAAAAAGTCAGGAGAGATCAAGTGAAACCATTAAAAGTGAAACCATTACAGATATGTTGGTGGGTTTTAATCTGAAAGGACAACAGGGGATGGACTGGAGAAAGCATTATGAACGCTATTATGTGTATTTTGGGCAGAAGTAGTGGTATAAAGTTAGATGCCTGAAATTTGACCACTGGATCCATTTTTTGGGGCGGATATATGCATTGTTATCACTCCATAAAATACTGTATAAATAAATGAATTAATTTAACCAAGTTTTTATTAGTAAAATGTTATAAAAGCAAGGCAGTTATAATGTATTTGGTCTATGCTAGTGAGAAAATTGCTTTTTTAGCATATTATTTGCAATCAAATCTACAGATGTAAATAGATAAAGCGTAGCCTAATAAAATACTTACATGAAAACTCTACAAAACAATTAAGTGTGTACTTTGAATGTTTCCTTTGCAAGCCATAGGTTAACTGCCATTATGTGGTTGTCAGTGTCAGATAACCTTGTTGAGACTGTGTTCAGTGCTTGTGTTTGCTATGAAAGTGCCCTTCCCTTCTCTCACGTTTCACTGCGACACGCTGGGTCAAAAGTACTCCGTTGTACCCCACAAACCCCTCCCATCCACGCCTCGGTTTTTTTTTACAAAGCGCAGTTTGCGGAACGGAGGCGCTTTTGATTACGCAACCTGGTCCACTTATACGCACATCATGCCAGCACCACTGCAATGCAGCATGGACCGCGCTGCAGTTCTGCAGTAAGTGCTACTGGCAAGCAATCATCTCGCGGCACTGAGTAGGCGTGTTCTGATTATTGATAAGCATTGATGTATCGAGAGTGAGCCTATAATCACCCCTCCCCCCCATCTTCTTTCTTCTGCTGCTGAGAACAGGTGCAGAGCAGCTGTTTCACATGTAGTCTGAAGTACTTTCTAGGAATGTGTCTGTGACGAACTAGAAATGGTGAACAAAAACCCATCTTTGTAGTTTTGCAATAGATCCTACAGCAACCCAGCTTCAATATCTGTCACTATTAATATTACCAGTGATGGGAATAACGGGTTATAAATAAGCGGCTTTACTAACTGCGTTATTTTTTTCAGTAACAGGTAATCAAACGAACTACTGTTTCGCCTGTTACAACGCCGTTACCGTTACAGACAATAAAATGTGGTGTTACTATAATTTATTATAATATTATTAGAATTGTATTTGAATGTATGAGCAGTGTAGCTGTAGGCTATGTGATGTACCATCAACGATTTTTCTGGTAGTGGGCGGGGCTAATGCACTAACGACAATCTCATTGGCTGGTGCTCAACTATTGCCGTCCTTGTTTTGATTTCAGCAAATCAATTCGAGCGAACGCAGACAACGTGTTTAATATTCATGAATCCAGCAGCTCACTAATCCTAATAGAATTCGTAGAAGTTTTGTTATTAAGTTTTGTTCTTTCAAAAGTTTTATCATCATATAATGCTAAATTATGATAATATCATATTGGAATTCTTGACTGATTGCTGCTATATGTTAGTAGATAAATAGTGTAAATGAATGTACAACGTATTATAATAATAATTTATTATATTTAGTGTCTATTTTATTAATTTAATATTCAATATTGGGGGCATCTAAGTTTACCATTTTTTTTTTTTATGAAGTAACGCAATAGTTACTTTCCCTGGTAATTAGTTACTTTTATAGTGATGTAACTCATTTACTAAAAGTAAGGTGCCCAACACTGAATATTACAATGTTACAATATGAATTATTAAATGCAGGTCTTCATGTCTTCATGTAGGCCTGTTTAATTTATGAAAAAACGTAAAAGTAACAATAGTAAAAATATAAACTTAATCCACAAATGCAAAAACACTGATGTGCAAATGAACAAATTAATCTACAAACAGAATTAGAAACGTTGATATACAACACACTATTTATCAGCTGATTTGATCGGTCGGACTAAGTAGGATTAGAAATTGAGATGATATTATCAGAAGAGTCAGATGTTATGAATTAAAAGAAAAGTTAAACAAAACTTTGTAGAATGTTGTAGAACTACAATATTAGCCAAGAGCAGGCATGTTTTCAAACTAGGTTTTGCCAGAAATCACATTCACTATATATATATATATTTTTTTTTTTTTTTTACTGTATTTGTCTAAAAGAAGTAAGTTGTAAACATTTATGATGGCTTGAGGTTGAGTAAATCATGGGGTAATTTTTTTTTTATTGAAGATAAGAGATATTTTGGTGGTTGCTATAATTAAAATATAATCAGCTTACATTACAAGAATCTACATTTAAGTGATTAACATTTAGTAATAATGTGTTTTAATTAGGGAAGTTTTATTAGAAGCAATTCATGTTAATGATCAGAAAGTCACCATGCTCAAGAGATTTGTTATTAATTGTGCTAATGGGCATTTCAGTGAGAAATTTAACAAAAAACATAAACATATTGCAAAAAACATATTGCAACAAATAAATCAAGAAATTCGTTATTTATTTAAAATAAATGTACACTATTTTTGCTATGTAAAAAAATGAACCGACACTTACTAGTTCCCGTCAGGGGGTGGCAGCACTGTGCTGTTGCGCGCTGGCTCCTACAGACACCGAGGAAGAGTCTTCTCACAGCGCTGATGATTCGTCGCTTAACATAGACATCCGATTAATCTGCCTCTATTGATGGTTTATTGAGTGTATCATCAATCGGTATATTCGATTCCGTAGGACCTGTCACCACACAAAGGAATGTACTGCAGATAATCGTGCCATACGTAAGTAATGTGCTAACGCAGCTTGCTAGCATTTGGGCCAACAACAACAGAGATAAACTTTTCGCCACGTTACATTTAACGTTACTGTAGACTCTGCAGTTTATTAATAACTAACGTATTTCACAGCTCATCTGACTTTGTAGTGTATTTAGTCAGTAATGCAGTCAATATTTGAGTGAGGTTGATAACGTTAAGTTACAAAGATACAGACGTTGTACAGTGGTGGCAAAGATGACCAGAACATTAGTATTCCCAAATCAGGTTTTTCTGTATGAAATATCAGTTTACATTTCCAAATATTACTTTTGTCATTAATTGAATGATTAAAATTAGATTTGTGTTTCCCCAAATAGTCTGACAACAGCCAGAGATCCGGGCTGCTTTTCCCAAAAAACTGAGAAACCAATGGAACTAGGATCAATTTAGGCTTACGATGCTTGTTGGGAAGCGCAGCCCTGATCCTATCATCATCCGGTCTGTCTGGAATCACATAAAAACCAGAACAAATGTAGACAGAATAAATCCAGAAGAATTATGGCAACGTTTACAAGAAACTTCCTGCAAAGCTTACTTACTGGACAAACTGTTCACATTTTAAGCACTTGTGTAAAAATGCTGTAAAATGAGTATGCTGTCATAAATAGATTTCTTTATCAACTAACATCTATTAAGTAACTTAAACTATATTAATTCAATCCGCCCGTGGTGAAAACATACAATAAATGACATAATACATTTACATATACAATTATTAATATATTTATTAAGAGGAATACTGTATATTTATTTGGTTATAATGTCGTATGTATAAAGATTACAACAAAATTGTTTAAAAAAATAAAGCTAAAATCCCTTTGAAAATAATTTAATGTTGAAAGTTTATTTGTGGAATGATAGTAATGTGCTGGAAGCTCTGATTCATCTGTGTAAAGGATGTACGATGTTTCTGTGTAGCTACGCATTTGACAACCGCATACGTGTTTCATTCTCTCCTTCCTTTTCCATATCGCCCACCCCTGATATCCACAAGTACTGGGGCTTAAAACTATACGCCTTCAGGGAGTACACCTTTGAAGCAGATCGATGTTTTTTTTTAACAACAAAAAACCCCAGACTGTGTTTCTTCTGAAAGAAGAAAGTCATTTACACCTAGGATGGCTTGGGGGTGAGAAGTTCATGGTGTAATTTTAATTTGTGGGTGAGCTATCCCTTTAATACTGAAGACTAATTTATTATTATAATTATCACCTTAATACATGGGTATATTTCTTTACCCTGTTATTTACTCATAATAGATTCATCTGGTGCTGTAGTACTGAGAGTCTGTTGTGATTATGTGCTTGTCTCTGGTTCTGTCACTAGATGGCACCATTTCCTTTTGATTTGATGGGTCTGGTGTCAGCTGACAAAGATGTGCCTCAGTTCCAGATGCTTGTTCGTATTATTGTGCATTATTTCAGTATTAGTGATGCAGCATCAGGAACAGACCGCATGCAGTAGTTCTATCTGTATTTAAGTTTTTCTTTTTGGCTAACCTCTGGTTGAAGCTCTTGTCTTGATCAGCATGTTGTAAGTTGTCTTTATGCTTAGGTCTTCCTCACTCAACTTTTTTTAAGACTGGGAATGCATTGTTTGAAGGTCACACTCAGGAAATGGCACCTTAACGAGATGTTAAAGGAGCACTAAGATTGATTTTGCATAGATAAGTGTTAGCGATATTCACAGATATTCCATCTAAACTGTCAAAAGGAAAATAAAAAAAGATGGTCCTTGGAGGATTTGGTCTAGGCACTAGGCAGCTTGAAGTACAAATGTATTATACGCTTCCTTATAGGTGAAGATTTTTTGCAGCTGTTGTGTTATAAGTACTTTGTGACGCAGCACCTTCTCTTTACAGAGATATCAGTGTCAACGTGATACTTAAATTCTGCTTTAGGATGTAAAAGCTGAAATGTAAACAGGCTCAGATCCTTGTTCACCACACCCAAGTTTAACTCTCAGCAAACAACACACCCTTTCAGATTAAAAATAATGCATAGCTAAATATGAATGCAGACACATGCAATCACAAACTGAAGTATGCCATTCCTGCTCGGTCACTTTGAGTACTGAGGTCATAGGTTTTGAAGACATGGCATTTTTTTTGGAAGCACAGATTTGACAATTTGATTGAATCTTTGCTTTAATTAGGAAATAAAGAGTTGTTGTCAGTTAGCTTTTTGCATATCAGCACAGGTTTGTCAGCAAATCATATTATTATTTATTATACTTAAAAATATAAATATAAATGCATACATTCATATCCTGTTTATTAACTAATTAATAAATGTTTAAACAAATAAATAGTAGCCTATTACTTAAAATTTTCAGACATGTTCTTTGGTCAAATATGTAACTGAAAACACAACCTAAAATTTTTGTTTTGTAATTTCTGTTACTGTATATATTAACTTATCAATAATTTTAGGTTTTATTTATTTAATAAACATTTATTTCAGTTTATTAAAGTTAGGAAAAAATGCTTCTTTGTTTCAATGCAAAGTAATTAATTTAAAATAATTATTTATGATCAAATTAAAGTGGCTATAATTTGAAAATGCAAAAAATGTTTTTGGTTTACATTTCATGACATTGCATATCAACATAATTTTGTAAGCAAGTAAGAATGTTATATTAATACAAAAACATACAATACATAAAATAATACATTTTACGTATACAATTATTAATATATTCATTAAGATTAATATTGTATATTTATTTGGTTATAACGTTGTATGTATAAAAATTACAACAAATATGTTTAAAACATAAAGCTAAAATCCCTCTGAAAGTAATTGAATGTTGAAAGTTTATTTGTGGAATGATAGTAATGTGCTGGAAGCTAAAGGGTTCTGTCTAAAGGACAGCCAATCGGTGCGCAAGAGATGTCTTGTCCCCGCCCCCCAGGGCGTTCTTCCAGAGCTGCTTTGTGTAAACGCATGCAGTGGCCCTGTCCTACTCCTTTTTGCTTTAATGGCTTTCAGAGACGCAGAATAGAGGGGCTGCTCTTGATTAAGAAAGCAGGGGAAAAGAAAACACTGCACACACCATGATGCCAGGACATGCTATAAACCCACATGTGAGTCAGATGCGATTTTGTCATTTGCTTTTCCACGTTCTTTTTGCCTTCTTCCATCCCCCTCCATCCCTCCCCCTTGTAATGTTTGGTGCAGCTAGGGTCTTGTGATGCCTCTTAGCAGGGATGATGAGTGTGTGAGCTGGAAACATAGTGGATTTCTTAGTTTCTTGATGTGGACTCTTAGTCAGAATGGTTTTAGTGATTTTAGTGACTTCTGTTTTTTTTATGTGGAGTAGATTATGGTGGCAGTGGTATGACAGATAGAATCCCACTAGGACATTGTAGGACAAATGTAAGAGTGAAGAAGACTTCCCAAAGGGCCTAGCACTGCCTTACACCATGCCATATATCATTGTAAGCTCATTTTTGGAGTGAGAGGTGGCCCTGAAGATGTTCTGTAGTCATCTTTTGGCTGTAGAGCACAATTATGTCATACCACAAGGCGGCCACTGAAAATTGTGTTTTGCCATCACTAGAGTAAATATATTTGTGATGATATTTCTTAACATGACTTTTTTTTTCATTTTTAAAACATAAAATGCAGCCTTGATGAAAGATTATTTTAAAAATATGTAAAAGAAACGCTTCATTTCATTAATTCATTTGTGCATATCTGTATGTTCATTTGGTCTAGTTCTACCAGTTTTACCAGTAAGTGACATCTTACTGCTGTACTGACTATACATTTCTCAGTGGTACAGTGCATAATGTTTTAAAAAAAACCATATAAAACAGACATTGATACAAAAAGTACATTTATACATGTCTAAGAGCTAGAAACCTCTGGGCACACCTCTGGTGCAACTGGTTTTTCATGGCATTTAGTTCTGAAGATTTGCGTTTGACATGACATGATTTTCCTGTCATTTTCAGCTTTGCAATAGAAGACTTATTTGCATTGGCCCCAAGACACACCCCTGTGGCATTTCGCTATGTTTGGGATAGTCTTCTTTTGAGTGTGTGTAGCAAATTAGCTCATTAAGGGAAATGTCTATAAATAATTACTATTAATTATGATTAATTGCAATTATTTATATCAGCTGCCAGTAGTAACTGTAGCAGAATTACC
>JAUMHG010000033.1:12142777-12158051 GCA_032359395.1 Enteromius anoplus | reverse complement strand
TGTTATGTCCATGTACTGAACTGTTATTATTCAACCATGCCAAGGTAAATTCAGTTTCCCATTCTATGGCACCTTTACATTAAAGTATGACTGTATGAGAATGCTGTTTGTAACCTGTTGTTTGGCACGTCTCTGAGCGAGCGCACACTCTTTGCGCAGTGCTTCCATGTCTCTGTGCAGTTGCTGGTTCTCTTGCTGCAGCGTGAGTCTCTCGTCACTAATTGCTGTACACTCTTGTCTTGCGCTAGTCAGTGTGGACTGCAGCCTGCGCACCTCCTCCTGACAGCGCGACAGCTCCTCCGAATACCTACACAAGCACAGGGGAGACTATTATGGATGCACCCTAATGTTTGTCCTCTGTCTAGTTTAGGAGCATGTGTGCGTGTTCTCACTCCATCTCCATCTTCTTCATCTTGTTTTTAGTACTGCTGAGTGCGAGTTGCAATTCGTCCTTCAGTCGTTCAGCATTTAAACATCTCTGATGGAGAGCCTCCATCTTCCTCATCTCAGGCTCTCCAATTCTGCCCTCTTTATAGACCTACAATACAACACGATTTCTTTTCAACAAAGTTTCTTATGCTCACCAAAGCCGCATTTTCTATCAACAATTCAATAAAAAAAAAAGCCTAATAACACTTCTTAAAGGGGTAGTTCCCCTCCATCATTTACTCACTCTCACGTTTTTCTAAACCTAGAAGAGTTTTCCTTTTTCTGCTAAACATAAAATAAGATATTTAAAGAACGTTGGTAATTAAACAGTTAACAGCTGCCGTAAAATATTTGCTTGCCAACATTCTTCAAAAAATCTTTTTTGTCTTGAACAGAAGATAGTGAGGGTGAGTAAATTATGACAGAATTATTTTTTGGGGGTGAACTATCCCTTTAAATTTGATAATGTGACAGCAACATACAGCCTTAGTGCATTCAATTAATGTGCGAGTAAAAATGTGCATTTATTTTCACCTTTTCCAGCTCTTCTTCCACAGCTTTTCTCTCCCGATGGGCTCTTTCAATCTGTGTTTCTTTATCGGCACATTCCTACACACACAGCAACATCAGATATGTTAAAATGCAATGGTGACAGTTGTAGCTATACACATCTGTACATGTGTTGATGAATGCATCACCAGTTGCAGGGCAGAAAGCTCCTCAGCCATACGATGAATTTGAACGTTACACTGCTTACGGACACTCTCTACCTATAAAAGGCAGAAAAGAACACATTTAGTATTATAAGTCACACTCAAAGATGCAAACAACAATATATGTACAGTATGATCACAGACTAGCTGAATGTCAAAGCACTAAAAATAGAAACAAGAATGACACTGATGTGATGCTGTACCAGTGCTAACAGCCAGGCTATTTTTGGCTATAGATCTCTACAGGGTTCAAGGAGTATATCTGTTCTATTCTATTTCATTATACATTATATATATTTGTATTTGGATTAAATTAATCACAATTAATCATTTTACAGCACCACTATGAACTACAATCGTGTTTCCACCTACAGTCATAGGAACTATTAAAAATATTGCTCCTCATGGAGCCTAAAATATATTCTACGTAGACTTACTAGGGTTGGAGCAAAAACTAATTGAATGTGTTTGAGAGCAGAACTGATGCTGTAGTGTGTTGCCTCCCTTTGAAAAAGTTCAAGAACATTAGCAGTGATCACCTCTTTCCTGGTGCGCATGGCAGCATCCTGGATCAGCTGCTTCATGGCATCCTTCATCTTCTCCAGCTCTTCTGCTCTCTGTTTCTCCTTTAGCTGAGCCTTGAGGAAAATTGAAACCCAGCAAAATGATTTTAGATCATGTGAAGTCAGATACGTATAGAAGAGCTCTTGAATTGGGCCTGTGCGGTGTGTTTATTTGGAGCGGGACCTGTTCTCTCTGAAGCGAGGCCTCCTCAGCCAGCTGGATGGAGTTGCGGAGGCGACCGAGGGCTTCGAATTTCTCCTCTTCCAGAGAGGCGCAGCGACCCTGCAGTTCACCCACTTGCCGCTCCCAATCCGTCTGCTTCCTGCGCACCGTCTCGGAGTCCTGCGTCGCAGCTTTGAGTCTGAAAAAAACAAAAACAAACTGAAAATAACATATCCCATCAATATTTTCAATAAGAATTTAAAAAAAAAAAAAAAAAAGTCGCATTATTATGTATTTGTATGATCATAAGTAAAAATGAATGCAGCAATCTGTGCAAATATATATGTTTTTAAATATGGGGTTGGTTTTACATTTAAATCGTCTTTAATTTTTTACCAAGACTGCATTCATTTAATCAGACAAACAGTAAAGCAGTATAATATTGTACTGCAACAGCACATAAAAACAGTATTATAATATTGTAAAATATTATTGCAACTCGAATTCCTCAGAAATCGTTATAACATGCGGATTTGAATAATAATCATTATTAGTATTAATGTTGGAAATGGTTATGTTCCTTATTTTTGTGTAAATCATGATTCAGAAAATCAGATAGAAACGAATCAAAAGAACACAAGATTCATCTTGTTTGATTAATGTTATGGATCCTTGCTGAATTTAAGTGCTCATTTCTTTAAAAAAAGCTCCTACTGACTTCATTATTAAACTTCACCTGGATTCTAGCTGCTTCAGCGCTGCTTGTAGTTGCTGTAGCCTCCGATCAGAAGCTTCTTCTCTACCCTGAGCTTCTGCTGCATCCTCTTCCTGCACCATTACACACACACCACATTATTAGAAAAATTGCATAAGCGCAAAAATAGCAACAGTAACCGTGTATTCAAGCTGACTGTCTCTCACCCTCCTACGCATCTGATCCTGGACATTCTGCAGGAGTCTCGTCATCTCCTCCACTTTAGTCGCAGAAGATCTCTGCTCAAGCTTGGCTTGCCTAAATCACCATACACAAACAAACAAAGTTGATCTTTTTAGTAAATTTTGACCTTTATTACTGATTAAGATGGAATGAATTAAAAAGTCTAGAGGCATTTCAAGAGCAGTGAGAAAGTCTTCTTGAGTAAATGAGAGTTAAAAGTTGTGTTAAAATCATGCTAAACACACTGCGCTGATGGAATTATAAACCCATGAGCCAAACTGAACTCGAGTCAAGGTTAAGTCTTGAAGGGTTGGCCATCTGGAACGCTACCTGAGTTGGCTTCGTAACTCCTCCAGCTCACTGCTCTGTTCCTCCACCGTCTTCAGAAACTGCTGATTGGTCTGAGTGTGACAGGAAAGATATGAACGCCGGCCGGGCATAAGGCCAAACATGCACTTCACAGAAATTCGCGAGGATAAAGGACAGGATGGAGGGGTTTTGGAGGTCGAGATGGGATAGGTGTGAAAAAAAAAGGTGGGTGTGTGAGAGCTACACTGCTCATTAAATATTCACCAAGAGTAGTATTTCTATCCTCATCACACAAACACACACACGCACAAGGCTAAACAATGAACAACACTCAGTCAAACAGGTGGCGTTCTCACTAGTATGAAAAAAAATCATGTGACTAAGACAGCACAAGGATTAGGCCTTTAAAACCATTGCATAACAACTCACTGTACATGGCAATGATATCACTAATTTACTTAAAAATGGACATTACTTTTGATAGGAAGATTTTCAGTGGGAAAAGGGGATTGAATTATCCACCTAGATAGAACTGATAACATTAATAAGGAATAAGGTATAGGCCATTATTGCAAACTAAAATAAAAATATTGAACAAATAAATACATACATAATCATAAAAGAATTGTAATTATTTATTTATTTGAGAACAGAGGCAAGATAAAAAAAAATAAAAATAAAATATATATATTTCAAATTGACAAAATTTTGTAAAAAAAAGAAGAAAAAAAAAGGGAAGGAATATTATTTAATTACAATAAATATGAAACCACACAATATAAAAATGGCACAGTACAGTAGATCTTCCCTCACTTTCACAGACATGGATGCAGTTAAAAAATAATGCATGTC
The DNA here is from genome assembly GCA_032359395.1 of Enteromius anoplus. Classification (NCBI taxonomy): domain Eukaryota; kingdom Metazoa; phylum Chordata; class Actinopteri; order Cypriniformes; family Cyprinidae; genus Enteromius; species Enteromius anoplus. The sequence goes on along the minus strand of JAUMHG010000033.1, from coordinate 12,154,085 downwards.
TGGGCTGTTTTAACAGAAGGAAATGTGCACAGCCTTATCTTAAAATATTTCAGTGCTCTTTTTTTGTCTCAAGATGTACACGAGCAATGTTATTAAGACATGTGTATAAGACACTTATAAATGTCCTAATAGAACAATGGCCTAATCCTGGCTTAACCTAAGCCCTGTCTGTGAAACCAGGCCTCAGATTTTAACCAATATGGTTTACACATTGAAAGAGGAAGTCTTACGGATTCCAGCTTCTGATTGGCCAGCTGGAGCTTCTGGTTGTGTTGCTGAATCTGCGCCAGCTGACCCTAAAACAGCACAGCGATTGTCAGTAAGAGCACAGACAAAGCATTTCAATAATTAACTGATGTGTATTATAATTAGCTTCAAGCCACGATTAAGCCAATATTGTACCGCCAACAGCTAATATTGAATTCACATATCCAAACAATTCAGTCGGGCATGCCTAATGGTTTATGTATAATTGTTGGAAAGTGCTGCGGGTCTGTTAGTTATATTAACTGCGCCTGTGTGTAGTAAAACACTGCCCTCTAGTGTTCAATCATCATATTGCCTATTCTAGAAATGAGTGAGGATTAGATTAAAGAGGATATTGAACTGCTTTTAGAAACCAAATATAAGTATAAACAACAAATGGCCGTCAAGTTAAAACCACAAACCTACGACTTATATATCAACTGAACTCAAACATGTGAAAGTGTGAGTATGTAAACACTGTAACCTGCATATGTTGCAGTTCAACTGCGTGTATTTGTCCGTCACTTATGGAGCTCTGGTACTGGGTTTGAAGTCGATCCAACTCTTGTGAAGCTGTCTGCCACATCTGCAGAGCCCGTTCTTTCTCCTGAAGAGACACACACATGAAACAAATTGAAGGTGAACAGACAATGATTGTGGCCTTTCGTTAATGTGCCTCTAAATCTCTCTCTGAATATCGCTGCTATCTAAGACGCAATGTTAACTAAACTTAATTGAGGAATTTATACTATAGCTCAATATGTAGACTATTTAATTATGATGCCAGCAAAGTCAAGGTCATGAGATTTATTGGCAAGGAAAACACATATTTCTCTTTAACTTTAAGTTGTTTTGAAAAGCATAAAGCAGGGGGAAAAAAAAATATTTTTATTGAGATTTTTTTTAAAAACCCAGCAAAATCAATTATATTTGGATGAAAATACGATGAATGCAAGAGATTTTCTTTTTATAATTACAGCAATTAAAGTTTTTAAATGTTTTGGCTACGACTCGGCACACATTGAAATGTCATTTTGACGCAAATTGAACATTTTAAAATGTAAAACGCGAATACTCCTGAGTATTAATGCAAATGAACTGCTGAATTCAAACTGATTGATTAAAACCGACAGTTTGCAAAAACTGATCCCAATACTATCACCCTTTTATGAAACTGCTATTACAATATTTTAGTCTTAATGCTCTTATTTCTTTTGCAAAACAAGTAGTGGGAAAACTAGCATGCAATTTGCAAATATTCACAATATTGCTTATTTTAAATCCAATATATAACTGATATATTAAACTGTAACATAATATAACCATGAAGTTACAAGTCCTTTCTGTACTACCACCTTTATGATGAGAAAGAAGCAGAGAGATGTCTCACCGGATGATTCATTTCCAGCTAATTATTTCATTTTCAGTTAATTACGAAATTAGAAATGTGAATATGAATCGGGAGGTCCACAGACTCAAAAAGAAGTCACTTGAGAGTTGACTTGAACTGATGCGCTCTCTAGAGAGGTTTAGATGTGATTTGCAGCATAACATTCTGGTGAACTGCTCCCTAAAGAAGGGCAAAGATGCGCAATGTCAGGCTGAAAGTGGATCGCTTGATGAGTGACGCACTAATATCTCATTACTCTGTAATGTCAAGTGTTGATATGTAATCCTCAGGAGCACCTGGAGCGTACTCCACGCTGATTAACACCCATTCCCTCAACGCAACACGACTTGTTCCGACTCATCACGTATTAACTACAGAACGAGCATTAAAGCGGGAATGACCCCGGATCACCTCTCCACCCTTTGCACATGCTAGAAAAGAGTCGGAAAGGCTAGGGAAGTGCCTGTGGGTTTGTGCTGTCATGGGCCGACTCGTGGGAGTTTCGAGGTGTTTTTGGAACAGGTCTGGATATTCACCTCCACAGCACACTTGACCTGTTCCTCGAGATTGCTAATGGCGATTGCGTCCGCTGCCGCATCTCCTATTGTTTCCGTGGATAGAGACTGCAACTGCTTTTCAATTGACATTCTTTGCTCTGCATGAAGCCTGCAAATAAAAATGTATATACACTGTTATTGCCAGAGGTCAACCTTCGTAAACCTTTGGGAATTATCTGCGGACATGCTTTAATTTGTTCTGAAATATTAACTGACTTAGAGAAAAAAATTTAAGTAGATACATTTAAAAGCAAGGTTTATTATTTTTAAAAATATATATTTTAATATTCAATTTAAGTACTTTAATAAAAATAAAAAAATATAAAGTAATTTTGATTTTCCTTTTTCATATTGTAATTTTGTGTTCTACTACTATACATCACTGACAATTAGATCACGGTGGGGGTCAAAAAAAATTTCATAATTTTCAAAAGTTTCATAATTGAGTTTTATTTTTTTCCAAACTTCATTTAAATCTTTCTAGATTCTGCTTATATATATATATATATATGTATATATGTATATGTATATATATTATATACATATACACAGCAATTCTAACCGACAGAAAAAAATTTACTTACACAACCATGAAAAACACATAAATTCATCTATCATCAATTCATCTAATTTATCAATTTTATAAAATATTAATTTATTATAATGTTATTTAATATATTTTCAAAAATGGATTGCAGTATATTTTTCTCTAATGCTTGAAAAAATAAAGTTTAAATAATAGTTGTGTAATTTGCAATATTATGTCAAAGTATCTTGAAGTTAAACCAAACTTTTATTTTGACAGGTGGTTGTAAAGACCTTTAGTTTTTGATCGCAGAGACCGAAATCACAGTGTGCATGCTTCGGTATGTGTGCATTAAATGAAGCCGCACATCTGTGCCATGCATTCACACGCAAAACATGAAGGGATCCATATTAAAATAGCACTTTTGCGGCCTAATATTCCCAAAAACTAGTGCATTATCCTACTTTCAAGTAATTCACCCAAAATTTCGCAAATTTAGTCAAATTCCATATTATACAATAATTCTTTGCAATTGGATTCCGCGATTTCCACATTGCAGAAATCATAATGCCCTACTCTAGACTGCACAAAATTTTCTCCCACAAATAAAATGAATTTACATAAAGGGTGGGCTGTGATTACAAAAGCCACCTCATCTTGTGGAGCAGAAGCTGTTAGGACTGACAGACTCTGATAATAAATCAGTGGCTGGATGGAAAAATCAGCAGGAGATCCATTCGAAAGCTCTTACCGCTCATTTTCCTTAACCACCTGCTCCAGGCTTGCTTTGACGTCTGTCATCTGCCTCTGAGTGTTTGACAGGGAGAAACAAGTATGTGAGTGAGTGGTGGGAGGAGGATGATTGAGAGAGATTGAGAGAAAGTGTACTCTTAAATGGCAAACTTAATATAGGACAAATTCACTTGACTTGGGATTAAACTGCAATTTAAAGCCGACAGCATAAAATCAGCCCTATCAAGCCCTGACAGTCGTAAAGCCTCACTGTAATGTGAGCATTTACGCGGCATACGCATTTGTGTAGGTAAGCAATGTGTACCTGATAGAACTTGAGCTGCATGTCCATCTGTTGTATGTGCCTGTCATACTCTTCTATTAGAGGAGCCATTAGACTGAAAACACACACCCAGGTCAGAAAACGACATTGTATAATATTGAATATTATTGTCCCATAATACTGGATTACATAGAAGTACAGTTATAATAATACTGTAATTACAGTAAACTACTATCGTTAGTTTAGGATTTTACACGTATTGCATAAATAAAAATAAAAACATCAATACTAAGTTGCATGTTTTCTAAATACAGAGTTGTCACCACAATAAAAAATTTTTTAAAGGTGAGAACATTTATAATAATGTGAGCACACACTCAGTTTAAGTACACATTTTTTGCCACTCTTTCAAAATGAGATTATTTACAGTGACATGGCGTTCATGAAAAGATCTGATATTCTATTTTTTTATGAGCTGGATGCCTGGTTAAAATAGTAGAGGACTTGAGGTTTTAATTGGCTGTAGACTCACCCTCTGTCTGAGAGCCAGGGAGCTGCAGATTCCATGACCACATCTCCTGTCTAAAAAAAAAAAGTCCTTCAAGCCTTTATTCAGGGTTTCTGCCGGTTTATGAATTTTAATTTTAGATTATAAGACCGCCGTAAAAACCAAGAAAACTTATGAAATAAACTGAATGGAACACGACACAGGAGTATATCTTTATCATTGTGTGAATGTCTAAAATATTATGTCATTATGTCTAAATTATTAAAGCAGGAACTAAAAATTGCCAATAGGACACAGGCAAAATAAGATTTTATACCCCATTGACGAATATTTGTTCTCGTTTAAGCATTAAACTCAATTTTGTTCAATTTACTCTGGCTTTATATGTTCAGTCTGCATCTTTTGTTTTGGATTCAACATTTAATGAGGTGACTTTATGAATTGAAGAGTTTCTCTGAGCTTTCCAGGGCTTAATTTGTGGAAGGGTAAATTAAGAATCAAGTGCCAAAATTTACTCTCTTGCTATTCCAAACCTGTTTGAAAACCCTTCAATTTTTCTCAGTGGACAATTCACTATACACGAAGTTATAAAGGTTTGGAACAACGTGAGGGTGACAATGATAACAGAATCTGTATTTATTGGTTATAAACTCTCCCATTTATGCTTGACAAAACATTCACTTTGCAACATAGGAGCATAATGCTATTATCTAGAGGTAATCTTCTACATAATTTAACAAATAAAACTGCAATGCAATCATAAAACTGACCTGTGACACTGAGGACGGAGGAGGAAATTCATCTTGACATCGACCCAGGACGGAGTTAAAACGATTCACTGATAAGACACAAAAAACAAAGTTCAAGTGCTGATGAATATGCATTACTTTAAATCTGAGTATGTGTCTGCACAACATCCGAGATCTAGCGTAATTCACCTTGATCTCGAAGAAAGTCGACTTCTGTTGTCATTTTTGCATCTGCAACATCAAAAAATAAACTTTGTTAGGTCAGACGTATCCGCAAAGCATAAGCTATGTAAAAATGTATAATCAACATAACTATAATAACATTTAGTATGTGGGTCGGTGGGTAGGTAGTATGCAACGGGGAACAATTTCCTTAACTGAAGCAGTTTATACACCGCCCGCACAAATGATCCCTGGAGACTGTCTTTGTGTAGGAATATTAGTTTACCATTGAATTAACCGACTCTATAGAACCTTACCATTAATCATTTTGGTCTAATCAAGTAAACGTACATTATTAAAGTGGATTATTACGAAATGACACATTCTTCAATAGATTATATGGAAAAGAAGCGAATCTGGTGTGTAATCTCAGCAACAGCATTAAGCATCTTTGGTATCTAGGTGGAGATTTGCATTGACTAAGTAACGTTTGCAGGCTAACGGCTACACGTATTTCAACATTCATTATATACGTGCTGAACACTCTGTCATAAAACTACTGAATTCTAAATGGTTTTTTTTCCCCACCGCGTAATATGACACAAGACAAAATTGTATAAACACGTAAATAAATGTAATTTAATAAGGATAGATACCTCAAAATCCTTCCGCCTTGTAGTTTAAAGATCCTCCCAGCCAATCAGACTCATGTTCACGGACGCTCGGATTCAACCTCAGAGCCAATCAAATTCATCCTCTGGAACGCGGTGCAACTTACTAAAATGTTCCCGGGAAACCTCGACCCGCATGCGTTCCGTGCAGTTTATGGAGTTCCTGTTTTTTCGTGGTGCTTGAATAGGGGAACTATCAGCCTCAATGTGATCGAATAGGGTAAGACTTTACTTAACAATTTTTATTTATTTATTTGTAGTTTGTTATTTAATACCGACTGGCTGCTAAAACTTTTGTGAGATTCTTGGTGTGTCTGAAATCAGGAAGTGTTCTTTTAATAACATCAGGTGTTCGGTTTATGAGTTCAGATAAGATTTTGAAGGCTTATCAATGACTATTTAACTTTATTTCACATCAGACAGTACTGTGTCCTGAGCTGCTTAAGACGTATTAGAGCACAGAACTGTGGATGTGTAGATTTTATATAAACAGAAATATTACAAGAACACAACTTTTGAGAACTTAACCAGATAGTAATTTATTATTATTTCAGGTATTGATAGAAAATAATATTTTAACATGCTTACCAGCGTCTGTGTCGGTTGTATCCTCCTGACTGCCATGGAGTTCCACATCAAACGTACCTGGGACAGTTTACCTGTGGGCCATAAGCCAGTAAAGATTCGCTTCTCACCTGGCGAGGATGGTTTATTAATGCAGGTAACTGCTCCTTTCTTTAATGACCCCCCTGCACCAGCCGGACCACCTGGAGAACCATTCCCTGGTCTTTGGGACTATGAGGGTAAGTGTAGTTTAATTACTTTTAATAAAGGGCCAATTTGTCAGTTTTGGTTTATTGCCTGAAGTTACTTGAAGTTATTGACTAAATAATAAATGAGTGCAATCAGCTGATCATGTTGCATACGCACATGTAACCTTGATCCTTGGACAATTAGATAACTCAAAGACATTTAACTTCAGTGAAAACCTGAATTAAAATGAGAACAAAAGGTTAACGAATTACGTGTTTACCTGACAATTCAAACTGACAAATTTTACAATCCTTGCTCTCTGACAAATTTTTCAGTGGTGGAGTCATTCTTCCTGAACAGCAACACTGAGCAGTATCTGGAGGTGGAAGTCTGCCCGTAAGCCTGCAGTGTTTATCAGGCAGAAGGAAGATTTTTGAATGCTAACTTGTAATTGAAATAATATTTTGTTATTACAGTCATGGACAACATCTCATTCTGCTATTGAATGGAAAACATAATGCATTTATGGTAAGAAAAGACATATCGTACATCAGTTTTTTAATGCTTTCATTAAAAAAAAATACAATACAAACAGTCAAATATAATGACAGTTTAAAATTACTTTTATATTTTGAATATTTTAAAATGTAATGTGTTCCTTTAAAAGCAGAGCTGAATTTTCAGCAGCCATTATTCCAGTTTTAGTGTCACACAATCCTTTATAATTCATTTTTAATAAATTAATTTGCTGGTCAAGAAACAACAATTATAATTGTAGACGTTGAAGACTGCTGCTTAATATTTCTGTAAATTTATTAAAATGACTTTACTGTACAGTTTATAACAGCAATTGTCTAAGCATTAAAATGCAGGAGTGCTTAATGTAATAGTACAGGAGATAAAAATGCAGTAATATGAAGTGTTCTCATGCTTGATATTTTGCAATAATGTTTATGCTATACCCTACAGCAACAACTCCCTCTATCATTCAAAGCCAATATAAAGGACAAGAAGTGGAAGGGAGAAGCACTTCTACCTTGGAGGTATTTCCCTCAGGGCATTAATAAGATGAATTCCTATGCCATCCATGGCTCTGGAGCAGGAAGGACATATGAGGCTCTGTATCCCGTTCCTAGAGAAGACTTAGTAGAAGGACAGGGACCAGACTTGTAAGTTTAGATATGTTAAAACGGTTTGTTTCATTTGAATGGGTCTTAACATCATCAGGATCTTAACATTTCTTCTCTCAACAGTCATCGACTTGAGTATTTTCAAGACTTCACTCTGCAAAGCATCATGGGAGAGGACTGGGTTCAGCCAGAATCTGACCTGTGGGATTCGGCAAGCAAATGACCAGCTAAAAATCACAAATGAAGTTAAAACTGTCTTCAAACCAGCTTTTTAATGCAGTAATTACTCGCAATTTGCTTCCATGGCTGCTACAGCACAAACTCCACTGCAGTCTAATCAAAGTTAATGATGTGGCTTGTTTTAATGTGGGTGTAATAGCAATATAATGGCTTTTATTATCACAATTTAATAAATCTTCTATCAGTAATGTGGCACTAATCTCAGCAGTAAGTACTCCATCCAACACAAAATATCTATGCAACATGTAGCAAATGGGAATTGTTCTTTTTATATAAGCTACTGAAACTAAAATAATCATTCAATAATGGAGATGGTAAATGTGGAAATCCAACATGAAATAAACAAACGACAACATTTAGTTTGGACTTTGTCCTGTTTGAGCTTGGTAACAGACGTAGTAACATTACATAAGCGCAATGTGCTGCTTTATAAGAAATGTAAGTTAGATAAAGGTTCTTCAGAGATTCTCCTTAGGTTTTCAAGAGCAAAATGAGTAGGCTATTTATCCATTAACCTGTGCCTAAACCTTCCCCAAGATGATCCCTTACATCACTTTTATGTGTTGTTATTAAGTTACAAAGCAACCTTTGAGTAACGTTAGCTCTGACATGAGCTGAAGGAAAACTTAGCCTTTTTCTGAGATATAAAACCTCTTCTAAAAACAGTCGAGCTTTAACTCTCTCAACAAACCCATGCGTATAATCAATAGGCGCTGCGTAAACTACAAATTAGCAGCTAATAAGACGGAACACGGGTTTATAATTACAGCCGCTGTCCGTTAAATGAATATTAACAGTGACTAATTACCGAGACGCTGCTCTCGCGCTGCAGAACTCCTGACACGAGCGCGCTCTGCGGGCGTGAGCTGAATGCGCGCGCCGTACCTGAGAGCGAAGGTTATGGCTAACCAAAGAAGGGCGATGGAGTTTGAACATGTTTTTTATCTTAACTTAAAACTTGGAAAGGGCACATTTGAAGGGTTAGAATGTTAGAGTGCTATTACCCCAAATGCATGGAAAAAAACGGTGTAGCCTAATCTGTTAATATGTAATAGTTTGCTTGTAAATGCTTAGTTTATTTGTTAATTTTATTAGCAATTAATAATTATGGCATGCATTATTTATAGCTACACACACACATATATTAGCTAATTATATATGTTACACATCATTTATAATGGATCTTATACTTTTATATAATATAAGATGTCTGTATTAATACATATTGTTTAAATTTGTATATAGGATGGAAAAAGATGTTACTTAAATTCATCTGTTGGGAATGCAGGGAGGCAGGACACATTACTAATAAATTTAGCCTAAATAAATAAATAAATAAATAAAATTGAACCCGATAGAAAGAATCACATCCAGGCCCGTACTCAAATTACACACACAGACTCTGAGTAATCGCATTTGTTCTCTCCACATGCAATCTATTCACTGGGGGAAATAGCGGAGTACAAATTGCTTCTTGTTAGAAGCAGAGCGAAGTCAATCAGATGGCCTTCCACTCATGTTTTTTAAATCAGGGACAATTTATGCACTGACATTTTATAATTGATAGGAGGCCTGTTCAAAACTGAATGGGTAGATTGGGCACTGGCATGTTTTCAGAGGTATTTCTGCTAGCTGAACAGTGTTAGCCGCATGGAAATGGAATAGATTGCATCGAATACACATTAGATACAACCCTGAACGCCGAAGGGAGGGGTAAATATATATATATATATATATAGGCTATATATTTTTAAATGAGAATAAATCATGTTTGTTATTTGATTCCATTATATCCATAATGGACCTGTTTACCTGTCGCTTTTGCCCCTTCCATCCATTTGTCAGAGGCAGGTAATATCTGCACTAAAATATTGATTCCCATCTATTGGAAAACATATTAACAACCAAATATTTTGAACCTGCAATAGTGTCTAGTGGCAGTTTACAAAGCATCCCCCCCCCCCCCTATCAGAGATAATTTTGATATATTTTTTTGTTTTGTTCATCACTAAAAAATATCAATCATTGCACTCTGAGCTACGGAAATGCGTTTCCATGGCAACAATAGCTTTTCTGGATAAAAGGGGCTGTCAGGAAGAATATTTTCCTTTATAACTCTGTCATAATCATAAACATTAGTACAATACACTCTCTCTCACGCACGCACATCAGTGAAGCCCATTAAAGGCCACTATAAAAGAAGGAGGCCTAAAAGTAAAGGATGATAAAGAACCACACTCGCACAGCGGAGGTTATTTTTACAGATTTTAAGGGGAGGGGAAGATGATAAATCTGAGTTGGGAGGCAGTAATAAGAGAGGATGGCAGGCAACACAACATTATCAGGCTGTTTGTGCTGTGTGGAAGTGCTGGAGGGGGAGGGCCGCCGAGGAGAGCCTTTACCCACGCGACACCCTCTGATTGATAGTGGAATAAAGGTCGTTCCGTGTGATGAATGAATATTTCGATATAACCCAATCACGGTGCACAGGAAAACGAATGACTGGATGAGAACGAGATGAGCGGGTCCACCGAGGGCACGGCACGCAGGGCCAGCAGAGACACTAAATCACAAAATAACAGAATTGAACTTTATATGGCCATAAATGGGGGAGTATGTGGGGAGACGAGGTTGAAAATGCTACCTGGACACTCTCAGCTTTTCTGTCAATACTAAACCCATGAAGAAAAAGAAAGAGGCGGGGGGAGACGTGAGAGATGGAGCCAAGAGTCTTTCCGCAAGACATTTAGAGGTCATGCCCGAGAGCGAACGTGGCAACTGTGGAGTTGTTCATAAAGTGGTTAACTTACAGTGAGATGCTCTGTTTGTGCACCAGGGTCAGTTTGATGGAATATCGGTCTCCCATTTGTCTGTGAGCCACAGATGGGTGAGCTGAAGATGAATGCTGCAGTCAGACAGCCAAAACGGCATTTCCGTCCTGATGTGCATGGCACTGTATTGATTAATATCACAGACAAAACTAACTAGCTACACAACAGTTACGCTCTTATGGGAAATGAAAAGCCTGCAAGGATGAGATAAATATCTGTGATTGCACATTAGATGACAAGTGAGTCACTGAATCATTCAGTTCTACTGATTCTTTTAAAACACAGCTGTGTCCAAAATAGAGAACCCCATTCACCTTATTTTACAACGTGGGAACTTTTGGTGACTGTGCAAGATTTTTAATCATTAACCTAACTAGAGGAATAGCAAAGTGCAATAAAGCTATTTGACTTTATTTTTGACTATTTGAATATTTTTTTTACTATTTTTTTCAGGCAATTCTGACATTATAACTCATAATTCTGACTTTATATCTTGCAATTCTGACTTTATAACTCATAATTCTGACTTT
>JAUMHG010000033.1:12073931-12085337 GCA_032359395.1 Enteromius anoplus | reverse complement strand
TAACCAGAGCTGCATCTTTCTGCTCTAACACACTAAAATAATGTTTGTATTGGCGTTAACGATACTTTAGCATTAAGCGTCTAAAAACGAGTGGAAAACACAAGGCGCGTCGCTTCCTCCACCAATTTCAAAGCTCTTTGCACTCGAGTGTCTGTAGCGTCTGCTGTTACTTGGAATGTGAACGACCCCTAAGCCTTTGTTTTAAAAACCCCACCCACAATCCCTGCCGGACCTGGAATCAAACCTGCGACCTTGGGTTACAAAGCCAACTCCCTATCCATTAGGCCACGACTGCCCCCTATGTAGTTCCCATTTATACTGTAAAGAGCATGCTTTTTAATAGTCAGAAAGTAATTACCTATTTTAAAAAAAGTGCTACTATTGCGATGCAGAGTTATAGTTACATTACTACATATTTGCTACGGTGGCCTTAGCGGGACACTGGCCATCAATCTCAGCTCTGTCAGAAAGCTTTTCAAAGAGAGCTAAACAGAATGAGTATAAAAGCATCCATCAATCAAACACAGAAAGTACAACCGGCATAAATCTCAGCATTCAAATGCAGACAGGTTATCAGACAGAGGCACAACAGCTACATAAACTCATCAGATATGATTAGTTCCACACATTATTCTCAGCAGTTTACACTGCGCTTGATTATCCAGGCTGAATGATGACTATATTAACTCGTACAAGGAAAATCCTATTTGTGTATATCATGGTTTATCTAATCTACTGACCAAAATTGATTTTGTTAAAATGATTTAGCAATAAGATGGCGATGATAGACCCAAATTAGAACCTGACAAAACTAAATGAGATCTATATTATAAAATTACTCTATAATTTAACTTGTGGTTGACTGACATAACATTTTAACCCCAATAATCCATTTTATCTCTGGCTCACCTCTGTGAGAGTGCTGAGAGTCACAAGACACAGAAATAATGTGAAAAACATTCATTATGGTGTAACCGGGGCCAGAGGAGACCATCAGAGAACTTTTGTCTTTGCGTCTGTCCCTCACTATCTCAATAATTACAGCTAACGCTCAATTCAGTGGCAGACACCTTCCGGTATGTGCACATTGCTAACGAGGCTGCTATCCATATGAATAGCAATTAGCACAAATTACCTTATCTCTGCTTTTAGAGGGGAGCTTGTATTAAACACACACAGATGCATGTGTTTAAAAATCAGAAAGAGGTACATTAGTCCAATCTGTGTTTAATGAATCACCTGTCGTACGTGTGCCAAGGCTGTGTGGGAATGAGATAGGTGAGCAACTAAGCAATAATTGAAAGTAGATTAACTATGAATTAATTATGAATTAAATATAATATAATTCTTTTTTTTATTTGATTTCTAAATAGTTTGCTATAGAACAAAAGAAAAAAAGCAGAACAATTTATTTAAATTTTAATTTTAATTTCAAATTTTTTCATGAGTAAAAAAATTACCCAAAACTAACATGAAGATTTAGCTATTAAAAAAACTATAGCAAAATACCATGCAATATATATATATATATATATATATATATATATACCGTAACATGTTGTATAAAACCAGTCATATAAAGTTTATTTGAAATTTTATTTATGTAAAAAATGTAAAAGAACAAAATAATGATCACCAGTATAATACAATAACAATTTCTCTTTGTCCATGAATAACTCACCTTAATAGCTGTCAATTATATAAGGATGAGAAAGTAGAAGAGAAAATTTAAGGAGTTTTACTCTCATTAACATTTATAATTTCTTTCTTTTTTATACTTGACAAGATTAGGAATAACAATTTCACCACACACAGAGGGAGAGAGAGAGAGAGAGAGAGAGAGAGAGAGAGAGAGAGAGAACTGTATTTTTTGTACTACTTTGTACTACTTTTCTGTACTATTTATAGAAAAGTCATATTGCTAATTCTAAAGACAGGGGGCCATGAAAAATAAGTAATGTACATAGCATATAAGGTGTTACTGAAACACCTGTGTTTTTAAAACAACGTCAGTGATATACTGTATATATACTGTATATATAGTGCTATAGTCCAGCTCCATGCTGGTTCTCCTCTTTAGTTCTCCTCACTCAGGGTTCAGGTCAGAGGACTGGGACAGCCATGACAAAAGCTTCATTTTGTGCTCAGTGACTACTTCTTGTGTTTATTTTGATGTTTGTTTTGGATTATTGTCCCAATGGAAGACCCAACCATGGCCAACAGTCAGTGAATTATTGATTTTTATCTGTTGGTATTTGATAGAATCCATGATGCCACGTGTCTAAACAAGATGTCTAGGACCTCCAGCAGAAGTATAGACCCACAACATCAAAAATACAGCAGTATATTTCATTGTACATATGGAGATTGTTTTGTTGTAGTCACCTGAAATGGTTTTCACTTCACAGGTGTGCCTTATCAGGGTTAATTAGTGGAATTTTTTGCTTTATCAGTGGGGTGGGGGCCATCAGTTGTATTGTGCAGAAGTCAGTTTACTACACAGCTGACAGCCCTATTGGACAACTATTAAAATTCTTATTATGCTAAGAACCAATCAGCAAACTAAAGAAAAACGAGTGGCTATCATTACTTTAAGAAATGAAGGTGAGTCAGTCCAGAAAATTGCAAAAACTTTAATTGTGTCCCCAAGTGGAGTCGCAAAAACCATCAAGCGCTACAACGAAACTGGCACACATGAGGACCTATACCCAGAAAAGGAAGACCTAGAGTAACCTCTGCTTCTGAATACAAGTTCATCCGAGTCACCAGCCTAAGAAATTACAAGTTAACAGCAGCTCAGATCAGAGACCAGATAAATGCCACACAGAGTTCTAGCAGCAGATCCATTTCTAGAACAACTGTTAAGCGGAGACTGCGTGAATCAGGCCCTCGTTGTCAAATAGCTGCCAGGAAACCACTGCTAAAGAGAGGCAACAAGCAGAAGAGATTTGTTTGGGCCAAGAAACACAAGGAATGGACATTAGACCAGTGGAAATCTGTGATTTGGTCTGATGAGTCCAAATTTGAGATCTTTGGTTCCAACCACCATGTGTTTGTGAGACGCAGAAAAGGCGAACGGATGGATTCCACATGCCGGTTCCCACTGTGAAGCATGGAGGAGGAGCTGTGATGGTGTGGGGGTGTTTTGCTGAAGACTGTTGGGGATTTATTCAAAATTGAAGGCACTCTAAACCAGCATGGCTACCACAGCATCAAGCAGCGACATGCCATCCCATCCGGTTTGCGTTTAGTTGGACGATCATTTACTTTTCAACAGGACAATGACCCCAAACACACCTCCAGGCTGTGCAAGGGCTATTTGACCAAGAAGGAGCGTGATGAAGTGCTGCGGCAGATGGCCTGGCCTCCACAGTCAACGGACCTGAACCCAATCGAGATGGTTTGGGGTGAGCTGGACCGCAGAGTGAAGGCAAAGGGGCCGACAAGTGCTAAACACCTCTGGGAACTCCTTCAAGACTGTTGGAAGGTGACTACCTCTTGAAGTATAAAGCTCAATATTTTCATGTTCATAATCACCCTGGAGTGCTCACAATTGTGAATATGAATGGGAATATACTTCAGAGATATTTTACTCATAAAAAAGTTATAGTATTGGAGAAGTATTGGAGAAAAACATTTATTTCACAGTGAGATTTTCTCCCCATTTCAATTGTTTTAATTCAATGATAAGGTTAGAATTTCGTAACCTTTTGAACGAAAGAGCAAAAGGATTATTTTCACAGCCACCTTTGCTCAGATTTTAGGGTGACAATATTAGTGGAGTGCACTGTATACACACACACACTCTCTGAATTTATCTTCCACTAGCCTCTGTTTCCTCAGCTGCACATTTTTAGATCAGAAACTCTTTCAGAGAGACTCCACCAACACCTCAAAATTCTCAGTTACCTGCATAGTTTCTCATACACCTGCTTTCATGACATTATATATAACCTGTACGTTAACAATTATATGAAAATGGGATGCTACATTTGTATAAACAGCCTCACTCTGTCTCAGGCTCCATCAAACCACTTCAGTACCAAATGCAGAGCACAGAAATGGATGTCATGGTGATTCTAAGGGGAAAAATGGGACATAACGATTGAAAAAGAGAGGACCTGACCTCATAGAGTTCTCCCGCTTTGAAAAAAAAAATGCAGCTCTTGTTAAATTGATGTGCATCTCTCAGTCTCCCTCTCTCTATCAAGTGTGGTCAACTAGGTTGTGCTACTTTAATGTAGCAAAATGCCAGTACTGCACTAAAGCACAAGCTGCTCTCTCAGAGAAATCACTCATCCACTCTTAACCTCCGCATCAACAGCACATGCAGACAAGTACACATGCAAATACACAGCACTGCCGCTATATCTCCACAGAGTTAATCCACAGATGGATTTCATTTTTTTGCAGAACACAGACAGTTCTGCATCTTTTCTTACCTGAGGTGCTGTGCATCTGACCAATGGATGCTGTGATATAATTTGAACATGTGCAAACATTTATGCAGGAGTTGACATTTGATATCTCTTTATTTGCATACTTTGAAATGAGAACCATTCATTTTGCAAACGGGACTAACACAGTTATAGTACGTGTAGGGTGATATATTATCTGTGCTTTTTTCTATTTTGAGGTAAGCAATAAAATATAAAGTCCAAAACATACCAGCATTCTCAATGGATAGTCTATTTTAAAATGTAATTTATTCCTGTACTCAACATGCAGCCATTACTCCAGTCTTCAGTGGAAATCATGCTCAATTGTTTCTTAAGAAATATTTATTTTTATCAGAAATAATACCATTTTACAGTATTACAGTTTTTTTGTTTTGTTTTTTTTTTACAATATTTTTGATTAAACAAATTAATCCTTGGTGAGAATAGGTATGATATATCCCGTATATCAGGTTTTTGAAACTGTGATTGAAACATCCATAGAAGTCGACCCATACTGCAAATCAATACAACTAATTATATATAATTTAGTGCGAATTCTGTTGTTTTTCTTTTTAGTAAGACCTTAAAAAGTACTTGAGTGGGTGACACAGATTGTCAAATGAGAGGATTATATACTTTTTTTTCTGTGTTAATTAAGCTATTAATTTAAATCTCAGTAAGACCTATATCATCATTTCTGAGTTCTGAAATGCATTTAACCTTTTTTCTTAGCTCTCTGAATATCATTTGCTTCTTTTGACCTTGTGTTTTCCTGCTTTGTGAATGGTCTATTATTAAAACGGGTGTCCCACTGTAATTCATTTTTTAAAAACATATCATATAATTAGCGGCAAATTATCATTAATAACTTATGAAAAAAAAATAAAAATCATTCACAAGGTCAGCCTTATGAGTATGTGGGCTGAAGACAGGCATTAAAAAGCTCTGTTCACACACACACACACACACACACACACACACACACACACACACACACACTCAAATGATGTGAACAGTTAGTGCTGCGAACAGAGTAATTATGGCCCAGTAAATTGGTGTCCAGAGAGAGGCTTTGATCTCAAATAGTCCCTGATGGACGATTGTGAAGCGAGTGATGCTGTTATAGTGTTACACCACCTGACCTAGCACATAAAGAAAGTTTTGATGTTTAAAAATGTCTAAAAAACCTCTCTCAATGTTTTGACACACTGCAATCCCAGCATTTATAAAAAAAAACAACAACAAAAAAAAAAAAAAAAAACATCTTTTGTAAAAAACTACAAAAAATATTTTTGGAAAATATAGAGTTGTCTCAGTTTTGAACGTTTGAATATTTTATGTCCATCTTGGGACATTCTGCAGCAAGTTTCTAAATTACCCAACAGAAAATTGGAAATTAGTAAAACTGCAAAGCCTACTGAAACTATTGTTACAATGCTGTGAAACAGTTCTTGTGAAAGAATGTTCCACATTCAAGCTCTGTCGATGCCATCTGTGGCATGCTGCCGATTTCAAAAGAAAATACATCCCATTAATGCACATACATTTATAAAAGCCTATGTGGAAAAGCTTATTTAAAACAAATATGTGCAGTTTGTTTTTGTTAATGCACTTACATTGATTCTTCTGCACAAATATGTGTGAGCTGCAAAAGTTGTCAAAATAATACTTTTGCTGTTCTTATCACAACACTTTCTGATGTCCTTATGCATATCATGCTAAATTAACAGGGATTTACATGACAGATGTTGGAAAATTAACTAACCCCATACACACCTATTATATAAAAAAGTGAATTACAGTATAAATAGTTTAAAAAGTAGCACAATTTAATGCTGTCATATGTAAAGCTTTACTCTTAATTATTCTTTTTGCAGATGGGATATAAATAAAATGCAAGATATTAATTTTAGCAGGTAACTTTAGCATGGAGACCAATTCTCATGATTATTAGAACTTATAAAACACATTCTGCATGGCCATATTCAACATCCCTAAATTAGAAGCTAAATGAGGCAAAAGTCTTTGTTAATGGTTTGTTAATAGCAACAATTGGACCTTAAAAAAGGGTGACATCCAATAATATAATATGGAAGGTAAAACTTTAAGTAAAATAGTGCAGCATTTGTTCATTTTGACTAATGTTAATAAATTGAACGTTACAGTTAAGTATTCTTACGTAAATGCATAGATTTTGGAGCACATCACTATTACAGCAACAGGAACTGAAATGAAGGCACATTCTTAATACATTAATAAAATACATTAATAATAAAGTTGGTCAGGGCCTTTTGTGCAGTACAGAACAGTTCTTCCACACCAAACTCATTCAACCATGTCTTTACGGGCCTTGCTTTATGCTTTGGGGCACAGTCATGCTAGAATAGAAAAGATCCTTTGTTCCCACTCTTCCCACAAAGTTGGATCCATAGCATTGTCTACAATGTCTTGGTGTGCTGAAGCAATGGGAAAAAACTGATACTACAAAATGCACCAAACTTAACAGTTATTGTTCAGTTATCAGGTATAATTCTCCTGGCATCTGCCAAACCCAGACTTGGCCAAACAGAAAAATATTTTTTTGAAAAAATACTTAGACATCTGTAATTCAATTTTGTAATTACATTTATAATTACACTGTTTACATCCCTTACACCTTAACCTGCCCTTAAACCTACCCATACTATCAAACCTGTACCTTACTGTATCCCACCTCAACTGCTCCAGAGTCCAGTGGCGGCATGCTTTAAACCACTTGATGTGATGCTTGTCATTGTACTTAATACCATGTTCAAAAAATATTAGTTTGTAAACTCTTCAGCTGTGGAATAAGCAGTGTATCTGTGACTTTTCCACACCATGTTTCTTAGCACTCTCTTAGCTCTCTGTGACTTCACATGGTCTTGTTGTTGCTGTTTCTGTTTTGTTGCTTGTTTCTAAACGCTTTCACTTTGCAATGATGCCACTTACAGTTGACTGTGAAATATAAAGCAGAACCATGCTCAAATTCACCGTGCTCTCCAGAAAGACCCTATATTTTTCCCCACAAATGTTTGTAAATGCAGACTACATGGCTAGGTGCTTGGTTTTATATACTTAAAGGTATGTGCCAAAATTTTGTCCATGTAGTGTGTACAGTATCCATCAAATCATAGTTCCAACCGACATACAAAAAAGTATAGAGAATTTTTAAATATAATATGTATAGGAGTGCAGGGAAAAATTGGGAGACATGCTTCTTAACCACCTCAGGAAAAATCTTACTACCCTAAAGTGATTCATATCCTTACTCTGATACTCTCTCTAATTTTTAATTGAATGTCATGGACTTGTGTTAAAAAATGGCTTACTATTACGGATCCAACATTAAACTTTAAGATCCTCAGAAATGCATGCGGTAAACCAAGAAGCAAGACAAAAACTTTAATACTATAAGTGTATTTAAGGAGGCTATTTTTACTGTATACATCTGTCTGTTATATATAGTTATAATGAGGAGTTATGAAGTCCATCAAGGCAGTGAAGGCCCAAGTGACAGAACACTTCATAAATCTCTCATCACCTCATTCCTCTACCATCTGCACAGCAGAAACACAATGCACTATTATGCTTACACGAGGCTACGTGCGCACACATACATAAACAGTTGGTCTCTCTCTCTCTCTAGATCTTTGTCTTCCTCTCTTCCCCTCTCTTTAAATTCCCTTCAGACTTGATTAAGACCCATTCTTCCAAAGCCTGTAAACTTGACTAGGATTCCTGTGCTTTGCATACGTTAAGCCCAACTCTGCTAGCGTTGGTATGACTTAGCGCATTAGCTTTGAAGCTGCTCTTATTGCTGCAGTAATACCCCATCCAAGGCTTGTTAATACTGTTCGCTTGCCCCAGCAGACTGACTGACAGATGCACTGATTAGCGTAGCCTGATAGAAGGGAGTTTGGAAGGATATGCATGCTGGGTGTGAAAGGGCAATATGGGATGCAACGCCTCCAATGTTCTTATAAGATTTACACACTTAATCACTTCCTCGATAACTCAAAGTTACATGGATTTGCGTGATGGAAAATAGCAGAACTGTGGTCCTCAAAGACGTAGTACAGACTAACCCTTGTAAAAAAAAGAAGTGCAATTTAGAGCATACATTTAAAAAGAGTTATTAATCACTGAAATAATAGCCTATAAGAATATAAAGTAACATGTTAGAATAGAGAACAAATATTCACTTTTAACTAGTGTTATCGTAAAAACACAATTCCTGATTTGCTGCTTTTCAATAGTAAAGTAAGGATCTAAAACATGGTCATGCAGAATAAGGCATTTGTATGTGCTTTATAAGCACTAATAAACAGCAAATTTGGTAGTAATATGCATGGTAATAAGCAACTAGTTAATATGATAACTGGTCTTTAAAATAACAACATAATAACATTTTAGGTACTTTTTAGGTGCACGTCCCTTTGATCAACAAGGGAAGGTAACAACCTTGAATCTGATAAAGAAAGTTTGTATCAGTGGTATCATGACAATACGAGGCCTGCAACTTTTAACTGTTTGTGAACAGATGAGTTTGTTGAGGAAACTTTTGAGGCAAGAAATGGAAAAGGGCATTGCTGAGAATTCACAGAGACACTAATTAGTCTACAACAGTTGTGTGAGACACCAGGGAATTAATGTGGGCTTGAGGAAGGCATATTTTGAGCATGAGCACAAGGTCCTGTCAGAAAAGTAGATGACTCTACCTCTAAAAGGAGTTAATGGAGGTGTGGGAGGTGAGAAGAACTGACTGGCAGCAAACATTCTGAGATGTGTATACATAGAACGGGCTGGCTGGCCTCTGTTTAACCTCTGATGTACACTTTACAGTGCTTCTAGTGTTAGCATTGCAGGCTAAAGCTAAAAGGAACACGTAATTAGTCTGAATTACCATAACAACCAAGTAACATACATTAAAAGTACATTTATAAAATCTAAGACAAGAAGCTAACGGGCAAAGTAGCAAGTCACCATCTCTCCATTATGTCCTCTTCATACACAAACAGCTCACAGATACATTTGACAATCAAAAGCTAGATTTGGTTTTGACATGCTGCCTAATTGCCTCCAAACTTGGCACACATGCCGTGCTCCACAGTTAGCTGCTCTGTTAGCGTCTGGCTAAAAGTGTCTGGCCGTCAGAGCTTCCCTGCAGAGTTCACTCCCACCCTTCAGCGACCGCTAGTCTCTCACAGATGCTACATTAATAGTGAATTGACAGGCAGTCTTTGGATGTGTGTGGACCACTAATGAAGCAGCCTGCAGCCATTGTAAGATTTTGCGCTAATGTGCCACATGCACAGGCCCAAATTAGCGTGATCCATCACAGCTGCTTCGACAGAGAGGAAAAGGTGTAAATTTGGCCTGCTGTTCATACGTTTGTATGTGATCTCTTTGTCTCCTCCGGGACTCGGTGCATGGCGGAAAGCCCCTGTTCTCCTCTTTAGCCCGCACTTGAGGCCCAGGGCACCTAGCGTCTTCATATCACTACAGGAAATAACCCCTTCTGCTGTTTGGCATTTCGGCGTGAGTTCCCATCGGGTGAAGGCGACAGAACAGTCTGGAGGCTAAAGAGACAGAAAGCGCGAGAGAGACAAGAAAGGGGGCTTCGGGAGCGAGGGAGGGGGTTCCTGGCGATGAAAGAGTAGAGTGAAGGAATGGGGAGAAGATCAAAGCAGACTCCTCCACTGTGCTTCTCTGCATAAACCAATCTCTTTATGAGCAGCCAAGAAAAGGGACACGTTGGCCAATAAACACACACACATACAGTACACGCGTCACTGCCAATATGGTGTAACAAAAGCTGAACATGCAATGTAACAAAACATTTTTGCGATACCAAAATTAACATATTTTCACATGATTTATATATGTGATGGGACAGAAAAGTCACTGTATAACAGGAATGACCCTTACCATAAAAAACTACAAATATAAACAATCTTTTATGTCTTAGAAGAACTGTGATGGATTATTGTGCTATGAATTAATAATTATATGTGAACTTCATAACCTTTTTCGTTTTAGAAACATACACATTTCTAAGTTACTGGTGTACAAAAGCCTGGAACATGAAAGCAGCATGTGGCACCAGGCACCAATATGAATATTTCATAGACAGTACATAAAGTTATAAAATGGCTAGTTTCAATCCTCGGTTCTGATTGGCCAGCAGCTATTATTTATGCACAACGGTATCTCTGAGCAACACCTTTAGCAACATGAACAATTAAAAGGATAGTATAAAAACTAGTGTAGTACTCAAAGTATTCCATGTACTGTAGAAAATTAACTGTTTGTTATTTTTAATGAAGTACAGTATGAAATACCTCTTTTCACATTGTGTTGCATCTTTCATCTTTAAAAAGTAAGACCATGTCCTTCCCCCTTCAAAGAAACTGTAAATCAAAAATAATGTGGCAATGTCTCCAAGATGCTTCAAGAAACCTACCTGCAAAGTTACAGTACTATGAAAAATTTTAGGCCCACAAAATTCTGTAAAATTAGGATGCTGTCGTAATATCATGAATAGATTTTCTTTCAGTTAACTTTACTTAATTAGCACTGGCTATTGTCAGGCTCCTTGTGCAAACAAAAATCTGGAAAAATTACAACTGATATTTCGTACTGACACACAACAGCAAAATATAGAAATAATTAATTTAAAACAATTTTTACATGTTTTTCACATTCTACCAAAATCGTGACATGTTTAAATATTTGTAAACACATACTGGGCAAAGCTCGAAATTCTATTAGAATGTTCACCCTATTAGTTTCACATTCCACATTCTATAAAAACCTAACAGGGTGGAAAATTTTTAGCTAAATTAGCTGTAGTTTTTCCAGTGATCAACTGTCACACTGTCACTCTCACCTGCACCAGGATCAGTTAATACTGAGAACACGCAGCCACCAGTCACACGCTCACTAT
>JAUMHG010000033.1:12028275-12043010 GCA_032359395.1 Enteromius anoplus | reverse complement strand
TTTTAAATTTCAAGTGTGAAAAAAAAAAAAAAAAAAAAAAAACCCTTTAAATAAGAAAGCGATAACTTTGCCATTGTATTCAAGTTGCCACGGCTATTGCATTCTTTGCATGTGCTACATTTTATTTGTACCGTTTTGTTTATTTTTATTTATTAGAATTTAGCCAATGCACTGCTTGGCTGACTAAGAGACTTATTATGCTCCTTTTATTTTACAAAATGTAATATAAGTCTCTGGCATCCCCAGAATGTGTTCATGAAATTTCAGCCCAAAATACCTTACAAATCATTCTTTTATATTATTTTGAAAGTCGTTGAGTGGAAGCTAATGAGCTTTTGCTTCAGGCCCGTCTTTCCAGAATAGAGCTGCATCTGCTTTTGCTTGATTATCACATTTATTGCGTAGAAAAAATGCATCAAACTACATTCGTTGAAACGTCTGATTCACCATCTTCCAAGTAGACAAATCCAAAGAACACGGACAGAAAGCAAAGAACTGGTAACCGCTGTCACCTGTGAAATTTTGAATTATGGTGTAGCAGTTGTAAATCTACAGATAAGATGGTGGTGGTATTATAACGAGATCCCTTTGCAAACCATGAGAGGGAACAAAATCAGATGTGTATTCTGAAGCTTTTCTCCTAGTACCCCTAACCCCTTTTCTTTTCAGTGGTCTGCAGCACCCGTAGCACAAGTAAGTGTGAGGCTGACTCTGCTAGTGGTGCAACCCCACCATCCAGCTACAGCGCAAGGTGGCCTCATTAAACTGCAAAGCCCAGGGCTCCCCGGGGCTGGAGATGCTATCACCACCACTACAGTGAATCTACAGTTATCTATGCTAAGTCACCACATGGACCGCTCCCGCCGAAGCTAATTTCACTACAACATTGCCACCCCAGTAGCGGCGAGCTCTGTCCAACCCTCGCTGCCTGGGGGTTAAAATCCCTATGGCTCTGAGTCCGCCGAGCTCCCAGCCCTCTCCCCAAACAGCACTCCAAACACGCTTATTTTATTTGATTATTAATAAGGAAGTGTGAACTCGTGAAATGACCATTAAATTACTGGAATCTCTTGTTCTTTGATACCACAATAATAGGAAAGACTGCTGATTTTGCAGTGATCCAGAAGACAATTGTCAACACCCTCCACAAAGAGGTTAAGTCACGAAAGGTCATTACTGAAAGCAGAGGCCGATTTGAACACTTGGGAGCGTTTTTCAAGGACTGAACTGAAGCCTGTCCCCATGCTCAGCATCTTCAGGAAAAGGATATCAAACCACTGCTGAAACAGAAACAATGCCAGAAGCATCTTACCTAGGCTAAGGAGAAAAATAACTGGATTTTTACTCAGTGATCCAAGGTCCTCTTTTCAGATAAAAGTAAATTTTTTATTTGGAAATCTGGGGCTCTGGAGGAAGACTGGAGAGGCACAGAATCCAAGCAGCTTGAAGTCCAGTGTGAAATTTCTGAAGTCAGTGATGATTTGGGGTGCGGTGACTTCTGCTGGTGTTTGTCCAGTGTTGTTTTATCCAACGTGATCTCATGATAATTTGTATGCATTTTAACGCAAAATTTTGTTCTATAAAACATACATTAACTTAAATTTTTATATGCACTAAAACATACAATACTGACATATTTTCAGGATCTAAACATACAAATTCTTACGTATTTTCAACTTAACATACAAAACTGATGTATGAACTACGCCTAAAAATGTGATCCTGATGAATATTAAAATTGTGGCATTCATTTTATTATTTTAGTTGTTATATCAATGACCTTGTTTGCAACTATAACTTCATATGAAATTATAACGTTTCGTTCTGTTCTGTGTGATATATGCTGCCAGCTCATTTCCAAAAATAGGTATTTTTAATTGTAATGAAGCGGACGGACTCAGAGGTAAAAGTCACGATAATGTTTATTCAACAGGATGTATAAGTAAACCATGGTAAGCAAACTGAAATTCATCCAATAATGGGAAGTATAAAAGAAACTGAAAAGTCTTTGTGTCTTTCTTGCAGGTCACATGTAGAGGAAGAACAGACAGATGATCATAGCTACACACCACTTGCATTCGAGGAGACGGAGGAGAGGATACTCTGGAGCTGGAGACAACCTGGATGATCACGGAGCCTTCTGTTTGGAAACAGGTAAGGAGCAGGTAAGTATAGAGACAATGGTAAAGGTCCACTTTCGTGAAACGAGTTCGGACAGTGAGTGAACAGTGGTGTGTGGTTTTAAGGAGTGCTGATTAGTGCAGATGATGAATGGCAGGTGAGGAATCCAGGTGTATGTAATCAGTACTCCGGGGATTGTGATCGCTGTGTGTCTGTGAGGGTGGAGCCTGGTGTGGATGTTACAATAATGTTAAACAAGACCTTATTATAAACCCTTACAATAAATAACATTTCTGCCATAGTTACGTGTCATTTAATGTCCATGTGCCATGGGCCAGACAAGGGCCTTGACATGCTGTGAATACACCAAAAATGCAACAATTACAAAATATAACAAGTTTGTTTATGCACTGTATCCTATTCTTTCGTATCCATGCGACTGTGAGCAACACAGCCTAATCCAAGCCTTTATTTGGCAATCTTCATCCCTATCTGGAGAAGTGAGACAAGTCATGACAGTGAACAGCAAATATATTAATTCTATTAAAGATATATGCAACTATTTTATGTATTTAAAAAAAACAAAAACAAAAAAAAAAAACGTAGCCATTTGTATGTTTTAAACATTAAAAAACATCTCAATTGTATGTTTTGGCAAAAGAAAAAAACTTACGAAAATGTGCGTTTTATGCTTGTAAATGTAACATATTAATAACTACGTTTAAACATGACATCAAGTCCAAAGTCAATGCAGCCATCTTATCAGGTGATTTTGCTTACATCAGCTGATAAGCCAAAGACCTCAAACACACTCAAAAAAATTATTCATTGGATGAACTCAATTTAATTGAAGGCAGGATTTCTATCCAAATATGTGTAGCCCCAATGAAATTTAATTGAGTTGGGTCAACTCAATTTGATCAAATATAGTTTTAATGAAATTAATACATTTTATGCTTTTGAACTCAAACTAAAATGTTTAACCGGAAAATAAACTAATAGGAAGACTTGATATGTTTAATTTACTTAACTTTAGGCATTAGCCAACTTGTTATGCTTAACATAAGATGTTGTTTACACATACACGGCATGCCCACAGTGTTTGTATTATTATTATTATTATTAAAACAACATTGATTCGTGTTAGAAGGTCCCTAAGCACATGCTCTACACTTTACTACAACGGTAACCCCCCCAAAAACACTGACATAGCAGAAGGTCTTTAAAATACAAAAATAACAGAGCCTTAAAGATGAGCAAGTCTCCTAGTTATATCATATTAAAAAAAGAGTCTAAAATAACATTTTATTTCAAGATTTACTATCCTTATTCAGCCCTGTGCAAAGCATAATGTGAAGGGGAAATCCACTTCCTAGTTACACAAGTAAAATAATTAATGTTCTTTCGAAATGAAAATATTGAGTTGAAACAAAACAGTTTCAAATCAGTTTAACACAAAGTCACGCGTCAAATCTTCTTTGTCTGAAATAATGCAAACCTTATTTCTCAGAGTGCATGCGTCTTCTTTTAGAAACAAAACGCAGCCGAAGTGAACTTGCAGAGCTCGCACGGTTGTTGTGGGCGTGTACATGTCACGCGCATCACACATGGACGATTGTAATAACAATAGCGCAAGTAGCTAGCGGGCGTGGTCGAATTAAATTTAATGAGCACAAACAAAGAAAACTAACATGGTGTTGTTTTCATACTGATAACTTTATCACAGAATATTTGTTTTCGACATGACTAACTTCATTCTAAAGTAGACATATACAGCTTTCAGTAGGTTATAATTCTCATGTCTGTGAGTCACTTTTTCGCTGAGTTTCAGTTCATTTTATTGACGTGTTTCACATCACAGAGACCGAGACAGCAGAGAACGCACCCTGTTAATTTTCTTTATTTACCAAAAGCAGAATGTTTTGTTGATATTGTGAGTCTATACAAATAAAAATAGACCCTTTAAATGCTGTATGATCATACACTACAGAGCAGTTTCAGTTCTTTTTGCTGACATCTGAAAAAAAAGCCCGACCTCAGACCGTTAAATAGGGAACCAAACATAATGGTGTTAATTGAATTATTATTTTTTTTAAATAAACTGAACAGTGTTGGAAATTTTTTTTGAATGCAGGTGCTACTATTTTAAAATGATGAGCAGAGTGGAGCTGGACTATTTAAAAGCAAAATAACAGGTCTTTGAGCGTCAGAAATCTGGCTGATAAGCAAGTGACTAAGTACTTTTTTATAAACAGTAATTCCCAAATAAATTCTTAAAAAATGTGGTTTCCAGATTTTTCTTTTTAGATTATGTCTCTCACAGTGGAAATGCACCTACGCTGAAAATTGTAGACCCCTCCATGATTTCTAAGTAAGAGAACTTCCAAAATCACAGGGTGATCAAATACTTATTGACCTCACTGTATAGGCTATACAAGTTTAACTTTTTGAAATAAGTTGCAAAAAAATGTTTTTATGATATTCTCATTTTTTTAGATGTGCTTGTATGTATTTGCACATCTCCTTTATTTACAGCACCTATGCCTCAAATTCAAACTGTCCCCATTTTTTAAAAACAATGCTCTAAAACTTAAAGACACTCCCTCTCATTTGACTTTCACAAGTGGATTTATTTAGGTAACTAAAAAAAGATTAAAAAACACAACCACATTCTAACACCCAACAGTATGTTCTCAATACCCATAACACACTGTGACTTCAGCGTGCTCGGAAGCCCCTATCCCTTATATTGCTAGTCAAGCCGCCACTCAAATCGAGAGCAGATCCTAGACATGATTACGGTTCGAAGCCTAATCCATGTTTTAGCACTGCTGTTATCGCCCTCCACAGAGAGCTTCTCATGAGATCACATCTCAACAAACAACCTCGCATTCATTAAGCCCAAAATGCAATACTGCAACAACATAAAAAAACACCAAAGAGGAACAACAATGAACTTTTTCTTGAACAGCCAAAAACACATCATCGCTAACAGAAATCGCAATCTTCGCCTCCGCATTCTTGTTAATCCAAAAAAACAACACGCAGCTTAAGATGTTAATCACAGGTTTAATAAGGCCGAGGGTGTGACAGAGGGGCAGAATCAAGCTGAGGTGAAATGTAGAAATGAGGGGAAGGAAAGATGAAAAAACAAAAAGGTGCAAATGATGGTTCTGAGGAGCATTTTTAATAGGGCAGTTTTTCTGTGCGAGAGCACCGCTGTTTTGATACTCAGACACTCATAAATCACAGTGACCCAAAACAATGACTGATCTTCCTGAATCTCTCACCGCAGCGTTTGGCTTTCTTAACCTGTGTCTGCTGCTAACTTTGGCAAATGGAACGAAAGGAGTGAAAGGTAGAGGAAAAAGAGAAAGCAGGGCCGTCCGTTTTCAAGTGCGACGAGATGCATCTGAAATAGAAGCGTGTTGTTATTCCAGAGACACAATGAGTTAGCCTGTTTTTATATGACCTCTCCTCGATCACTGTTCACTCCATCACCTACTCAGAAAAAAGCCTGAAAGACCCCCAAAGGAAAACTGTAGTCCTCTGAGGTTGCTGTTTCTAAGCGAAATGTTTCACTTTAGGGTAAAGTGTGTAATTTCTGTGCTCCTAATCAGATCCATAAATCATGATTTCAAATAACAGATTTCACTGGACAAACCAAGTAACCCCACCCCAAACTCATGTAATTGGATGAGACACTGTTGCTATGCCAAAAAACTACAAGATCTGTTGAAATCTAAGAGTATAAAGCTATGAAATTAAAAGAATAGCTTACCTAAAAATAGAAATGTACTCACCCTCAGGTCATTGAGGATGTAGATGAGATCAGTGAAGTGGTGTCAGAATGAGAGTAAAAACAGCTGATAAAAGCACAACTCCAGTCCAAAAATTAACATTTTGTTGAGTGAAAAGCTGTATGGTTGTAATACATACAGTAAATACATCATTAAAACATTAACTTTAGCCATTGCAGTTATTATTGCTTTCTCCCGTGAAAAAGTCAGCTTGTCTGAATCATGGGAAATATGCACCTTTTTCCAAGCAAAAACAGCATTGTTATAGATTATGGATTTGTATTTTGTTTACCGGCTAAAATATTAGTCCTCTATCTATATTATTTCTTTCTCAAGTAAAAAGGTCATCTTGTCTGAGAGAAATATGTACATTTATGTGTACTGTACATGTATTTATTGTATTTTGGCTAGATCCAATGGTTTAAGGTTAAAATGCTGAAATGATTAAGGCTTGAGTAAATTTTCTGCATATTCTTTGGTGAACTATTTTTATTCAATCTGAACAGACCTCAAAACACTTGTTCTCCAAGTACTAAATAAGAAATGTTAAACTCATATTGAAGTCTGTTTTTTCAATTGTTCTATTTGATCTCTACGTCTAGGAGACAGACTTGTGTAATCAAAGAGATCATATTTGTGAATTTCTTTCCTTTAGGCAGACAAAAACATTTAAGAAGCAATTTTGTTAACCAAGTCTGGTGTAGTTCAAATGTAGGAGGTTTAAAAAGTTAATTTGTTTCAACATTCATAGAAAACTACCTCTAAAATCTATATTAGACCAAAGGGCTGATGCAAGCCAGATAGTCTTTGTTTATAATCTTTGTAAATATTCCTCTGGCTGCGCCTATGTACAAGTTATAGATTTACGGATTCTATTTCAACCCAGCCGTGTGATGTCAATGTAAACTGTCCTTTGTCTTAACACGTCAATCTTTTTTCCAACTGTTTCTTTTTGTCTCGTCTCTGATAAGGCTCCCTCAGCGAGTTCTCTTTAGTTTTCTCTCATCCCTATCTTTTTTGAACTTCTGCGTCTTTTTTCTGCCTTCTTCTTTTAAACATGAAAGCTGCCTCTCCTTTCCCACCTGCCAGTCTCTCATACTTTCCGACTGAACATCCATTTTTCTCTTTCTTTCTTTACTGTTTTATATGCAGGTCTCTCTTCTCACCTTCTCTCTCACTTTACCTCTACCTCATTCACCTCTTTCGCTTCATTCCACATTTCCCCCCCCCTCTTCCATCCTAGCTTCATGACAGGTTTGCCCATTTTAAAATTCTCAATCCATACACATTGTGCATGAACACAAACAGAGCTATTACAAATGGGAGGAAAGGTTGGGATGATTCCAGAGCCCAACATATACAGTACGAGGAGATCATGACAATTACAACCTGGTATAATTAATTTACAGTTATTAATTTTAACAAGGCTCAAATAGTGAAAGCTAGACAAATAAGTGGTTAGTACCCACCAAAAGTGGTTCAAGAAAGGACAACTGGTAAACTGAAATGAAGGTCATGGCTCATTGATTCTTTTTGGGAGCGTAGTCTAGCCCATCTAGTTCAATGAATTACTATAGCTACTGTAGCAGGAATGGGTTGAGGAAAATGTCAAAGAGCTCAGGGTGTTACCTTAGCCTCCAAATTCCTCAGATCTCAAACCGATTGAGCATCTATGGGATGTGCTGGAGTATAATTTCAGAGTAGAATCCACGGAGGACCCACGTTACAACTCGCAGGACTTAAAGGATCTGCTGCTAATGTCTGTGAGCCCGACACCACAGCACATGTTCAGAGCTCTTGTAGAGTCCATGCCTTGACACATCAAACTTATTTTGGCAGCACGAAGGAGACGTATTAGGTAAATTGTGGCTGTTCGGTGTAAATGGCACGAGCTGGATAAAATAAATCTACTAGGTCTCATGGCATTAATGTACCTGGATGCACTTTTTAGCAAGACACAACATACGCACAGATAAGAACATATCACTGCAGTTTCCAAAAGAAATGAACACTACAGGCAGTATAACTCAGAAATATTTTATTCATTTTCACACAAATTTATAAAGCTTTGATTAATAAAGCATAATTTTTGCATTATTACCTGAAGAATATCATGTTTTGACTTCAAAAAAATATTAATATGCTGGGAGATTTGAAAACTTTTGAATGTTAGCATCACACATATCCAGCCTCATATCTATGGGTTTTCATAGACAGTTGGTTTGTTCAGTGCTCACAGAGTACAGAGATGTATTTTAGAGACTAGGAGCTCTGGTTCAAATAATGTGTAAATTTAGTGCGACAAAATAGTTCAAATCTGCATTAAAGAAAGTTGGAATGGCACGGTTGCTTAAAAAAAACTTTTGCATTTGTTAACACTATTGGGTAGGTTTAGGGTTGGATTTGTTGTAGGGCACTTTTCCAGCATGATAGAGCAAGTTTGTCAAACTTCATTGGCTAGGGCCGGTGTTCTGCTAAGTTTAGCTCCAACTTGCCTCAACACACGTAATGTTTCAAGTATAGCTAGTAAGACCTTGATTAGCTGCTTCAGGTGTGTTTGATTAGGGTTGAACCTTTGCAGGGACGGCTCTCTAGGACTGAACTTGGTGACCCCTGCAATAGAGCGTTAGCTTTTAACAAAATATATTTTTTAACAGATATTTGAATTCTGAACTGTCACAAAACGTACCTGAAGCAACATAATAAAAACACAGCAATATATACCCACTGTTTTTTTGCGCAACTCAGCGAACATTTTTCTTTAAACTGCGGCAAAACATGCAGCAAGGTGTGTAAAAAAATGTTGCACAGTTGTATGTTCTTTTTTTTTTATGAGACCAGGTTGCAAAAAAAAAACACCAATTCCAATTTGATTGTCTAGCTGTTTGCAGCTTCCAGAAGTTGAGGTTCACCCCTCAATCTGGAAGCAATGTCGTTGTTTGTCATTGAAAGTCACTGATTGTCACAAAACACCCTTTTTTTCTTCCCAAAATTTCACACATTTCAAATACTGTGCCACACTGCTTTTATCCATCCAATATCCATTGTGACAGTGAGTTGAGCCAGTACCCCTCACATTTTCTAAGTCTTGTTTATTATTTATTATTACCAACACTAGACTGATGTGAGAAAGCACAGTGGGTAATATGATTCACTCAGCACTGAACAGCTCACACAGTAAATTCACAGATATCGCTATAAAGGCTAACCATCCTCTCTCTCGCTCTGAGTTATAATGAGGGTCACATTCAGCCATGAAATGTTGTAGAAGTTTGCAGATAAGAGTCTGGAGTTGCATTGCTGTATTTGAGATAAAGCAGTAGTGATCTGTTTGATCTAAAGTGAGCCTGTAATGTGAAATGAGCATCTATCTATTCTGTAGCAGTCGCAGTCCACCCAGCTCAACGTGCGCTATGGCAGCAAGCATGCAGCATGACTGAATAAAGCGTATCTACCTCTTCTTATACACAGACAAGCACATAACTATCATACAGAGGCCCTGCTCTCTGCAGAGATGAGAAAAAGTTAAGAATAAACCACATCCAAACACAGTTTAGAGTATCTCTGGAGCACATTGTTTATTCATAAACAAAAGGAAGCTCATGACCCCAGTGTATGCCATAAACTTCAATAAATAGCCAAAGAGTAAAGGGCATGACCCATAGCAGCTGAAGGCTGTTAAAATCATGAATATCCCCATAGGAAAGAAACATTGCTTTGTTTCTTTATTAAATGGAAAGCAAAGAGAGACATTTTAACAAGCAAACTGACATGCTTTCAGTAACACAATTTATCTCTTCATACCGAAACTGCTACAGGACACAAAAACGTATCTGATGTTTCACATACAGTTATGTCGAGTGGGATTCTGAGGAGAAATATTCAGTTATCTACAATGTGTCCCCTCTACGAGTTTTAGAATTGAGGTTTTAAACACACCAAGATCAAAAGCCAAGATACTCGAGACTCAAAAATGTTGAATTATTCTACATACATTATATTATAGCTTTATAGCCTCATAATACTAGAACAAACATCTGAAACTGAGTTGAGACATTATTGAGAAGCCTTCTGAGACATAAGAGAAGAACTTATCGACAATAAAATGTTCTTTCCTGCAAGAGACTTGCCAAAAGGAACATGTCCTCATTCCATATGGTTAAAGCATAGTCTCTTTAGAGTTATATTTAGCTTTGAGGCAAACAGTAATGTCCCGTCTGATTATCCTTGGTGATGTTTGTACCGGCTGATTTCCTGCTAAAAGCGTTATTGAACTTTAGCCCAGTGTAGATTAGATTAAATCTCTCCCTAATTATCTCAATGATTGCACTCAATTGCCAACACAGCTTTTTCGGTTTCAGCACCTTAACTGTGTGTACAGTATTTGGAAATAACAGATAAAACACAAAGAATGCAAAGATGACATTGTACAAAAATGCCCACCCACTCCACCAGTTTTCCTAGAGGTCCTATCTGCTCTGTTTAACTGGGTCTTCAAAGAGTGCAGTTAAATAAGAGGACACCCACATGACTTTGCCTTTGTAACGCCTCAGGCGTGTTTCTCTTTGTGTAGTTCTGCCATGTTCTGTGTTTACGTTTCTAGTCCATGTGTTCTGTATGTTTATTTACCTGTCATCCTCCTCATGTCTCTCATTTGTAACTCCGTCCTCGTCATTAGTGTTCACTCTCTTCCAGTCGTGTTTTGTCCAGGTGTGTTTGATTAGTCTCTGGATAAATTCACTCCCCATGTCTTGGATCCTTGCGTTTTCCTTTGTTTGTTTGTTTGTTTGTTTAATAAATGTTCAAAATGTATCCAGTTCTGCCTCAGAGTCCTGCCTGTCCACTTTGGAACGAAAGCGCGGTTCACTACAGCCGGATTTGTGACAACCGTACTTTAAATTAATTTAATTAAATTGTTCTCTTATTTAGGATCTGTCAATGAAGTACAAGTTATTATGAAGTTAATACAATTACAATTCAAAATTGCCTTTTCTGAGGTCAATTTTTGTGAAGTTTAATACATGTTTTGAAATGTTTAATTGTCACATTCTATGTCTTAAGTTTGGTCTGTCACTGCTTGGTTTTGGTTTTCATTTTCTTTCTTTCTGTTTTTCCTTATTTGGTCATGTTCCTGTTCTTGTTTAGTTAATTAGTTACCCTTTCCACCTGTGTTTCTCACCTGTCCTGATTTCTCCCTAATGTTGTCCTGTTTAAAAGCGTGTTAAGTTTGTCTTGTCTTTTGTCCGTTTATAAAGGTTATTTAGATGTGTGTGTGTGTGTGTGTGTCTGTGTGTGTGTGTGTCTGTGTGTGTGTGTTTCTTTGATCTGCCCATCTGGAATAAATGCTTGTTTCACTTACAGCGCTACAGTCAATGCCTGTTTGTGCATAAATCATGACATTAATACATTATTTGTCCAAACAATGTATAATAATTATGTAAGACAATGTCTTAGAATTATGTGAGAGAAAATTGATACGTAAATTCTTTGTTTTTAATTGAATTAACATATCACATTAATTAAGATTATGTGCCATTTATTAGAAATTAATTGAAATAGCAAGGATGCATATAAGGAAACAGAATTGAAATGAAATAAAAAAAAAAAAGACAAAATAACAGAACAACTAATAGAACCACAGTAATACAGTAATATAAACAGAATGATGGATGGATGGACAGATAGAACAACAAATAGACAGATAGATAGATAAAAAGAAAGAAAGATACACAGATATGTAAAATACAATCTTTTTCTTTCTTCACAATGAGGAAAAAATGTGTCGACTCCATGTGAGTCTAGTTATACCTGCAGATAATAACTCAGTACATTAACACCATTAACACCACAGGAATAAAAACTTCTTGTTAGTGTGCCCAGCAATAAAAAGAGACATTCAAATGTGCAATGTTCTGTTTTTACCTGCCCTACAGCATGTCTGCGTGTTTATTTTACAGCTCCCCTGAATTCAAGGGTCCGACCCCCCAGATGGCTGTGACATGCTGAGCCTATAATTATTAATGCTCTGGTTGACGTGGGGCTTGTGCTGCACTGTTAATACACCTTGTAAGAAACACACACGCCGCATGTGGTTCACTACATCACACCAATAAACATCCAATTATATTCAATCACCCCTAAGAGAGTTTCATGCACAATGGCTATAAACAACAAAATACGTTGTGAACAACATAAGAACATCCTGTCTGCGTATGTCTGCTTGTGTTCAACGTGAATGTCAGTTTCTCCCAGTAGGCAAGTAATCAAATAAACAGGCTCTTAACAACAATGCAGAGAGAACTCACAAAAACTCTCACTCGCTCTCTCTCTCTCTCTCTCTCTGTGTCTCACATACACACATGTATTTAACAACTCTCAAAAGAGAGAGAGAGAGAGAAAGAGAGAGAGAGATTGTCAGCAATGTTTTCTCTATCCCTCTTGCTGTCTAAACAGATGCTGCTTGTTCGTTGATAATTTAGAGAGATAAATAGTGTTAGACAGGCTCTCTCTCTCTGTGTGTGTGTGTATGTGTGTCTCTTTGGCCCTTTGCTAATTTGTCTTTATGGTCTGGACGGTAGAGATAACAGCAGACTGAGCTGTTTAAATGTATTAACTGACCTGAGCGCTGAGAACAGACATATTGCATCCTTTCACACATTCAACTGAACTGGGGCTTTATTGCGTGACCAGACCTGTCAGGTTCTCTGCATAGAACCTCTTCTTTGAAGAAACAGATTTGGAAAAGTTTAGCATTGCATTGTTTGTTCGTCGATAGATCCTCAGCAGTCAATGGGTGCAGTAAGAATGAGAATCCAAACAGCTGATAAAAACATCACAATAATACACAAGTTATCCACACGATTTCATTTGATAAATCAATGTCTTTTAAAGTAAAAAGAGCTTTTCATTTCAGATGATGTTACTGTTAATGTTTTACTGGAGTTGTGTGGATTACTAGTGAATTACTGTGATGTTTTTATCAGTTATTTAAACTGAACCCATTTGCATTCATTTGATTTGACCAAATCAGTGTTAATTTTGACAACAAATCTTGATTTAGTCTTAGTCTTTTGACTTAAATGGCATTTAGTTTTAGTCATCTTTTAGTCATCCGAAATTTTTTTGTCTAGTTTTAGTCAACTAAATCTACAGTAAGTTTAGTCGGGTAAAATCTAATGGGTTTAGTTACAGTGTAATGCATTTATTAAGCATTTCTCTAAAAAAGTTATGTGCCAGAAAATGCTTAACGTTACATTGGTTTGACATAGTTATTATCGCGCTCGACTGCGTATTTGATATAAATGACAAGTTTGTTGAAAAGGATGTTGTGTGCACAATGTTATTATTGAAAACGGAAGGGAAGAATTATTTATTTCACTAAACACCCTATGTGTAAATGTGCCCTAAGTAATGATAAACGATGGCTTAACGCATTGTTATGCATTATGCAATGCTAAAGTTCACTATGTAGAGGTGTGCCGATTCGCTTATAAAAGCACTGTCCACGTTAGTGTTGGTTCAAGCTTTGAGTCTGTGGAGCGCTGTAGCGGTAGACCAATCAGACAGGACTGCGCCATCTGATCAATCACAGTGAGGGCTCACGGGAGGGAGGGGTTTAGACAAACTGAGTCTTCGAACTGCTTCACACGAGTCGTTTACGAATCATTTAGAAATGGGATAAAATAAAATCTATTTTTAGAGAAAACTAAAGTGTTTTTTTGTCTTTGCATACATGTAAACCTGTTTTAAGACACTCATAAAACAATATTAGCCACCTTTCAAATGGCATAATAGAGGCACTTTAAGTGTGGTGATTATGTTCAAATTAAATATAACCCCTTCTCATAACAGATACGAACATGGTCTTTTCAATGACATTCCAATAGTATAGGTTATGCATTCTTTATTGTTTACCATATTGTTAATTCCTTCAAGCAGACACATTTATTTCTATAAATAAATTTACATTAATCTATAAGTTTACAAGAACTACTAAGTACTACGTGTTTCAGTCAGGAGCAGTGAGGGATTTTACTTTTGTTACTTGATTATCATTATTTGGACAATAGCAACTAAATAAGGCTACTATCCCTTTAAAACCGAATACACACTGATGCAATGAATTCAATGTACTGATATATGTTCCCTATTGTTTACTTTCACGTAATACGTAATCAATTCTGTTTACATGAATGCTAGTCAAAACTGACAATTTGAAATAATTTTTTGTGTAATTCTCCATTCAAGAGTAACTTACTCGAGTTGTGTGTGATGCCCTCTGTGCGTAA
Source organism: Enteromius anoplus (assembly GCA_032359395.1). Classification (NCBI taxonomy): domain Eukaryota; kingdom Metazoa; phylum Chordata; class Actinopteri; order Cypriniformes; family Cyprinidae; genus Enteromius; species Enteromius anoplus. The sequence continues at coordinate 12,028,801 of JAUMHG010000033.1, read as the reverse complement.
CAGTGTCTGCGCTCAGAATTGACTGAATAGAGGTCTCTATTGTATTGTCAAATTTATCCATATGCCTGCTCTACTCTTAATCCCACATTTGGAAATTTTTTAACCTTTTATGACACGTGCAGCAAGTGTATGTTAGTTTATGTCCCGCAGGATGTAGATCAACAGGCTATAATACAGTTAATACAGTTTACGCATCTAAACTCCAAACCGCAGCAAATTCTTTCTGAATTAATTGCTTTCTAATTGTCCCTGTCTTCCTCCTTAACATTTTGGTTTCGGTTTTATTCACATGTTTCGTCATTTGAAATGACTTTTCATACATTATCGTCTCATCTTTGTTGGTGAAAAAAATGTTGTTGACTAACATTATGACGAAAAATATTAGTCAGCAAAATGGACACTGGAAGGAATACAGCTAACTAACTGCCTAAATAAAAATAACTCATGTTGGTGAAACGTCTAGGTTACTATCGTAACCCACGTTCCCTGAAGGAGGGAACGGAGACGTTACATATGGGAACTCGCC
>JAUMHG010000033.1:12006034-12024001 GCA_032359395.1 Enteromius anoplus | reverse complement strand
ATATATAAAAGCACAACTAAAATACAAAACCAAAAAAAAAAAGTATGAGACATAAGAATAAAAGAGTCATTAACCACCTTAACTGTCTGTTTCCTTTGGTGAAGAATGGAGCTTTTTATAGTGGGATGTTTATCAGGAGGAATCTGAAGTAAAGATAAGAGCAAATAAACACACTCAGAAGGAGCCTTAATGACTTCATTAGACATTACAAATGAGGACAACAGAATTGCTACCAGAAGCGTGAAAGGATGTGTATTATCAGATGCGTGAGTTGGTATGACTGTGTGGCACGTGTGTAAAGTCATAAACTTGTACTGTAGGTGTATTATCAGTATATTTATCATGAAGAAAATATATCATCCTAAAAATAGGTTTGTAGAAACCCCCCTCCCCCAAAAGGAATGCAATTTGGAGCAATCTTGATAGCCAATTTCAATGCTCTCTAAATGTAACTAGGCTATTTTTTTTGTAACAATTGGGCTTATTTTGTTACCCAGACCTGGCAACCCTATGCTATATAGTCCAAACCTTCTGAAATCCAAGAAAGCTTTGTTTGAAGAACAATGTTTGCAATGACATGGGATTAGTAAAGGATGACTATTGTGATTTTTTAAAAAAATCAGTCTTTATCTTTTATTGTCTGTTCAAGTCATCATCTATTTGTTTTGTATCATTTCTTTTTAGAGACCATTCCTTTATGAAACATAAAAAGCTACTGTTTTAAGAACTGCTATTTGCAGTGAAGCTAGCTGTTACCAAGCAGTATTTTTAAAATAAGAGAGAGAACTAGAAAGTCAGTTTCCCTGTGAAATAATTTTTACAAACACAGAAACCCTCCCACACCTACTCTAAAGTATCTCGTTATTCATGTTCATTGTCATCATACATACATATTAATTCACATTGTCACAGCTATGTTGTGTGTGTACAGTCTATCGTCCTACAGGAAGAACACCGGAGCAATATTCTCAAGAGACTGTACCCAGTCCCTCTTCAGTCATTAGAGACGCTACTAATCCATCTTATATCTCTCTTTCCCACCCTTCATCTCTCTTTATCTCCCGCCTGCTCCCTCTCATCGCCGCACGCAAGTGAAGTTGTCTAAAGTAGGCCGCCAGAAAAAGTTCTGCGGTAATTAAACTGCCTCTTTCCTGCCCGACGCTTTGTGTTCGCATATTTAAATGTGACAGATATCAAGTAAATGAACAAGAAAAAGATGGAGAGAGAAAGCTAAAAGCTGTTTTAAGTGTCATAGGAATATGTAAAGAGTATTAGCTAATGTGTGTATTTGTGTTGCAGCTCAGTGAAACTGGTGCCCTGGCTACCATGCCAACACGGCTTTGAGTCTGTAGCGATGGCAGAGTGCCCTCCCCGATGCCAAAGGGATGTATCGCTGTCACACTGCACACTTTATGTGTGTCTGTCTTACAGATGAATAATGCTAATGTAAGCAGAACTAACCTATATATGTGGGCTTACTCATGTCAACTGTGAAGATTCATGGATGGTAGCGTAAAAAAAGAATTATGCATTATTTGTCACATTTTGTCAAAAATGTTGTCATCATTTACTCTCATGTTGTTTCAAAGATGTGTGAACTACTACTTTTTTTTTTGTTGAACACTAAGGAAGATATTTTAAATCCAACATAGTCTCAACAAAAAATTCAGATTTTTTTTTCAAGGCGGCTAATATGTTCTAATTCATACAACCTCATTCATACGATTTTGTACGTTTTGTCTAACCCCCAGTGACTGGTTTAGGTGTAGGTCATTCGTACGAATTGACAATTTGTAAAATACTTACGAATTAGGAAAAACAATATGAATTTGCACGAGTGTGGTCATACATATTAGCCACCTCGTAATTATATGTACAAATTGCCATGAGATCAGGCTGTTTAAAGCATGTTTGTTACGTTACGTTAAGTTAATTCTGCTTTGGTGCTGCAAAAATGTAAGGGCAAAGATAAGAGATCCTCAGCGCAGGGGTGTGCGATAAATAGTCTGTGATAACATGATTGAGTATTTTGCAAAAACACCCCTGCAGAGTGCGTGCATACGTTGCTTGAAATCTAGAGTAGTGCGTGTGCATTTAGAGTGTGCTCTTTTACTGCATGATTCTGTTTATTAAAATGCATTTAGAATGATAACAAATTCAAGACATGGGTGCAGAAAATGTAAATGTTTATACCACTTCATATAGTTTAAGCACAAAATGACCAAAGAGTTTTGAAAGTTAGCCATATCGACCTAGAAAATCTTTTCTTTTTCCGTTTATTTAGTACATTATGTAACTACAGAAGAGTTTTAAATAGGAAAAATATCTCTTTGGTCATTTTTAAGCTATATGCTAATGTTCTAATCAGATACAATTATCTATGCTAAGCTACAGCTAAAAGTGCTACCACCAGACGTGGAGAAGATTGTACTGTGTGTGTGTCAAAAAAAACCAAAAAAATAAAAACTGCATAGTTCATTGTTAATGTTCACACTAAGAACAATAACCATTAAGAAAACTATGTCTTTTTATGGTAACTATAAGGCAGATTCCATATTTTTTCCATCTGGTGTTTGTTCATCTTTTTCTTTTTTGTATTCGAGTTCAGATCTGTTTCTGAGAGAGATAAAAAGAGTGAACTATATATATTTTTCACACACATGCTCACTGACTGTCATCTTTATCAGCTGTTGCATTGCATTAGCACCACGTGCGAGCACTGAAATCCTCCTTCACATTCGTACTCGCACACACTGTTAGCAGAAATTCTAATAAAAGCTATTTAATGCAGAAGGTTAAGTGCTTTTTCTGTTTAACTGAACAATGCTAATGTAGAAGACAAGCTCTTTTCTCACATGTGAATACACACAAGCACGCAAGCATTCCCTGTTTGAGCACAGTGTTAATACTGTAGATGCACACCTCTCATACAATTCTCACCAACGCACATTAAAACTAAAAACACACATTCCATTACTTGTCGCTATTCATACACAGACACACACAACTGGTACTAATAATTTGCCTTTTTCAAATACATACATGGCTTAAAAGCATAACATTTTTACATAAAAGCATAAATTTGAATTACAATATGGTTTTCTCATTTAACTGCTTATTTATTTGTTTAGCATGCTTAGAAATCTGATTTATAAAGGCAGGAATCAGGATTAATACGTTGTTATGTATACTGAGAGATATTTGGGTAGTTGACAAATAATAAATGGACTGTGTCCTGTGGTGTGACAGCAAAAATGTAAAAAATGATAAATAAATAAATAAAACTTAACACACAAATAACATTCCGGAATGTAAAAATAAATAATCATTCTTATACTTTAGTTACAATGCTGGTTTATCTTCAATGTTTCAAAATTGTTTAATCTTCTAATTTTTAGCATTTTAATCTTTTTTTATTTTTTTATTTTGGATATAGTATCTTATAGGACTGTCTTACGTAATATGTTAACTGGTAACAATTAATAATATTAAGTGTTTATTTTACGGATAATTTCTCATTTCTTTTAATGAAATTATAGTATTTGTTTTAGTTTTGATTATTTAGTTGTTGTTGTTGTTTTCTTTTTGTTACATTTGTCAACACATTCTAGTGTTATACTAAGTAAAAATATATATATTTTTTCTTTTTATTAATTTCTAGCATGTCTTAAAAATCAAGAAAGCATGCATTTCATTATTTTCTGCGTGGAAACAGTGCATTGCGAAAAGCTCTACAAATAATTTATTTTAATTTTCCCAGATATATTTCATTCAGTTTTTGTTTTTCAGTACCAAAATGATCCTGGAACATGAGCTTGCCATTAATTCAATGCATTTACTCAATCTGTGTAAACTGTTGAGCTCCTATCATTCCTTCATTGTCTCCTTCTCACCTATTTTTGTTCCCACAATCCCAGATCACACCATTGACATTTAACCGAATGAGAGCGAGAGGGATAGCAGATAGCAAAGAGGTACATCTTTAGACCTGGTGAAAGAGTTTGAGGGAATATATCAGTGAGGAGGTGGTAGACATTTTGAGCCTCTGACATTTTGGCCTGTACACAGATCAGCCTCACCATCCACACCCTCAGTACGTGGCTGCCCTAGAGCATGCTGGGAGGAAAAGGGTGGTCCTGTGATCCTGATGCATGTGTTAGAGTCTCAAAGGATGGTCTCTATTATCCTCTTCACTTTTTAAAACTCTCTTTTCTCTCAGCACACCCAATATCTCCCTCTGGGATAATGTCATTCTGTTACCTTTGCCATCTGACAGCTATGATATTTTATGAAAAAGCCTCTTGAGAATAGTAATATGTGCATGTTTATCTGTGGGTTCTCAGACCATACTGAACCTTTTATGCTTAGAATGCCTTTTATCCCTTCTCCTTGCCTAGAACTGCCCCCTCAGACTGACCAACATGTAAAGCAAATAAGTACATTTCATTTCATTGTATAAAATGGTTGGTGCCACAAAAGTACATTGGTGTAGAGAAGAAATATGAAAAAGAAAAATTAAATAGCTTAGTCCATAGAAAAAATGTTTTGAATTTTTATCTAAAGTTAATAAGCACACAAAGCAAGCAATCAATCAAGTTGATTGCAAGGTTCTTCCTCATGGATAAACTTCTCATGGATATTTGATTCCATGACCCCTGCGAATTTTGGCAACTTTATTAGTTTTCTCAGAAGTACTCATTGTACCACAGCAGTATAGTTTCCAGGCAGATTAGTGCACCTCATGTTAACTCTACCATGCAATATGCGTGATAAAAATCAGTGAATGGTACTACTTCTCTATAGTAGGCAAAATACTATTTAAAATGAGTATTAGTAATGACTGAATTCATCATATTCTTAAAACAGTAAATGAAAAAGTATGCATTCGATGGACACTTTAGATGAGCTGTGAATGTCAATGCACTGATAAAACTCTTAGATGTACTAGATTCGGATTTATCGGTGCTACACACTTCCATACTACATAGCACATACTCTATTAGCAGCCATGAAGTAAGTTCCTTGTCAGATGTGGTTGTTTTCACTGATTTAGTTAATCAGGTTTACAAATTAATCAAAACCGTTCGTTAAAATAAATCTGGACTCTCAAATGTTGAATGATTCATTCAGTAGAAGAAGTTATTCAGGCAACGATTCACTTTGATGCTGAATTGGCCATAGTGTTTCTTAATAGTTAATCTATACTTACAAGCTGTAAGTGTTACAAGCTGTTAGTGCATATACTGTAGACAACATCCTGAAAGTTGCAAAGACTAAAGTGTCAAAGAGATATTCTTTATAAAGGTTAAGACTTGTCCACACCCCCATAAAATGTCTTGTTTAAACACCAACCCACTTCTCTACGTCAAGAAGTGATAATATTTGCAAAATGCAGCCCAAATAGTCAGGCAAAGAAAGAAGGTGTGGTTTCATTAACTGCAGCAGTGTTGATGCAGCCATAGGGAGACACTGTGTGTTTCTGTGCCAAAGCAAAAACACTTTATCGATCGTGGCTTTTCAACTGCAAATACATACGAGCACTGTTTCTGTTTTAGAAAAATCAAGACATGAAAGTATGCATCTTTCAGGTTGATTGCCGCAAACCAATTCTGGGAACAGATGCACTCGAAGATTTCTGCATCAACAGGACCATTAATGTGCCTGCGGTGGGTCAGTGAGGGGAAATGCAGGGTCCCGACTTGGGCATCTTGTAGCCGGTTCGAAGCGGTGTCTGATTGTGTGCAGCTCTTACCTGCATTCATTGGGTCGACCTCAACTTTTGCTGCCATTTGCTTTAAAACAATTAACTTCCGCTGCTCAACATCAGATACTCAGGCATTGCGTTTTATTCCCCTTGTGCTTGACTCTACCTCTGCACTTGTCCTGGCAGTTTATGGGGAATCAAAGCATTCAACGGGGGAGGAGGTTTGTGATGTACTGTAGGTGTTGGTGTATTAGATGTAGACAGTGTCTGCAACTCAAATGATTCTGTACTTTCATCAAGATCATAGTCATCTGGATCTTCAGTGTTATCATGGCCAATGTGTGGCAAATCAAGCTAAAAGAAAGGTAAAATATAAAATAGCAAATAATTATCATCAATCTCAATTTTCACATTCAATGCTCATACATTTGTTTTGTGAAAATGTATTACTTTTTCAATTTCCATAGCTCATGCACTAATTTTGTAATACTTTTATTAGAATGCATGTATAGTGCATTATATAGAACATTACACTTTTAAATATCATTTTAAGGACGTTGAGTTTTATATATATATGATATATATATATATATATATATATATATATACGTTTTTATAAGTTTTTGCTCGCAATAAAACAGGTGTAATTTTAATAATATATTATTATTATTATTATTATTTTATTAATACAGACGGTTCATTCTGTCATGAATCGAGGCAGGGAAGCGTGTGAGTTCACGTGCAAAAAGGGTTTATTAAGCTCAGGGTCAGGAGAGACAAGATCAAATCACCGGCAGACAGAAACAGCGTAGGCAAAGACAGTTTCATAAACGTAAATCCAAAGCAAAGGGTCGATAACCATGTAACCACAGTCCAAATCAGAAGGCTAGGCGAAGGTCCGTGCAGAAGCAGAGGTTGACAGCGAATAAATCCAAACATAGAAACATACAAAATCACAGGAACACGAGTGGTAAAGACTGGGTTGACAGTGTAATGAATCGTGAAGAGACAAACACACAGACTGGAATTTAAACAGGTGGAGCTATTTGAATCATTGAACCTAATTTGGAACAGCTGTGAAGGCGAGGTGCATTCTGGGGAATGGAGTCCAAGTTAGAAAACAGACACAAAACACAGAGTACACATACAGCTGGAGTGCCAAGCACAGTCTTTAGCTGGCAGGTCCAGCTGGACGTGACAATTAGAAAATGGATGTTTTTGCTTGCAGAATGTTGCTGCAAATTTCACCACAAATGTATTTTTGCTTTTTCAACGAAAGCAAAAAAATAAAAATAAAATAAAAACACCCATAAAACTCTAGCAACCGTGTAGCAATACACCAGAAATGCTTTGAAACACATCAGCAACCACCCAGAATCTTAAACTGTGGCAGCAGGATTTGCCGATTTTCTTCTGGAAATTTAAAAAGGTAATTTAACATAATAAACAGACATTGCTGCACCGTAAGTGGCGAAAAGGTCTGGTTCCACTGCAAGGTCTCATTTCCTTTATCTCTGAGTGTATGAGTGAGCATTGCTTCCTTTCCTATCCATTACTTGTCACATTCAGCCTCATCCCATTTCTCTCTCTTTTGCAGTGGCAGAGGTTGAGAGCAGTTATTGCAGGGCAGACAATAAAGGTTATTGTTAAGATTTAAAGCGCTAACCCTGTGGCAGCACTTCAGTACGGCTCTCCTTTCCTCCTCTCCTGCAGTACTGTGTGCTGCCTCTCTCCACTGCTTCCATTAGCTTATCCTAGGCTTGTTCCTCATTGACCTTCCGTACATTAGCATATAGATAATGTATGGAGAGCTCATAAAGTTACACGTCAGCCTTTCTGAGCCAAAGAAGGGAGAGATAGCTTTGTTGTCGGCCCATAAGAGAATGTGTAGGAAATGCGTAGGTGTCTATTCCTCACTTCGACTTGTTTCTTCCTAAATTACGGCTAAATTTAGTCCATTGTTTTATGAGCTGCCCTGCTTCATGAAATTGATTAGGTGAGTCAATAAGTCCTATGAATAAACATTTCTTAATAGAAGAAGAAAACTCTGTATTGAGTATGTTTTGTAGACACATTTTCCGTCCGGAGAAATTCATCTTCTGGATAAACTAATGAGCAATTCTGAACATGCTCGGCAAGTTTTATTGAGTCTGAGTTTTCTTGCGTCAAATATGCGTCAACCTTAGAGTCAGCAATCACTGAATTACTTTGGTAGGGACTCACAAAAGAATACAGTCTGTATTTTAACTGTCACACAGAAGAATACTGACAGTCGCTGGTAAAAAGAGATGCACTGTACACAGTGTACGAAAAAACAGCTCCAGCACACAGTACATTAGTTATGAATGATACTAGTCTTGGTCTAAGCCTTCTGCAGACTGCAGGATATGCAACAGAAAAAGAAGATTTCTCTTTGCCTCTAACTTTGGAAGACAGCCGTAATGATGATTGAATATAGCGGAAAGAACAGAAGAGGGAGAACGAGAAAGAGTGAAATAAAGTTTCAGAGTCATTTCTTGTTCTCGAAATTTCTCAGGCAGTGGTGCGAATCTTCACAATAACAACCTTTTTCTTTCCCTGTCTTTTTATTTGCTTATTTCCCTCTCAGACTGCTTGTTCATTTCCTTTCCCCTTCTTTACCTTTTTTCAGAACATAGTGAGCTTGCTAAATAGACAGCATCCAAATTTAAACGCCATAAGAGTAACTCATCTGAAATATTCTGGATAGACATCTCTTATTTTTCATGCGTGATCAGGAGTTTTCAGCGGCTCAGAATGGCTTGATTAGTTTGGGTCGCTTAAATGTGCAATTGGCAACATAACATGCATCAATCATTATCCCAAACTTGTTATGGGAAAAATATATTAGCCAGCTTTAACATTTGGTGTAACATTTGAAATTTGAAGATGTTAAATAAGGAATAATTGACGATGGGCCATTGAATTATTTTAAAAAAAATAATGCACACCCGAGGTGGTGATGTGAATTACGATTCTGTGCATTTCTCAACAGTGAAACTTTAAGGTGATTTTATTCACTCGCTTGTTAAGGATAAAGTCATCAGAATAACTTAAAACATGAGAATAAAATGTTGTTTTTATCATATGTATTACTATTTGTTTGTTAGCCCAGTGTCTGTGTGGGTTTTGGTTATTTTGCTGTTGTAAACAGACATGTATAGATATGGTTGTAAGACCTTCAAATAATTGAAACCCTTTGATGAACTGATATGGAACTGTGATGCGGTAAAATAGCTGCCTGAAACTACCTTAGCCATGTGGTTCCTTGAAAATAATTGCATACCTAAGAACATTCCTCAGCCAATCAGATTTAAGCACTCAACGGACTCGGAGTTTAGGATAAGACATTCATAATAGTATTGTAACTTTACAGTTTACTTTAAAATAAAATTAAATATTAATATAATTAAGAAAGTATAATAAAGTTGTTATGTTCAGCTGGATGTGTCAGTCCAGCTTTAGATGACACTCCAGCCCTCCATGAACTATGTCTGTGTTTCATGTCTCCGTTTACATTTGTATGGACTAATTATCTATGAACTCTCGTCTCCCCCCACCTCATTGTCTTGGTTACTTGTATGTTCTCCTCCCATTCCTAATTGTCTGCACATGAATAAATACCCCGTATATCATTTTATTAGAGGCTCATCAATGTTTGGATGTACCGTGCATTTTCCCCGTCGTCGTACCACCCGTGTTTTCCTGTGTTCCCTCCGTGTTTCTCTGCCTTCCTGGATCTGGACCTTCACCTGCACTCGGACTATCGCTCTTGCCTCGCTCCTCTGGACTCTGTTTGTTTCATCGCCTGACCTTTACCACAAACTCGGATTATTCTCTTGCCTGTGTCTCTGATATCCCCGCTTGCCGTTAATAACTCTGCCTGTGACTGTACTGTGTGTGTGTGTGTGTCTCCATTAAATGTTTGCATATGGATCCGAACGCCTTCCCATGTCTCAATCGTTACAGATTGAGGAGCCGAAAAGGATCCAGCAACGTCACACACCAATTCTTCAGATCCCGTCTCGCCTTCGGCGAGGTCCGCCTCCGAGATCTCCCTGTGTAACCGAGCCGCGGGATGCGGTTTCGTTTTTGCGGCCCGGACCGCCGCGCCAGACTCCCGCGATCCAGAGGAAGCGGACGCCAATTCAACCTCAGGGGGCGCCAGCACCCTGTAAACCCCCTGCAGTTTCACCTCATCTCCATACTCACCAGGAATATGGCAAGCCATTTGTGTCAAAAACCTCAGAACCAGGAGAGCTGTCATCAGTTCCTGCAGTCTCCAACCCGCAAATAATGGCTCCTAACCCTGTTTCACAGTGTAGCAAGCCGTGTAAAGCTCTGTTGGTCCCGGTTTTACAGCCAAAGAGACTATTTCATGCCCAGTCAGTGCTGGTTCCACAGCCAGGAGTGCTGTATGCTGCTCGGCTCGGTCCAACCTCACTTCACAGCGAGAGGGGCTGTGTGGTGTCCAGTCCGACCCGGTTACGCAGCCTGAAAAGCTGCAGGAGGCCCTCATTGTTCCCAGCCAAGTTTTAACGGGTCCTAGCCCTGTAGCATGATACGAGGGGTTGTGTCATGTCCAGTCTGTCCCGGTTACACAGCCTAAGAAGCTGCAGAAGGCCCTCATGGTTCCTAGCCCCCATGTAACCGGTCTCAACCGGGTACGAGGTGCCGTGTATTGTCCAGTCGGTCCTGGTTTCGCAACCAATAGAGCCACTAAAGGTCCTCGTGGTTCCTAGCCCGCATGTAACGGGTCTCAACCCCGTAGCACGGTACGAGGAGCTGTGTCAAGTCCAGTTAGTCCCGGTTTCTCAGCCTGTCAAGCTATCTGAGGTCTGTGACCCAGACTCAGAGTGGCCGGATCTGCCAGACCCAGTCTGTGATCCCGATCCTGAGTGGCCGGATCCACCACACCCAGTCTGTGATCCCGAATCTGAGTGGCCGGATCCGCCACACCCAGTCTGTGATCACGATCGTGAGTGGCCGGATCCACCAGACCCAGTGTTTAATCCCGATCCTGAGTGGCCGGATCCGCCAGACCCAGTCTGTGATCCTGATCCTTAGTGGCCGGATCCACCAGACCCAGTCTGTGGTCCCGATCCTGAGTGGCTGGATCCGCCAGACCCGGTCTGTGATCCTCAGTCACCTAATTCACCCGAGCTCCACGGAGACTGTGAGGCCCCATGGCCAGAACCTCCGGAACCTGTGTGTGACTCAAAGACTCCATTTGGTCTGCCAGAGGCTGCACTACCTCTGGAAAAGTCGGTTCCGGCCGTAGAGTCCCCAGAGGCCCCACTGGTGGCTGCTCAGCCTATGGAGGTTTTCGAATCGTGGTTCGCCTGGTCATGGAGGTCGTATTCACAGCCCATTCGGTCTCGAAGGGCGTATTCATTCCCCGAATGGAGACACACACACACCCAGAGTACAGTCACAGGCAGAGTTATCAACGGCAAGTGGGGATATCAGAGACACAGGCAAGAGAATAATCCGAGTTTGTGGCAAAGGGTCAGGCGATGAGACAAACAGAGTCCAGAGGAGCATGACAAAAGTATTAATTAACAACAATACACGTTTTAATAGTTTTATACTTAAAGTAAAATTATTATTTTTTAATTTAATTTTTTTATTATTTATTATTGAATAGTAATAAATAGGAAAAAGTAAACAGCACACCTGTAAACAGCAACAAACCCGAAGCTTTAAAAATAAATAACACACCCTATCCCTAACAAATGGATGAATTGACTTACAATACAGGTACTTTGTTGTTAGCAAATATTGCTAAGCATGTTGTTACGACCCCCCTCTCAACAATGGACTAATTTAAAGAGGGATACGTAACATAAGAAGGACTCGAGAGACGGAGGAATTTTTAACCATTTATTTCGTAGTCAGCCGACTCACGAGCCCATGATTCAGCCCAAAAGTAAACCCGGACTGAATAAATAAGCACAAGGGAAAAGAGAAAAATAAAGAAAAGACACAGTTCAACAAATATGAATATCAAACCAGCAAAATACAAACAACCAGAGACGTGCACGAAGCCGGTCGGCGGCTCTCCACGCTGACAGAGAACTGAAGCTTCCTTCAACAGTGCGAGTCAAGGTCACTAAGAGTTAGGAAAACACTGTAATCGGGCCCACGTAAGAACGAGGAGAAAAGCCAAAGGAGAGACCGAGCACAGCTTCAACTTCCAACTTTTCAATCCATCCGGGGGACGTCCTTAATCATCAGCAACAGGGGCAGAGCTCATCCTCGGAAAAAAACAATGGATCAGATCATTTTAAACAGACAGATACTAATATCCAAGGATCATAACAATGTAATAATTTAATATTACTACGAATACACACCAAAATCTGTAAAAAATATATTAAAATAGATTATAAATTAATTTAAAAAAAACAATTGATTTATTTATTTATTGATTCCAATAAAGAGTTGCACTTCATTTTGAAAAGGATACTTGCAATGCTTCAAATAGCTTCTTTTTTAAAATTAGCAATACATTCTGACAAAATAATTTGTCATCAACCAGTCAGCACTGACATGACGCCATTTACCTGCATCTGATGTTGCTGGCAAAATAAGTCCTGCAGTTCCACGAGCAAAGATGGCAGATAAATAGCTCGCTTAGCTGTGCCAGCTGTACAACTGCCATAGAGATAAATAGGAATGCTAATGGATACTTTTGCTGGATTGCGCCTACAGTGTTGCAAAATGCTGACTTCATAGGCTACTCATTAGATTTTGGAACAGAACCTGTCTTTGTACAGTTTGTACAGTAAAAAACCCAAGATTGTTCTTCAGCCTGACAACTTCAGGTGTGAACCTGAGCAGCAGACAAATGTGTTACAGATGACGACTTGTGGTTTGTGAATTTAACGTAGGTGATTTTAATTCTGCTAAACAAATAAAGTGAATTTTCGAATCTATTTTTGAAGCTACAGTGATCATAGCAAACATGCTGGTGTTGAAAGCTTGTGCTGAGCATAAAGATAAACTAAAAAGATCAGACATGATCAGTTTTCAAAGCAAACGTGGTTAAAGATGTACACTGCATCAATTATAAATAGAGCGCCAGCAGCTGGGCTTAATAAACCAATAAACAAGCCTACAATTGGTACAGAATAAAACCCAACCTTAGTTATGAAAGTACAGACACACCTATAGTTATAAAACTTGTTGAATTTACAATAATGAATTTACAATCAATGATGAATTTACAGGTGAAATAATGTTATATAAGCAGTATATTTGCATTGAGGGGAAATAAGCACTTAACCATGGGTCTAATCTGCAAGGGTAACAGTACTCAGCTCAGCATGAGGGTAAACACTCTCTCTAAGAGCAAAGTGGATGTGAGTCATCTCCTTATCATACAGAAAAAACAATGTTTGTGTGGTTACTTATGTATCCAACATATGCAAGAGAGAGCTGGGCTCAAAGTTTGCACTGCACACACAGTAGTTTGCTGAAAAGAATCTGACTTCCCTGTTTGCCTGAGACTATGGATAATATAATGTTTAGTTTCTTGCACAGACTGATTGGTTCACTTCATAAGACCTAATTTCTGCTCCTTGATTTTTTTATTCTCAAAGTTGACCTGGAAAATGGTTTCAGATATAAATCTTCGGTAACATTGTAGAATAAAGAATCAATTCATGCACAATATACCTTACTTTCACTTTGCGCTCGTTCACATTTCCATTTAAAACCCCTCAACTGTGTTTCAAAAGATCGAAACCTATGTTTATTGGTTGAATGTAAGACAGTTTGCACAAATCTGTGCATGGGGGTGGGACTAAGCGTCAGTAATCATTCCTGTTTGGCTCAGAGGAACAAAATGCATTGGATTTCTCTGACGAATCAATTTTGTCAAAATGCAATGACGTAAATACGTAATCACATCCGCCACGGAGCCTCTGAATATCCAAATGAGACACATGACATATCTCCGCTTCATGCCACTTTTTAAAGCAATCAGGTAGGATTAGCGGTTTAAAAGTTATTAAACATTTAAGAACAATAGCTATTTTTAGCCGCGGGTGGCTGTCTCGATTTTTTAGGGTTAACTTGTAGATATTATCATGCCTACAAGTAAGTTAACATGTTGTCTGTTTATTAGTACTTATAGAACACATATTCTGTGTGACCATACCTTACATCCCTAATTCTACCCAATACCTAATCTCAACAACTACTGTAACAACTAACTAATATTAATCAGCAAATTAGGTGTGTATTGAGGCAAAAGTCGTGGATAATGGTTTGCTAGTAGCAAAAAACAGACTTACAAATAAAGTGTGACAAAATTTTCTGTACGGTTTAACATCTGGGAGTGTGTAAATTCACAGCAAATGTAACATTTTGGGTGAACTATCCTTTTAAGATGTTTACTTTTTATTCTCTTAAGCACACCAAGGCAGCATTTACAACATTTGTTTGAAATATATATATTTTTTAACATTCTAAATGTCATTTTTTAATCAATTTAATACATCCTGAATAAAATTATGGAAACACTTTATTTTAAGGTGTCATAATACAGAGTAATAAGCTAATTAGGTACTTAGTAGTAGCCATACTTACATGAAATAACATGTACTTGTGTAACTAAGTTATGAAACATACATGTAATTACAGTTTGTAATTATGTAGATGTAACAGACAGCTGTTATACACATGCATTATGTAACAGACCTGAGTCTGTTACACAGCTACTTACACTAAAGTACAATCTTAATACATTTTAATTAGCTCATGCCTGTGATATATTCTCTAATTTTAATGTAATTAGAAAAGTATTACATGTATTTAAGCTGTGTACAATGGGTTAAATCAAAGTTTAACAAACTGTATGTACCAAACTGTTCCAAAATGCAGTTACATGGTTAGTACCTTTTTTTGGTAAGTACAATGGCTACTACTAACTACTTACTAGGTAATTACTCTGTATTATTAACACCTTAAAATAAAGTATACATTTCTTATTTATTCATTTATTTAGTTGTAATATTACTTGTCTCAGACTTTGGAATGGTGAGTTTCCACAAAATTATAAAGCAGCAAAAAGTTTTGATCATCGATAATAATAAAAAAAAATATTTCGAGCACCAAACTGGCATATCAGAATGATTTCCAAAAAACTGAAGAGTGGAGCAATAGCTACTAAAAATTCAGCTTAGCCATCGCAGAAATAAATTACTTTTAAAATATATTCAAAAAGCAGTGCAATATTTTTCCATATGATACTAGAAATATATTCAATTATTATACACAGTTTTAGATGCTTATAAATTTATATGGTTGCCAGTTGTATATTTTTTGGTAAATTTCCAAACTACATTAACACATTTGAAGTTGCTTGTGTTTCTGCCTCATAGCACCATAAAATATGACAGATCACTAACAGCTGCTGTCAGATATATTACAGCATTGTTATTTGCCATAGTTTGCTTTGCCTTTCTTTCTGTTTCAGTTCCTTCCCTCTGTAAATATATGTGCTTTATTCAGAGTAATATGCTGTGATAAAGTTAAATGGTCAGTGTGCTGCTGAGCTGTTCAACCACTCAACTATGTTGGATAGCAAAGAAGAAAGATAGAGACTGGCTTTCTCTTTGAAGAAGTAAACAATGCACTTTATCAGCGTTCAGAGAGCATGCACCAATGACAGTTTAGCTGTGCATTTCTAAAGAAAAAAACATTTTATGGAGTTTCTGAGAGAGCCTTTTCAAGACTTAGCTACAAAAACAGCTCTTCCACAAAAGCTATAATTGAAATTTGACCTTTGGTGAGGCTCTGTGTAATCTACCTATATGTATGTACAAATGAAGTTCCACTGTAACAGCATCAAAACATGAACCTTTATCAGTTAAGACCCAAAAATGTATAATTATCATATTTAGAATTATCATTCTGTCATAAATCACAATGTCACATTATTTTTTTTTTTAAACAATATTCTTAATATGTTTCTTCGCCTTGATCATGGTAAGACTTTTAGTGTCTACGGTAGGGTCAGAGAGCTCTAGGATTTGATCAAAAATAAAGATCAATGGTCTTACGGGTTTGAAACAGCATGAGGTTGAGTAATTAATGACAGAATTATCATTTTTGGCTGAACACCCGGATTCAGTGTGTGGGTTTCAATGCTTGAAACTTGGAAATGTACTGTAAAATATTAAAGTATGATATTTTTCATGTTAAAATAATTTCTTATAACCCTTTATATAGACTATATACACAATATATCACAAACATAAACTTAAACCATCATTATAAAAAGCATTAAATGAGATGACATACAGAACTTGTCATTTGTGAATAACAAAATAAAGAAACAAATAAAGAATCTCTTCAGTATCCCTTAAGAATCTCTTCAATCTCGATTCTTTAACATATTCTCTTACTCTCTGACACATTAAAATGTTAAATCACTTTTAATATTTATATATATATATATATATATATATATATATATTAACTGAAATCCCTCTCTTCTGTTCATCTAATCAGCACTCTTTTCTTGTTCTCTTCTCTCTTTTCCTGCTTGATAACTCATGTTTCTCTCTTTGTCTGTTTTTTGCTTTGGACAGACAGCGAGTGTGATAAAAACCAAAAGAATACAGATGAAGGACATCTTTTTCTGGAGGTTTTATTATCTCAGATTTTTGGTGTTTTTCTTGTATAAACTGTAGTCTTCACCAATTCATGTCTCACAATAATTCCCTCGATTTAACAGAGTGCTCTGTTGATGTGTTTGTAGTTTCTTGTTTATTTTATCATTCACCCTATGTTCTGATGGCTAAGCTGAAAAATAAACCTTTAAAAAAAAACACTCCATTTCAAGGCTGAGTTGAACGTTGTGTATATGGGAGTTTTCAAGTGTTTGTGTATGTGTATGCAAAAGTATACTGCATTCTGATGACATGCTCTAACCTACAGCACTCTAAAGTAAGAGGAACAACAAGATGGTGCTAAACAGAGTGTGCTTTTAGAGTCCTTTGTGTACATGTGTGCACACAAGTGGTGTAGAGTCTCTCTGAATCCTTCAAAACATCTTAGGACAGAGCCACACATGCCGTGATTTATACAAACTCTGCTTTACATGGATC
This sequence comes from Enteromius anoplus, assembly GCA_032359395.1. Taxonomy (NCBI): domain Eukaryota; kingdom Metazoa; phylum Chordata; class Actinopteri; order Cypriniformes; family Cyprinidae; genus Enteromius; species Enteromius anoplus. Next base: position 12,007,159 of record JAUMHG010000033.1, on the reverse strand, counting down.
ATCTATCAGGAGAAATCAAATTTAGTTTGAAACCCCAATTTCTGTGAACGAAAAAGACTGTTATTTTAAGTACTTAAAAGCTCCTCTTTATTTCCAAAAAGACCATTTATTGAGACAAATCTGCAGAAATGGTGTGTTCTGAATCTATTGCCGACAAATTGATCATCTTGTTTGTAGAACCTGCAGCTCTTCATATTCTTCCTAAAGGAGCTAATGTAGACAAACAAGTAAATGCACACACACAAACACACACACACATGCGTGCACAGACACACACACATGCCAAAACTATATCTACAAATCATTAGCTTTAGGTGAGCAAAGTACATACTTGCCTCTCTCTGCCAGGCAGCAAAGGACTAGTGTTAAAGTTTCAGACAAGCCCAGGTTTTAGACTTAGCTTCTGTGTAAATTAAATGCTGCAACAGAGATGCTTTGAACTTGGCTGGTATCATGAAAGATATTCCGTGCTTGCTGTGTAAAGTCTTCTTTTGAAGGTTAAGATTTATCACAATTCAAGAAGGTCAATACAGTAAATGACTGAGGGAGTCAAGCCCTAACCACTGTTATTCAGATGAATAAAAAAAATAGGTATTTTAAATCTCCTTGAGTTTACAAAAGAAGAACAATCAAACGTCTAAAGCTGAAATTATCTACAAAATATTGCCTAAATGGTTCATACATAAAAACAATTGAGCTGAAGTAATTGGAGAAAATTGTGGAGAAGCACTAAAAATTGAACAAATGAGGGAGAAGAGACTATTTGCAAGCAGCGCAAAAAAGGAAAGAAAGAACTGATGAAAGGAAAGCATTAAGGAGAGAAGGCAGACATGAAGGGATGAACAAAGGAAAACAGGAAAACGTATACTTATGTAAGACAGAATGGAATAATTTAGTAAAAGAAATGTGGAAACATCTACAGAATTAAGGAGAAAAAATAAGTAAGAAATTAAGGAAGAAAGACAATAATTACAAAAAAAAATACAGCTAACTAACAATAAAAAAATGAAAATATAATAACATTAGAATCCATGATTTTTGAACATTTTAAAACGTCTAGGTTACTATCGTAACCCACGTTCCCTGAAGGAGGGAACGGAGACGTTACATATGGGAACTCGCCAG
>JAUMHG010000033.1:11992350-12005934 GCA_032359395.1 Enteromius anoplus | reverse complement strand
TGTTTGTGTGTGTGTGTGTGTGTGTGTGTGTGTGTGTGTGTGTGTGTGTGTGTGTGTGTGTGTGTGTGTGTGTGTGTAAACACACTCTCAGAAAGAAAGGCACAAAATTGTACCTTCTGGGGTATAAGTGGCTGTCACTGGGGTGGTAACCTAAAGGGTACAGTTTTGTACCTCTACTTAGAGGTAAAAAATTGTACATTGTAGCTTTGTACCATTTAAGGGCCAATTTTGTACCCCAAGGAACAATTCGGCACACTGCAAAGGTACAAAATTGTAAAATAGATTGTACTGTTTATCATTGATGTAAAATAATCACAACATAAAGCTAAAGGTTTATTATGACATCCTCTTTTAACTTCCACAAGCAGTGGTAAAGAATCATCAATCACAGTCTATTGTCACAACGTACGTTTATGCTTTTGGTAAGCATGAAATCGAAAGGTTTCATAATTTAAAAAAAGGTTCTGACAGTAGTTCAGACCACCTGACCATAAGGTTGTCACCATCTAAAGAAAGTTCTTCAGTCACTGGCTTCCTGTACTTGGTGAATATGGTTTGCTCTAAATGAGAAAGCTCAAACCAGATATTATCTCAGTCAAATTTTCTCAGCAGATGATTTTACTGATGGAGAAACAAATCTTTATAGCCTTTATAAAATGTCCGATAATTATTATGTTATACCATTTGTGTGTGGGCACATTAATTACATTAAGAAGTAAAAAAAAAAAAGTCAGACAGAACAATACGCTCACCTTCTCAAGTTCAATGCAGCGTCCGAGCTTCTGACTGAACAAGACTGTCAGCATGAAAAGTGCTGCTTTTAAAACAATTCCTGAAACACAAAACAGGACATACAAATAAATATGTAGAAATCAATCCAATAGAATTGAGGCTTTATAATGAGGACAAATTTGAAGACTCAATCACTGAGATGGTCTTCACTGACAGATTCCTCTCTAGCCGTTGTGCAGTGTTGATAGAGGTTTCCTTGAGCAATCCGTGGCATGCTGGATGCCATGTTTCTTGAAAGTGGTGGCATAGATTAATAGATTAACACAGGAAACCAATTTCTTGAGGAAGCTGCAAATAGTAAGGAAAAACACAAGTATATTAGATGATCTTTATTTTACAGTTTCAGAGTCCATTATACCAGCCAAGTTTTAAGCATCTCTGTTGCAGCATTTAATTTACACAGAAGCTAAGTCTAAAACCTGGGCTTGTCTGAAACTTTAACACTAGTCCTTGGCTGCCTGGCAGAGAGAGGCAAGTATGTATTTTGTTCAACTAAAGCTAATGATTTGTGGATATAGTTTTGGCCTGCGTGTGTGTGTATCCGCGCTGTGTGCATCTGTGTGCGTGCATTTACTTGTTTGTCTACATTAGGTCCTACAGGAAAAAGGTCGCCGTGATTTTGCCAAGTAAGACATAAGAATGTTGTTCCAGGATCAACAAGGATGTTGATCCAGGAACATCTTGTACTTGGTGAAATCACACTCACCATAGGAAAAATATGCAGAGCTCCAGGTTCTACACACAAGATGATCATTTTGTGAGCAAGAAATTCAGAACAACAAATTTTAGAACACTCAAAAAGCACACTCAGCTTAGAACCATCTTTTTGTTCCTCTTACTTTAGAGTGCTGTAGGTTATGGCATATCATCAGAATGCTGTTTCATACACATACACAAACACTATTGTTTGTGTTAAAGGTCACAATCAAACTTATGGTGTTTTGATGCGAATTCATCTGTTGATCATTTATTTAATAATAATTTGGTTGGATTCATGTAGTTAACGGTAATATTGCCATTTGTTCGAGCTTATTTGCTGATTCTGAATGAATTTATTATGGATATGCTGGATCTCATAGGTATAGGTAAACACAAAATACAATCAGACAGCAAGTTTTTTTATCATTTCTAAGCATGAAAATAATAAAAAGGTTTGTAATAAGGATACATTTGTGAGCAATACATTGGTTGCATGTAGCACAGCAATATATATAATATATATATATATACAAAAAATATGCTCTTACCCGAAGCCTTGTAATCTTGTCATCTTGCTTTTTATTTCATTAAAAGGAAACTTCAAAAAAAAAAACTTTAAAAACTGCAGGAAAGGCTGTTGATGGGCTGATATCTCTATGTTAGAAGATAAACAAAAATATATATATTAATAATTAGGCATTGCAATGCCACATGTGCAGACAGACGAGTTAATATTTAAAAAATAAATACAAACAAATAAGATTCTAATCACTTACTTGCTTGACGTGTGATGGCTCAATTTAACACAAAATGGCCATTAATAACATTAATCTGAATAAGAGCACGAAGGACAATTTGTGCGGCCCAGAACATCATCACACTTGAAACGGCGGTTAAAAATATTAAATAAAAAAAATATTTTAAAAACCTTTGCCAATTACAATGGCAGTGTTGACCCTAACTCTTAAGAGGCTTTGTAAATATTGTTAGCAACACCATGAAAATCCTTGAGAAAACACTCTATTACGACTTTTAAACATGTAACGTTAACAGCGTAACTTACCATACAAAAATTATTCTCTTCTCTTCTGCGACACCTTTACAAAAAATTACATTAACGTTAGCTGTACACATCTCCTCAGCTCCATCTGGAAGGTTAAAATCGTACATCAGCCATTCGATTTGCAGGCTTCAAGCACGGGAACACCAAGTTAAAAAATCAACAGAACATGGCTTCAAATGTGTAAAAATAATAATATCTCAAATTATTTATTTATTTATCTAATTTACCTGAGAATTGTAAACTATAAAAAACACCCTGCTTTGTAATTCATGCTAAGTTCTGTCAGGACAGGTCCGTGCAAATCCACTGCTCCAACAGAGGAGGAGAAACATGACCTGTAAAGTAATTTATTCTTTACTGATGTGCCTCACATGATTCTTCCCTACAGTATGAGTCAGTCTCTTTCAGCAGCTGATGGAGAACCATAACATGCTGGAAATGTCTCAGTGACCTCAGGTCAGCGCTATTCATGGGCGGTAGTAATGGAGTTGGCGTTAACTTCATCGGTGTCCGCAGAACCCGTAATGTCACAAGGAAGAAAAGTACTCGGTCACTCTGGGGGTGTTTCATTCACTTACACTGCCTTTCCATCTAAGGGAAGTAAAAGAAATGAGAAAAGAGTAAGGCAGATATAGAGAAAGTAAGAGGGAGAGAGGAGATTGGCATGGATTGTGATAAAGGCCCAGTCTCCTCTTCCTAATGGAAATACTCATTGGTAGGTCAAATAAATCAAACCTTCTTCGCCTGCACTGTCTGATTGCTTTTTAATTATCCCTGTGACATCATCACTCCTGTATCCTAGTGACTATCACCTGCGGTTACCATAGATCATGGGCCAGTTAGAGGAAACAGAGGTTTGAGTTCACTGCTTAATTTAACTCAGCCATTACTGCAATATGTTACAATTCCTGTCTCATACATTCAGGTCAGCGAGCAGTGCATTAGTGTGACGATATAGCTGTGGGAAGTCAGATTGTAAAGTTTTAAATTAAATCTTTACCACATGATAGAGGTCAGAGAGATCAAAGCAGAAGGGTTGTGTCATTTAGCTCTATCTAGAGCAGTGGCTTTGCTTCATGAGTCAGATTTGGTATCCAAGATTAAGTTTAGATCCAGCATACCAATAGTAAAATCATTCAGAATAATTACATGAGCTCCTAAAAATGGTAATATTACCATTAACTGCATGAATTCAATCAAATTATTATAAAAAATAATGATCAACAGATGAATTCACATTAAAACACCATAAGTTTGATTGCACGCCAGCCTTTAACACAAACAATATTTCAGTTTTTGTCCCCTTTTAAATAAATAGATAACTTACAATTTATAAATAATTTTGTATTTATTATATTTTTTTTTTCTTCCCCTTCAGTCGAATCACTTCAACGTTACATAAGGGAACTTGCCAGAGAGACCAATTGCCTTTGAGCTTTACACAAAAGGCCAATGAATATTGGCGTGCACTTGATTGCGCTCAGCTGCACCTTATCACTACGTGAGTATAAGAGGGCACAAGTGGAGTGCACATGCAGATTTTCGCTTCAGACCCTTCGCCGTTCTGATTTGCTACAGGAGACCACCTCTGCGAGTTCTGGAGAACAATCGAGGAAGAGCCCTGATTTTAAGAGTTCCTGTTTAAAGGCTGGATGTGCCAGTCATCTTGCGAATCCAGTGACCAAAGACCTCTGAGTGCACAGAGTTGGTTCCCTGGGCAACCGGGAAAAAGAGCAAATTCTCTCATGGATGGTGAGGCATTCTCCGGAATGTCGAGCCGATCATGGCTTTCTGGGTGCGGGAGTTTCCTCACCTCTTCGGACGGACATGATCGTTACCTCGCGTCTCTGGGTCGAGTACACGCTGGGGCAGCTTTTGTGGATGGTCAATGCGTTCATTGCGAGCGTATGACCATGGCCACGTTGAGGTAACGCCTCTTGTCTGCGAGACGGCTCCCCTCGCATCCTTCCCGTGAAACGGCAAGGCGCCTGGGGGACCTCCAGCAGGAACACCCCGCGCTGTGACTGACTTCACTCTTTGGACGTTGAAGGTCGAGGCGCATGCCCTTGGTCAGGTAATGTCCACCACGATGGTCCAGGAGCGACTTCAATGGCTGAACCTAATGCAGGTGCCGGACACTGAGAGAGCACGCTTTCTCGACGCCCCCATCTTGCAGGTCGGCCTATTCGGAGACACTGTCAAGGACTTAGCCCAGAAGTTCACCGCAGTTCAGGAGCTGACCGAGGCGATGTTTCACGTCCTGCCTCGGCCGGCCAACCCGTCCCCGAGTGCACAACCCCCGTCTGCTCATCGCCGAGGGTGTCCCCCCACGGCACCCAGAGAGGATCCTGCTCTGACCCCCGCCAATACCCGACCGGCAGCCCGTCGTCGAGCTGGCCGCGGGCGAAGGGCGCCGCCTGCTGCTCAGGGACCGGCCTTTAACACCCTGAGGGGCACGGAGCGTTCCTGACACAGGCAGTCCGGAGATGATGAAGAGTGCTCTTCGGGTGACGTCGATGACATCTCCGTCCCCACTCCTGGAGGAGGGCCAGGAGCTTCTGTACACACTGAGAGAGCAAGTCTTAACAAAAATATCATCACCTCCAGGCCCGGTGCCGTCAGGTTTCCATCTGACCCAAATATTTTTTTGTTTTCTCAGATGCTGACCCAGGGCACTGTGTTTACCAGTGGGATTCAGGGAAGCAGTCGAGATGAGGTCAGGGTTACAGCCCTCACTTCATCATTCCTAGAAAGAGCGGTGGGTTAACCCTTCTGGAACCCTCTCAGTAGATGCTCTCTCCCCGCTCTCTCTGCGACTGGCTGATAATAGCTCACTCATGGGTCTGTCATGCATGCACAGTGACTGGCATTTTACCGCAGTGTCGCTGCCTTTTCAGCCGTAGTCTAGGAAGAAAAGATGACACGGCAAGCAACCAGGCATTCAGCTGCTTTGGCATATTGTATTGCCTCGAGTTGTTAGCCACACTTCTTCAACTGTCCGAACGGACAATACAGTGGTTATTGCAAATGCATTGACCATCCACAAAAGCTGCCCCAGCGTGTACTCGGCCTAGACACGCGAGACAACGATCATGTCCGTCCGAAGAGGTGAGGAAACTCCCGCACCCAGAAACACATGATCGGCTTGACATTCTGGAGAACGCCTCACCAACCGCGAGAAAATTAGCTCTTTCTCCTGGTTGCCCAGGGAACACCTAACGCGGCAACTCTGTGCACTCAAAGGTCTTTGGTCACTAGATTCGCAAGATGACTGGCACATCCAGCCTTTATAAAGGCTACCAGCCCGTAGGATTCGCTGACAGCCGCCCAGATAAAACGCTGTCAGACGAGAGAGCAGGAAAGCAGGAACTCTTAAAATCAGGGCTCTTCCTCGATCGTTCTCCAGAACTCGCAGAGGGGGTCTCCAGTAGCAGCTCAGAACGGCGAAGGCTCTGAAGCGAAATTCTGCATGTGCACTCCGCTCGTGCCCTCTTATACTCACGCAGTGATGAGGTGCACCTGAGCGCAATCAAGTGCACGCCAATATTCATTGGCCTTTTGTGAAAAGTTCAAAGGCAATTGGTCTCTCTGGCGAGTTCCCATATTTAACGTCTCCGTTCCCTCCTTCAGGGAACGTGGGTTACGTTCGTAACCTAGACGTTTTATTATTCTTTCGATCTAATAAAAGCAGCATCAGTTAACAATGAAAAACTAAAACTCCACATTTTCAAATGATAGTGTACTGTATGTCATGGTCCTATGGTTAGTTATTAAAATGTATATACAATTATCAATTTATATGCAATTGTGTCTTACTTGTGATGTTTTTGGTTCCTGACTTGCTCATGTAAATCAGATTTTTTGGTCACATTTTATTTATTTATTTATTTTTTTTTCACATTATTATTTTAACGTTTGCCTGAGTAAACTAATTAAGATTAAGATGCTGATAAAGAATATGGTCACACAGAATATGTGCTTTGTAAGTACTAATAATCAGCCAATATATTAATAGCATCCCTGCTGATACGCAACTAATAGTGAGAATTGATCTCTATACTAAGTGTTACCAATTTTGTGTTAAACCAAATAAACAGTTAAGCAATTGTACACTGATGCTTCCAATTGTTGAGTCTATTGTTAGCATATGTTGCTAAGCTAATGACTTGATAATATCACAAACAACAACAACAACAAAAACAGCTTACAGAATTCTTTTTGGAACTAGTGTATCTATTTATTTTTCTTCAATAGTTTGCACTGCTGAACACTGCTTCTAGAAACACATGTGATTTGACTTTATCCACCATCTTGGATTCAATTTTCACTGAGCTGGCAATGCATTCTGGGATTACCTTATCATCTTATAAGCAGCATTATTTTGCTGCCCTCTGTTTGGAACAGTCATTGGGAGCGTGCCTATGAGTCCTAAAAAATTTGGAACACAGCATTAATGTTGTGGAAGAGACTGACTGCTAGAATATGTCCCAATAAACCATCTGTAACTATGGCACCATTTAGCACCTCAAAAATCAAACAGCCCATTCCATGACAAAAAGATTAGATGAGAAAATACATAAAAGCATGACTGGTTAACTGTGAACACAAACAGAATTTAACTCCTGACAATGGAACAAATACTGACACATGTAAGCAATGAACTATTACCATGTACAAAGTTGTTTGTGCAGTTGTAACAGATCAAATAAATTGAACCTTCATAAAATTACGAGAATTCATTCTTTGATAAGACACACAGGCAGTATAAAATAGTGTCAAGTGGAGCCAAAACTGTATTTAGCAAGCTCATTTATGGACTTGCTGCTATGAAGTATTAGTTTGATCATTACAAGACATTTATGTGGAAAATAAAGCTATTTCTTGTTAAAGAAATTATGTGCAGGAAGCAGTCAAAAGTGTAAAATATATCAACTTTTGACATCTCAAATCCAAAAGTTTGTATCTGTGTTCTTACCCCCCTTGGCTGTCATACACAAGATGTTGGTGTTTCTTTGTTTTCTCTCTCTTTTTTATTTTTTTTTATTTTACATGTCATGTGTTGTTCTACAAGAGATATAAGTAATATTGTTTTAGGGTTTTTCACATATCGCGTTTAAACACCTGACTCTGAACCTTCCCCCTGTGGCAGTTTGATGGTTTCAAACAGAATTCATCTTCAGAGATAGATTATATCAACACTGACACGATCAAATTTTGACAAGCAGTCATATCTACTTGAATCTCACACACTTAAAATAAATTTCATAGTAGTGCAGCTGCAGCGGCACAAGACTTACAAAAGGAAGGCAGCCATACACAATATGTACAATATTTTTATTGTGTCACCCTAAAATAAATGAATCTCCTCTTTTTAACCTTCCTTGCATCTGCGATCAACAAAAACAATAAATAAAACATTTTACATTTTGCTTATGTGAACACAGTGATCTCCATCCTGTATTATATGAATGTGCACCGAATTCTTTAATTAATGGACAAAAATTGATGATTCCCTGGATGTTACAAACAAATGAGACACAATAAGCAGTTTGTTCTCATTAAAAATAAATTAAATAATGATTTTGTGTCATCAAACAGGTCAGACTCTGAATAAATGAACTTTACTGAAAAGATAAATTGATCAGCAATCTCGCCATTGAGCTCAACATTAAATCAAAATGTTTACTTTCACAATACAGAAACTCTGACTGGATGGGTTGCGCTCAAAGCTGTTGTAAAATAGTCAATATATATATGCTCCCGTGAGCAAACATAATTTTAATTCTATATAAATAGGATGACTTTTTATAATATACATTTGCTTTTCAAGCATAAACAGTGAACAATTTTGTGAATTATATTAACTGGATTAAAAAATGTTTGCATTCTTTTATGGCACATTAGGGTCTTATTATAATGCTTTTGCCACCATTTTCTGAAAATAATAAGGTCACTCAAAGGGTTATAATAAAAATAACGATTTTATTTAACAATGTGTCTCCATCATAGTGGCTTTTTGATAGTTTATATGCGTACAAAAAGTATCCTCGTTGCTTCAGAAAATTCAGATTGAATCACTGATGATTTTGACAGTGTTTTTTGACACTAACAGTGTTCATTACTTGGCAGTCAATGGGACATTCACAAGCCTCCTGGTTTTTATACAAGAATGAACAAAGTTTTTATGGGTTTGGAATGACATGGGGGTAAGTGATTAATGACAAAATTGTATTAAGCCTTTAAAGAGATATAATTTACATTGTGCCTCAAAATCCCTGTTATGAAACTTCTTAACAGTTTCACCATAACTCTAAAAATCTGTACAGGCCTCCAAGTCAAAACCAACTTTTTACAGTGACCTAGAAATTTATTTTTAAGCAGTTTCTAAAAACAGCATCAAATTAGATGTTTTACCATCATTATTCTGTAAGTTTGACACTACATTAACCAGCTTCTCATTCCATTCATAAACAGACACAATGTTGCTGTTGTCCAATCAAGATGAAGTACTGAACCATCTGGCCAAAGCACCTTTCATTACCATCACGTCTCATATCACAATTCAGAAACTGCCAGAGAAAACAATAATCTGTCAATCAGCTTGAATGAGACTTGGGATAAGACTGCAAACAGGGAGATTATATTTTCAGGGGCCCATGGATTTTCTGCCACTGTAATGTCCCAAATTTTGACAGGTAATTACAGATTCCTCTGTCCTCTTCTTTCCGTAGAATAATTAATTCATCATTTGCAGTAGATTAGTGAAAATCCGTCTACAGAAATGGCTGCTCATCTCAAGGGGGTTTTGCATGTCTGCCCTGGTTTTTGTAAAATGCGAGAGGTGTGCGCTTGTACTTCTGCTCTATTGCCACTTTAATCTGTCTGAGGGTTTCAGTCTTAGATGGAGAGCACAGCTCAGCTGAAGTATACGTGCATTTGTGACAGGAAATGAACAGGGATTTTAAAACAAAACAGAATGTAAGACCAGAGAGAAGATGTTACACCTCCAAATATCACAGACTTCAATTTTCTCTGCGTGTTTTATCCTGTCTTTTCATCTCTTCTCTCTCAGAGAACTGGCGAGTGAGCGTAATTAACCATGTCAGTCACATCTCCCCTATGGAATACGGCATATTTGAGTGATTTGTATGTTGGCAACTGTGCATATTTAAACACAAGACCTCTGGATCATACAGTATTTGTCTAGGCATGGGAAATCTCCCATCTAATTAATAGGTTTGGCTATTTCTGCTGCAACTTAGAGGAACAAATCCCTTCATCCATGTTCCAACATTTCACTGGAAAGCTTCTCAGAAACGTAGAAGCTGTCATATAGCAGCAGAGTACAATCTCCCTTCCCAAAGGATCACAAATTATACAAATTAAATAAACATGCATGAAACATGTCAACTTGTCTTCTTTTACACAAAACAAATGGCAGGTATTCTGGACTTTTTATGCAATTAGGGTGCTGCACATTCTGGTTTGTCTGAAGTCTGAGTTTGATTCATTTGGACAATGCCAATGTTGTGTTTCGAAAGTAGGATGCTCACCCGTGAACCCATGTCTGCTTTAAAACCATACTGTACGGTACAATGATAATGTGAAGGCAAGTATAATGTAAAGTGTGGTTTGAAATTAAAGACCTTGTTTTAGTACTTTTGCAGATAAACTGAGGTGTAACTTTAAAAACGAATTTCACTCAGAAACTGTTTGACAAATAAATAATAAAAATATAGAAACCCTATATTTTTTGCCACTTTCCCAGACATGGTTCTTACATGTAATCAGATCTAAACAACTGCTGCTGTGATAAATCAAAGGTAGTGGAGTTCGGAGAGGTGAGTGCAACCAAGCTCAGGCTCGAACCAAGTATAACAGCACCTTTAGTTCTACAAGGTTTTCAGGCTTCAAAAAGGACATAACAGCACAATAAAGGTAGTGATCCACACTTGTGCACTCTACATCAAGCCTTTTAAACGCACATTACAGATAATTATGATTATTGAGCATAGAATGAAATTGTGTAATGGACAGATAATTCGAAATAGATTTTTTTTTCTACGTCCTTTTTGCAAGCTTCAGTTTTCATTTACTGCAAATGCATGAGAAAAAAAGGCATAAAATTTCTCTTTCTGTGTGTGGAACGACAAACTGTAAAGATTTTGGGCAAACTGTTTCTTTTAAATGAGAAGCATCTATAGTTGTGGTACTCACATACTGTACTTCTGGCCAGGTATTACTGCCAGTTGAAAGAATTTTCACCTCAGCTTTAATTTGAAAAGGCATATACATTTGCAACCCAAACACATGCACACACACTCATGCTTTTATTACAGCTTATACAGGAACAGCTTTCTTTCCTAATTTACATCAACCAAAGAAAAAGTGACAGGTTGTAAAGTAAACGTAATGAGAAAATACAGCAGGTAGTTAAAAACGGGTGAAAGATAAACAACCTGCCATGATACCGAGCAGAAAGCAGCACTTTACACACACACTCGCACAGATGCTAATTTCCATTACAATCTAAACACAACCCTCGAGTTGATTTATATAACATTTGTTCTTTAATCTCTCAGTGTCAATAAAGCCTCCTTGTTCATCATTCTGACTCAACCAGAGAGGAGAAGTCCCTTTCAAGTCATCAATCTTTTTTCTGTCACTCACTCGCACCGTTTTCCTCACAAACACAGGAGTTATTTTCAAGCGCTTCTCATACAACAGCTGTCGAGACGCCCAGTCCATCAGATCTAAAGTTCACATTCTACATTTCATTCCAATCCAATACGATTTGGATCATTTCTTCCCTCTCCCTCACTCTTTGTATCCTTGGTGATCGGTTTTTCGCTTCACGATAGAGTGTGTCGGTTCATGTGTGTGTGTGTAATCTCCCTCTTGCAGGCTGTAGGTTGAGTGCCACTGCCATTGCAGTTGATATTTACCTCACAAAGCATTTGGCAGTTTTGGGTTCATGAAGCATTCGCACTAGCGCCTAGAGGAGCGGAACTCAATTCACACCGCCCTACCCCTCGCCCTCTGTTTCTCCTGGACTTGAACAAACTATATACTCGATTACGACAGTAACCAACATGTTAACAGCAGTGGTAGCTCAAAGGCAGTTTCACTAGAGAACAAAGAGCGGATGTATGAATAATTAAAGACTAGACTAACACAATATATCCAGACCCACCCACTCCACTCTCTGACTGCCTAGAAGCTGAACGCGCTTCAGAGACACCCCATGGCCTCTGGCCTGCTTTCATTTCTCACTTCCTATTGGTATCTCTCTTTTAAAGAGGGTTTAGGTGTTAGGAAGTATTGTGGTGAAAAAGAGCAAGTACAGTAAACAGTGTGGCGTAAACTAGGGCTGCAATAAACAATTATTTTAAAATGAAATAAAAGTGGATGAAATTGAGCAGCATTGTTTAAGCTACAGACATCATCGTTATCTTGGAACTTTTGAAAATGTGCTATTACTTTTCTAAGATTCGACCACAAATCTTTGGTGCATTTACAGCTGGCTTTAAGCATAATAATTCACCCAAAAATGAATGAACACTCTGGTTATTCCAAACTATAGCTGCATCCCAGATTATGCACTATACACTATGCACTTAAACACTATGCAGTGTATGAATTTTCTAAGGTCGTTTTATCCATTTTAATCAATGTCTCCTCTGCTCGGTAATCAAAGTTGCAAAAGCTAAGTGCATAAAGTGTCCAACACTCTTTTCTAGGTGGTTCTTTAAGTGAATCATATGGTTATCTAAAGTGCATTTTTTCTTTTTTTAATTTTTAGTTTGAACACACCACTTGCACTATTTTTACTACAAAATGCCATATATTAGAGCATAAGTTAATGAATTAAGATGCACCTTATATCTATTGACAAAGATTTCATGATTCCACTCAACTCTAGATTTGATTCAGAGTTGATTTTGATTAGATTCAGTATTGATTCATTTATATCAGGTACAGTACAAGTATATAGTAACAAAACTAATCAACTGTCACATTGTACATTACTATGATATGCTATGATTAAAATTAACATTGTCCAAACCGTAGAATTAAACTATTTCTTTTATATAAAATCAACATTTGTATATAAAAATTTCACTTGCACATTAGGTGGTTTTATATTTAATAACATCGTCTCGGTTCCGTATTGTAACCCTTGTTCCCTGAAGAAGGGAATGGAGACGTCACGTTAGCAACCGACGAATAGCGAGATTCCTATTCGTCGGTCACCGACGTGACGTCGAAGTGACCGACTGAAAGGGAATATACATATATATACAGTAAATATATGTATGTATTTAATCAACTATGCCTGCACAAAGTACAACTGTACAAAGCTAATGCACCCCTAATGTGACATGGTGAAGGAAAAGCATGAGAGCAGTTCCCTCACAAATATCTTGAGTTGCCTAGAGAATCCTTGCATTCCCTTGAAAATGCAAAGCACTGCAACTATAGTTTTTCATGCCATCTCATATTACTGTACTTCCATCACAAGAAAATGCAAAGTTTCTTGGGGTATCACAAAGTTCTGAGAGGATGCAAAGACCCCCGCACCTAACCTACTCCCATTATGATGTCCTTTCAGTGGCTCCATACAATTGTAATAATCAATAACATGGTGATATTATGCTGATGCTAAGGGTAAATAGACCAAAGTGATGCAGCAAATAATTTGCTGTGTTACCAAACTGTTTAGCTCTTTTTCAAAACATCCCTTTTCAAAACGTCCCACTATTATATCACATTTGCAAACAATTATTGATCAGAATTATATCCACTACAGCTTAATAAAGCTTTTTCTGCTGCACACTGTCAAACTCAAAACCAACAGAGCGCGTATTAAATAATAACTAATGAACAGTCAATCAAATAAAGATTCCATCATCCAATACAGCAATGCTTGAGCGTTTTTAGTGGAGTAAACGGGTAATTTTAATCCACTATGTACTACAAAGAGGGAGAGAAAAAGAGGGGAAAGAGCCAAAGGAGGACAAATATATATA
>JAUMHG010000033.1:11971239-11984910 GCA_032359395.1 Enteromius anoplus | reverse complement strand
GTGTGTGATATGTATTTGTGTTATTATGGTTTGTCTCTACTTTTAGGGTGACCTTTTAACATTCTGTCTGCAGATGAAAAATACCCTTGTTTGGTTAATTCTTGCACATTTTACAGTTATGTTGATTAATGTGCATTGCTCTTGTGAACAAATAAATAAAAAAGAAAAAAGAAAGAAAAGAAGCAGAACTAAGGAAACCTTTATTATGGTGTTAATTATGGTGTTAATTATTAGCAATAGCTTTATTTATTAGTTTATTTATTTTGGACAAAGTCAGCTTTCAACATAATAAAAATATTTATATATTTTATCTATTTGTGAACTTTTTGAATTATTATTATTAAAGAAAATGATTCTCTTTTTAAAAATATATTAATTTCAAAAAAAAAAAAACAGATATTGTGTATATTTATTATGTACAAATAAAAGCGAACACACAACTTATATTTAAAAAAATATAAAAAAAAATGAAGAAATACATTTATTATTATTTATTTTTATTTATTTTTTTCATATTTTCCTTTTATATACGGGTCATTTCTGTTGTACAGGGACATTTCTGTCTCTATGATTTACGTACTCACATTGTCTTTAAAACAGTCACATATTTATAAGAAATTGATGAAATGATATATAGTGGGTCTATTCTATCCCTTAAACAGAGATAGCAGACATAAAAAATATTATTTAGCTTTTTAGAAACCTTTTAATTTATATATGTGTTCAATTGTATCATGTCCTCAGTGCAAAGTTATCAACTTCCACTTGAAATATAAACCATGAAATGATAAAAACCTCAAAATAATTTTCAATTATTTTACGGACTTGACTAAACGTCATCTACCCGTATACATAAATTATGTGAGAGTATATATTTTTTGTACAGTTTTCTTCGTTTACCGTGTCCCTAAACTCATCTTCCACCCTGTTAGGAAGTACTTCCTCACCTTCCAAAATAGACTACAATACCACTGAGATAATTTTCAAGAAGTGATATTGTGTATTTCTCCAGCTGGAATTTGACTGTACATATGGAGGTAAATGTCACCTTTCACTCTCACCATTTATTTAGGTTTTTGAAATGTTCTCCTGCTTGTCAAACTCCACACTGTTAGGCTATATTATGGAGAAAGTTTGTCCGATCTATAAAAAAATCAAGCCAATATCTGACGTAATTATAAACGATATGTTCATCTGTAGAAGGTTAGAGAGCGAGATGTTGATCACTAAAAAAACTACAGCTAATTTAGCTCAAAATGTTCCACCCTGTTAAGTTTTTATAGAATGTGGAATGTGAAACTAATAGGGTGGAAATACTAATTGAATACCAAGCTTGGCCAGTGTGAGCTCCATATATTTAAACATGTCACTATTCTGCTAGAATGCTAAAACATGAAAAACATGTAACTTTCTTTCCCAAAAATTTTGAAGCCAAAATGTTACCGGATACCAGGAATGACCCATATACATGCAAGTGTTTGCGTTTATATAGATAATAAATATACATGGTTTACACACATAGAATGTGTGAACAAAAACTTATTTTGAATGTGATTAAATTAATTTAACTGTTTATGTATGGATTACTATATATATATGTATATATATATAATATATAATAAAACAATTATAAAAATATAATTTACATATGCAATTAATTGTATTTACTTATGATCAAATAAAATTCATTTTTCATTCATATTCTTTGGGACAAGTCAATAACATCAGGGTGACATAACTGGCCAACTATCATACCGTAACTAAAAAACAACTATTTTAACAAACCTGCTTCACTGCTCATTAAAGAAATAACTTTCCTTAAAGTCATATGGTGTAACAAACATGATGGATGGATGAATGGATGAATAGAGGTGCCCTGCAGGCCTTCTTGACATTGCCATTGAGGTTAATGAATCAGTGAAAAATTGTAAATAATTTTGCAATGATAGATAATGTGAATTCCATAAAAAAAAGAAAGAAGGTTAATTTCCTTTTACTTAGGGTGACACTTGCTGAGATCCCCGCTCCCCTCCCTCAACACACACACACACGCATCAGGTGTCAGAGGCATTCATTATGTTCTGAACATTTGCTTGAACTCACTGTCTCTTTCTCCCTCACTAATTATTACATCTTTGCATCTGAGTCTCTCTCTTCATTAGCACTGAGTTATGTTACATATTAAAATTAATTACCGCCTTACTCACCACTAAACCTTAGCCCTGACCCTGTCAGACTCTCGCCCAGACAGACGGACTGCGCTCTCACTCCGACCCCTTCGTCCGGAAACCCTCATTAACTCCTACATTTAATCAACCTGCCTCGGGAATCCAAAGGAGCCTGCCTCCGTATCTCATCCTCTGATAAGTGAAATCTTGTTGCAAGACTGTGTTTAAAGAAATAATTTGCACAAATTGACAATTATGTCATCATTTACTCCTATCAGTAAAACCATACATTTTAAATGTTTTTTATAAATAACGTGTTGGTGCTTTTTAAAATATCATTCAACTCTCTTGTGCACATTTGTGATAGAATAAATCTAGAATGAAGGATTTCAGAGAACCTATTAAGTTGAATTAAAGTTGACATGAAAATCAGACTTTTTCCATGATTAAGTGCTATAATCAGCTTCCCAGTGCATAAATGTTAAAGCAAATGCAGTGCATAACACAGAATCCCTAGCAACGGCCCTTTGCTCAGAAACCCCTACATTAGAAACTCACACAAAAAGCATAATTTCAGCACAATAGGCACGATAATCAACAACAATGATAATCAACAGGTGTTTCTAGGAGTATCTAGGAGGAAGCCATAAAGGCACACCCCTAAATCTGTAAAAGAGGGCTAGGAGAAAAATCATTTGAATTTAATAGCATTTGCTTGCATAGTGCAGCAAGACACCAGAGGAAAAATAAAAAAGAGGAAGACTAAAGAACACTTTGTGTCGAATAGTGAAAGCAGAACTGAAGACCTAAACCAATCCTGGGATAGCATTCCGAAGTTGGCTCAAAACAGACTGGAGTTGAAAAATCTTTGTTACTGCCCTACATGCCTAGTCATAAAGAGCAATGAAGAAGCATTAGTCACAAAACTTAGTCTCAGCCTCAGATGTCATGCCCATGGACTGTTGGCTGAACGTCTGATGAATATGGCACAATTATCTGGAAACACTCCGTTGTCCGATTGGTTGAATTATGCAGGATTTCTGAGAGACGTGTGTCGTGTTCATTAACGTTCCACCTGGAAACAGAGATGCCATGACGCCAAACTCCCTCATGAAATATGAAAGACGTTGTGTTTATAACTGTGATGATGAGTGCTTATCAGGATCAACTGAAAGCTGGATTTACAAAACTATATGGAATTTAATTTCTGGGGTATGGAATCTTTAAAATATGTCAGAGTTTTACACACCAGTCTGTTATTGTGGTGACATTTCCATGCCCCCGAAATTTGATGAGGAACTTAACAAACTGTGATTGGTTATTTGACATATTGGTCAAACAGTTCACTCTGTGGACACACTGAGGCAAAATTTCCATATGAATTTTCAAAAGGTTGAAGGAGTAATTTGGGTTAGGGTGTGCTGTCTTATCAGCTTGATGGTTGCAAAGTGGCTTACTGGATGCTGAACATTGTTAATAAGTGATTTTCCGCATGAGAGGGAGCATCAAACTGTCAACGCTAATGAAAGTGAATTTTCTCACTTTCACAGGCTCTGTGTGTCTGTGTTTGTGAGAAACGGAAGACTTGATAAGAACAGTGCGATGACGGTTTATGCATGTCCTAGTGGTTTTTTTAGTGTGCACGCATGTGTGTTTGTGTTGAGCTGTGTGCAACAGTAAAACAGTGACAGTGTTTGAAGTTGACAGATACTCTGATTAACGCACTGACTTTCTTCTTCAAAGTTTCTGTCAACTTCCATCGCTCAGGTACAAGCATAGCCAACATGAAAGGCTAAGTTCAATTAGCCAATCAGTGTATCTGAGGCCTAGGCTTAAGGAAAAGAAAAAGTCCCTATTTGACAAGAACAAAAAAGGAATTGCAGAATACTTTTAAGAAGTTAAAGCTGTCCCTCTATATATTTCATGAGATAAAGTTTCCAGAGTTCATAAGATCCTTCCGACAGAGATATATTCTTTAAGATTCAGTTCAGACACAGTTCAGAATGCAATCATTAATAGTTAAAAAAAACAACAGAATACTACAATGTTCTATTCAATAATTGTGATTTAAGTATACATCATTGAGCTCCAAAGTTTTGTCATTTTTAGCAAAATATTCAGTTTGTTTAAAGTCTAAATTAAAATATTAAACTTACATCATGAGAAAAGGAATTTCCTTAATATTGTGAAAATTCCCGATTTATGCAACATAGTAGCGTAAATCTAAAAAGACAGTCAAGATTTATTTCAACTGGGCTGCAGAAACAGTTTCTGGTTTACTCGTTTAAATAATCTCTTTCTTCGCAACACATGTATGCACAGTGATATCACTAGCGTTAAGTTGTGTAATGAGTTCGATTATATTCAAGTTAATCTTTTAAAAATGTATTTCAGATTATTTATTCACTTTAAAGTAGTATGTAACACTGTTGCTGAATTTAATACGCATGTTAAAAATAAAACATGTAACAAGCAAACAACAGCTTAAGACCAGAATAAGCACATAACTAAAATGTATATATATATATCATGTCAGTTTCAAAAAGGCTTATAAGTCTGTTTGAGCTTCTTTTATCCATTGATTTATACTCAGTTTCAGTTCAAAAGAAAGTCTTCCATCTTGTTCCCTCCAGTGTTTATTAATTTAGACAGGTCAAATCTTTCTTACTTTCAGTCCGCAAGACTCTTACAAAGCATTTTATTGGTAGGATTATGATTAAGAATTTGACATTTAGAAAATGGAGAAAACAAGAGAACTTACAGATAGATGACATCTGTCAAACTTAGACTGCACAAATCAATGTGTAGGAAATGGTAAAGCCTCCATGATGAAATAAAACCATCTATATAATGAATTTTTATTTATTTTTAAATGACCACGTCTTATATCTAGTGATCATGGTTTGTGAGGACAAAAATGGTACATTTTTTTTCTTTACTTTAATCACTTGGAACCTTATTTTTTCTTTGAAGCAAGTGCTGCTGCAGAACCAATGTTACATTCTCTTTCATTGACTCTCTCTCTTAGCCATCCTGCTGGAGATTTTGTTTCACACATGCACATCGGTACACCCGAATGCATAAAGGGACTGAGTGTATTCAAATAAGATGGGACAAGAATATATAATACTGCACATAGAAAACAAATGGTCCATTTATTCATCCTTGAGGCACATCCGCCAAAAATGCACTGAAAAATACATGCATTCTCTGCATTACTGGAAAGGGAGATCAAGCTTTTATTCAATTTAATGTTAGAAACCAATGTCTTTAGAAGAGCTTAGCAAAAGACCATTCCCATTCTGCCCTATGAAATTACTAAGTTTTCAGTGTTGATGATTTTGCCATTCTAAAATTTAGCAAATAGGCATTAAAAAAATGTGTGGTTTACATTCTAACTAAACTTTTTGCAAGCAATGTAAAAAACGTTTTTTTTTTCTTTTTTTTCTGTGGAATGATGGATTCAAATAGTTCAAAACAGCAGTGATAGATCAAGCCAACCAACCAAACTTGTGTCAGGGATTTATGAAGGATGACCCATTTGCAGTTGAGTTCAGGGGGTTTATTAACAAACATATGGATACAAGAGGTAGTGAATGCACAGGTGGTAACATGAGGAACACAATACATGACAAAGGAGGACCACTGGAACACCCCTGGCAACACACAGGATTTAACACCGAAAGGCAAAGCCTGGCAGGGTAGATAGCTAGAGCAAGACAAGAAATAGCTAGACCAGATACTTGATGGCCGGCAACACGGAACTGACTGAATGTCAGGCCAGGAGAACCAATGGCAGGGAACAGGACAGGACTACTAAAACAAAAGACAAGGCTCCACAGAAACAGATACACAAAGAGCAGACTGGGAAATAATAATAATAATAATAATTAAAGAACAAAGTTAGATAACAAAAAGGTCATTAACAAAAACATCATGATCAACTAAAATATAAAAAGGCACAAAACAAGAGATTTCAAACTAAAAGCAAGAGAAGGAGCAAGACAAAACATGAAAGTACAAAGGACTAAACAAGACAAAGACACAAGACTTACCAGACAACACTAAGCCACATCTACAGACACAGGTACAAAGACCAGAGACCAAAATCAAAAGTAACAACAAGAAAGTGTAGGACTAGACGCGAGGGAGACAAGACAAGTGTGACAACATGAGTGGGAGACAAGACGAACCAGCAAAGGACAATAGGGCCAAGGGTACAATAAATAGGGAGGAAAGCACAAGAGGGACAGCTGCAGACAATTAACACCACAAGGGCTCAACAAGGCTAACGAGAGGGTGTGGTAGAGAGGAAACAAGAAGGAGGGACTAGGGAAGCACATGGCTGACAAAAACAAAGCCATGTGCTGACATGAGACAAGAAACAAAACAAAAAGACAAAGATGCAGGCAGGATCTTGACAACTTGGCCCCCTTGCTTTGAATGATCAGTTTTTTTGTAAAAAAGAGAGACAGAGACAAAAGTAAAGCAGAGATGCATCAAACATATTAATAATCGCCTATAATATGCTAATATTTTAGGTGTTTATATGTATATTTGAAGAGGTGAAATGGGAGTTTATGAGAAATGAATGTGTGTTTGTGAGGGTATTATTACCTGTGTGTGTGTGTGTGTGTTGAAAGAGGGGGGTGGGGGTCGGTTACCGAACTCACATCTTCCGCATCTTGATTAACTCTTGCTCTGGGGAAAACTGCAAGTGAACCATTTTATTTACAGATTTTATATTTTTGTTCTCTCCCAGCTAATACTTTCTCCAATCAGCACCTCAGAGGGCAATAACAAAAAAGCAAAATAAATAAATAAAATACTAAGAACGCTTATGTGGTGAAAAAAAGCCTTTGAGTAAATTTTAGTGAGCCACGAGGGAATATGGCCTCCAGAGAATTTCAAAAACTGTGTGAGCGTGTGTGTACGCATGCTTGCCTTTTCAAAGCATCCAAGCAGCCCAGAAAAGTAATTACTCTCTCTGCAGAACAGAATGAGAACAGAAACGGTGTGTGTGTGTGTGTGAGTGTGTGAATTTCTGCTTTTCAAAAACACTGCTCCTGTGCAGGCAGGCACACACCCCCCCATACACTTAGACAGAACAGAGTGCTGATCTTTAAACTTTTAGCATACCTGAAGGTGATAAGGCTTTATAATAGCTATAAACTGCAGTGTTTGTGTGTGTGAGAGGGAGAGAGAAGAAAAAGAAGTAGCGTACAGGAGAAAGAGTGAAACAGTAACAGTTTAACCCATCACTGTATAAGTTGTTATTCTAACAAGCCACAGTAAAATACTATATATATATATATATATATAAAAAAAAAGTATGGTAAATTATGATATTGTTGCTGATGTATGCTGAAAATTGTATCGATAAACATGCTTGACTTGACCTTCCTTTTCCAGTGTGATACATTAGAATAATAATTAAAATAAATAAAAAAATGAATAACCCTGATTTTTCAAATTTACTGTAAGACTCAAGTGATCAGACTGCCGCCTAAAAATTAAGCATACTGCATAAGTAAAAAGAAAAAAAAAGAAAAAAGTAATGTAATAAACATTTAATTACATGTAATTAGCTATATATATATGTATATATATATATATATATATATATATATTTATATAGGTTTTTTTTTTGGTACATTTATTAGACATTTAATAAAATAAAATAAAATATTGTGGGCAAAGTACAGTTTAAACTGGCATAATGCTTTAATACTATGATCAAAAAAATCACTTTTCTTCAAAAAACTCAAGCCAACAACCACTCACTAAGTGTCACTCCCCCAGCCTCTCTCATATAATCCTCTTCTCTTCCTCTCTTTCAATCACAGCTTTCTTCTGAATTACACTGAGTCAGGCTTCTGCTCGTGGCTCAGGTCTTAATTTTAACCCTAACACGATCTTAGTTCTAACACATGCAAAGTATTCAAAAACAGCTCCTAAAATTTCTCAACATTAAGACAATTACAAAATAATATACAGTATGTGCACTCACACCAGTACAAATATTCTCTGGGGGAACAAGAATGTGTTAATAGATTCTCCACATCGGAAGTCTGACAGGCAAACAGTTTTTCAGATGTGTGTGACAGAGAGATGCTTTGACAGCACTCCATCTCTGCCTCTGACATCAGCGAATTTACCAGCTAGACCCTTAGTGACAAGCTTTAAATATCCCTAGGATCATACATACACACTGTGACACACACACATAAACTCTGATGAGTCCTGTGCTTATATGGCTGATTATACAGGAGAGATCAAAAGAACACTCAGAGTTTAATCTCTGTCAAAGAGCGAAGAGGGTGTTTGTCACTGTCAATCTCTCTCCCAGGCACGTACTGTACATGCAGCCTCCCATCACTTTCACATCAGAAAAATTTCCAAATGCATCATGTCAACAACGACAAAAATCATTATTCCCTGCATTAAAAAGTGTCTAGTCTAGTCTTACTTTCTTGCTCAGAGTTTGAGCTTTCATAGCTCACGAGACCAGAGGGATGCAGTTAAAAATAAAAAAAATAAAAACTTTTACTTTATGATAATAAGCAGTCACGCAACATAGCTACTACTGTACCAATGTTAGTGATTTCATCTTCTGTAAGATCTCACAGTTGAATGAAGGTCATATATACAGAAAGTCAACTCTACTTTGAGTGATGTCATTGTTCTATGATTGATGTCTGCACCCATACAGTGATAAAAATAAATACATTTAGAAGTCTGAAATTGTCATCACGATAGTGAGTTTTATTCATGCAGTGAAAATGGTTCTTCTTTTTCATAAATATTATGCACTGCAGCAATTTATTTATAAAGGCTTTCCTATCCAGAATGTCAATTTTACAGTAGCTTGCCAGAAAAAAGATTCCTTGTCCAAATAGAATGACTTTACAGCTCTATAAACAATTTTAAACTGAAAAATCATGCTCACACTGTCAGGAGGCATGTGATTTCTCAGGATCTTTCTCCATTTTCCAAAGGTCTTTATATATATATGTCTATTTATACCACACGTAGTATTCCAGGAAGTCACTTAAATCCCCCAAATGAATAAATAATCGAGACAATGACTCAAATTTAGATTCATGAACAAATCAGACAAACTGTTCATCTCAAATATGAACCTTAGAAAGACTGGGAAGAATTTTCAGTCATGACAAATCAAGATTTTGCCATCTAAAAAGCAGCGACCTACAACTGAAAAATGGGGCACTGAGAAACTACAAGAACAAAACAACATTAGCAAAATGCCACAGCGAGTGTGTCATCACAGTATTTGCAGTCGCCAAGTCACTTCTTGTTAATACTCAGGTGCAAATGAACCGAAGAAAGGTTGTGTCACCACGGAAACACAGGTGTAATTGAGGTGACCGTTGGAGGTTAATCAGCCCAATAAAGAAGCAGGTGATTTAGTGGGTGGGTTGAGAGGAGAAGACCTGATGTCAACTTTCTGGTTAGCAAGTTGGAATTAACAGTGTAGATTAAAACACTTCCCAACGCATTTATACGGCCATTTAATTTCACACAGTTCACACACTGGCTATTATATAAACCGAATGCTAGCACACAGCTTACTACAGATTGTGCAGTACACAATAGTATATGAACCAGAATGCATAATGCAAAAATAAACATCTTAAATATTGAAATGAACATTTTGTATTTTATTATTTTTATTTAAGGACTTGTTTTTGGCAGTAAGGGTATGGTTGTATGCTATACTGAATCATTTATTGTTCTCAAAACTATAATTTGAAACCTTCAACTTTTGTGCTGGGTGAAAGCTCACTGAAAGAACCATAAAAAGATACTCAAACAGCATTACAGAGATTCTCTTGTGGTGCATTTTTCTGTGGATCTCTGGAACTATAATGGGTAAAATACTATTTACAATGCAAAATTATTTAATTTGACTACCTGTACATATATTTTTACAGTGGAATGCTGTTAGCTGGTTTACCGTTGTCAAGGGAGTTTGTCATTCTGCAGCACAAAGTTCATAATCTCGAATCCATTCATAAATCCATCTGTTTGGATACTCAAGTCGTGTACCCATGCAGGGTCACAGGTAGGCCACTGGTAAGTAAATAACTCTCAACTTTTCTACGTGACGACACATACAGTATATGCTCTTTAACTAACTAACTAACTAACTGTCTGTCACAGCAAACATTGGATTAATATAAGCAGTAACGCAATAATAATTGTAAAGACTATTGCACACTGAAGGTCCTTGCACACTGAGTCAGAAATTTTTGCATGCGTTTTTCCATTTTTATTTTGTATCCGTCATCTATGGAATACAAATAACACACTTCCTCTTTAAGAAATAGGTCTTACATTTTCTCAAAATATAAATGTCACTGGTTTTCTTGAGATTATCTGGTAAATGTTTCTTAGTCTTGCAAGAGCAAGCCCTAGATTGTATTCAAGTGCATCCTATTCTCACATTTTTTTTCCTGCACACAGCATGAAAAACAATGTTTAACCTTGACTCTGTGATTCAAGACTCAAGATCTGTGTGTATGTCGTGCGCATCTGTTATAATATGACACACAGACATGTGCTATTGTAACATAGAAGACGGGGACGTGCGGATCCATGTGCAGCATTTTATTCACAGAGAAGTCGTCCAGGCAGGGTCAGAAGAAATAAACAACAACAACAGAGTCTAGGCTGAATCAAGGTAAAAAACAAGGCAATGGTCAAGGTAGGCAGCAACAATCACAAGGAATGGAAAACAAAACAGAATAATGCTAAGAAATAACAACAAGGTAAATAACAACAAGGTAAATCAAGACTTTGCCACAATGTTGGAATTTCAGACTTTTATGTGTGTGTGATGAGTGTGTGGGTGTGGTGACGAGCTGTATACACGCATTCTGGGGTGGAGCAGGCGGCTGATGTTGACGCCCTACAAGACGGAGCAGGTGATGGAGATGCCCTCCAGGGCGGAGCAGGTGACAGTGACGAGCTGCAGGTGTGTAATTAGTCCAGGTGTGTGTGATTAGTCCAGGAGTGAAGCATACTGGGAAATGGAGTCCGTGTCAAGTCCATAAAAATATGTTAGATTTTTTGCAGTGTTTTAGTAGTGTTTTATCGAACCATGTTACCCTAATGATCGAATATCTTAAATCTTTGTTGTATACGGTCGAAATTATTTTTTAGATTGACCCTTTTTCTGACCCTTTACACTTAGGTTTTAACATTTTGTGACGTTTAAGCTTCTCCTTGTTCTTTTTACTCACTAAAAATGTTTATTTTAGGCCCTTACATTTTGTATCCCAGTGGAAATTGCCTTCTAGAGCTCCAGGAGAGGGTGTGAGAAAAGAAGCAGGTTAGCTTTAACATACTGCAAGCACAAAGCCTGAGGGAAAGCCAGATGTTTATTACTAATTAAATGTATAACTTTTATCAGCAATACAAGAAACATAACAGAGGGAGGCACAGTATTCAATAGTAATGATGCTGTGTGAGAGATTGTGTATGTGTGTTATTTTATAGACTGAATAGAACATCCAATCACATACAAAAATGTGTATGAAATGTCTTAATTGTGTCCTTCAGTCAACTATGAACTAAAGGTAAACAGTCCATCTCTCCTTTACTTGTCTTTTAAAAATACAAATAAGCTGATCGCCTTGATTGACTGAACTGCACAAGCTAAAAAACATTAGTAATTATACTTAAAAGTTTTTCCAGGAGGGATTAAAAAACAGATTTCTTATTAAAATTGCATAATGCAATTTCAGCGTAATATGTTTTTTATAGGATTAGCTCTAAAAAAAAAGGAACCAATCCTCCATTGATAGCGTTCTGTACCTTTTCTCCTTTCTTCCAAATCAGAGAATAACAGAAAAGTGGGGGAAGAGAATGGAAAAGAGTATGAATGTTCTTCGGTGCCAATTCAAGGCTTATTTTAGAGTCAGTTGAAGAGGGATTGAGAGAGTGAATGAAATAAAAGCAGGTTGAGAGAATGAAAAGCTACATGCAGAACAAGGCCACCTCTCATGCGTGCAGCGTCCTTCACGCAGTTTAAATGGGCTGGCCACTCATCCATACCAACACCAGAGTGAGAGCGAGTGAGAGAGGAGGTGAGGTAGCCGCATTTTTACACATAAAAAAGGATTGAATTTTTGGTGAAAAGCAGATGACCTCTTCTATGGTGCCATGTTCTTGTTTTTTCACCCTGTCATTTCAAGGGAAGTGGAGAAGAGGGAGTGATAGCAATGAGAGAGAGACATTTACTGTATACGCTCAAACTGAAAAACTATTATACCATATTTACATTATTACTCCTCTTATCATCCATCACAAACAATCCATATCATCCCATGATCCACCCAGCATGCCTCACCAGAAACGTCAGATTCCTCTAAACCACCATCTTATGCACAATGCCTTCAGTTTATCATCTTTAGAAGCTGAACATTTAGGGTTCTGTAATGCTGCCATATCACTTTATGAAATTACATGTGTTGAGGAGCATTTACAGTGGCGTGTGGGGTTTTAATCTATCCCTGAGAGCATAATTATCCCCGCGCTTCTCACTCACTCTTATTTTCTTCGCTAGGTGTGGAGGACTGTTTCTGACCTGACTTAAGAAATTCTTTTACAGTAGATGTTCCGCAGAATCACTTTATTCTGACCCCCTTTAGCAAGAATCTTAAAATGGTCATCTGAAGCAGTATAAATAAGTGACATGCAAAAGAGAATGAAATGCATTCAAATAGCAGACTATGGGACTCTGAGGCAAGGATGTTGACAGAAGCACTGTACACCAGTCATGCTCAGGGTTTGTTTTTTTGGTGCATTCTTTTGGTTATAAAATGCAACAAAATAAACTTTATAACTAAAAAATAATAAATAAATATTATAAAATAAATATGTAATAAAGTATAAAAAAAATAAATATATTGGATATGATTGTGTGGTTGTTAATGTAGTTGCAAAATGTAAAAAAAAAAAAAAAAAAAAAAAAAAAAAAAGTTAAAATCAGATTAAGTCCACTTTAAGTTTGGATTAAAAATTTCTACGCCTTCACTGTTTATTAGTATTATTGTTGTTAAAAAATATACCGGTTCAATTCTGTATTAATAAAAATGATTGTCCTACTGAATATAAATATTTAGATTTTTATTATAAATATAATTATTTGGATTTTATAAAATATAAAAGTAAATAAACTATTTGGTTATTTTTTATTTAAAAAAAATGTAAAAGTAAAAACTACATATTTATACAATATACTGTATATATATACTTTAAAGGTGCCATAGAATGAAAAACTGAGTTTACAGTTTGGCATGGTTGAATAATAACAGTTCAGTACATGTACACAACATACTTGTGAGTATCAAACACCATCGTTTCCTACTTCTTATATAAATCAAGTGTTTGCAAAAGAAGACTGAAAAACGGTCACAATCCAACACAACGCAGACTGTTTCGTAACAGTCTAGAGGCGGAATTGTTACGCTCACCA
>JAUMHG010000033.1:11937877-11970113 GCA_032359395.1 Enteromius anoplus | reverse complement strand
CTATGCAATCTAATGCTCCACATAGCTGAGAAATCAAAGGTGTAGTGGGGCTTGTCAGAAATGAAAAATGAAATAAATCGATGGCGATATTCAGGTTCTGCTGTTAATGTGTACTTTTGTATTCACTGTGTGGCATGACACACAGAGAAACTCAACACTCCAACTGCTTAGTGAAGAAAAAGCGAAGTTCACTCTCACACGTACTGTTCAAAACACACTCTTGAAGATAATACAGTACGCCTGAAGACATCCACATCGGGACAGAGAATTTTCCTCTAAAATGGGGTTATCGATGTGGGATTTTAGAATACTTTCAAATAATCCACAAAAAGAGTATTTTGAGAAACCTCAGAGCTCTGTGCTTCAAACACACACACACACACACACACACACACACACACACACACACACACACACACACACTTTAAACATCTAAAAATATGATTGCAGGCACTTTTCCTGCATGCTCCTGGTTGTCATCATACCCACATTTATATTCACTGCAATCTGCTGAGCCTGTCTAATTAATATGGAATTCATTTCAAACATGCTGAACATTATATTTGCATTCTGTAATCTGTGTCTTGCACTTTACATAAAGACTCACACTATTTTGCATGTTTGAATGGTGCACTTCACATTTGATGTGGCTGCTGTCTTGCACCTGAACTTCCCCTCAGAAATCAATACAATATTGATCAGTTATAGAGTACAACCATCTATCATCTGTCTCAGTCAAACTGGTCCACACAGTTCCCACATGCATTAGTTAGTGTGCTTTGATATTCTCTGTGTGAGAGTTACCAGGTCTGACCTACAAGGAAGTCCAGGATTAACTACATGCGATATGGCCTCCTTTTCCTCTTGAACCAAGCTACTGTTACAGTCAATACAGTGTGCTCTGCCTGCATTTGTTCACATTGTGTTTATTACTGTGTGCACCAACAATACGCTCTTTATCCCACAGGCCACCTACACAACCTCTTCACACTGTGGGATGAAAGGACTTCCTCTCTTTTTTTCTCTCTTTCACTCTCCTGTATTCAGCAATTCAGAGATCTTCAGGGCTACCAAAGAGGATCTTCTTTGACTATAAGGCATTTCTCTTTTGGGTTTCTGCTAAAATAATAATTTGATAATTCTTCAATAAATTTCTTTGCTGAAGGAACATTTAATTATAAAAGGCAAACAAAAATTGCTTATTGTTTCTGTATCCTGTTGTAGCTAAGCACAGCCATGAGTGAAATGGTCAATCATACAGTGACACTTACACTGCATGTAAAGTGTATGAATGTCACTGTATTTGACCAAACATATCACAAAGTGCCACTTGTTCTACGTAATGATGCCACAGGAACATTTATCAAGAAAACACACTTAAAAAGAGGTTGTTGTAAATTATAGAGCGATAGATACTTCGCTCAAAGGTGTCAAAGGTTAGTAGAACATGCCCTTAAATATTCATAGAAGCACCACATCTTGGTACTGTATAGCTCATAAAAAAGTTTTCATCAGAACGTAAAGTGAAAAAAAAACACAATCCAAAAAAAGTCATGGTGACAGATGTTCATATGTTTATGTATATCACCACTGCACTTGCCATTATTTTTAATCATGTTTAAGTGTGTATCTTTAGCCAAACAGTGCATAAAACAGAATGCTTCTAAAACATGCCACGTCACGGCTGATATAAACACAAGCATTGACTCAAGTGGCTGTGATCATGGTAGTCATGTCAGTAAATAAGGTATTATCCAATCATTATTGACAAGGAAAGCTCCTTTTACTTGAGAGATGCCAAGGGTTTCTTAGAGGTTATAGCAAGTCAAAAAATGGTCATATGAATTTTACACATGCAAAAAAAACAGTTTCTATTGCAGTTCTGCAAAATATTCCATTTTCAAACTGTGATCCTCTTGTGAGCGTAATTTTTTATTTTTATTTTTATTTTATTTTTTATATTTGGGACTTTTTGCTAAATATATGTGTTACCATTGGGTGGATTTGCAATTTCAGTTTGCTAAATTCGAAGGGTAATGAAAATGTGGCTTCCATATTTTTGAGAAATATCTCAGTGGATCAATAGTGACCAAAACTGTCCAGTTACCAACATTCTTCAAAAAGTCTTCTTTTGATTTCTGTAGAAAAAAAGGGGTTGACGTTTCACCGTCTCTTTAAAAATAACTTTTGTTATTTATTTATTATTATTTTTTAGTTATTTATTATTGATAAGTTTTGGGCCACTATATGTATATCTCAGTATTCATTTACTGAGTTACAGTTCTGAATACTATATTGATTAATTTGTGACATTGGACTGTTTTCATAATACATTTATGTACAAAACTCATTGCTATCTACAGGTAAATAATTTGTGCTTTAAAAGCTGCTTTCATGTTATCGAAAAAAAATAAAAAATAAAAAATAAATAAATAAATAAAGGGAACACGTAAACAACAAAGTGTAACTCCAAGTCAATCAATTTCACATGCTGTTGTGCTAATGGAGTAGACAACAGGTGTAAATTATAGGCAATTAGCAAGCAAGACACCCCCAATAAAAGAGTGGTTCTGCAGGTGGTGACCACAGACCACTTCTCAGTTTCTATGCTTTCTGGCTGATGTTTTGGTCACTTTTGAATGCTGGCATGCTTTCACTCTAGTGGTAGCATGAGACAAGGTCTACAACCTACACAAGTTTCTCAGGTGCAGCTCATCCAGGATGGCACATCAATATGAGCTGTGGCAAGAAGGTTTGCTGTGTCTGTCAGCGTAGTGTCCAGAGCATGGAGGCGCTACCAGAAGACAGGCCAGTACATCAGGAGACGTGGAGGAGGCCGTAGAAGGGCAACAACCCAGCAGCAGAACTATACCGCTACCTACACCTTTGTGCAAGGAGGAACAAGAGGAGCATTGCCAGAGCCCTGCAAAATGACCTCCAGCAGGCCACAAATGTGCATGTGTCTGCTCAAACGGTCGGAAACGGGACTCCATGAGGGAGGTATGAGGGCCCGACATCCACAGGTGGGGGTTGTGCTCGCAGCCTAACACCGTGCAGGACATTTGGCATTTCCCAGAGCAAATTAGCCACTGGCCCTGTGCTCTTCACAGATGAAAGCAGGTTCACACTTAGCACATGTGACAGACGTGAAAGAGTCTGGAGAGGCCGTTGACAACGTTCTGCTGCCTGCAACATCCTCCAGCATGACCGGTTTGGCAGTGGGTCAGTAATGGTGTGGGGTGGCATTTCTTTGGAGGGCCACACAGCCCTCCATGTGCTCGCCAGAGGTAGCCAGACTACCATTAGGTACAGAGATGCGATCCTCCGGTGCGGTTTACCTCCTGATGCAAGACAATGCTAGACCACATTTGGCTGGAGTGTGTCAGCAGTTTTGATGCATTGATGCTATGGACTGACCCGCCTGCCCCAATTGAACACATCTGGGACATGAAGTCTCGCTCCATCCACCCATCGACTGTCCAGAAGTTGGCAAACGCTTTAGTCCAGGTAAAGAATAAATGTAAAGAATAATGTAAAGAATAAAGTATTTAATGTAAATGTAAAGAATAAAGTATTTAATAAGAATATTTTTTATTCATTCAGATCTAGGAGGTGTTATTTTAGTGTTCTTTTTTGAGCTGTGTACATTTAGTTACAATGTTTGATGTAACTGGATGCTTCATCCATTTAACTCAGTTGTGTATAACAGAGTCTTTCACATTATGACTGTACTTAGCAATAGGAGTAAATAAGGATAGGGAGCATAGCACAATGATCTATGAGTAAATTAAAGAGGCAGTCTCCGTGGGCCAAAGATAAGAATCGTATTTCCATTAGGTCGATTGCAAAGAGTTCCAATAGCATGAAAAATGTGTTTTGCGCGCTCTTCCTGCCTCTCCCTCGCTCTGTCTTCCCTGCAGCGGACAGGATTCTGGACACAAAAAGTGCATTGTTTCATCATAATGGAGATGTTAAACTCGATGAATATGTTTGTATTATGCACATGCATTAAATCCACCTCCGTGCCTACGTGGGATAATTAAACGGTGAGGTGCCTGGAACAAAAGCCAGACACAAAAGGACTCAAACTCCTTAATGACTTTAGCCAAAAGCTCTGCGTCTCGGGGTGGTGCATGCTCGAATCGATCCATCCCCCTGCTGCTCACACGGCGCACCCCTGACCTTGTCCCAAGTTAGTGTAATTAATTAAAATCTGGAGAGGCGTTGACGATTGATGGATTGTTTCTTCTTGTTTGTTACAACTGTGGCGTTAATCGCAGCGCAGCATTTCTCACTGAAGCTCCCTGCATCATTTTATATATATTATCACGTCAGCATTGAAATCTCTTCAAGAGTCACTTCACTACAGAATATAATTTAAAAAAAATGAACCAACAACACACAAAGTCTCTATTACAGCATGAAGGTCGCTTCACAAGCTGTTTAATGATGGACTGGAGTCGTGTGGATGTCGTGATGCTGTCTGGACTCTCAATCTGACGACACCCATACACCGCAAAAGGATCCAATAGAGTTTTAGTTCCTTGCTTCTGTCGCCTCTGGCTTGCTTAGTTGGGAACACTTTCCTTTAACTTCAAGTAACTGAGTGCTTAATCTTGTAATTTTACATTACCGATGCTACTCTGTGTATGCTACTCAGTGTAAAATCACCTGGTATGAGCACTTATCATCTTTATCTAAACGAGGTAGAAACATGTTGTAAGACAGCAGCTGACCTTGAAGTAAATGTTAAACATCAGTTACATCTATTATTGATTCACACTAATTAAACTACTTGTTGGATGTTCAGGGTCTCTCAATGGGAATCACAATAGCGCAACAGTCATGTTCAGAATCAAGAACACCTACACCCTCACCTCAACTCTCAATCCTACACAAGCATGCATCCAAAGAGAGGATTCGCTTATTCATCAACATCTCACTTATGCCGAGCGAAATCACAGAGAACCCACTCCAAAAGCCAATTAACCCGCACATTCATGCAATCAATGACAGCTATACAGATCCTACACCTTGGGCGAGAATGAAATCTGTAATGAAGTCTTACCTGGTCAAACACTCGCTGGCTGTTGTGAGTGTAATATCCCATTTAACAGAGAATTGGTCTGGCTTAGTGTCAGTAAACTTTGACTTCAATCTCATTGTTCTCACATCATATTTGAACAACACTGTTATTCCACGCTGAGTAGTGTGAGGTGGGATTTGGGAGGGATGAGTGAGGTTTAAATCTTTTAAAGAGTTTGATAGTCACTGCACAAAATCAAACACGCCAAGGCCCATCTCATTCCAGACATCGTTTTGCAGAATAACGTTGCTGAGAAAGAGAAAGTGAGACAGAGATGAAAAGAGAACAATTATTGGTTGGCTGCCGGCGGAATCGGCAGATGCTCATCATGTCATATCTTGGCAACCATCATTTCATTTCTCAAAATGGCACAATATCATTACCTCTGTCCTCTTCTCTGACGCAAACACACGAGCGCTGATTTTAAGTAATAGATGTGTTTGTTTAGTGTGTTAGGTCAAGGAGGAAGAGAAAGACTGGTATCGCCCCACACCCATCATCCTCCTGCCATGACGTGCTGATTGATGAAGGGAACACAAATCACTCCATCTGAAAAAACAAAAACAAAAGAAAAAAAAACAAAGACAGCCCGAGAGAGACAGAGAGATGCTGTCAACCAAATAAAACCTGCAAATCTTCCATTCCGTGCATTTAAGATCTTAAAGGCATAGTACACTCAAAAATTCAACCATTCATCTCTTTCTTTCAAACAGTGAACGTCCATGGTGTCCATTATTCTCGATTGTGTTACAGAAAGAAAGTCACATCGGTTTGACATGAGCGTGAGTAAAGGATAACTAAATTTTTTGCGGGTAAATTATTCCTTTAAATCTATATGTATAATTTATTATTCTCTCTGAAACACTTGTTATTTGTTAGTTAGTTGTGTCATTCTGACACATAGCAAGCATTGGGGAAATGCTTTGAGTAGTGTGAGGGTTTGTTTGTGGATCATAAAAAAGGATGGCAAATATTTGCAATCGCTGACTGTTGTCCAGGGTGGTGATTTATAAATGATTGCTCGTCCAGGAAATCATGTTTTCGTATTGTTCTGTATCTCTGTGGTCCCTAAAAGTAAGCTAATAAAACAATTCCAACTCAGATCAATATTTCAAGTCCATTTTTAAAATGTATTTGTAAGTAGCCATGTAATAGTTGATATAACAATCAGTAAGGCAAATACTTTAAGGTGACTGTTCACCCAGACAGGGTTATTTAATAACCATGTGAATGATTATTTTATTACATATTTTCCGCAAATCACAATTCTAGCTGAATTGCTTTTAAAAGAAATCTCTCATTATTCCCATCAATGAGTATCTGTGTCTCTTAAAACTGTAGCTAATCATCTCCACGCTGCTAGAGTTACAGTGTTAATCATAAATGCTTATTTTACAGCTCCTCAAAATTACTTTTGCATTATAGCTTCTTAATTATACACATCTCCTTATAGCCCAGATAATCATCTCCAGCAGCATGACGGTGGGGATATCAGAATATTTAACAGACCGCTTGGAGGCGCTGTTGTTTGCTGAAATTCATCTAATTTGGAAAAACCGTTACCTGTGAGTTTTCTAATATGAGGACAATCTTAAATCATAACGGG
This sequence comes from Enteromius anoplus, assembly GCA_032359395.1. Taxonomy (NCBI): domain Eukaryota; kingdom Metazoa; phylum Chordata; class Actinopteri; order Cypriniformes; family Cyprinidae; genus Enteromius; species Enteromius anoplus. Next base: position 11,963,421 of record JAUMHG010000033.1, on the reverse strand, counting down.
CAACAAACAAACAAACTCTAACGTCTAAGTCTCACGCTTCAGAAAAAAAAAAAGAGTTTTTTTGGAACATTACAATCTCTGCTGAAAGCCTCCACTCAAAAGCACTCAAATAAAAGCACTCTCGGTTATTTATAACTGTCAGAGTTGGAACATAACTCAAATTAGCAGCCTAAAATATTAAAACATGCATTATTCATTAAATCTGCCCTTGAGGTGACAATTAAAACACATAATAATAGGCTATTCGTCTTGTCCCTGAAATCTCTTCTCACACAGACCGGTAGGTCGCTGCGCTTCCGCCAGAGGGCGCATGGTGCACATAGAAGAGACGAAGAACGCGAGCGCTTTCAACTCTTGGCGACACGAAGAGAACTTGGTAACCGTGTGACAAGAGCTTAACACAGCACCCACACATTACCGTGTTAATAACGGAGGGGAGGAAAGGAGAGCGTTCCGAAATGAGAGCTTGTTTCTTGATATCAAACAATCAGTTTAGGTTGTCGCAGGCATACAGGAGTCTTGAGAAAGAGATAAAACGGAAGGAAAGACTGAGAGGGGTAAATCTTGTTACTGATATGAGGCTCGCTGGTAAACAATCGGATGTTTATATCTCATTAGATGCAAACGGACCGGCGCCGGAGCCATACTGCGAAAATGCTACATTTTCGTTTAAAACCCTGCCTTTGCCGGAAAAGGCGATTATGAGATGGCGTGTATTTTGTCATTAAATTGTGTGGTTAATGCCAGTATACCCACCAATTTGAGCTATTAAAATCTATTTGTTAATGCAAAATGTACTGATGATAACCCTAGTCGTATAATTGAGGGCCACGTCACTCAGAGTCGGCTTGTAACCAATAATAACAAAGACTAAGCGCAACAGTAGCCTGGCTTCCAGACAGTTTTTGCACTTTTTTGTTACGGACAAACAGAATTTGCGCAGTCTCCAGCCTGTTTCCATCCAACTGTCTTTTTACCAATAAAATTGTGTGAGTGATGACGTCATCCTAGAAAGAACTCGAATTGTCACCCAAGTTTTAGTGTGTGCCAAAACAAAAATTGCTCTTAAGCTGTTTCCATACATAATTCCACATAGTGCGCAAATCATTATTAAATTATTTAGGCCTACATAAAAATAACACGTTTCATGAGTTTTTTTTGTACTTTGTTATATACTATAGACTATCAAGCAATAGCAGGTGCAGTTGTATTATTGCTAAATATTTTTTCGCAAACATTCCTTGGATGGAAACCTGCCTAGTGTTAACTCTAAACTCTAAACAGCATCACACGATGCTTAAATAATGCATTAAACGATAACAAAACACCTAATGTAGTTTATAAAAAGTATATAATGAGATTCATACTATATAACCTACTTAAAGACATGTGTTTTACATTATAGAGCACTAAATAATATATATTTTTACAACCTGTACGATTTTTATTGTAATAAGACATGTAGACTATTTTACCTCATACTGTATAAGGTGACATCCAGTTAACAAGGTTTTACTGAAGCATTTTTATCTTTCCTCACACTGAAACTACTAGATTATTTTACAGATTCCTCCACATACACGCAATCTCGGCGTGCGCGCTCGTGCACAGCATACTAAACAGTCCACTTTCCGTACTTCAGATTCAAAACATTCAAATGTCATCATTAAGAATTAGATCCTTAAATAAGGATTACATTCATCATATCGCTAACTTTAGTTATATATTACACGCACGCACTCACGTTTCTTATAATGACAAATGCATTGGAAAAGACTAGAAATTGATAGATAAAAACAACTGTACAAGGATTTCTGTCCGCTGTGAATCGCTTTCCCCAGTGCTAATATTTACCTTGAATGCGACTGTTTGACTTTATAAGACATGTAAATCAATTCTCATTCTCTGTTTAAAGAGAGCTGGAGTGGGGATGTGAGGGCGCATTGAGGAGGGAGGGAGCGTCTGATTGACGTTTACTGGGTCGAATCGGGTGACGCAGCGCTGGCAGACCGGGCCGTCCATTGGCTGCTGGTGGCAAAAGCTCTGCGCAAAACAACGCACTGATGCTCACTCTCCTTGCAGAACTCGAGAAGAGGGGACCTACGGATTTCTAAGCATCCCGCAGATATTATGGACTATTAGACAACTATAATTTAAAAAAGGTGTTATTTGTGTGCAATAGCTCGCGTTCAGGATTTTATTTTCAATTGATTTCCCCACCCACAAAGCAAAAGAGTTTTGGAAAGATTTTCGCTTCTCAGTAATAAGGATCGTTGCTTCTGTAGGTTCTGCAATGTCTTGCTGTGACGCACGGACTACTAAATTCTGCTCTCCTTGAGACAGCATTATATCAAATGGCTATAGATCTTGCGCATATGGCGACATGGTTTCCGGCTGACACAGTAGCTTTCTTGTTCGTTTGGGAAGTTGCACAGCGCATATGTTTTCTTGGACCAAAGCGATGGGTAATTCCTAAGCTGTGACCTGGAGAAGAAACGGTGTTAAGACAGAGCGAGGGAATAAAGAGGAGTGCACTTGTTGTTTGGAGATGATTTTGATATTTCTCTTTTTCTCTATCTTGGATGGAGGGTTATCGCAGCTGCACTTCACGGTACCGGAGGAGCAGGAGCGCGGGACGGTTGTGGGAAATATCGCTGAAGATCTGGGGCTGGACATCACCAAACTTTCCGCGCGGCGTTTCCAGACCGTGCCTAGCTCGCGCACGCCGTACCTGGAGGTCAACTTGGAGAACGGAGCGCTGGTGGTGAACGAGCGCATCGACAGAGAGGAGATATGTCGTCAGACCGTCCCGTGCCTCCTGCACCTCGAAGTGTTTTTGGAGAACCCGCTCGAGCTGTTCCGCGTCGAGATCGAGGTAATGGATATTAACGACAATCCGCCGAGTTTCCCAGAGACGGACATCACCGTGGAGATCACCGAGAGCGCCACACCGGGCACCCGCTTCCCGGTGGAGAACGCCTTCGACCCTGACGTGGGGACTAATGCCTTGAGCACATACGCCATCACTAATAACAACTACTTTTATTTGGACGTACAGACGCAAGGCGACGGCAACCGCTTTGCGGAGCTCGTGCTGGATAAACCCCTGGACCGAGAGCAGCAGGCGGTGCACAGGTACGTGCTTACCGCCGTGGACGGAGGGCAGCCGCAGAAGACCGGCACCGCACTGCTTGTGGTTAAAGTGCTGGACTCCAACGACAACGCGCCCACGTTCGATCAATCCGTTTACTCTGTGAGCTTGCGCGAGAACTCCCCAGTTGGCACGCTTGTTATTCAGCTCAACGCCACTGATATGGACGAGGGCCAGAACGGAGAGATTGTTTACTCTCTAAGTAGTCACAATCCGCCGCGCATTCGGGACTTGTTTAACATCGACTCGCGCACCGGGAGGATTGAAGTCACCGGTGAGGTGGATTACGAGGAGAGCAGCACGCATCAGATCTATGTGCAGGCTAAAGACATGGGACCGAACGCCGTGCCAGCGCACTGCAAAGTTCTGGTCAAACTCATCGACGTGAACGACAACACGCCGGAGATTAGTTTCAGCACGGTAACGGAGTCGGTAAGTGAGCAGGCTGCCCCGGGCACGGTGATCGCTCTGCTGAGCGTCACGGACCGAGACTCCGGCGAGAACGGGCAGATGACCTGCGAGCTGCACGGCGAGGTTCCGTTCAAACTCAAGTCTTCTTTCAAAAACTATTACACGATTGTCACGGACGGTCCGCTGGACCGCGAGAAAGCGGAGTCTTACACGCTCACGGTGGTCGCCAAAGACAAGGGGGTGCCGTCTCTTACCACAAGCAAGTCCATCAAAGTGCACGTCTCGGACGAAAACGATAACGCGCCGAGATTCATGCAGTCAGTTTACGACGTGTACGTGACGGAGAATAACGTCCCGGGCGCTTACATTTACGCGGTGAGCGCAGTGGACCCTGATGTTGGACAGAACGCCTATGTCACTTACTCCATATTGGAGTGCGAAATACAGGGTATGTCCATTTTAACCTACGTGTCAATCAACTCTGAGAACGGCTACTTGTACGCGCTGCGCTCTTTTGATTACGAGCAAATAAAAGAGTTCAGTTTTATGGTGCACGCCAAAGACTCCGGCGCGCCCGAGTTAACGGCCAACGCCACCGTTAATGTCATCATAGTGGACCAGAACGACAACGCCCCCTCTATAATCGCACCTCTGGGCAAAAACGGCACTGCGAGGGAACATCTGCCCCGCTCAGCCGAACCGGGATACTTGGTGACCCGTATTGTGGCCACGGATACGGATGACGGCGAGAACGCACGCCTGTCATACAGCATCCTCCGAGGAAACGAGCTCGGGATGTTCCGGATGGACTGGAGAACCGGTGAGCTACGGACCGCGCGCCGGGTGTCCAGCAAACGGGACCCGCCACACCCGTACGACCTGTTGATCGAGGTGCGCGACCACGGGCAGCCGCCGCTCTCGTCCTCTGCGAGCATCAACGTGGTGCTTGTGGACAGCATAGTGGAGGGCCGGAGCGGCGACCGGGGGTCGGTCAAGTCCAAAGAGGGCTCGCTGGACCTCACGCTCATCCTCATCATCGCGCTCGGCTCCGTCTCTTTCATCTTCCTCCTCGCAATGATCGTGCTGGCGGTGCGCTGTCAGAAGGACAAGAAACTGAACATCTACACGTGCATGGCCGGAGACTCGTGCTGTCAGTGCTGCAGTCGCCAAGCGCGCGGGCGCAAAAAGAAGCTCAGTAAATCGGACATAATGCTCGTCCAGAGCACTAACGTGGCCAGTACCGCACAGGTGCCGGTGGAGGAGTCAGGCAGCTTCGGCTCGCACCACCAGAACCAGAACTACTGCTACCAGGTGTGCCTGACTCCGGAGTCTGCCAAAACCGACCTGATGTTCCTTAAACCGTGCAGCCCATCCCGGAGCACAGACACTGAGCACAACCCGTGCGGGGCAATCGTTACCGGATACGCGGATCAGCAACCAGATATTATCTCAAACGGGAGCATTTTATCCAGCGAGGTGAAAACCCATTTTATTACCTATCCCCGGATACTTTATCTTAATCCAGTATGAAATGCCTACATTATTAGCAAGCCATATTAAAATTAGCATATTCATTCTTAGAATTTATTTATATATCTTTGTTTGTTGCTACACTGAAAGTGTTAAAGTTTTAAGTGAAATCAAAAACTCAAAACTGAAAATCAAAATTGAGTAGAAATCACATAAATCTTGTGAGAAGTTCAGTGAATGGAAACATCTTTCTGTACATAGCCTAAATGCACCGTAAAAGGCTATTCAGTGGTGATCTTTCAGCTTCCTGTATTTGTAATGTCAGATTGCAATCATCTGCTTATGACTCACATAGTGCTTTTAAAGGTAGCTTGGGGCTGTAGTGCTATTTTCAGGTGCTTTAATTACACTACAGCACTTCAGGGTCAGTTACATAGAAGGATGTAACCACATATTCAAGATTGGATGGAAACAAAATGTAAACATTTCAGACTCAATCAATGAAAATCCTGTATCGATTGACCAATAATAGGAATATATGGGGGATGTGAATGTTAAGGTTGGATAAAAGCTGGTTTTATTTCTGCTCTGATTCTAGCATCTTCCTTTTTGCCTCTGAGACAAGTCATGTTATCTTAAGTGAGCCCCCCTATCCGACAAGGTCTACCTTACTATTGCCTGGCACTCTCTGAAAGGGTGTAGCCCTGGAGTCAAGTCTGAGGAGGGAGGGGGGAGTGTATTGGATGAGGGTTTAAGTATGCTAAGCACACAGTCGCTGGGTATCAGTGGAACAAAGGCGGTTCTATGGTTGAGGTGCACTAGTGCATGGACAGAGCAGAACAGAAGCCTGACTAGTGTTTTAATCACAAATGCAGAATATCAAATGAACCTGCTCATCACCATCGTTATTATTATTAATATTTAGTGTTGTTGTTGCCATCTTTTAGACCAAGCACCAGAGAACCGAACTCAGCTACCTGGTGGATAGGCCCCGTCGTGTTAACAGGTGAGATTACTGATCAAATACAATGTGTACCTATACACACATATACATTGCATTGCCATGTTTTGTTTCTTTCGATAGACATAATGATTTGTATACTGTACAGACATCATATTCTATCCTAAACCTAACCCTCACAGAAAATCTGTTTTTACATAAAAAAATAAAAAAATAAAACAAAATGAATAAACAAAGTTTTATTATATATGTTTAAAAACAAAATTACTACTATTATTTTACAAATTGTTTACATTATCTCTATTCACTTCTGGGTACAAACTAAGTAGGTAGACACACATTTACTTACAATATGGGAATATTCCAAAGACTTCTATTTTCTTATATGCAGTTATAAATACTATAACATATGACCCAAACCCAGAAACCTTTCTGTACCTTTCCAAGTAACAAAAAAAAAACAAAAAAACAACTTTGTCTATTTATATATCCTTTTTTTTAATTTTACAAACGAGGACAATGCCTAAAGAGAGCTTTTTTCAGATTTAGCTCACTTCTGGGTACACAAATGTTCTATATCTGACTCAGTATTGCATGTTTTATCGTAACGTTTGATACTACACAGCGAGTCTGATATAGAACTTGATATTAAATTTAATCAGCAGTCTTAAACTATGCCAAAAGTGTTAAATAACCAAAACAATCAATACTTCTAATAGGAAAGAGCAGTACAAAGCTCCAATTACCAAATGACTACTAAACCATAAAATTCCCTTATAGTTCAGCGTTTCAAGAGGCAGATATCGTCAGCTCTAAAGACAGCGGGCATGGAGATAGTGAGCAGGGAGACAGCGACCATGACGCCACCAACCGGGGCCACACTGCAGGTGAGTTGATTACGAGTTTCTCACCTAATGTCGACCTCATGCTAGACTTGAAAGAAGCTAGAGGAGTGAAAGGCCCCTGGGGAAGGAACGCCGAAGAGAAACATAGCAAGCGATAGACACTGGGAAATTGTTCGCATCTTGGCTTTGAAAGCAACGCGACAAGCCTTCAACCGATTCCAGCAGTGGATCAATAAAGGGACTGCGTGGAAATTATACATCTGTCAACAGAGCTAAACGGGTTTCAGTCAATGCCGCGAAGGAGTCTGGCTTGTCTGATGGACAGGCTTTCTGAAGCATTTAATGAGTATTTGAAAGCTTCCACTGTAACGAATCCTAACAGCTGCCCACCACCCCACCTACACCCCCCAAATACAATTATTTTTCCATTCATATTAAATGGCAATAACGTTTGAGTCAAGCGCGACGAAATGGTCGTTCGTTGAAGACGAATTTGATTTTATTTCGTTTATTCTTTATTTATTTATATTCAATTTGATGAGCTTTTTTGACTTTCAAGTTCTATATATCATTGCTGCTCGTTTATTGATCAAGGTGGAGCCTTGCGGCTTCGACTGGATAAGGCTTTGACCTTTCTCTCCAAAGAATCATGACATTCAGCCTTCGGTTTGGCAAACAGTTAGATGATGGGTTGCCAGATATTACGTATGCGCCATGCACAATGGAATACAAATTCTTGAAAAGAGCACGGATTCACAGTTTAGGTAACTACAGTATGAGAAAACCTCAAAGGCCATTTTAGCGGGGGGGAAATAAAAATCGCAAAAGGAGAGGGATTGAGATTTTTTGAAAACTTATTAGAGCATCAAAGAGGTAAAATGAGAAGATGTGTGTGTGTGAGTGTCCCTTCCTTCCCTGCTCTCCTCTGGGTGTGTGTTGGCAAGCTCACAGTTTCTGCACTCCCATTTCAGTGCCTGTCTCCGCATAGCCAATTATCACAGCAAGGTTAAGATGAAGGCCTGGGACACTGACAGGGGTAGAACCACTGCATTAACAACCACTTACATACACACACACTCGCTATCTCCTTCACACATCCCTACCTCACCTCCTTTTGTTCTTACAGCATCAATTTGGAGATATCAGACTAAATTAAGAGAATCCCAGCTAAAGGATAGAAGATAAAGAAGCATTTTAACCCTCATGTTGTGTAACGCACTCTACAGCTATTATAGAGATCCTAGTGATATAAGAGAAGAGGTAACACTTTACAAAAAGACTCCATTCACTAGCATTAACATACTCAGGTTATTCTGACCTTTCAAAACACATGGAAATTACAATAAAAGGTGTATATACCGATGTAAGTATTGTAACATTCTTGTGATATTCTAAAATTCTTCAAATTTTCGTCTTAATCTTTTTAAAGCGTGATATTTCAAAGTAAAACATATCTGACAAGATAATTACATAGCTCTGGGCTCTTTCAGATGAGCATATGAGGCTCAAGCTAAAAGATCTGGGGTCAGAGAAAGGCCATTTTCCATGATTTAGACACATCTGCATTTGTTTGCGAAGAGACAGAGGTGTGACAAATTGCACAATTAGATTAACACGAGTGAGCGATAGATTGATGATTATCTATAAATGAGGGATGTGTGGTGATGACGTTAATCAAATCACTCCTGTTGCTGTAATTTAATGCTTTCAGATCCCAATCAGGCAACTCCATTTGCTCTGCACACGCACACACACACACACACAGTTGATAGCTAGAGAAAAGCTAATGCTGGGGGAATAACTTGGAAACTGTAGCTTCAAGCAATTCATAATTCTAAGTGGTTCAACTATAGCTACCTTCAGGAAAAGTTGTCAGCTACACTACAAGCTATTAACAAAAGGTAAATAAACACTAAGGTATAACCAGGGTGCAATATCTTTTGAAAAGTATATCAGATGATACAATTTATGCAATGAAGAACTCAAAGCAGCACACATTATTTACTTATACAGTCGAAATAGTCAAACAATACCATTTGCTATACACAAAATAGAAAACCCCATGCAGCAACTCAAATAAGTGATTATTTCAAAATGATTAATTTATCCATCTAAACAGCTGTTTGTTCTTTGGATTATTGCTTCAGCTCGCTCAGTATGAAGTTGTGTGTTCAATACTATGTGACAAAAGCAGTCATGCAGTGTTTTGTCACACTACCAAAAAAGATGCATAATTAAAAAACTTCACAGTACTGAAAAATAGTAGAATCACTCCCAAAGACTCGCAAAAGCAGTGACAGTGTAGGTTATTTCAAAAGCTGGAAGTTGATTTTGAGTACAAACCCACCCTGATTGCGCTTCCCAACGCTATAGCAAAAACTCTCATCCTCAGCATGTGAGCTCAGGTCTTTGGTCAGCCCGACGACAGGTGTTCTAAAGGGAAATTCTGCTCATCAGGGCTTTGGCAGTGTTTTTCCTTTTCGTTCTGATACTTTTGCACACCGTTGATAAAAGATGTGATGAGGTCTCCAGAAGAGAAAATGCAAGAGAAGGGGAAAAAGATGAAAATAACACACACACAGTGGGATGCGGAGCACTTCCTGATGGAGAACAGCTTAGTTAGTCAGTGTTTGTACTCAACGCAGCATCTCTTTTTCTCTTGATATCTGAAGCCCCAGAGTCCAGGATCTAGTCGGATCATTAATGTTTTCAATAAAGCTCCCAGCTGCACTGAGGATCTCTAATATCTGATCGAATACAGGTCTGCAATTATAGGATTTCATGGGCAATTGTGTAGATATTTTTATTTATTTATTTATTTAATGGCCATGAAGTGCAGGTGTTAATCTATAGCATACAACCCACTGCACTAGTCTTTGCGAGGATGTATTGTATTGCAAAATAATGGAATGAACCGTGCAAATGCAGTTTGCTGAAGCATATCGCTGTTAGATTTTAAACGCAATTATTCTGACAGCTCAAATTTCTCTTGACAGCTAAAAAAAAAAAAAAAAATCATAAAATCCTCGAGGTGCACCGCTCACAATGCATAATGGATGCTGCATTGTCATGTTCTTTTTATCCAAATAGCACTAATGCTGAACTATCCAAATGGAATGTCCAAATGGAAAATGTCTGGGTCCTCTGAGAAATCAAATTCAGTTTGTACAAGTTTTGCATTAGTGATTGTGGTCTATTACTTTTTCCACAATGTTTTTATTTATTTATTTATTTATTTTTTACCTTCATTAATGATTTAGATTTAATTCTATCATAAATATACTTTTAATGGGTTTTAAATCAGAGTAAAAGCTACAGAAATCTCAATAATATCTAAATCAATATGTGAAATCAAGGAAGTTCTGGGTAAATCATTGTAACAGTATTCAAAACCTAAAAATCCTTTCCAAGTTGTTGTGCCAATATGCTTCATCACTACATTTGGATTTTGTTCTTCTAACCATCAATTTTAAAAAAAATTACAGTGATTTTAACTGTAAAAATGCTACGGTAAAACCTGTCAAATGGTAAATAACCTGAATTGAATTTTACAGTTTTATTTGAACTTTTTTTTACAATTTTTTACAAGATTTTCTAAAGAAATAGTTATGTTTCTTCTTGGTTTTGTTTATCAGGTTTATTAGGTTTTGTATGTTGCATATAATGTTGTTAAATGAATGTTTATTGCATATTTTAGTTGTGTTTAGTGCTTGTGTGCATAAAAACCGTGCACCTTCTATATATGTTCATATTTAAAAGCTGTTTGTGATGGGCTTTGGTTCATCATGTGACTTCCCATTACCACCTGCATTTGATGGTTATCAGTGTATTTAAAAGGTACAAATCAGATTTCAGTACTTTAATAGGTTGGCATAAAGATTATCTCAGTTAATGAAATTACGGTATTTAACTGTAAATTTATCTTAAAACCGTGAAACAACAAATGTTGTTACAGTATTTTTTTACGGTCGAAATCCGGCAACCACAGCTGCCAGTTATTTTACTGTAAATTTTACAGATTTTTTAACAGTGATGATTCAAATCTACATCAGGATATTCTACCATTACATTATGCTAAATTCATAAAACACTATTATTTTGCTGTCGTTTCCTTTAGAACATGCCAATCTTGCCGTTTTCTTCTTCACAAAGCCTACAAAAGCAGACCTCAGACAGATGAAACGATATCAGGTCCTACATGTTCTACATGAGTCTCTGCATGTGACTGTGATATCGATGTGAACATCATGCTGTGAGCTTCTGTCTGCTCGCTCGGTGGGGATATTTAGGGATCGCTGTTCTAATTACATTGAGTTTGATTGTATGCGGTCAGGTTTATCTGTGTACTTAATATTGATGGTATCACAAAGGCCTTGGGTCCCTGCTTTAAAGAGATTTACGCCTCTGTGTACATCCACATATCTCTGTCCATATATATCACCCTGATATAATGGTGAAATAACAAAGTGGACAGGTTGTGGAAGTGATCTATGGATTTCACAACACATCTGAGCAGGAATGTGAGCTGAATGCGGGTTCAGATGTTGCGTCTGTAAGATTAGAAGTACTGAGGTGCGCGAAGGAAAGAAGAATCACATAAGAAATCTCTTTAACTTTGCTTATCCCTGACAGCAATGATACAGAAAGCAAATGGAGACTTTTGCTTAAGCTTCTCAGATCTCTCCTGAGAAAAATACGCTAGTTATCTCACATATGCCTCCTCTAGAGTTTCATAAGAGATCTCAGTGAAGTCAAAAACTGTACTAAGACACAAAAGTCAGCGATAAAAAAAAGATTTCAAGATGAACTAAAATATCATGGGTTTATAGCTCTATGTCAACACCATATTTTTTTCTTCTTAAGAAATCCGATAAATGTTTTGATTCTTACAAAAAAGCAACTTACGAGCGATGAAAGAGTAGGGTTGGTGTATCGTGTCTAACTTTTAGTGTACGTTTATGCCTGCAGAGTAAATAACTTGATATACACAATCCAGAAGGCCTCATCACTAATTATCTAGCATTTTCTGTGCTGTCCAGTAAATGAAAGAGCCGTTGCAAACAAGCTGATTACTTTGTGCGCAACACTTTGATCACTAAATAATACTTCATTATCTATTGAAGTCCCCTATAGCAACACTAATAAGCACCGAGCACTGTGGGTAACAGTATGCATATATCTGCAGATACCCAAGCCACACTAATAACATGTTTCCTGGTCACCTATGCAAATCCTTACAACAGATCTGCACTAATAAATCATTATTCCCTCGTGGGTTCATTTAGGCATCAATACACACACACTCACAGTATGGTCAGCTTTATCAGAAGAGCAGATTTGTCCTTTGATCTCACTCAGAAGGGCTTCTGCCACGAGGAATTAGAGATTAGAGATTGGCCTGACATGCATCCACCCCCTCCTTCTCCTCCTCTGTCGGCCTTTGTCTTTACCTTTGTATAAAATTTCCCATGTCATCCTACAGACTCTTTCATCATCACCTCTTTGTTTTTAATTTCCTCTTTTAAATCGGTCTTTATCATTGTACCTGTTGAATCTGACCTTGGTGCATCACTGTATCGCCTACTCCTTCACTCTTAAATGGATTGTACCTTTTGTGGCACTCTACTGTATAACTTAAAAAAGAATCTTAGAAGACATACATTCTGGCCAGGCCTGGGCTCTTTTATCATATATAACTTGATTATATTACACAATGATTATTTGTTACACAACAGGATTGATAGTCAACCCTATGAGTGAGGGACTGAGAATTAATCATCTTTTAAAATGATTTACGTTATCGCAATGATTTCTGTAATCTGTATGCAGGATAGAATATTTTAAACGCAAATAAGCTGATTAAATGCCACAGAATTAATCAAATTCATTGCTAATTCCTAAAGGTGTTTGTGCTGCTTTCTGGAGGATGATATTATTAATGACCAGGCTCTTTGTAATGGACTTCATAAACAATAGCTTCCACATTTAGCCTCAATAGTCACCAGAACATCAAGTGCAGTAACATGTGGAAAATATAAGAAAATTATAAAGAAAAACTTTATTTTAAGGTGTCCTTGTTACAATATAATTATACATTTAGGTACAGAGTAATATACATTAACTAGATGTACTTGCTACTGTATATGGTTAGAATTTGAAATTGCATGAAATTCTTCAGAATTTATTGTTTCAATAATAAGAAGGAAAGGAAGAAAAGGACGTGGCATGTGGCCAGGCCATGATTTCCCGTACTAGGAATTTGTGCTCTGCGTTTAAGCCATCCGAGTGCACACACACACACACAGCAGTGAGAAGTGAACAACCACGCACACACACCGTGAACATGCACCCAATTATCCATTAGGCCATGACTCCCCCAATAGTAGTAAGTATGTACATGTATTGTTTAACAAAGACACCTTAAAATAAAGTGTTTCCAACAAATTAAGCACACAATTTCATATTGAGCAATTGTCATGTCACAGGACGTAGCAGCATCGATACAATCTAGGTAAAGCTAAAGCTGCTGGATCTCCTTACTAAAATGTTATGTTTCAGTACATAAAATATACAATTTCAACAGCCATTCAGTGTATATCAATTAAAAAGGAGGATAGAAGGTGCTATTGTGTACACAGGCTAAACTACAAAATAATTGACAAATGATTATGAGTTAAAACATTTCTTTCCTATTAGGCACTAGTGCAGAACACCTAATGACATAGTAATATCTTATTTAATTGCAATATTATGATAAAAGAGCTAATATGAATTCTATCATTAATAAAAAATTAGGAGTTTAATATTTCATGTAATATATTAAGACAGGGCTTGCAGGTGCTGAATAATAGATCATACCATACCATAATACACTGCTCACCTTGACTGTGATTTAGTATGCTTCTGGATCATGTTTTTGCTGGTCCTGGAACTAGAGTTCTGTCAAATAAACATAGTCCAAACCCCATCCAAATTCAAATCTACTTCCAGGTTTATGCTCGATGCATCTGCACGAGAAAAAAAGGTGTGCACACCAACAGTGACATCAATGGGTGCTTGAAATTTTGTTTGCAGCAAACCAAACTTGAGAGAGGGCTGGCTGAACAGATAGACTCGTGTTGGACTTTTATACAGGCAGAGAATGACTTCAAATAATTTTAAAAGCAAAATGTGTCTGACTGCACTGTGAATACAGTTTGTCTGTTGTATTATAAAGAACATTTGTATGCATGGTTTACTCAATAAAAATAATATTCTTAAGTAGCGAATAGTGTAATGCAGTGCACAAGGTACTGTATAGCTGCTGTGACGTACACATGCATCTGTGATGGTTAATGGCAGGTCGAATGCGTCGGTATAAACCAGGCTGAACTCTGATCCCTACTCCTACCTTTTTCCCTTGTTTGAATATCCAAATCCCTAACCTTTGTTTTGAAGCTTAGCACATTTTACTAGTGCTGTTCCTAGTTGCTTGATTGGTACCCACAATTAAGATACCTGCCTAATACCTACCTCCAAAAATTAGAAATGGGGTGGAATCAAACCTGCATCTCTCTCATGAGCACCTAACTCAATGTGTCAAAGACAAAATGACCTTGCAGGGTTTGCAAAACATATTCATACAAATTCACCAAAACATAATTATTTATGAATTGGTATACAAAAATGTATGATTTTTTAAGTAAATATTTAAAAAATAATTGTAACCGAGACATGAACAAAAAGTATAAACGAGAGTGTACAAATACATATGAATTAGCCAAAAATTCACAAAACATACGTTGTTTATTTATTTTTTTCTTTTAATAATGTTAGCACAGATTGCACAAATTCATATGAATTAGCCACCAACTTGGAATTATTGTATAAAAATATACTCTGGGTTAGAAATAACGTCACTGAGGCCTGTGAAAACACATGAATGAGGTTGTTACCAAATCTAAATAGTTATGAATTGCCATAAATTTGTGATGTTGAGCACATAATCACTAAACTTTAACTGCTGTTTCTTTAATAATATGGTCATCTTCTCCATCCAAATTCTGAATTGGTTTTCAAGCTCCCTGTATCACTGAACCTCATGCTGGGGTTGAATCCAGAGGCCTTTATTAGAGTTCAGTGTGACGCCACACTGCTCTCTGCCCCTCTCTTTCATTTATTTCCCTTTCAAGCTCCCCTCTCGTTCTCTTCCTCTGAAACCGGCTAATTATCATGCTCTGTGTAGTCATTAGTCAGAAAGCAAGAGCGTGTATATGTGAGCCTGTGTGTTTGGAGGACGCTTTCTCCCAATGTTGTAAGTTTTGGTTGCGTTGCCTAGTGTTTGTATGAAGGAGTTGAGAGACTGGCGGATGAGACACAGTGAAATTAACAGCATGTAAAGAGCATGAAAACATCACAGCAGATTTGTTTAATATGAGTTGGTGGGAGGGACAGGGAGAGGCAGAGAGGGAGAAACAAAGGGCTGGAGAGTTCACCGCTTTGTGTATATAACTATCTGTCTTTCAGTGGACCGCCTTCCAGTCAATTATTGTGCTTTGCTGAAGCCTGACAATGACTGCAGTTGATTATAAAACGAGTAAAAAGCTCGCAGTCTGTCTGGTTAAATAATCATCTCCATTCAAATATGAATAATTTCAGACTCCGCGCTCTGGATAATTCATAGTAATTTTGCCATTGTGTTACTGTTGACATCGTATTGCTACTCAGAAGAGCAGCAGATAAAGTGAAAGCAGAAGATCTCGGTGTGAGGAAGCTTGTAGCCTCCATAAAACATCTTTTCTGCTAAAGAGATCTCTGAACATGGACAGAGGAACGTTGATGCGCCCACACAAATGTTAATTTTATTCATTTTAGACCATTATGACTTTTTTGCTTTTATAGCAAAGATATTCTGAAACATTACTAAAACTGAATTTTTGTGAATGGTGTTTACATGTATTAAACTCAAAACTCAAGTTGCTATGGAGTTGAGATGTTTTGGGTGGTAATCTCCTTGCTTAGAAATCATAATCGCCAGTATAAGTCCTTTGATATGGCTCAAATATCTGCTTAAATGAAAATATATGTATATATACATTGAAAAAAAAATACTAATATTAATAATAAAGAAAAATTATACCAAAATGGAAATTTTCACTCAAAAATGTTAATTCTGTCCTCAATTACTCACCTAAATTCAATTTAGATTTTGTGACTTATTTTTTTTTATATTTTTTGTCCATTTCATGGATCGTTTCCTTTCTATCTACTAAACAAAATAAAGCCATACAAGTTTGGAACGATGTGTACATGAGTAAATGATGACAGAAATGTAATACAATACTACAAAATTCCATTCCCTTTTGAACTATACTTTTAAGTATAGTAAATATGGTAACACCATTAGTTCTACTTTATCTTTGACTAACATTTCCTCTCTTACATCTTTCCTCGGTCTTTCACAGGAGCAGATCTTTTCTCCAACTGCACTGAAGAGTGCAAGGCTCTGGGTCACTCCGACCGTTGCTGGATGCCCTCCTTCATGCCTGGCGACAGTCGCCAGGGTGCCGATTACCGTAGCAACCTCCACGTCCCGGGAATGGACGCGGTGCCGGACACTGAGGTACAGGAGAGCGTGGTTCCGGGCGATGCGTGCAATCGGGCCGATGTTAGATCATTCTCCACGTTTGGCAAAGACAAGTCACACCACGGCACGCTCACACGCCACGAGCTACACACACTCTTACCAAGCCCCCGAGCGCCTTACAAACCCAACTATATGTGTGAGTACTCACTCAAAATGTACAATTTCTGAACCCCGCCCCCTCCCAGATCTGATCCACTGCCATCATCTCTCTTCCAAATCTAACCCATGGCTCTGTTTGTATAGAACTATTTATATTTCTAAATAATAATAAAAAAAATATATATATATACACATATGTAATCAAATTTCTCAAAACACCCTTTCTTGACCTGTTCTCTCACTTTCCAATTTGTTTTCCCTTTCCTTCAAAAGCAAAATGACAAAAACCAAAAACAATAATTGTATAATATATGGACATATCAATAAAGGAATTTTTTGAGTGAAAGTGTGGAGTTGTGTCCAACATTTTGTCCTCTCCCTGCCCTCTAAATTCTCCCAAAGCATCTGAAGACACTGGTGAAAAAACATCCTATTACAAATTTGGCTCATGAATGCTGAATTTGCAACTGATTCGTCATCCAATCCTACATTACACATACTTTGTGCTGTGACTTTTCCTTAAGCTGAAATCAATCTTCATCATAATCATGTAAGACATGCCTATGTCTCATCACGTGGTTCTGCATCTCAAACAATCACAATTTAGCACTTTTTCCACATTAATGCCGTATTAACAAATGCATGCACAAATTATTTTTCAGCTTCCATTTGCACCTTATAAAATGCTACATTATCTACCTGTTTTTCATCCATGTCTGTTCAAATCACCATATGCCACAGCTCTACAGTAATCACACTTGTGACAGTCATAGCGCCCTGCCTCCTTGCCTCTGATTATAGCATGCAAACTGTGGTGGTGTACGCTCACAGCCGCTGACACATCCAGCACTTTGTTACTGTATGTGTTCTACTACTGCACTAAAGCGATGACAAGTGTACACTGTGTGCTCTTCTGTGAGTTGAGACTAAGTGTGCGTGTGCATGTGTTCGTATTGCTGGATATTACGAACCTTATATCCACAAGCCCCGCCTTTTTTAATAAATGAATGGAAATTTTGGGTTACACTCTCACAAGAAAATGTCACAAAACTGTATATTTATCAGCAAACCAACAACATATCACTCTGGAAATTATTCTTTTTATTTTTAGTTTATTTATTTTACGTTGGTTTAATAAAATACTATTTTACATGATAGTAAATTTCATCATAATTACATTTATTATGTAATAGTATCTACATTTAATTACATTTTAATGCTATATACTTCATGTTTTATTTTTCCTGAAAATGCTAGCCAACACTTTTGCCCAAAACATACAGACTTTGTTTACATCATATATAACAGCTTCTGCATTTTTTTCCTTCAAGCAGCAACAAATAATTTAATAACTGCTTATTTAATAACTGCTTATAAATCTCGACTGGATTCAGTCGTCTTAATTAACTTGTTTCCTTTCAATTATCTTAATTAATCTGAGCTTATGCATCTCAGTTTTTGAGTGAATACTGTCAAACTTAACCACAAATTAAACTTCAAACCAGTGAAAACAAAGAATGCAAGTTGTCAAAAAAAAAAAAAAAAAAAAAGAATCCAAGACTTGGTGAATATATAGCATATTAAAATATTTACAAGCTTTTTTTTTTTAAAGTCTAGTCAATTTTAACCAGTAACACTAAATTAGGTCAAGTACATAACATTAATTTTATGTGATTTGACAGAATAATCACACAAAAGAACATTTATGCAATTCTCACTCTATTTATGTAATTGCCTGCTTTATGAGTGATGTTTTTGTGGTGCATGGATAAATGCAGCCACAGCGATGCTTTTCCTTGTGAGATCGGACTCAGTTTGGGAAAATGACTGTTTGGACTGGTAAGAATCTGATTTCAATGATTAAATGTGTTCTCCTGTTCTTTGCCCTTATAGCACGCAAAAGGATTTCCTAGCACCTTCCGTGTGGACATTCCTGAAAAAGCGTGAGTTTGCACAGTAACGCAACCGGCCAAAAGCATCAAGGGTTTCCTTTTTTTTAAAATGTTCCTTTTTTTCTTTTTTTATTATTATTGAACTCAATCACGGACGATCTGGATGTTCCGAGCTCTGTCGGACGTCTGAAACAGATTAAATCAGATGTGATCCGATGACGTAAGGACCCTGAGAATTCTCAGCAGGACTGAGAAACCTCGCCAAATCTCTTCCGCAAATCTGAATGAGAAGAGGGAAGAACAGAGGGAGAGAGCTCAAAAAGAGGATTAGGAGTGATGGAGAGACAAAAGGAGAAAAATGGATGATCAATGGACACGGTTGTTTCCTCACTCTCTCCGCTCTATGATCAATGTGTCTCTGTTTACAGTCCACTGTAAACTATACCAACTATCTGAGCCCTTTACCTATTCAGACACGCACACACACACACATACACACTTGTAAAAACGTACTGTACAAAGAGCAGCCCAAACTATGTGCATTATAAACTCAACTATCCGTTTTAGACTTGACTGTTTTCTATAGTTGTTTATTTTTTCTTCTTAATCAGTGTGGTCAAGTGTTCTTCTGAAGTTACTATCTTTAGAAAAAGCGCGGATGCGGGGGACAAAAAAATGGAAAAAGTAAAAAAAAAAATGATAGATGATTCTGTCCTCTCATTGGCCTATGGATACTTCATCTGACATTGTGGTTATCTTCACGTGTGCAAGTGTGTACTGTTCTCTTTTAAAGCTTCAAATAACTATAAACCTATATATATATATATAAACACATATATATATATAATATATAAATATACTTTTTTTCTGAACCTGTGTAGCCCATTGGATAGTTTCCTAAACACCATATTGCCATAAACCAATACAAAGTGCTGAAAAGACTTGCATTAAAATTGGGGCTTCGAATTGTGTGGCCTCTCTGTCTATAAGTGCATAATTATTGCATATTAAGTGCATATCTATTTACTTTTGTTGCAACATGCCCTACAATTTACAAATTGTTCTTTGCAAATTTGTGACAACGGACCAACAAGAACAAAATACTTCTTATTTGTTGTACTGTATGTACATGTTTCCTCAACAGAAAATGCTATTACAATATGAAATTGAAGCAGAAAATTTACAAAAGGAATGAATCTGGGTGTCTGCAACCCCTATGTATGTTCAACGCTAACGAAAACACATTTTTGTGATTTGACTCAAAACTTAGTAGGTGAGATCCAGTGTTTTGTATCAACTCACCCGGTCTCCTGTCTCTCTCTAAATAACACACATTAGATCACAGGCACATATTTTCATTCAATCCGGAACATCTTTTGCTTCTTGGCCTAAAATGATAAACATGAGTATGAAAGACTTTGATTGCGGATGTTTATTCAGTCCTGCCACTTTGACTAAGATTAGAGAACTGTTTTGAACATTAAACTTCTCTGGCCTTTTCTCCAGTGTTCCTGATTGGCCATTAGAAAAAAAAAGCACCCAGTTTTATGCAATGGATAAAATCAGCATGTAAAAAACAAGGCTTTGAATTGAAAACTCCTGCATGACTAATCAGCAACAGGACGGATTGCACAAACGGACACAATGAGTCTTCACAATAACAGAATGACAGATTTAAAGAAAAGATGAGGTCTCCATTTAGACCAGCATCCCTGTGGGATTTATCCACACCACTCGATAATGAGATCTTTAATGATTTATTAATGCTTTTCTCTGGTCGTGGTGGTTAATTTTAGTTTTGTAAAGGTTTGTTTGGATTTATATATATATATATATGTATATATATATATATATTTAGACTTTATCAATCAAATGTTTGTAATCATTACAATTGATTTATTTATTTGTATTTATTTTTTTATGTAGTCTGTCATCAATGCTGTATTAAAAAAGTAAAACAGGAATATTGTGAAATATTATTACAATGTTATATCTGAATATATCTGTTTATATATATGTATATATATATATATATATATATATATAAATAACTTAAAATAACTTATATATATATATATACAATTAAATTGTAATAATATTTCACAATATTACTGTTTTTATTGTATTTTTGGTTCAACAATTACAGCCTTGGTGAGCGTACGAGACTTCTTTTAAAAACAAAAACAATATTTTGTTATTTATTTTAAAGTTTTGACTGGTAGTGTATACGCAAACAAACACACACAGACACACACAAATAAATAGAAATTAAATGACAACAAATTATGGTTTATCTTCCTTTTAACTATATAATAACTATATTTATATAATAAGGATATGATTTGAACAAATTTAAATATACAGTATATATACACATACACACACATTGTGAAAGAGAAGTATGATTCTAAAAAGAGGTAATTTATTTCAGAACATGTCTGTGTTGTTTAAAGTTTGATGTCCTGAAGGCTCTCTGAACACATGATTGTCATTTTGAGAATATAATGGTGACCATTTTAAAACCGCAGAGTTCGTTTTCAAAATTCTCCAAATACCAAGAACAAGATATCTGCTTTCTCTCTAGTCACATGGCAGCCGAGAGGGTTTGGTAGTTAAAGAGGGGGTCGGAACCATGAAATGTCAGACAAGCACAGCAACCAGATAAAAACGAGGTCAAGAGATATCAGCGAAAGACAGAATGACCACAGACAAAGACATGTTATCAGACAATCTGCCCCCTCCTCTGGGCCCGACTATCCCACGTAGACACCGCCAGAGCTGGGGAAGATCATCCCAACAAGTAAGTGATTGTAGGAGGTCGGGCTCCTCTTATCTCCTTTCGTTCTGGAGTTCATCACAAGACACACCACTAACCAGAAAGACTATCTTCAGTGTGAAAGCATGTGATGGAGGGAGAGGGGAGGAAAGTGAATGAGAGGAAAAAGCAAGCAAACATGAGCACGCAAGAGGGATCAGGTTCAAATTTGGCCTGTGAAATGTCCTGTTTTCCTCTCTCTCTCCCTCACTTTATTGTCTATTAAAGTCAAAAGGTCGAGAAAGGTCATCAGTAAACACAGAGTACCATGGTTTTTCTCAGCAAGAAAAGCATTCTGTGTTAGATCATTTTACACTGTTTATTGCATGTCAAAGAAAACTTATTCCAGTTAGAATTATTATTATTATTTTTTTTTTCTTTGGAGACTAAAGTACAACGGCATTTTAGTGCCACCAAAAAAAAAAAAAAAAAAAAATGTAAATAAATTTGAAATTACGAGATTAAAGTCGAAATATTATGAGACTAAAGTCAAAAGGTTACGAGAATAAAGCTGAAATGTTTCAATAATTTAAATCTTTGAAATTAAAGTTATAATTAGCGCAATTGCAAATGAACTGGATTGCGAATTTTTTTTATAAATTGCCACGCAAATTCTGTCATATATTCACATATATTTAAATATTATTTATAAAGAAAACACATGAATAAATGTACTTTTTAAAAAAGAATAATGAAAAATAAATCACTTTTATTCATCTATCTTTTAAAAAATAAATTATGTATAAATTTTTTTCAGTAAGGCTGTGTAAAAGAATGCATCAAAAGTAAAAAAAAAAGATGAATGCTGTTCTCTGAAGCTTTCTTCTTATTAAATTAATAAATGAATATATATATACACACACACACACACACACACACACACACACACATACACAAAAACACACAGTATATATACACACACACATATAATCTGAGTGTGTGTATATATATATATATATATATAAACATCTCTCTGTATCTGTTTCTTGCTGTTTTTAAATTCTTATCTTAAGTAACGGTGACACACAAACAATGTTTGTTGAGAATGACCAGCCACCAGCAGCAGAAACTTTCCTAATACTTAGAGCTTGTCTAAGTATACAGTCACAAACAAAAGATAGAACAGCTCACAGAAAATACACACACAAATGCCCTATGGCAAGGATTGATGTCTTCAGCATTTAATGCTACAGTCCCGCAGTATGAGTCAAATAAGCCCGACCCTGTTTTACTCACCATTACAAACTTATTGACAGAAATGCAATGGTTTGTTACACAGGATCTCACATCAGCTACCAAAACCAGACCATGCACATATTTATAAAGTAATATCACATCATTCATTATGCCGTACTGTAAGCAGAAAAGGCTTCTGCTGCTCCTCATCCATATCTACACTATTCAATAATGCCGCTGATCAGGAGCCCCTTCTGAGGGAAATATGATATCAGCTTACCCAGAGATGAATCGATCAGGCCGTAATGAACACCTTGGTGGACCTCATTTCTGTGGAGAATAAGTGAGCGAGAGAGAGATACGTTTGGATGTACATCCAAATATATTCAGAGTACCTGCATAAAGAATGACTAAAGAACCACATTTGCATTTCTTGAAGGAAATAACGTTGCTTGCGAGGCAGCAAACTCTAGCAGCTAAAGGCAGGAGGGTCAAAGGACACGGATCAATGCCAGTGCTGAAAGCTCTATCAGTGTAAGTCCAAGAGATTTTGAAACGCTAATTTTAGTTGGTTATAAAAACCAAAAATACATAATAAATAAGGCTGAAATTTTTTACATAATAGCTGCTGGAGAAAAAATATAAGAGATTTCAATATAATGTTTTCCTAGCAAGCATTGTATTAGTAATAGAAATGTGCTATTAGCAGAAATTAATACAGGCTTGTTTAAGAACTTCAGCAAAATGTTTCAGATGAAACTGGAAATACAACTTTTTAGCAAAAACAACCACTTGAAAGACCAAAGTCTTTGTAACCACAGACTAACTTTAGATACATTATTTATTAAAACACAGCTTTATGGAATACTGATCAAAACATTTGCACAATGATTGTTATTTATTTAATAACTGTAGAATTTACTTCAAAATACTTTTACCATGCTAGTTTTTTTTGCATGCTTCTGTATAGTTTTGTGTCTCGTATTGCAGTCTTCCCTTTTAATAAAATCATTTTGACTTTAATCAATATTTAATGTCTATTCATTTATTTATTCGGTAAGAAGCAGTGTAATAAATTAGATAATGAACAGTCAGCCAGCCATTATCTCAAAACAAAACCCTCCAGGCTGATAGAAGGAGATAGAAGAAGACAAAAAGCTAAAATATATAAAGATATGTAAAATTTATCATATGCACACAAGTGCCATTCAAAAGTTTGCAATATATGTGGAGATTTCTGCTTAAGACTGTGTTTATGTATTAAAATATCCTATATAGTAATATTGTTAATTGTTAATATTTAAAATAACTAATTCTATAAAAACAAACAAACAAACAAAACAAACAAAAACTTTTTTTATTAAATATTAAATATTTGATTAAATATATTTCAAAATGTATAAGGCAAAATTGATTTTCAACAGCAATTACTCTCTGTGTTTTTGTGGTAATGTGATACTTTTTTTTTTTTTTAATAATTCAAATTGAAGCAACAATGTAATATTATAAAATATTCCAAAAATCAAATAAAATCAAGTTGTGTATATACACACACACACACACTAAGCTTTTAAACGGTATACAGTACATACTTTTTTATTTTATTTAAAGAAAAGTACTTTTTATGCAGTGTGTTACACAGCTCTAAATGGATGAAAACATCCTGCAAAGTTTTAAATCTAAAAGCGCACACTATATACAGTTATCTCTCAAAGGAAAGAGTCAACTCTGAATCACTGAAACGAGTCGTTTTTAAAACAAATCCCAAGCCATTTTATGTTGACGTCAACATGAAATATTAGCATATTGCACACCCACTTATTGGTCTTTTCATGTTGGTGCTGAATGAAGCGCCACACAAAGGAGGGGTTTGGAAAAATGAATTCTTAAACTAATCGTGGGTAAAGTAAATAAACTAATAAACTATCATCATAACATAAACTTTTCCAAAACTAACAATTCAATTACAATGTTTTTCCAAACCTTGACAGTACACACTAGGGACAACAAGACAAAGAGCTATTTAGAAGAAAGATGCACCTTTGAACATTGTATTTTAGCCATTCCAAGAGAAAATACAAGCAGATCCATGATGCATTGTCTGTCCAAGGACAAGAATAGCGAGTATGCAGCAGAAATAAGCCCTGTAGCAGTAGCAGCAGCAGCACAGAAAGAGTGCCGACAGAGTCAGTCTGCTGCCCAACACATCAGCTATTTCACAGACGCACCTGGTGAGCGCACAGTGGCTGAACATTGATTCTGACTCCACCTAGTCATACACGGTGTAAAAATCCGCTATACAGTCAAAATGAAATTACAAACTAGCCTACTGCGCTGTCAAATTAAAGTACTATAAAAGGCAGTGCGTTGTGGCTGACCAGAGATTCCTGCAGGGTAAAGGCTGTTGCTGCGCTGTGGATTTCAGAAATAAGAGATCTCTATTGTAAGACATCTGAAATCTCACGGGGACTAACCTGGTTAAGTAATGGGTTATTTAAAGGTAAAAAAGTGTGTTAGATGAAATCCTGAAGTTTAAGCTTGGACACTCAGAGGGTCACAAGGTCAAATCCCAGTTCAACATTGAATTATACCTCGAAGCGATGACAGGAAAACGGCAGATAGAGCAAGAACCTATCCACCTTATTCATGTACTCTCTTTGGTATTACAGTAAGTTGTATTAATTACTGTTAAATAATATCACTTAGTGCTATATATGAGCAATACCAAACAAGACCAATATATGGCTGGATACTGCAGCGTACCAAGATCATATTGTACAACTATGAGTGTGTTAGCCAATTGTGTTTATGCAACAGTGTGAACATATATGAAACAACAACAAAGGGTTTTTAAAAGCCCTCATTTTTACTTCAGTCATGGATTAAAATCCCAAATTAACAGTCCAAGCTTCCATTACTAATTCGAAAACATCACTTTAGAACTAGTAAAGAAGGAACGTTACGCTGCTTCATTAAAAGCTTATTGTATTGAAATGGTTAAAGTGCCCCTGAAATTAAAACAAAAGTTACCCTTTCAGTCGAATCACTTCGACGTTACATATGGGAACTCGCCAGAGAGACCGATTTGCCTTTGAGCTT
>JAUMHG010000033.1:11892405-11918251 GCA_032359395.1 Enteromius anoplus | reverse complement strand
TATAGATAGATAGATATATAGATAGATAGATAGATAGATCCATGCTTTAATATGGTGAGAGAGATAGAGAAAGGAAGTAATCATATTTCAGATATATTCAACTCTGGGCTGACTGTCATGCTTTGTTACAATTCCATTTGGCAATACTGTAAAGATATCGTATGGTAATAAAACAAAAGTGAACTGCATTAAATATTTTCAAAGAGATCTGAAAAGTTAGCTGAATGTGCAGGAGCCAAGAACAGACAAGGTTTGAGTGAAATCACTCATCTCTTCTTAAAATGAAAACTCCAAGGCAAATACATTAATGTTTACTACACTGAATAAATAATTAAATACATTTTTTAGAAATCACTCACTTCTTCTTGAAATAAATAAAATAAACAAATATTTTAATATACAAATATATGAATTAAAAAACACACAGATATTGCTAGGGGATTTCCCAAATAATAATAAAGGAAACAGCAGATAACAGTTTCCTGGAACTTTAAAGTAGAAGACTGAAATAGTTCTTGTAAAATGTATTCCAATAATCTTCCAATAATCAGAAATTTCATTTTTATTTAATTTCCATAATTTTTTTACAATGTATAAAACTGAAATATTATAAATTATTAATTGCACACCCTGATGTTAACACAACGTTATACTTGGAAAAAACTGTTGTCATTTGGGACCGGTTTCTATAACATATAATCCAGCAGTCACCATGGTGACAAAATAAAAGGTTCTTTTATAATGAATCAGATTGTAGACTCTTGCTCATGCTAAAACATAGAGCTTGTCACAGAAAACGTGGCAGCAAATCAACTCTGTGTCAACAGATAACAAGCTCAAACAGCCAAGAACACAACAGTCAGTTGTATTAAATATAACCAGAGGCAATAACAGCAATGAAGGTGCCTGACAAATTAATGGTTATAGACGCCAACATCAAAAAGAACCAACGCACAAATGAACATAAAATATATTTAAAAATTAGAAACGTCTGGGGAAATGTCATTAAATGACTTTTATTTCTTTAGATAGTTTATATGATTCAGTAGCTTTAATGTGCTGCATAAATATGACAGGTAGTCAACTTTAAATTAATGTCTACTGTCAAAAAAGAAAGATTTTCCCTCAAAATGTAGAAACAAACAGAAAAAAACAAAACAAATGAATAAATAAAATGCAATTTCTCTATAGACTTTCAGTAGGACGCATTGATGGATTGAGAGTTGAAATTATATTATACTATTGCCAAAGAAAAATTACTAAATATTTTATATAAACTTTTAAATACAAAATATTAAATATACTATATGGAAATACTTTTAACTAAATAAATACTTTCTGAAAATTTGCATTCATAGAGACCACCAAATAAAAGTACAGTCCTAAGGCAAGTGCTGTTTGTAATAATCTATTATCCAACATCATTTTTTTCCCCAGACCAAACCCCTCATAAAGGTCAGGACTATTTCTCACCGAATTCTAACTAGGGGTGCCTACGTGAGGAGCAAACAGGATGCAAATGAACTGACCACAAGGAGATGTTCATTGCTGAACTATTATTCACCCTGTAAATGCCCCAAACTAATTTGGTTGGACGGTTTAATACCAAAACACACACTGATACAGCTGCTTTGTGTTAAGATGTGTGTCAATTTGTTTGTCCTCTGAATTAAATTACACAGGAAAGATAGAAGAAGATTAGGGGCGAGTTTGTACTGAAATCCAATTCATGATTACTCTAGGAAAAAAAGAAATCTCTCTCCGTCCTTCTTTTTCTGTATATATTTGTCTCAGTATACTATATCTGTCCTCTATAAACCCCCCCGCCTCTATTATTTACCTCCCCCTCTCGTCTCTTTATATCCCGCCATCACTGAGGTCAACCCCCCTGTGTAGGCCCTACCATCTGTGACTGAGATCTGCAAAATTCCTGTTATTTAAGTGTGCACACGTTCTCTCTCTCTCTCTGTCTCTGTGGGTGTGAGTATAATCTTGCCAAAGCCTGTGTAAACAGGACTAATGCATTCTAAACTTTGGAGTCTGGTGTGAGCCGTAGCCTAATCCCTTATAAACCTACATTTGACAGCTTTTCCTGCTTTTTCCTGTTTAGATCTCTCCCCCTCGCTTTCTTAACGTATTTTCGCTCTGTTCCAAAATCTAGTGAGCTGCCCTGCTGTGTACTGCCTACATAGGCAACGTTCTTACCAAAATGGAACCTTCCAAGTCACTTTTCGTAGGGTGAATCATACAGATAATGTACTTCACTATTTAAAATTATTTAAAATTGTTCATTATACAGTGAGGTCAACAAGTATTTGATCACCCTGTGATTTTGCAAGATCTCTAAGAAATCATGGAGGGGTCTACAAATTTCAGCATAGGTGCATTTCCACTGTGAGAGACTGTTTCAAATAATTATTTGATCCCTTGCTTATCAGCAAGATTTCTGACCCTCAAAGACCTGTTATTTTGCCTTTAAATAGTCCAGCTACACTCATAAACACACATATCACTGTCATAAAGACACCAGTAATACACTAAGACGTCATGGTTTAAAATCTTGCATTGCACGGAAGGTTCCCCTGCTTAAGTCAGCCTATGTCCAGGCCCGTCTAAAGTTTGCCAGGGACCATCTAAATGATCCAGAGGAGTTATAGGAGAAAGTCCTGTGGTCAGATGAGACTAAAGTTCAGGGAGCTGAAACTCAGTGTTTCTCAGCGACGGCCCCGAAACCTAACAGATCTAGAGAAGAGAGAAAAGGGCCAAAATGCCTCCTGCAGTGTGTGCAAACCTGGTAAAGAATTACAGGAACCGTTTGACCTCTGTAATTTTTAACAAAGGCTTCTGTACCAAATATGTTTTTGTTTGACTCAAGTGATCAAACACTTATTTGACACAGTAATTCCCAAATAAATTGTTAAAAAAATCATACAACGTGATATCTGGATTTTTCTTTTTAGATTATGTCTCTCACAGTGGAAATGCACCTATGCTGAAAATTGAAGACTCCTCCATGATTTCTAAGTAAGACAACTTGCAAAATCACAGGGTGATCAAATACTTATTCCCACCCCCCCCACCCACCCACTAGAATTAGCAGAACCGGGGCGTCCCTCGTTCTTACCTCTGACCTCCGAAGCCAGAGCTCCTCCTCGTTCCATGGACCCGTCGGCTCCTCTATGGGCCCTTGCTCCCTCCTCTCCTGCGGTGCTTGTCAGTTTACCAGCTCCACTGGGCTCGATCGTCCCCCCGGCTACGCCTTGGTCGGTCGTCGGCCATCCGTCGCCTTTGGACTCCTCTCCTTCGGCTTCGCTTCGTCCTTCCGTCGTGCCAGCTTGATCAGGCTCCTCTCTCCGGCTCCGCCTTAGTCCTCTTTTGCTCCTGCTCCGCCGTGGCCGTCCGGATCCCCTCATCCGTGTCGGTCGCTGGCACCATTGACTCCGCCTTGGCCCTCTGGATCCTCGCCGTCGGCTTGGTTCTTCGGCTGTCTGCCACATCCTTCAGTGCCGCCCCATGGCCAGGACGCCGCCCTCCCTCCCCCTTCTGGATGTCTGTAGGTGCGAGGACGCACCTTCCGGGAGGGGGAGGTGAAGTCATGTTCTATGTTTAATGTTCATGTGTTTCACCATGTCTTTGTTTATAAATGCCATGCTCCTTTTGTTTCTGCCCCTGCCCATGTATAGCGTTTCCTGCCCTTGTTTAGTTCATTGTGTTAATTAGTGTCCAGCTGTGTCTCGTCCATGTCTGTGTATTTATAGTGCCTTAGTTCAAGCCTTATTTGTCGAATCGTCAAGTGTCTATACGTGTCTGCACTGCCTTGCCTTTTGTATCTTGTCCAAGTCATTGATTAAAAGAACCACAGTTTCATAGATTTCTACATTCTAGTTTCATGCCAGAGTGCAGACGTGACATAAAGGCATAAAACATTTGTCTTTTAATCAATGAAGATTTAATTTTATTTTTGGAAAATAAAGGGGATTTTATATTACAGTTTAAAACACTGAATAAATACTGTTTCAATAATTTTTGTGGTAGCCTGTACATTCTACTGAAAAATACTAATAAGAATAATAATAAAAAATGTCTGCAGCCATGTCCAAACAGAACATTTATTTTGACGGCTTGCCATAAATATCTTTACAGTTCTGTGTGTACATGTTACATATGACAATAGATTTACTCAAATGAAATGGTCAAATGTTCTTGAAGTAACCCTACGAGCAGTTCTGGAGATGTTATTCATGTACAGTAGCCTACTGTATTTATGTCCTCATTTAATGAGATGCAAGATGTTAATTTGCTCTATGCTAGTATACAAAACTGCGCGTCTGCACCATACATTAACACAGAGACATGCAGAATTCATCTTTTTTTGCTGTTAAATATTGACAAAAACTATTGAAAGCAGGAGTGTGCTCACTGAGGTTGATGAGATTAACCCCATTAGGTATCGAAATTGGGTACCGGACAACAAGACGTTTTTCGATACTCGGTTGTATCAAGGCAATTCGCTCCGTACCTGTCGAACTCAGCCCTACAGTACCTGTGTAAAGTTATGCACCCCTAAAGGGTCCATATATTAACACCTAAATGGTATACATATTTGTACTGCCACAGTAACAGCTTTTGTACCTTTTTCTGCGAGTGTTTTAAGAAGATTAGCAATATTTGAATAAATATATGGCCCTATTATTTTTTTTTAAATAGAGATATCATAACAGCAGTAGCAATGAGAGGTAAATGTACAGTTACATGTGTTACTTCAATGGAGAATCTTGCCCACATACACACTTACTCACACACAATTACAAAACTGCACACAACTCCAGCTCTCTTAGCGATCACACTCTAGAACAGACTGAAATAACAGTATAGGAAAGTATCCTAGAACAGTATCCCACGAGAAACAGAGTGCAGTGTGTGTCTGAGATCTCTCCTTCATGATGCCTTTGAGGTGTAAAAAATAGATTTGCTCCCTAGTGGAATGACCCCAGTGGTCTTTCAAGATTTCTCTGTTGGACTGTCTCAGGGTGTTCTTGTAAATCTTACTGAACACACACACACACACACACACACACACTTCATTTCACTTACACTGATTATGTGTTTTCAGCCCCTAAATACAAATCTTTAAAATACTGCATTTGGATCGACTCCAGATACAATTTACTGAAGCAATAAAACCCAATTTTTTCTTCTCCTACAAGAATTTAACATCACTGTGTGTACTGCTTAAACTGCTGCACTCCCAGTACATAACGCAGTGTGCATGTGTAAGAGAGTGCAAAAAAAAAAAAAAGGTACAAGACTACAATCATTATTCTCTGATTTTAATCTTTATAGCGACTGATTTAAAGCTTGTTACAGCGTTAGATCATTCAAGCCAATGAAAAGAGAGTCTGACTAACGGTTGGAAGTTCTGAAATTGACACTAAAAGCTCAAGCCCTGGAACATTTCATGGAGTCTAAAAGCCAGTAGTAATTATAAACGGAGACAAATCTTGCACTCTCTCACACATACACAATTACTGGGTTCATTTTCTTGTCTGCAGAGATGAATCTAAAGTCGTATGTATATATTTAAAAAAAAACAGTAGTGAGGTTTTTAGTGTGATTTAGTTTTATGTGATTATTGACCACCTATAGACAGGCTATTACAATTACTGCAAAGACTTATATGTGTTTATAATTTAATGTATTTAAAAGTTTGTCAATTTAATTGTTCAAAAATAATTTAAGCTCAGGCTGGGTCAAGTTGATGAATATATGTGGAATATAAATTACTTCTACTATTTCTCTTAATGATTCAAATTATGTAACAATTCCTTTAACTCTGATAATTTCAAATGAGAAATGCACTATTGTATTAATTGACCTCAGCACTCTGTGGCTAAATGATGATGTAATTTCAGATTCGACCATTAAAATAAATATAAAACAATTCTATCAAGAGGTTCATTTAGACAGATTTTATTGAGGCAAAAATGAAATTCAATAGATCTGTTGTAACTATATATTGTGTCATTAAAGGGTAAAAAAAGTTTTAAAATACAAGTTAAAGTTAATACAAAAGTCAAAGTATGCATATTATTATTATTATTATATAATTTGGTCATTTTTTCTGGTATTGGATAGGGAAAATGCTTTGTCAAGAGCCACAATAAGCCATTAAGCCATAAATAAGCCATAAATAAAATAAAAATAATTACAATTAAATAAAGCAAATATTAAGAAAATGACAAATGTCAACAGCAAACTTTATTATTATTATTAGCATTGGTTATTGGTTATTATTTATTTTCCTTTTGTTAATATCAACAATTATATTAATATTGTTACTATTAATTGAAATACAAATAAATAAATCATCTGTCATGATTTTCTGTTGACCTCACCAAATCTTGAGTTTTACCCACCCTGGCCACCACCCCTCTACTTATTCCCCCACATCTTAATCAGACCTGCATTCAAGAGGCATACAGAAACTATTAATTTCCTTCAAACCCTTCGGAATTATAAAAACAGCAAAAAACAAAACTGCAGTGAGTTATTTGTGAGAAAGCCGGGTACACATTTACACTATGTGAAACCATAAAACGTTCAGCTCTGACAAATACACCCACATCAGTGGTTAAAGCGAGCTTTGATTTGAATAAAAAAGAAAGAAAGATTGCTGGAAAAGTCCCGGTCTCTAAAAACAGGGCTTTGTGATTGATAATGTTTTGGGTCTAAAGGCGCAGGATCAGCAGTACTGGCCTGGGAACAGTAATTTTCATTAGTGTAGGACAGAAACGATAATGGAAGAGTATACACACACACACACTCACAGCAGCAGCAGTAGGAATCACTTCCATGTGTGACGTGAAACATTTTAGAGCAGCGCAGGCCAAAAGGACATACCCAGCTTGAACTGCACACAAACAGTGAGGGTACCATCAACATGACACACAGACTACACAAACTTGACACATTGACGAGATAAGAGTGTCATTAGCCGGAGATTATGTGAGTGGAATACTGCAGGTGGTAAATAATGAGGGCTTTTTCAGCGTTATGGATGCTGAAATGACAAATAATACCACAGGCCAGTCTGTATCTCACAAGGCTTCTGCTCAAGAGTACAGCAGATATAATAGTGTGGTGCCAAAATAAGACAAACCCAAAATCCACAGGAAAAGCATAAAACAAGAGAGGGACTAACACTAATGGAGTCTTAATGAATAAGCTTTCTGACGACCAAGAATGTTTCTTTTTTTTTCTTTCTTTTTTTAAATTCTTAGACTCAGACAATCCACAGATGTTTTTTCATGGAAGAGGTATTTTCAAAAACATCCCCTGCTCTAATAAAGACTATTAAAAAAAAAAAATGTTCAGAAACATTTTTTTCCTATTTCTTTCTACTATTATACACATTTTTTTGAGTATGCCTAATTTCGCCCATGTTTTCATAAGGCTGAAAAATATACAAAATATAAAGATGCTCATAAACGCTCAAAATGTCCTTACTTTCAAGTTTGATCCTTCAAACACCAGCTGAGCTAACTGGGCCTTTCATTAGTGAATCATTGAGCGTCTATGGTCCATAACATGTTAAATAGTTTATAGACAATTCTCACAGGCCTTAATAGAGGACACAGTTGTAAAAAACAAAAACAAAAAGGATGGTCCTACTCAGAGGTGGGTAGTAACGAGTTACATTTACTTTGTTACATTTACTTGAGTAAATTTTTTGGGTAACTAATACTTTTAGAGTATATTTTAAAATGGGTACTTTTACTCAAGTAAATTGTTTTGGGTACTTTTACTCATAAGGATATCTGAAGGATTATGTGACACTGAAGACTGAGGTAAAGGGTGATGAAAATTCTGATTTGCATCACCGAAATAAATGACATTACAAAAATAAACATTAAAATCTGTGTTTGTGTGTGTGTGTGTGTGTGTGTGTTAGGGCTGCACAATTAATCCATTTTTAGTATAACACTATTGATATATATATATATATTTTTTTTTACTTAAAGAAATAGGCAAATCCCATGTATAATTATCATTTTAGGCTTAATAATATAGAAAAGCAATAACGTTTTTTTCAGTTAGTGTTTTCATCTTGTTTATATTCATGAATAAATATGCCATGCAGTTGCTTCAAACAATGGTTTAAACATCATTCAGTGCAAAATGTGAAAATGGCAATTAATAATCGCAATTACATTTTCAAGGGAAGAATTGACAATTATGATTTTTGTCAAAATGGTGCAGCCCTAGTTTGTGTGTCTGTGTGTCTATATATAAAACCCCTTGCGCTGAGTGATGGGAACGGCGCCCCCTGTGGGCGTCTCGGGAACCACCACCACATCATTTCAAAGAAGTAAAAATTACTATTTTCATTAATTTTTTTCAAGTATCACATTACAGATAAGTAACCCTTAGCCAAACCCTCATAATAACTCTAACCTAATAGTAAGTACAGCTTACAGTTTGTAGTCAATTAATATTACCCAGTACTTATATGAATAATTACACTGTAACAAGGACACCTTAAAATAAAGTGTAAACTAATAATTGAGTACCATGGATCAGACACCACTATACTATTTAGCAAGGGACAGCACATCGTAAGAGAGGCATCCAGCGAGCTCTTAGCACTATTAGAGCAATGGTGACCTTTAAATGTTGGATGAAATATGTTTTGGCTTTCCAGTAACACTATGTAACTCTCAGCATGTTAATGTATAAAAGAACACAATGAACTTAGCAGCCATCTGCACTATACAGGGTCAGTACTGTGGCGGCCATTCCTAATGAAAGCAGCTATACTGTGGGTATGTGTGTGTATGTGTCTGACCATGAAGTTGTAATGAAAGCTTCATGTCTATCTCTTCTCTGCCAGCTCTTCGCATCACAGCATATTTCCAGTCTCAAAGGGGACAGAGGAAGGAACACACACACATAAGGGAGGCATTCCTCAGGGTAAGAAGAACACATCTACATACTAAAACAGCACTTACATGTTTTAATGTATTTACCAGCACACACACACACCCTCACAAGTGCAAGTTGGCATACTGTATGGAGAGCCTGTACCATCAGGGAGCAGAGGTAAAGGCATGCTAAACTCATGACTTGCAAGCTGAACACACACAAAGACACACACTGCCCAGAACAGATACATTAAAGAGTCTGTGTTTGCTTGGAAACATCCCTGCTACATGATTTAAAGTTTTAACTTCTGTCCAGGATGACATATTACCCACGTCCAACCGAGGAGAAAAAACTGCACCCAGGACAGCACTGAGAAAACAAAAAAATCTTGTTTTCTCTCATGTTGGAATTTCCCGCCAGAACTCTCCCACTAGGAAATGTTGACTTTATTCCTCTGTTTTTGCAATTCTTTGTGCAAGTTCCTTTTTCGTTTCTGTTCAAGATTGGACAGAGAGTTCTGGAAAGCCCTTATGCCAAAGGACTCCACAGAGAAGACATGAGAATAAAACTGTCTTCAAGTTGGCTACTTTTACAAGCTCACGTATCACCTATGACATCTTCACTAAGAGATTTCCTTGAGATACATCACAGCCTGAAGTCATACAGTTATCTGCTGCTTTCCAAACAATTACAGACTCCCACTGTAAATCAAAGTACAATGTTTAAGCATCTTTAAAACAAAAACAATGTACTATCCTCAAAAGCTATCCAAGGTAAAGCATATAATCACTGTTCCACCTGTGTCAACTATTTGAAACTGGAAAAATAAAAAATGACTTTTTTCAAACTCGTTTCCTGAAAAATTAAGACATTAAATGTCTCTAATAGGTTGACCCAACAGCAAGCCCTGCCCCTACACTTACACAATCGTTTGAGTCAATCGTGCTGTGTGGTCCTGATCGGAATGATATATTCCTTTAATAAACAAAGCAGCATTTTTATAATGCCACAAAGTTATAGAGTTTAAAATTTCAAGGGAAATCAACCTACAAAATGGCTTACTTGCTTACTTTCGAAAAGGAGAAAAGCATTTTAACATTAATTGCTGTTTTGTATACCGGCCAGCTTTTAATGCTGTTTAAAGCATATATGCTTTACATTGATTATTTTATTTAATATAAATAGCTTAAGAATCCTTCTCAAACATCTTAGAAACACCATAGGGAAAAAAAAGTTCTTTATTTGTCATTGGTTCCATAAAGAGTGTTTAACTATCACGGAAGCTTTTCACTGCAGAAAACGGTGTAGTTGTAGAGAAAAATATATATTTCAAAAAGACAATTTCAAAAAGGTTCTTTTAAGAACTTTAAAGAACCCAAAATACTTTTTCTGTGGTACTGCAGGTAAAACACCATTTTTGGAAACCTCCATACTACAGCCATAATATACAGTAATAATAAAAAGGCTTTTCAAAACAGTACTGTGATGGTATCATGGGATTGTGTTGGTACTCTGCAAAGTATTCAATGATTGATTGTATTTCAAACTATACCATGTGATTGTCATATCCAAAATCAAATATCATGTTGATTTTTAGAAAGTGAGCTCTAGAAAGCTCCATAATTGACGCTGGCAACAATCAGTGTTTTTCACCCTGTGGTCAAAAACAGGCATTCCGTCATTCACTGTCTCTTTCTCTCAAGCAAGTTAGTTTATGAGGGACTGACGGCAAACAGGCATCATGCTGTTAGTGCATTAGACTGAAGACATATGCCTGGATAATGAACACAACTCTTTCACCAGGCCACTGACAGCAAGCAAGAGACTCACCCCACCCTCACATTCCACATTAATAATGCTATCTAGCTCTGCTACATGATAAACAGAGTGGGAGAGCTGTCAGATGAACATGCAACAAACGCAGGATTTGAAAAATGTGCCATATTTCACATCCTGCTTCATGAAAGCTTAATAAGCATCAAAATGAGAGTTTGTTAGCGAGTCTTACTTGTACTTTACAGGGTTCTTGGAGTAAAATTAAAAGTTAATAAAAACAGTTTAATTAAAAAAGTTAATAAAATGTGATACAAATAACTGAAAAGTGCTAACTTGATGGGAGAAAAAAGTCACACTGCATATGTCCTGTATCAACATTAAAGGGAGATTTTTCAGGTTTGAGTGAACTAAACTGCACATAATCCAATATGTCAATTGTGTGAATTCTGCTAAATAAATCAGGTCATTCCAAACAAGCACAGATTGTACAAAGGCACAAGACTTTGCCCGAGGAAGCCACAAAGAAGCAGATGCCACTGAGCGTGAGAGAGAGATTTGGAGATTTTCTGACTTCACCTCAAATCATCTTTGCAGAAAACTGTTCATTTTAAGCTGCCCAGGTTGTAGACTGTGCTTAATGACGAGAGTTATCTCCCATGAGCACATGGTGCTTGGATACGGCTTAAACACACAGTTGAACACTGAATGTTGATGATTGCGAATCGAAGGGTGGTGCCAAAGGTTAACAGCTAATTTATTAGAACACACATGCTTACACACACACACAAATATGTTCTTGCAAAGTCTAAAAAATTTTTAAACCATTGCCATCAAATCATGACCACAACTCTAGTTTACAGAACCATACAAGCCTGAGTCCACTGTGAAGCTGATCTTCAGGTCTATGAATGCTAAATCAGGTCTGTTCCAACCTCTGTGCCATCAAACATCTGCTGTTGAATAAACATTGTTTACCTGTGTAATCGATGAGGGAGCATTGAGCATCCAGAGAGAGTCTTCCAGCCAGTGAGTCCCAAAGTACTCCCAAGCAATTCAATGAGAGAGCGGCAAATCACAAGACACTATTGGGTCTGCAGTTACAAAAGTAACCTTCCCTCACCTGGAGTTGAGAAGAGACTTTACAATGACATACAAACTATCAGAAGTCTCAACAAACTGTTAATGTAGCTTATCTGCTGGAGCAATACTAATGTCATGGGTTTGACTGAAACAGAAAAACAGACAGACAAAAGCAAATCAATGATCGATCTATGACACTTTGAAAGCTACCTGTTAGTATTACCGTTTATCTCAATGTTTTTACGGGCACTCAGTTATGGATGCAGTTGTTTTTAAGGCGTAAATGCCATGTGAGTAATCGTTATTGAGCCATGAAGAAATTATGTCATGATGCTAATTGGCTGAAATTACCACACAAAAGTGTACAGACGCAAATCTTTTACTATAAACAGTCTACTATCAGAGATTATGCAAAAAAAACGTATGCAATTTTTTACGACCCCTAATAATAATAAAAATAAAATAGCTATAAAACAAATAATAAAATCTACCTTTATATACTCATTAATATATTAATATTATATTAATAGAGTTTTTTTTTTCGCTCACAAATTGTGGTAAAAAAAAATAAAAAAAATAAAATCCCTTTAAACTAAAGACTTTTAAATGGAAAAAAATGTGTTATTCAGCAAACTGTCCAAGCTTCTCCATTTCATACAATAAAAACAGAGAGTGGCTGTCAAGCACCAGAGAAAGAAAGAAAGATGATGAAAACACGGAGCATGAAGTCATTACAGTAGAGTTACAATCTTTGTCTACTTTGCACAATTTTCTTTCAAGTTTAAGATACTAAATATGAGTGTTTGGCCATTAAAAATGTTAAACTGAAAAGCTCAGCATGTTTTGTTGTTTACTGATGACAGTTTGCCTTGACCACACACACACACACATGCACATAAACCAAGACAATGCACAGCTTGCTCCTTAAACTCAAGTTTTATGCACCATCTTTCACAGTTTGTGACAAAAACAAATTCATCAGTAACAGAGGACACACATGCCATAATTTCAGCTTGCAGATGCTCTGAAGTGACAGGCACACACACACAGAGGTAGGTGTAGAGTGAGCTTTAGGATTCAAACAAGTAAGGTCTGAATAATGCAGTATCCGGTTACCGTATGATTT
This sequence comes from Enteromius anoplus, assembly GCA_032359395.1. NCBI lineage: Eukaryota > Metazoa > Chordata > Actinopteri > Cypriniformes > Cyprinidae > Enteromius > Enteromius anoplus. The sequence continues at coordinate 11,905,347 of JAUMHG010000033.1, read as the reverse complement.
AAATAAATATACACTGATGCTATTTTATAGGGTTTTTGTACTAACATTATTCATATTTAGTGCAAATAAAATCTAACTCTACACTGCAATGAAACCTTAACACTTTACTTATGTATAATGCACATATTATTGTACATGTACTGCATATATAACTGCAATACAGTACAATATAACTGTACTGTATATATATAGCACAAATTACAAAAGAAACTATTTTTTTTTTCCATTCAAAACTTTTATTGATTTAAAAATTAAATTATTTAGTGAAAAGGTAGAGAATTGAAACATGCTTTTGATAAGGACCCTGCACACAATGCATTTTTACAGAGAGCCTACACTTATCGATGGTTACAAATATCACTGCTTTCCCCTACTTTTGGGTGTAAAGGAAATGAAAGTAGAAGGTCTACACAAATTCTGTACTGTACAACAATTTGAGGAGACTGTTAGTTGACCTATTCTTGTCTAAGTGAGCAGTTCTTAACCAGAACAAAGTACAAAATGCACCAGACTTCATGTCAAAGGTGCTTTGTGGCTACATCTGAAGAAGCAACCAATTCACAGACACACTTTTAGAAGACCTAAAAGCTCTATTACTGCAAAAACCCAATCAACCGCAATGAAAACATGTAGTGTATCGTCATCTAAATTAAATATTAATCCGTTTAAACATTTCAGATTACGAGAATGTGCAACAAAAAGCAGGAACGTGTCAGACATCAACCTTGTGAACGTGTCTCAAAAATTGTCTACATTCCACGTTAATTTCCTAGTCAATCACAAAAAGAACACCACCATACTTCCATCGCAAATGCATTAGCCAATAGCAAACAGATTTTCAAGACGGCCACCATGATCGTTTTGCTAAAAGGGGCTCTAATGTTTGTGCGTGTGCCTTGCAATAATCTTTATCCCGGAGCAGAGCGCTGGTGCTGTAGCATCGGCTAGCACGCTTGTGTTAGCGAGCAGCGGGTTAGCGCTGTTGCGTGCAAATCACACCCCGAGGCCAATGAAAGAATGACAAAGGTTAACAGTCCCCCAAGGGGAGGGGAAAGGGAAAAAAGAGCAAACAGGGCAGAGGTGAAGAACAACCAAAGAGGCAGAATGATAAGAAAAATGAGCGGAAAGAAAACAAGGACCTTAAAATGGGCCGGCACGCTCTGGCACGCAACTCGCAAAACACACACGTGTCAGCGAGAGCTGTGCAAACAAAGTGAAATCTAAAACAATTACACAAGAGCACATGGGCCTGCACACAAATAACTGACAGAAATACAAATGCGGAAAGAAATCTGTGCCACTTTAATCCTTTAATAGGTCTACTCAGTAAAACGCACACACGCACAATTACCGAAGAAACAAACAGATCCACAAAAACGCTCCAAATTGCTGCCACAAACAAAGCCCTTATCATGCTAGTTTAAAAAGCTCTTAAAGCACCCTCATTTCTTTCGCTCCCTCGCTTACTCATTAGTTGGATAACAGCAAAATCGTGGCTCCCCCAGTCGGCCCTCTATCCTCGTTAGCGCCTGCTGGCTACTTTCCCCAGTGTGTTCGCAGAGCGCTCTGCTAAGTGAAGGGAGAAAAAGCAAAAGTGGCATACAACAAATTATTTGACCCCTCGGGCCGCCCTCTAGTTCAAACACAACATTTTTAAGAGCAAGTCACCCAGCCCCCCCACCTCGCACCCTGCTCACGCTGCACCCTGCCTGGGCATCAGGTCTGATCTCTCTCCTGCCTGGCTCCTGGAGCGTTATTAAGTGAGAAGGCTGTGGCTGATTGTAGCCTGTAGCGCAAAACCTGCTCTAACGTCTATACGCACGCTGCGAATGGCCTACTTCTACTCCATCAAGCTCTGTAGCACAAATGCACGCTTGCATACATAGAGCAAATAACATTTTGTGCCAACCTCACGTCACCTTGCTTTTAATGTGACCCAACACTGGCGAAAGAAAGAGAGAGCTGAGTGGAAGATGCCGGAGGGCTTAAAAATTTCACAGTTTAATGTTTAAAGGGTGGGTTTATTTAGAGACACAAATTTTGACAAGTTTGTTCCAGTCTAAAGAAAACAGGTCAGCCAGATTATAGGGGGCAGACTAGTCAACCAGATGCTTTTAACCAGGTCAACCCAGATTAGCCAAGAATCTACCAGCTCTAAGCACAATTAGCAACCAGCTTAGGTCAACAAATTATTAAACACGCAGCATGAATAAATTATGGCAAATGTATATTGATATCTTCACCTAATCTGATTTTGAATCAATGAACCAAAAATACTTTTTATTAACTTTTTTGTAGGTTGCGACCATTAAGTTATCATAAAAATGTTAAATATATCATTATATTATTGTAGATGTTTTATTAAGTGCTCTGTATATATATATATATATATATATATATATACATACATATATATATATATATATATTTTTTTTTTTTTTTTATTATTTTGTTGATTTGTTTCTTTGTTTATTTTTTTTTAAGGTCTCTTATTAACAGTATTTTTCCTATCTACTGCCTTTAACGTTACATCCCAGTATAGTGTTGATTATTTACTCATTACTTTAACAAAGAATATTTGTTTTCAACGTGCATTTACTGCATGTAAAAGCAGACACTTCAAGCTTTCTATAGATATATTTCTTATGTCTGTGTGACATGTTTTCGCGGAGCTTCAGTTCATTTTAGTAAAGGCTTTTTAAAAACAGGTCGTGGAGAGAACAAAGAAAAATCGTGCACACTTTTTATTTTCCTTATTTTGCAAAAGCACACACTTTTGTTGTTACTGAGAGTGAAAAAAAAGGTAGACGTTTAACAGATTCGAATGGTGTATAACACTTACTTGTGTGACCAAAATCAACAGAGTTATATTACTGTCTTTTAAACTGATAAGAAAAAAAAAGACCCAAATCATGCGGGCGTGACGGCCGAACGCAGAGGGTTAAGTCTACAAACAGACTAAGCAATTCTAATTGTGCTTGTTCTTAACTGCAGGGTATTTCATTTAACAAGCTGAAGAACAAGGACAGGCTAAATAAATAAATAGCCTAAAAAGTAGTGCTTTTATACACTTTTAGTGCAATTAATGTGCTTAAGCAGCCAAACCAGTAAGACTTAAAGGGATAGTTCACCCAATTACTCACCCTCATGTCGTTCCAAACCTTTAAGGCCTTTGTTCACCTTCGGAACACAAATATTTGATGGGATCTGAGAGCTTTCACTTAATAACATAATTTCATTCAGCAGTTCTTCTCCCAGAGTTGCCGTCTTCTTCAGTTTTGGAGAGTACCCTAAAATGTAAACAAGGCAATTATCGTTGTTTTCGTTCAGCAGACAACGCTCACATGCTGAATATAAACAACACTTGTTACGATAATTATGTTCTGGGGCACTCTCCAAAAAATGGTGGGAAACGTTAACTTGCTGAGTTTGAAAATACTAAAAGTATTCTCGTAGGCTTTGTAAAATTATGGTTGAAACCCATAGGACTATTTTACCAACACAGTCTCACTCCAACTCGTCACATTTTGACGTTTGGTCAAAACAGTACTCCTTTTTAGTCACTTTTCGACGTGAGGGGTCCTCCATTGTTTTAAAGTCTTCTGAAGCTTCATTGGCTTCAGAAGACTTGGAATGGGACACAACTTGTTTGTAATGTATTTATTCTACTTGTTTATGATTATGATTTATTGTTTGTGCAATAAATACCTGTACAATAACTGCATTTACATGTGTGTGTGTGTATGTGTGCTTTATATTGTTCAGAGGTGGGTAGGTTTAGGGTAGGGGTGGGGTTTGGTGCTCCAATAAAACTAAAAGAATTAAATAATAAATTTATATGCATGCAAACCATTACATTAAGCCAAACTCCTGAAAACAAGTGAGACTGTGTCGATTTCACTGATGTTCTTGCTGTGATTATGCGTTGATCATGGTAATATTTTGAGGATGAGTTATTGATTAGAGGATTTTCATTTTAGGTTGAACTAACCCTTTATAGTTTTTGATCCCATGAGACACAAAATAATTTACTCTGAATTAGGAATTGGCCATTCTTTTCCAAGCAATTACAATTGAACGCTTCAGGCTGGAGCTTCTAAATTCAGAAAGAACACAAAAGCCATGAGCAATAGCACGTCCTGATTTTGCTGAGTTTGACGAGTTCCTGGGTGAACATATTTTGTTGACCCTGGAACAACATTTTAATCCAAAATGTATTAATCCAAAATATATCTACACTTAAAACTAACCTTAGCCATGAGTAATGCCTAAAATCATATTTAATGGTAGATGAATGACAAGCCTTATGTCACAAAAACTATAAAGTGGTTCTTGAAATCTGATTGGCTAATCACAATGTTGTTCCAGGGTCATGTGGAACTCAGCAAAATCAGGTTCTGCATGAGCGCACATGACTTAGCTTTCTGTTGTCAGTGAAATGTGGGTCAGTGTGTGAACAGTTTTGCGAATCTGTGATATTGGGATTCAGATCTGACAAAAAAAAAAAAAAGATAAATTTCAGGGAATAACACATTTCAGTGTATTTTCTCAGAAAAAAAACAAAACAATCTTACAAACAATTCGTACATATTCGTACGAGGTGGCAAATTAGTGCTAATTCGTCATCAGTCATGTGATTTTTTAGGGGCAGGGTAAGGTGTAGATCATTCGTACATTCGTTCTATTCAGTCATTCAAATTGGCAACTCGTAAAATACATACGATTTAACAAAAATCATATGAATTTGTAATTTGAGTGAGGTTGTACGAATTTGTACGAATTAGCCATCTCAAAAAATTTGAACGTATTGCTGTGAGACTGGGCTGGAAATAAAAGGTACAAAGGCTGTCACTGGAATGGTCCCTTTTCAAACTTGATCGCATACATATTTTACAAGGTGGCTAATTCGTACAAATTCATACGACCTCACTCAACCTAATTGAGAGAGTGTACACAAAGCTACTGTACAGCTTCACAAAACATGAAAAATAGGGTACACTTTTACTATTATTATTTTTAAATTTACATTTTTGCAATATGCTTTGTTCACTTTCATGATGAAAAGAATGGCCAGGATATTCTTCAAAAAAGGGTGGTTTGAAACACCAAATTTGAAAATTTAGATAATAACATTCCGATTGATTTTGAGATCTGAAAGACATGCACCAATAGCACAGGACGTCCTCTATCTGAATTATCATTCTACGTACATTCTCTCTTTTGAAAGCTCTAACCCATTCCCAAAGCGAATAAAAGGCATCTTCAATTAGGCCACAGAACCCTTGAATATTCTATTTTTCTTCTCTTCTCTTGTGTATTACACGGAAAAGACACTCATAGCTCTTCACTAACTGTATGGAACATGTTATTGTACATCATTAGCGAAGCAGGGTGAGCAATTCCTCACACAAGACACACAACCAGATGTGATCTATTAAGCTGAATAACAATGAGCAGTTAAACCATTTACAAGTTAAACTGATCAAAAGGTTTTTATTTCACAAGAATGGGCCCTTATCTGTGCTTGATAGAGCTTTTAGGATTCTTTACGTCTGGAGAACAAAAAAAGAATTCTCATCATCTCCCACCCCCAAAAAAGAAATGCCTAATTTTTGGTCTCGATCTCTCATTTCTGCCACTGAAACCTTCTTTACCTTCCCTCAATAACGGTGCCTGCATCTCCTCTCGACCATCCTCAATAACCTCAATTTCCCACTATTACTCTGTCAAAAGCTCCCGGAGGATGACAGCGGAGAACAGCGAAGCTGAGAGCACGGGAGCAGGTGCCACTGCATCTGAGGTCACAGATTTCTCATGTCAAAATGACCTACAGTGAGGGCTAGCTCTGTGACAAGAAACAAAAGAGCTCTGACATGAGACGAAGAAAGACTGGGGGAAGAGAGAGAGAGAGTGAGGCTGAAACTAGAGAGGAAGCTATCATATGACCAAGTAGGGTGGTTAATTTGCTCTAACAAAACGGAGAGGCCTACTGGGGCTCAGACAACCTTAGTTAAGGGAATAAAAGAAAACTTTGTCTGCGTGATCATTTGAAAACAGAGCCGTCTTTGTGCACTCGGATGGGAGCTTTTAAATGCAGTTGAAGAGCGTACAGGCAGAATAAATAGCGATGAGATGAGATGAAAGGAAATTATTAACATCCAGAGGTGTGTAGGAAAGCAGCAGTGTGCCATGAGCGCAAAGAACGCAGCGGTATGTTGTCATAGCAATCTCTTACACACATTATTCAGAGTGGTATCAAAAATAAACTTTACTTAAAATATCTTACTAATTAACATACAAATCGATCTTTTCTCACTCTGTCTCATTTTATTTTTATTTATTTAATACGTTTTTTAAAGGCTTGAAACCACAGATGACATTCATCCTATGCAGTATGGTTTTACATCCCCCATTATACTGTATGACTAAATACTGTATAATTAAAGTCATCTTGTTAAGTAGTTTAACATTATAGAATTTTGTAAGCATTGCTAATTGATTTAAATGATGAAAAATGGGTGATACGTGAACTATTTACTATTATACCATAACTACTAATAACTAACATTATTCAATAGACAGCATGGCCTAAGTGTTATTTTCCAAACAGAATGAATGCAGTTGCAATTTAACATTTTTTTGTAATTCTGAGATTTAAAAAGTCCGAATTGTAGAATAAAAAGTTGAAACTCTCTCTCACATTTCTGACTTTTTTCCAGATTAAAAAAAAAAAAAAATAGATAAAGTCAAAATTCTGAATGAAAATTTAGAATTGTGAGACATAAATGTTGAATTCAAATTATTCAAATAAATTATATCACATGTTCCCCCAGAAGTGTGAAACAAAACAAAACAAAACCAAACACAAAACTTAAAATGAAAGAATTGTAAAGCAATTATTGATTTATTTTTTAATTCTACGGTAGGTATAAAAAGACAAAAAAAAAAATAAATAAATAAAAAAAAAAAAAATTGCGAGACAAACTTATAATCCAGAGGAAAAAAAAACAGAATTAAAAAGAAAAAAAATTCGGAATTCTTAGTTTATATCTAGCACTTCTGAACACTTCTTGCACAGAATTGACCCAGATAATTAGAAATAATGTAATAATGAAGGTGGCTAATGTTTATGTTCATAAGAAAAATAAAAGATAAAAAACATTAGTTGTTTTATCAAATATGAATGGTATACTTCTTTGAAACAATAGAAAATAAATGCTGTGCGTATCAGCCTGATCTCTTGAGAATAAAATGTAGAGATTGTAATGAGTGTGAACTGTGTGCTTTATAATAATGAAAGCCTCATGAAACTCATCAAATGATTTATTCTGAATACACACAGTGGCACAAACACACACACACGCACGCGCATACAGGGGTTTTTAATTACTCTTAGTCGCTGAAATTGGGATCAGTGTCTAAACTAATCTTCATGCATGTCTGGTTCAGGATGTAATATCTGTAATAGAGCAGTATGAATACTGTTACACTGTCTCCCACTGCTGAAATGCTTATAATTCAAATGAGACTGCTGGAGTTATATTTAATTTAATCTACCAGCCTAAAAAATTATCTGCAATCAGAAGCAGATTGCGGTGATTAAAATGAAATATGGTTTTAAATGTGCATTAATTTTAATGTGACAATATGTTGTGCCAGAGATTTGCAGTCAATCCGATGACTAACGGATTCATTTTTAATAAAATAACACAAAACTTTAATTACTACCCCAGCAAAGGTAAAACTGACTTATAAAATCTAAAATCCATATATTTATATATTTATAAAAATGTTAGATCGAAATCGCTCTGTAATCACTATGGGATCAAGGTTAATACCTTCAAGCACAGTATGCTTGAGCTGACAAAAAAGGAAAAATGTTATTACAAAAGGAGAAGTGACAGATTTTAAATGATGAAAGAATTAAAAGTTTTAAAAGTTAATTATTACTTCAAGTGAGATAATATCATCTCACACTTTCTAACACATGGTTAAAACAGGAAAAAATGAGTCTATCAGACATCAAGTGCTTGAACCATTAAACTGCCTATAATTTTATGTAGCATGACCCAGTTTTGAGAAACACACACACATGTGTAAATATATATATATTGTGAACCTTGGCGCTAGAGAGGATGACACAACAGCGAGATGAAGTGAACAAACACCCCAGAGGGTGGATTTATTAACAATGCAGGTGAGACAGACAATACGGTGGCGGTGACGGTGCTCGGCGTGAATATGATCCCTCTTAAATCCTTCCAGGTGGCGCCGAAGAGTGCTCCAGTGGTCCTGACTGGCCCGGGCTCGTCGTATCTGAGGAACAAACAGATGTAAGTCACACATCCAAGCAGTATGGATACATTGCTCATCACTTCCATTTTTTTTTTTGGTGCTTCTTTTATACTGCCCCTGCCGTGAACGATTGGCCCGGGCACATTGGTTCCAGGTGGAAATCCTGTGTTACCAGGGCGACGCTGATCGGTACCCGCCACACTCTCCCCTCCTAAGCGACATCCTGGTACTGCAAAAAGAGGTGAGAGGGGATGAAGGGGGTTAACAGACCTGCGTAAACTGACCCCATCCTTGAGAGGCCATCTGCGTTGGTATCGGAGACTCCAGATCGATGGCGCACGTCAAAGTGGAAGTCCTGGAGCGTCAGGAACCAGCGGGTTACTCGAGCATTTGGGTCTTTGGCTCGGGCCATCCATTGCAGATGGGCATGATCTGTGAACAGAACAAACTTTCTCCCCAATAAATAGTACCTGAGCTCCAGGACCGCAGGCTTGACTGCGAAGGGCCTCCTTCTCCACGGCGGCGTAGTTCTTTTCTGCTGGGGTCAGCTTATGGCTGATGTACATGACCGGATGCTCTTCCCCTTGATGTTCCTGGGGAAGGACGGCTCCAAGTCCCGAATGGGAGGCATCGTTCTGTGCCAGGAAGGGGCGGTTGAAATCCGGGGTGTGGAGAACCGGCTAGGTCGTCAAGGCTTCTTTGAGGGCCTGGAATGCTCTCTCTGTCTAGTCTGTATCTGTCTCTGGTTGCCCCTTCCTGGTCAGGTCTGAGAGAGGGGCAGCTAGGGAGGACTTTCCAGTTCGGCTGGACTTTGGCAGCGGCCCCACGAGATCCATACCGATCCGCTCGAAGGGCACCCTGATGATGGGCAGAGTACAGAGGGGACTGGGGGTAGGTTTATTTGGAGTGGTGAGCTGGCACGTCGGGTAGGATGCAAAGAAACGTTTGATGTCGGCCTCCAGGCCGGGCCAATGAAAATGGTCCCGTATCCGTGGGGCAGTGTTAGCAGCCCCCCAGTGTCCTGCCATGGGGTGTGTATGTGCCAGCTCCAGAATTGTCTCAGTCTTTGTACTATGAACCACCAGCAGTCGTTTTTCCTCCCCCCTCCTCTGTGCGATACAGTACAACAGGCCGTTTCTGACGATGAAGTGCGGGAGATGGTGAGGAGCTGGATGAACTTCCTGGTATTCCACCATCTGCACTTTTTTGCAACAATGTTTAAGTCTATCATCCTCACGTTGAGTGACTCTGAAGGCTCCCCCCCCCGTGACCTGTTTGTAGACATCAAGAAAGACATTATTATCACGAGAGGGGGACTCACCATCTCTCCCGCTATCTGTGGTGGCGAAGGCTGGTCTGGCTCCCCGGGATGGCCGGCGTCGACAACAGCGTGTAGGCTGTGCTGAGCTGTATAGGGCCTCTTTGAACCCCGGCCAATCGCGTCCCAGCAACAATGCCACTGGCAGCTCCTTGACCACTCCAACTTTAATCACGTTTTTGGTGAGTCCTTTCCGTATCTCGACAGACCAGGTAGGAACCTGTTGGGTATCAACATAATCACAAGTGACTGGTAGCGTACCTTTAAGCGATGGCCCGGGTCCGAATACATCGGGTCTCATTAGAGTGATGCTACTTCCTAAATCCAGGACCGCCTTGTAGGTTTTCCCTTTTACTTCCACTGTGACTCGAGGTGTCGTTCGGGGAACATCTCTGTGGACCGCGCAGCTTGCCATCCTCTTCTTGGTCGCTGGTGTTGGTGGGTCTGTTGGCATCGGCTCATCCCGGGGACTCATCGGCTTGTGTACCACGCGCTGGGTGCCCTCCGGCGAGCGTCGTTCCTGGACCATCCTCCGGGGATATGACGACGCTCTCTCCCCCGTGTCCCGATGAAAGGCTGCGTCCGCCAACTCAAAAGACTCTATGAGATCAGTGATCGTCTTGGGTCCCCAAGAGGTTATGGAACGAGGAAGCATCGGCAGCACCTTGTCGACGACCACTCTTTCTACGATCTGACTCGCCGCCCTCCAAAAGCCAGTGTTCGGCGAAACGTAATAGTTCTGCAGCCAGGGTGCGTGCTGGCAACCGCACTTTGAACTCCCAGTCATGAAAGAGTTGAGCCGCGGTGGTGGATGAGAATCTTTGTTTCGAGATAATCATAACTATGCATTTGTGACAACGGTAAAGAAAAGTAAGCTCTTTGTGCTTCACCTGATAATAACGGCGCCAGCCATGCTGCCCAGGAATCCCGCGGCCATCCCTCCGTAGCCGCTGTAGATTCTAACATTCTCAGGTAGGACTCAACGTCGTCATCAGCAGTGAGTTTAGGAACGAGGCGGGTGGCGGCCACGCGTGGATCCGGAAGCGGAATGGTTTGGGCGGCGGCGAACCACGCATCCGCAAAGCGTTCCTCTAAACGCTCCTGCCGTTCATTCATCCGCTCATAATATTGTTGTTGACAGACGCTGATTTCGGTCAGTTGTTTGAGGAATTCCTCCATGATGTTGAAGGGGGAGAGAAGCGCACCTGTGAGATGACTGAGAGAAAAAAAAACAGTTCTGAGTGACGGAGGTTTGTTTGTGAGGTTGTGCTCTGATATGCTGTTCTGTGTCGACTTCTAGGCCAGTGTAATTGCCCACATTCTCCACCAGTGTGAACCTTGGCGCTAGAGAGTATGACACAACTGCGAGATGAAGTGAACACAAACCCAGGAGGGTGGATTTATTAACAATGCAGGTGAGACAGACAATACGGTGACGGTGCTCGGCGTGGATATAATCCCTCTTAAATCCTTCCAGGTGGCGGTGAAGAGTGCTCCAGTGGTCCTGACTGGCCCGGGCTCGTCGTTCACGGCGAATCTGAGGAACAAACAGAGGTAAGTCATTGCTCATCACTTTTGTGTTTTGGTGCTTCTTTTATACTGCTCCTGCCGTGAACGATTGGCCCGGGCAGATTGGTTCCAGGCGGAAATCCTGTGTTGCCAGGGCGACGCTGATCGGTACCCGCCACAATATATATATATATATATATATATATATATATATATATATTGTATACATTTTATTTTCATTGTTTTGCAGTGAATAAGCTATTTAAGCTACTTAAGCCCAGAATAAAAAGTTACAAAGTTTACATTTTCAAGATTTCGGTTTATGGGGGAAGTTAGGGCAATTCTAAGGGTTTAACGATGCAGGGTAGGATTTTTACTGAGGGGGAATCACCCCCACCCAAGGTTTTTGTTTAACTGTTGATAAATATGATCTCACAGCAACCAAAAATGTCCCCACAAAGTCAAAATTTACTGATATTACTATACTGTACTATACTATACTATACTATACTATTTCCCATAATGCAGGGAACACACAAACATATGGATTATACATAGAATTAAGGTTCCAATATTAGTGAAACTTTCTAGTTGTTTAATGATCATGTTCATTGTTAATGTCTATATCTGTAGTTCCTCTGCTAGGACACCTGTGTGAACTGACCTTGGTTAAGTGTCAAATAAAACACACACATACACAAAAAAACATGTACATTTTCTCTGGTGTCTGTTTTGATTCTGCACCAACCTACAAATGATTCCCATGTGAAAAAAATAAAATAAACATAAAGACAGTGAGCTCTCTGTGTCAGAGGAGGCATATGGTAGATGTTGGAAAGTCATATGACAAAAAGAAAGGGCCTTTTGCCAACATAAGCTCAAACACACTCACATCTCATGACTGCTGTCTTATCAAAAAGTGTGCTCTTTCTTCACCGGTTCAAATTCTAGTTAACTTGTGACTAATTTGTCTCGTACCTATACAGACATCAAGCATTCTTCACCCCTCGGGACCAGAGAGAAATTAAATTATTTCTGCACCCTGTACACAGCGAAAGGTCTGTAATGAAAGCCGTACATAACTTATAATAGTTGATGTAGATCATCAATCAGGCTGGAGTCTGTGAAAGGTCTCCTCCACGCTGATCCATATATCATAGAACGTTTACTTTTCTTGTAAAGAATTCAACAAACAACTCTTGTCTCATGCAAATTTAAATCTCCTAACTTTTTGATCAGGTGCCGAAAAGTTTCTTAAAAGTAAAGTGTTAAAGAAAAAGCATGCTTAATTCATTCAAAGCGTTAAAATAAGAACAAAGGAACAGATGCTAATTTCAGAGGATACGGCCTGCTTTAAATCGACTCATCATGTTTTAGCTCATATTTAAATAGGCATAATTCTGAAAGCGCATTGATGGTTTTCATTTAACTTTTATACAGCAGTCCGTTTTCCTTTACCGAGCTAGATGAAACACTCAAATGCAGTTTAAGGAGTTCATTTATCATGCCGTCCATTGAAATTGAGAGGCTGATTTCTGCAGGTGCGTAACAATGAGTTTAGCATCATAAAAGCTGCGGTAATGCAATAGATCAGCACTCTGCATAACTTTGGCTGCTGTACGACCAACAAAATCGACTTTGCAGCATGTACGTACTTTATGATGCTATATGATAGCTAAAATGAGAAATAGAGGTGTAAAATACAGCTCACAACATCCCATTTTGCGTTAATTTTAGTTTCATTAAATTACATTCTTAGAAATATTTAACAACATACTTACATAATTCCAACTGTATATATATATATATGTACATATATA
>JAUMHG010000033.1:11870080-11880152 GCA_032359395.1 Enteromius anoplus | reverse complement strand
ATATGATCATATTACCCCAATTTTAAAGTCTCTGCACTGGCTGCCTATTAGATTTCGCATCAGCTATAAAATATTACCTCTTACCTATAAGGCACTAAATGATTTAACTCCTGTGTACCTATAGTCTTCTAACACGCTACAATCCACCATGCTTCCTAAGATCATTTTACATATAATGTAAAACATTACTTTGGTGTAAAGCTGCTTTGCAATGATATGCATCATGAAATACATTTTAATTGAATTGAATTGAATTGAGGTAATTTCAGCTACTTCAGAACATACTATTGACAGAAATGTAATTGTTTTTGAAAACAGCAGAAACTGTGCTACAATAATATATGATAGATGTACATGTTTGCATTTTTTAGAAAAAAAATATATATATATATTATGTGTGGTTAGTACGTTTTGTGAAAATAAAACTAGCTAAAATAAGGCTATGCAACCCATACTGAATAGTCCTGATTAAGACTTTTGAGTAACCAGGCTAGAATATTTACTATATTTACTATGCACCAGCAAACAACCATCTATAACCCTCCTAAAACATTCAATCATCATTCTAGCAATTTCTGCAAAGGCTTGAGCTGTCTCATTCAACTAATAAATTATCCCTGTATTCATTTGGTCATATATTATTGGTTTACTTAAAAATTAATAAATACGATATTGACCCTCTGTGTGACCCATCCAATGATGCTCCAGCATGCCTAATACATGTTCTGGGAACAGCCATTCATAGCTTCTTTTGGCAATAATAATTTGATTGGTTTTCATTGATTGCAAATAACCATATTGAACAGTGTCCTTTGGTTGCACTTTTGGACTCTCTCCAAATCATGTCAGCTGCCAGCTCCGCTCGCTAATGCACTTGCCTTTTCTACATTACTAGCTGAAAGGCTAATACTTCTGGTTCGGAAGCCCAATTATCCTCAGTCATTTGACAACTAGCTGAAGAATGTTTTATTCAATTATCAAAAGATTCTCAAAATCTCAAAACATCAATTCTTTTCATATCTTCTATGACCCTTACACCCCGTTTTAACGGTTTTGGAATAGTATAAAAATAGTAGTACCGTAATATTATAATAACTGATGTCTATTCAAGCAGATTTTAAAATGATTGTATGCCTGGATGACGAAGCTGAAAGCATCAGGGTCACATTATCCTTCAATAATCACTTTTATATGCTAACTTAGTGCTCAAGATACCTTTTTTTTTTGTAATCAGTGTTAAAAACAGTTGTGCTATTTGCATTTTATTTTTGCATATATTTGTTGCAGAAGAAGAAATCATACATTTCCATCATTTCTTCATACTGTCAAAACTGGAAAGGCTCAAATACTAATGTTTTACAATAACATTTTTTTGGAAACAGCTGTAAGCAGAACACACATTAGTAGGCCAACTGGTTATTATGCTGGAAACCAATCAAGTTATGACTGCCAAAAGGGAGCGAATAATGCCAAACCATATGTATCAGGTCACCGGTCACACAGACTGGGAGTATGTTATTTTTTATATTATCATATTATACCTAACAATATTAAATCATGTCGTCACATATCTGCAATTATTTCTTCCACACAATTCTATACTGGCTTTTTTTTCCTTCGTTTTTTTTGCAATAAAGGCTGGATAGACAGAAGGTGTGGTGTGAAATGAGAGGTACAGGATGTGCGAGTGGAACACACTGCAGGGGAAAAGGTGAAGCAGGAGACAATATGCTGCCTCTAAACAGGCCAAAAGACATTCTGTCCAGCTCTCTATGTGTGTGTGTTTAAGGAGGTGAAATAAACATATGAAGAGACAGGTGCACAAGAGCATTGTGTGTGTGTGAAAGAGAGAGAGAGATAGAATAAGTGTGTGATATGCAGTAACAGATACAAGGGCAGCATTCTGAGCATAGGAACAAGCATTAAGTGTGTGCGTTTATGTGCATGTGTATTCAGGTGGAGTGTTTATTATTGTATATGGTTGGTTTATGTAGACATTGTCTGAAAAGCAACAGCAGGTGAGGGCAGATGGCTGCAGACTCTTGGTGGCGTTGGAGAGATACAAGATGGCACACACACACACACACAGGCAAATACACACATACACTGATATACCGCACACATAGTTCTTTCTCAAATTCACTAAAGTTTTAAATATGGAGTGAAACATGATATTTGAATCTAAATCTTAAAAATAACATCAACTTAAAAACTGCCATATATAGTGCACTCTATTATGGCTTGTGCAAAGTTGGAGCTGTGCAAAAATGCATATAATATTAATTAAAATTAAAATCTGAAATTATATTGCCAATGAAGCTTGTACACTTTGTACCACTAATGTACAGTTTGGATTGATTAATTAAGATCACACTAAACAGATTTCAGTTCACTTCTAATCTGGTGCAAATTCAAGTCCTTAGTTATATTCAGCTGTTCTGTGACAGAGATGGGGGGTATTTTGTGCAAAGCCTATTTCTTGGAACACAGCATATTTCTCAGATTGCAAGCTCTATCAAGTGACCTGCACTTCAAAGTGATTTCAACACCAAACCTATTAGGTCAGGCATTTTGGTAGGATAGGTACATTATTGCTTTTCTCAAAGCCTCAAGGCTGTATCACTTAGAATGATTCATAGCTCTCTCTCTCACTCGCTCTCTTTCCATAAGCACTCTCCAGGAGAGAAATACTCACAAGTAACACCTCAGGATTTTTTCTGTGCAGGAGTTTTGCACAGTCATTCTGTCTAACTGTGTCCCAACTCCAGCCAATAGGTTTGTCTATGATTAATGGCTACACGATGCTCCTCTTCAAAATAAACTTGCATAATTCTAGTCTTAAATGGGATCACTAAGGCAGGCTTGGTTATAGAGTTATGGGGGAATTATTACAACCCAAAAGGATGGAAAAAAGAAGCGAATGGAGTGGTGAGACAGACAGACTCGCTCATGAATAGTGTATAGATAAGATCCAACTAGCCTCTCGTCTGTCAATCACTTGCTCTGTGGCCTGCAATTCTCTGCTTTCTTTTGCCATCCTTTCCATGCTCTTTCTTCTACACGCATACACACACACACACACACACACACACACACACACACACACACATCAAGAATAGAATTCTCTCTTCTAGATGGCAAAGCAGAAATAACTTAATTACTGCTCCAAATCAAAAGAGCCTGTCCTCTATGAAATTCTGGCCCCTAGATATGACTCGGCTCGGAAATGTATAGGAATTCGTCCATTTTATCTTATGCTTGGGCCAGTTTCTTAGATATGTGTCTTTCTCCTCAATAAGGTAAAATATTTGAGGTATATCATTCAGTTTTGTAGAGTAACACATCAATAGTTCATTGGGTATCTCAAATAAAAAAAAAGCTTCAGTTACTATAAAGGAGGAAAAAAAGGAACATAGGAACAGCAAACATTTTGATCACAACCGCCATGTATGCACTTGAGCTAAATTTGGTTGTCGCTTTATACTACTAAAAGTAGTGCTTGCTCTGTACAAACACACTTCTACAATTTACAGGATTGACAAACTGCATTCTACAACCAAACTAACTCCTGAAAAATATAGGAATTAACAACAGCATTTATAAATATTTCTCTTCTGTGTGCCCCGTGCAATAAATAATAGGGATGAGGTATGTGTTGCCAGATCTTGCTTGGGGAAAAATAAAAATAAAAACAGCGAATAAGAACAAGTCTATAATAAACTAAAATCCAAATGCTTTATCTTGGATATAAGCCACAAACCAAAATACCACAACCTGCATCTGCCTGCTTTATTAACTCCATGAACTGGATCACTTTTTAAGCCAAGCCCAAACAAGACATGGCAATGCTTCAAAAGTGAGTTCTGCAAAGCTGCCTTCCTAACAAAAAGCATGATGTCTCTGTTGATTGTTGTTTAGAAAATGCCCAACATAAAAATGCCCAAGGTCTTTGGTTGCAAAAATAGTGGACACCAAATGCCAGAGATTTCAAAACATGTAGAACCATGTTTAGATTAATTTTTTAATGATTTTTGCAGATCCACTCCTGCATTTACATACAATTACTTTTGACGTGTACAATATGTTTCTGGCCAACGTCAGACCCTAATTACCAGCTTTAGGATCTTAAAACAAAGAACAATTGGTCAAGTTGTGACTAAAAATTCATTGCAACAGGAAAATGTGGAATATTGTATTGTGGCAATAACCTTCCCCATGTTCCCTGATTTATAGTTTGGTCACAGGAACTTGCCGTATTGGCCAATAGAAAGTTGCTTGGTTTTGAAAGTTCTGTGTGTGTAATCATAACTAGTTACAGATTATTATTATTATTTTTTTTTTTTTTGCAGTAACTAGTAGTGTAACTAATTACTAACAATAAGATTTCAATAATAATATTACAGATACCATACAAAAACGATGCCTCAACCCCTTATGATTTTAAATCCAACAATCCAATAATTTCTTATATTATTATAAGATATTATTATCTTAATATTTATTTTGATCATTTTCACAGCCCCAACATATACATGAGCAGTCACCAGTGGTCTAATTTTTTGAACTCTCCGTAGATTTCATCCTAAAAGTGTGTGTAAAAGATTTCAGATTTATAAAACCCTGTACACGTCAAAACTTGCGCAAAAATTCCAGTCAGGTATATATTGTGCGACTCCACCCCGACTCCTACCAGAAATAACCATATATGGACCTTACAACGCCAAGTTTTACTATGCATAACCTCATCTACATATAATTTCCATGCATATTCCCATTCACGTGTCAATATGTTTAACATTGTCAAAGGTACATTTAAGAAAATATGACATACGCACTACAATTGTGCCAAAATATTGCTGCTCAAAATCATCCAATATAGTTGTTATGTATTAGAAAGAACATATCAAGAAAACCTGTTAAAGATCAGATAAAATTAGGTAAAATAGTATGGGTCAGAGTATGCGTGCAGGTGCGCAAAGTTTCCCATTAAGATGGTTTGTATTAATTCAGCCTTTTACGCAGGAAGTGGCGTACGCATCTTTTTAGCCCTGTTTATGCAACGGTTATAAATAAGGCCTAAATAATTTTATGGGAAAGGCACACAACTCCCGTGGGGTGTGAAGAAAATGTAATGTAAGTAATTACTGTTCTCAAGTTCTACATACATTAATACAATTAAAGTTAGATATTGTAATAAATAAATATACTTATATATAAAATATAATTACTTTTATTTAATAGTTTTTTATATTCCATGCAAGCAGCATTATTAACAATACAGATGGGCATCTTTATCAATTTAAAAGGCACAAAAATGCAGCCATGGTTTGCAGGATGAGTTCTGGAGTGAGAGATTGCATGTGAACATGGTTTCAGGATCAAAAGCCTCAATGGGGCATCATTACTCCTCTACAACTCATCCTCGCTTTTCTCTCCATCTCCTTTATGAAGATCTCACATACTCGATGATGAGAATTACCCTTGTCAAAGATGCATAATTGGCGGACGCTCCCTAATGACGACGGCCATGTGAAATTTAACGAGTTGAAAATGAATGCGAATGCCCACTTTTCATGTGAAAACGCGCGCCGCATTCAAGTGGCTCCTGCTAATCGAGAACTGCGACTAAAGCCCCCTGATTGACTCATTCAAAGGGAGGCAGAAGGAGCGAGAGATAGAGAAGGAGAGGGAGAAATGTAGACTGAGAGAGATGGGCAGGCTATTTGTTTCAGTTTAGTGTTGTGATTGAAAGCACTTCAGGCACCATTGATGGAGGAAAACTTCATTTGGTCTCACTGAGAACCAACTGCACATCAGTCTGCAGAGAAATGACTCAGTCTGTTCTCCAAGAAAGATCTGAAAAACTGCTCCTCTGCTGCTAGTGGGAAGGGGGAAGGCTCTTTATTATTATGCTTCAAATATCAAGACTTCCAGGCAGGTGCTTTAAACAGAGACATTCATTTGACTGAAGGTACACACTGTTATTAAGAAATTCTGGGTGAGGGTGTTCAGATATGCTGATGATTGAGTGCAGTTCATTAGTTAACTACATTAGTGAACCTGAACTAAGAATGAGCAATACTCCTACAGCATTTTTAAATAGTAGTTGAAGTTAATTTCAGCATTAGTAAAATCACATGTTGTGTGTGTTAAGTAAGGGATAATATACAGCTATCAAGTTGTTATCACAGAATAAAGCCCGATAGGCTTATCGGCAGCCCGACGCGGAGCGGAATTAACCTGCTAGTTGGACATTATCCTGCTTTTTACACGGATTCTTGCCCCAAAAGTAAATAATAAAATAATATAATACAATAAAAAATATTGTCCCGTACATGTTGAAATTAATGTTGAAGTCCTCCATTTTAACTCGTGGTTAAGCATTTTTAAGCCAAAACTATCAGCGAAAACGGAGGGATATAATTACTAACGCTCAAGAAGATGTGTATGAGCCTGTGTTATTAGTTTTACCGGTTGTTATCTGAGAATAACAAACCTTGGAATGTGGCGATTGATCAGAATCTAGTATTCCACGAAGCCGTGTAATAATATTACTTTAATGCACTGTGAATTAACATGAACAAACAGCTGTATTTTCATTAACTAACATTAACAAAGATTAATAAATAGTGTAATAAACACATTGTTCACTGGTTGTTCATGTTAGGTAATACGTTAACAAATGTTAACAAAAAAAGACACCTTATTGTAAAGTATAACCAAAATTACTTGTACTAAAATGATTAACAACAAATAATTAAATGATACACATGCATTATTTACTATACAAAAAATACTTGAATAGCATTTCCCTGACATCTCTCCGATATTGACCTCAATGTAGTTGAGGCCCCCGGGGGTTGCCTCTGTATACTTTCCCCTAAAAAACAAAACAAAAACAAAACACCTAAATATCTCCACAATATTCTGGTGCCTACACATGCCTGGGGCCCCACACCGGGCCTCTGTTCGCTATCCTAGCCAAAGCATCTACCCCAAATATATCTATTATAGTCCAGTCCCCAGACATAGCTAAGGCCAAAAGGGGCCTCTGGGGCATCGTACGGGCCTTCTGTACACTGCCTCAAGTCAAAAGCGTCCCACCACAATATCTCTACATTATAGATATGGATAGAATCCTGAGAGCTTTGTAAATAAAGAAATAAAAATAGTAATGCTTGTCTTAAGCCAAAAATACACAACAGTGCTTTAACCTGAATGAGCAAAGTCGCTCCCTCAGCCAATCAGACGATGTCATGTGACTCAACCTGCCCCGCCCTCTACAAAGCTATTTTTCCGTCATGCACTACATGCTGATGACAGCCTTTTCATTATGAGACACTGTCTGTTTGCAATTTTATTTTATTTTTTTCTATATCTGGGAGGTGATGAAATAAAGCCCTGTCAACACCAGACCCCAAATGAGTTCCTTGGACTTGAAAAATGTGCTTTTTTTCTATTACTTGTTAAAAGTTGAAGAAGTTCAGCATAGTCTTTACAAACTTGAGAAAACATGTCTTATCCATCTTACTTGTTAATCCCATCACAGACTCGCATGCACACAAAACAGACAAATTGGTTCCAAAGAGGACAGACAAAAACACTTCGTAAATGAGTGTTAATTGGTGTGAGGACAGTCTGGGTATTTTAGAGCACTTAAACACTGAAACTTCAAGACTACATTGTACGAGTGCAGACAACAAAGGTCCTAGCGAGGATGCACATGTACACAAACGCCTCACGACGCGCTCCAGACAGCTCCCATCTCTGAGAGCGCGTTAACCCCTATACGATCTGCACTAATTGGAGTCTCAGACACAATGGCAGCCATTATATGCAGTCCCTGCCGGAGTATGTGTGTGTGAATGAGTGAGGTGGAAGAGGAGGGGGGTCAAATGGACCCCAATTATGAGCGGAGACTATTAAGAGCAAAGCAGCGTGGGAAACAGAGTGAGAGAGTCTCAAATCTCCATTTGAATATTAAACAGTGCTTACCGCTTACCAATTACCACTTTCTGAAAGGCACGTTTTGAGCGTACCGCTGTACAGAAAATGGCTTTGTGCATGCTAATCGTGAATTCGGTATATATCGGCTGTACGGTGTGTGCGCATGTGACTGGGAGTGCGAGTACACCGCTGTACCCTTCAGTGCAACTCCACTGCCAAGCAAAACAATGCTACTCTCAGCATGTGTAAATTATTCAGATGGTCATAGGTACACAAATAATTCAAACAAAAGCACTGGCACAACTAGCCAACACTTACACAAACAGACACGCTCACAATAAGAGAAAGAGAAACCGCATCAAATATTTACACAGCGGTGTGGAAGGCAATATAGTGAGACTTACTAAAATACAATACTGTTGTCGGTTCCTAATGAATTGAAAGTGTGAAGTGTGAGGTTATTGCTGTGTCATGTGTGTGTTCTGTGAGTGATAGCTGCCGCATTGGCATCTTCGATCGATTTGACACTTGTCAAAAATGCCAGTGGTTTCGCAAATGAACGTACTCTGGTAGTGGCGGGAAAGTGTTTTTACATGTAATTATGTTTGGCATTTCTAAAGGGAGAACAAGACAAATAGAGAGATAAAACTTAAAAGCCTGTTCCTCTGAACAACAGCAGCAGGGTGATTAGTGCAGAAGAGGGGAAAATTACAGCCTATTTACGGTTTAGGATTTGTATGTATGCGCAATTTACATATGTGTGTGCGGAAACGAATATGAACATAAATATTAGGGCTGCACAATTTGGGGAAACGTTTGAATGGTCTTTTTACTAATAAAGTATATGATGCGATAAAACTCCAGATTTGCTGTTCTTGTTTGTGGTTAATTTGAGTTTTTGTAATATCATTAATATCATAGATTATATTATAAATTATATTAATATTTTTGCATTTATTTTTACATTTATATTTCTTATTTAGATTTTTACATGTATTTAAATGTGAGTGAAAAGGTTAGTAATATTGTCTATTTCTTATTCTATAGTTTTTATTATTATTTTTATTAAGTTATTTTTTAATGGGAATTTTTTTTATTTAATTTCATGGTATGTTAATAATGTATTATATTTTAAGAGCTTATTTGCAAAAGCAGATCATTTTTTAATTCTCTAAAATCATGTTTCTTTTTATTTATTTTTTATCGTGATCATGTTTTTATTGTGTAATCAGTATTTCTTGTTTTAATCTAATCAAAATAACCCATCTCCAGTTGATTGAGATTAATTGGAATGCCTAATGAAAATACATGATTTTAGAAAATTATTTAAAACTTTTAATAACAGAGTTTCATCTGTTTTAGCAAATTAACTCTTCATTTCAAGAAATGAAAATGGTTTTAATTTTATAATATAACATCAACATGGCATCTAAAAATCATATCATATATATATATATATATATATATGATATATATATATCATATGATGTCTTGATTATGATTGCAAAATTACATTACTAATATTTAAGGTTTTATTTGGTGAAAATCCATAACAACAACAAAAAGTGATTAAAGCTACTTCTGTTGATAACAGCTGGTCTATAAATGCTTCACTTTATAAGTTTGAGAAGATGTTTGCTGCGTGTTGTGTTTCCAAATGCATGTTATACAGGAAGTGTCATAAAGTCAGACCAGATGCAGAGATGAGATGAGTTCATAGTTCATAGAAAGTTCACAATAAAAATAAAATGATCTTTATTTAACCTCATGTTGTTTTAAACCTCCATGGAATTTTACAACAGCATGAGAGAAACATCTAGTATCTTTCTTGGATTGCACTGTATGGACAAAAAACTCACACCTTCTTGTAATGTAAGACCTATTTCTCTGTTCGTTTCAAATTCTTGTTAAAAGCTGTCAAACGTTTTAAGAAACACGCACACCTATAGATCAGTGAGAAGTCTAATCTTGCTACTATTCCATTACCTCAGCTCTTTACACACACCCACACACACATTTTCTCTTTCCACACTTTTCTGAAAATCCCTTTCTTTTTAGTCACACAAACATAAACTGGGATTACAGATTCATCCTGATATGGTAACAGAAAGAAGGTATATATTTA
>JAUMHG010000033.1:11852876-11869846 GCA_032359395.1 Enteromius anoplus | reverse complement strand
TATATATATATATATATATATATATATATATATATATATATTTATATATATGTGTGTGTGTGTGTGTGTGTGTTTGTGAAATTGAAAAAAAAAAAGTGTTTAGGGTCATGCATCGATTCAAACTTTATCTTTATTTCACATTTATTTCAGTGTATTTCTTCCAATTTTGCTGTAAATTTACTTGCAATTTTTTCAAAAGGTGTTGTTGGGCTTATTTAATCCATGGCAATATAATTAAATTACATTATCATATTATCATATTACATATCGTTATATAATTTATATTAATATACTTTTGAATAAATTATTTGTCATAATTAGAAATGATACTTCCTAATTTAATGTAAAATCCCAATCAATATGCATTGAATTATTTTCCCAACACCTCTCAGCAACCTATCAACTTCCTATCAGCAACTCTACATAACTTTCAGGACCAAAACACCCACACAGACACAAATGCCCTCTCTCTCAGGGTAATTAATTTGCACGGTGGGTCTCCCTCGCAGATGGCTGCAGGTAAAATGTCTCTCAGGAGGGTCACAAACGGGTAACGGTGCCAGTACTGTCCCCAGATTGTAGATCACTGACCTTATTCATTGTCCCCGTGAAAGCACACACAGACATACACATTCCATTACACACAAACGCACACACACACACACACACACACACACACACACACACACACACACAGATTCATGTCTGCTGTGATCTCCCTATCAATAACACACTAAATGTGGACACACATGGTGGGGTGGCTGAAACATATAAAGAGGCAATAATGTATGGGGAGAGAACAGACAGATGGAGGCCCTGTTTCCCATATGTTAATATCCTCTGGAGCTAAAAGTTCCCTCTGGAAGAGTCAGGGAGAAAAAGAGAGAGCGATGAGGGTGAATATCAATATCCTTTCTCCTTCCATCTCTGTCACTTGCTGCAACGTTCTGAACTCAATTAATAGATAAACTATGGCAGGAAAGTAGGAGGGTAAACAAAAATATAGTGTCCATTTACATTCAGCACACGCCGGGGTCAGTGAAAAGTATTTCTAGAGTGTGATTATTCATATCTGTCAAATGCTATTTTAAATGAGAACTGTGTGCACTGTCCCACAATGCACCGTGACTGACTGACATGCCTGGAAGACCGGAGAGTAGGTGAGTGGAGCGGAGAGAGAGCAATTTCCTCCGCTCCAAGCATTCTGTCGCTCTGCTCCAACTCCATACCGGATTTGCCATCCCACAATCAGAGGTGAAATGAAATCCAAATGAAAATTTCATGTTCCCAACACTCTGAATCTTTTGAAATTGCACAATACTTTTTGTAGGTTCCCACGTTTGCATTTCTCATTTATAACAGCTTTATGCATTAAGCAGGTTGCATTCATTGGACATACTGTGTACTTACAGTACGTAATAACTACTGTAGGTACTAACCCTGAACCTACCCTCTAAACCTACCCCTACCCCATGTACTTAATTTATATTGCCAGTTCTTTCTTGGGTAAGCACACTGTACAGTAAGTACATTGTGTGTACATGCAAATACAAGGGCAACCTTTATTTGTTAACAGTAATCATGTGAAAATACAATTCAAATGAATTGTTTTAAAATTGAATATGTATACGTTTTTTGTTTGTTCTGTTTGTTTGGGGAACCAACTTAAGACCTTTGTTTCTGAGCTACTGTTTGAGCTACTATTTGCATTTTTCAATGTCATTCTGACAATTTTCCACAAATGTTCCAAATTTCTATCATTCTTACTGCTAATGGTCTATTAACAGTGTTTAACAGCTGTTGAATTCTTTCATTATGATGGAGTGGTATCAGAGTGATGACAGAGTGCAAAAAAAAAAAAAACATCTGCTAAATCTTGCAACTTCAATCACTGCTACCCTTGAGGAGTAAATGGAGTTAAAAAAAAGAAATGCGTGTAGTCTTTTTGGCCTTTTGTGTAAATAAGCTAAACAGTTCTAAATAAAAGGTATTCCAGAGGATTATCTGGATCAGGATGGGGTGATCGTCGGGAATTACAGTTGCTTAAAAATAGAGAGAGATAGGACAAGAGAGAGAGAGAGAGAGAGAGAGAGAGAGAGAGAGAAGCATGCAATCAAGTAAGAGAGACAGAGAGAGAAAGAGAGAGAAGGCATTAAGTTGATCTCTGTGGTTAAGTCGTTTGGCCGGGTTGTCCATCCCAGAGTAATGACAACGTGTTGCCATGGAAACAGATGTTTGATTGCTTGGCTTAATCTTCTTTAATGTAGCTTAATGCTGTTTATGTCCCGCAGACTAAGAGCACACTGTGCAGTGGTTCTCATTAAGGCTGTCCTCTGAACACACACTCACGTCAATAATGTCACTGTTTACAGCCCTGCTGCTAACACGAGACAACTTTAAGTTCATCCATTCTTTCTTTTCATTTTGTGCAGTAACCTGCTGAGTAAGCAGGTACAACTCCAAATAAGATGTTTGAACTGGGAGGGCGCTATGTGCAAATGAGAAAGCGGCAATGTTTTCTGCCTTCACTGCCCAGTCACCACAGGATGATATGCTTCATCTACAGGCTGATTAATACTGTGCATAGCAGCTAACAGCAGGGACATGTTGAGAGAGATGGTGTAATAGCAGTGTAGAAGGGAAGGGAAGGGAGGGGAAGGGGAAGGGGAAGGGGAAGGGGAAGGGGAAGGGGAAGGGGAAGGGGAAGGGGAAGGGAAGTCACCTGTCTAAAAGGGAAGAAAATATGCAAAGTCTAGGTTAGAAAGTCATCCACACAACGGAACGGAACAGAATGGAAAGAAAAGGGAGGGAAAGGAAATATTTTTTTTATTTAGCAATTTGCATAAAAAGAAAGGAAAATGAAAAGAAAGAAGGTAAATCATAAGAATTATTCTGTCTTTCTTCAAAAAGAAATAAATAAATAACCTTATGATTCTTATGAAGAAAAAAAAGAACAAAATATTTAGATATATTAAGATATAACGTGGCATGCATTATACAGTAAGTGTGTGTGTGTGTGTGTGTGTGTATGTATGTTTGTCTGTGAAAGCAAGCCTGTGTTCTACTGCACACAATTCATCACTCTGACAGAAAAAAAACATGTAAATTGAATTGTTCAATTGAATTGTGCCACTGCAGCCCCCATGGATCGTAAGTCTCCGTCCCACAGCTCAAACCAGCAGGTCAGATCAGCAAACTCACAGAGACAAACAAACCTATGGGAGAAAAATGACCTGATAGAGCGAG
Source organism: Enteromius anoplus (assembly GCA_032359395.1). NCBI lineage: Eukaryota > Metazoa > Chordata > Actinopteri > Cypriniformes > Cyprinidae > Enteromius > Enteromius anoplus. The sequence continues at coordinate 11,866,600 of JAUMHG010000033.1, read as the reverse complement.
AGAGACAGTTCAGCCATCACAACAACTACACGGGATACTTACAGCCTCTATTAATAGCTCTGAGTTGACTAACATTTAGTACTTTAACAGAAAACAACCCCACACTTGAAACACTGAAGATGCCTATTACCGCTGAAAAAAGAATGGGGAGCGAGAGAGGGAGGGAGGGAGGGAGAGAGAGAGAGTGGAGAGAAGGAGAAGAAATGAGAGGAAGCGTAGAGCACCACCGGAAAAAAAAAAGAAGAAAAAAAAAGAGATGAGGACAAGAAAGCAAGTGCAAGGAAGGGAACCAGGTACAGAGAGGAAGAGCTACAGGGTAGTGAACGGGTTGAATGTAGGGATAGAAAGAAAATGCTTTAGAAAGAGAGGAAGAGAGAGAGAGAGAAGGGACATAATTAAAGCTGTGGATAGCTTTCACCCCTGGTGCGGCTGGAAGAGAAAGAGAGTGCATGTGTGTGTATGTCTGGTGCAAGCAGTAATAGCAGGGGATTTGGATCTGGTCCCTGTGGCCCCTTAACTCTTCCACTCTAAGAAGATTATTTCCCAAACTCAACTGCTCAAATAAACAAATAAATCAATACATAATGCCAGAGAATAGTAAAGCACTGCACTTATATAACTGGATACCTGTTTAGCGCACAGACTGCCAGGAAGAAGTACTTTCGATAAATAAATCAGGTTGTAATAATAGTGCTTTGTGTATTTTTAAATATTTATCTGTTGCCTTTTTCCCCCCTCGTCTTTTGCATGCATTTTTATATATACAGGAGACCAGGGCTGGCTGCCACACACAAAAGGTGTTACAAGTTTTTAGTTTTAAACTTAATATTTCATTGCTTTATTTATTTTAGATGAGTAAAACTAAGCTTGCTCTCTCTCTCTTTCTCTCTCTCTCTCTCTCTCTTTGTAAAATCAAATTAAATATTATTTAAATATAAATGTATTTAAAATAATAATAATGGTAATAATAATAATAATAAAGTCTTATTTATTTATTTAATCATTTATTCAAGCGTAGTAGTAGTATCATTAAAAATGAGCTGTGGTATCCCCTACTTTCTAAATGAACACAGCATCTCTTTATCAATGTGTCCCTCCTTTTTGCTGCTGTGTGTAAAAAAAATAATAATAAAAAAATAAAATAGAATAAAATAAAATATAAAGTAGTATTTAGTCAACATTTGAATGTATTTCATTATTCACTGTGCATTTTAGTGGTTGTTCTTTTCAAAAGGTGTCAGCATTTTGGGCAGGGGACGTGTATCATCCACTTTTGAACTGGAGCACATACATACACAAAATAAACTTTTTTTGTTGAAAGAATAATGAAAGAAATAAGCAGGATTTTAAAGAAATGTAATTGCATTTTGGCTTAAGAAATTCTTTTGTGTAAAGTCTGCTAACAGCTGATTAACATAATGCCAGTCGCGGTGCAGGAATTCAGGTGGAAGGGCTAAACATTTTGACCTCATTTTGTTTATAATCAATCTGGAAACATTAGGGTAAATAAAATTCTCTAATCCTTCACACGTCTGTGAAAGCATGACTACTGATGCGTAAAAAGAGGCTTAGTGCTCGTCAATAGATTTAACAGCACTAAACATATTGAATTAAATGATAAAGAGTCTGAAAGTCAAGGGTAACGTGTTCTCTTTTATGTATTAAGAATTGTGTGAAGTGTTCCTCGGTGCAACGCTCTCAAAAGACGACTGCACTTTGTGGACAAGCTCTCGTCGAGCAGACACTGCAACGCCTACAGTTTGCCAAAAGAACAAGCGAGTGTGCACTTCTGACAACTCTGACGCTACATGCTAAGACTTTTTTCCTTGTTAGCAGGCCACGGTTATTGTAGTCTGTGGGCGTTATCATTGGTAGTCCACCGGCATTCGCGAGGGATGCAGATTCTGAGGCTAGGGCTCTTTTTTAGCCCTTTGAAAAGACAGAATGTTCAGATCAAAGCTGATTGGCTCAGGACGCACTGCGAACAGATGCTAATGTAACACACTTGAAAGAGAATTAGCATTACACAGGCTACCGGCAGCGAGAGAGGTCAGCCGGCAAAAACACCAGGCCCTTCTGGATGATCCCGTCTTAGATTCCTCCCTGTAGCTCGGGCTCTTGTTACCACAGACGTCCACTGTGCATTCAGAGCCAGGAAACAGCCTCAATCGTGAAATGTAATGTTAAAAAAAGAAAGACTCATTAGGCGAATGCGCAAACTTAAAGTCAGCGGGGTGCTGTCGCACGGCAGCCAGGCCTTTGTTTGCTTGGAGAAAGTGTCGTGCGACGGGCTAATAAAAAAAAAAAAACAGCATGAGTTGTATATTTTACTGTTAGCGTATTTAACTTCAATCAAGAAAATACAAACTGCTATTGAAATAGGAGCATACCACTGTAATAGCTGGTAAGGAAAAAAAAAACAACCCCACCCCCCCCCCAAAAAAACTGCCAACCTACATGGTAACAAAAATTAGTAAGTGATGTATAACTACAGTACTTTGGCACAATGACAATGTACCCTGAGAGCACACATGCATCTCGGAGACGTCTATTTTTATATCTGCAAGACGTGGAAGAAGGTGTTTGCACATCTGGAATACGTCTATAGGACATAGCCCTTTAGATGTCAAATAGACGTCAATTAGATGTCTTTAAGATGTTTATGATTTTAAATTTGTGTAAAACTGACATCTGAGATACATCTCCCAGACGTTTTTAGACAGCAGATGCTTTCCACATCAAGAGATCTTTAACAGACATCTTGCAGACGTACGTGGGCTATCTGGGGAAAATTCTGGTGGCAATGTTTTAAGCTGTCCTTGTTTAAACGGACAACAATTAATGATGCATAATCACATTCAAGTAACCCTAAAACTAACCATAATCCTTATCATATAGTAAGTACTAATTAAGTAATAAGTACTAGTAAGTATAAGTACTCTTTTTAATATATATATAACTTTTTTTTACACAGTGAAAATAGTCTTCATACTGTACACAGAAATCCATTTATTTGTTTATTTATGTTTTAAATGTATTTTTTAATACCTCAACAAGAAATTTTGTCTCAGTTGCTACATATGTGAACACACTTTGGACATAAGTAGAAAAGGTTAAAAAGTAAAAGAAAAAAAATTTGTTAATGATCAAAATTGACAGCCATAAGAAATTAATGGAAAATACCAATACTTCACCTATTTTATACACACTTATTTTTATTTGTCTATTAAAATGACGAAAATGTAAATTGTATATGAATGTAAAATTTTTATGGACTGCAAAGATAGTATAGTCTATTAATGATACAGTATAGTCATTTCATACAACATAAGCTTTTTCACATGCCCTGTTCTTTGTAAACTGTGCAAATCCAGTTTGTCGTCAAAGCAGTGATTGCTGGTAACTTTGGAAACATTAAAACACATGAGCCGATCAACATTCTGCTCACGCTTCATCACACCAACGTTGCCTCTTTAAATAAGGTCAGGAGTGAACTGGTTGATTAGTAGACTTTGACATATTAACCTTCTGAATGACCGACTGATTAGAGCACATATGAGCCGGGGTCAAAGGTCAACAAAAATGTGGCTAATTACCCGTCCCTGCAAATGTAATCATCGATGCCATCTTGCATCATCTTTCTGGGTCTAACAGACATTAATAAACGATCTTTAAGCAGGCAATAAACATAATTAGCTGATAGGAGAGAATCTATTAAAATGCCTGACTGACCTCTGACTCATTTGGTGAGACAGTGATTGAATAAGTGGGTGGGTGAGTTATGAATAATTAAAGAATAGCAGCATTAATCTGCTGTCCATCACAGCCAATGAGTGATGCATTTAAAGAGGACAGTTGTGTCGCTAAATATAGAAAGATAAGTCACCATATGGCAAATGCTGTACTTATTTTTATAAGATCCCTACTGACAGACTAACTCTCAAAATGACGTCCAGAGACTAAAGGCTCAAGTACTCGGGGTCAGAAGACGGTCCATGAAAAATATTTTAGAAAGTGTTTTTAGGGCATGTGGACTTAAAGTGTCAGATAAAAATATAAAGTGCAATTTTGAACATTACTGAAGGTCAAACGGATAAATTATCTGTAAAACTGTTTTTAAAAATAGGCATTCATTATTTATGTGCCATGAAAATAATCTTTCATAGTTTAGCAGAAACAAAGGCATATTTCATAAATGGCAAAGCACTGCAAAACTATTACAACATTTCCAAGAAAAAGAAGAAGAATTAAAAAAATTAAAACATTGCCTATTTCACGACTTTCAAAACTTCATAAGATGACACACTCTCAGCAATTATGGCTACTACATGAACAAAGACTAAAAATAAAGCATAAAACGATATAAATAAAGTGATAACAAAGGATATTTGAGTGATCTTGTGTGCCAAAATGAGGTTTGTTCTTCATCATCCTCCTCCTCCTCCTCATCCACTTCTTTCTAGCCTGGCAACTTCAAAACAGCTCTGCTTGTCTAGTCTCTAGCACAACACTCACATATTGCACTCTGTTGCGAGTGCAGAGATAAACAGGTCATAAAGGATGTGGTAGTTCATGACAGTGCTGATCTAAGTAGTTTTAATCTCATGGGCATCTATTTGCTTCCAATCAAAAAAGCACAACAAGAATTTTTAGAATTGATATCCTTTGGGATTGACAATTCCTGTAATGATGCACTGAAGTTGTACTCCGTAACAAATTATCAGCATTGTTAAACAATCATGATTTTAAGGCTGCAATTTGCAATGTTTATGTGAAATCAAGCCCTATTTAATGTATGTTTTCAGCTATACATTTTGAAAGGGTCACCAAAATGCTGGATGATTGGATGTGACACGGGCGGATGTGATTTAGAAAGTATACAAATCTTTTCATTCTCAGAGGTTTATAAGACACGTATATACAAACATAATGCTGAAAACGGAATGAGATCCTTTAATGCTCTCTTCTCTGCAACTATTAGAAAAATATGAATAAAACAGTACCATTTTCTTTACTCACTTTTTTTTTTTTTTTCTTCCAAACAGGACTTCTTAAATGCTGATTAAGCTATTTAGCGGCATATGCCTAAAGTATTGTTTTATTTGTCTGCCATTATTGCTTCTGGGCCTCGTCCTGCCTTTGAAGAGTGTTTATGTAAGAGAAAAAAAGAAAGAATGAAAGAAAAGGAAAATGTGCAGAGAAAAATATGCCTGTTTCTTCCTTTGAGGGTATAAATAAGCTTTGATTCACATAAAGGCTTTATCACATTTTCTTCCATTTACCAGAGCTTTGAAAACATAAATTACATCAAACTGTTGCATGCTAACAAGTTCTACGCTTCCATCCATACAAAAAACAGAATGTGTCTGAATAAACGTTCTTTTTTCTATTGACATAAAGCACTTTTTTTGCCATTCTTTTTACGTCTCTAACGTAACATTAAATAAATAAAACTTAAATGAAGAACATAAAATGTGACAACTAGATTTACTTCTTTTTTTGTATTTCTCTTTGAATTGCTTCAATATTTAAGGACTGACAGTAATTTCAAGTTTGAATTTAAAGATAGCAGGCATAATATTGCAAAGTCAAAAGCTCAGAAGAATCTGATGCATAAAAACTTCACCATCAATGGCGAACATCAAGCAGCTTGGTAAATAAGACTCAATAAAACACGATGGATGATGGATTGACTCATGCATTAAGTTAAGTAACTCTCTCAGCACAACTCCGCTGTTATATTCAACGTTCAAACCATGGTAGCAATGATGCAAACACATCACAATATTAAACTGTCTAAATCAGCTCTTTCTAGAATAATAATATCTATGATAGTTCGGAGGGGTATTTTTATATTTCTGTATTTTTGGCAAGTCTTATCTAAACACCTGCTACACAGCAAGACCATGCCCTTCGGGCGGAAGCATTGCAAGGTCTTGCATCACATGTGAAATCTGGGTGGCTTTGATGTTGGGGGTGCCACTCCTTTCCTCGCCCAGCCTGAGCTCCTCGAAGAATCCAGGCTGAAAGCGGTCAGATATCATTAAAAAAAGGCCTCTTTAAGTAGAACATCTGAGAGCTCTTGTAAAAAGAGGTTTTGAGATGTAGTAGCTTCTTTAAACGTTTCTGAAGCGATTTGTAAGGCCTTATGGCATGGAGAAAGGCATTATGCTATGCTTGTAAGCCTTTTATGAAATATCAAGCTGTTTTTTTGGCACAAATTTGCTCAAAAGGAGGTTAAAGCATAGCTCACGCAAAAAATTAAAAGACATTTATTCATCTCAAACCTGTTTTTCTTCTTTCCTGGAACGCAAAAGAAGTTTAAAAGAATGTTGATGCTGCTCTTTTCTATACAACGGAAGGGAATGATGACAAGGTGTGCAGCTGGAGCAAGCATTTGCCTTATTTTTTTGACTTGAGATGCACCAGCACAATGTCACGTGAAGTAAGTAAATATTGTTGTGTTTTTATTACGTTGTAATGCTAACGATCAAAAGCATCAGTAATATTAATACAACTGCATATTAATAATTAAAAGTCTTAACATGATATTCTTCAAGTATTTGTGTGAAAATGAAGCTTTATTAACCAAAACACTGCAAATTTGTGTAAAAATAAATAAAAAAATGTGCTGAGCTTCCCTGCCTCTAGTATCGCTTTCTTTTGGAAACTGTAGTGATATGTACTTATTGGTACATGTTTCGTGTCTCGCAAAAACAATTCACCCAGGTATGTTAATGCCATGAGACCAGGTGGAATATTTTTGGAGCCTGACAGCCCCTGGTCACTTTTTAGTTTCATTGTATTTAAAAGAGCAATGTGAACATTCTTCTATACATCCACTTTTATGGTCTGTCCAAAAAACAACAGTATTTGTAGTTTTGTGTGGACTATCCCTTTAAAACCTCCAACTGACAGCTTTACTTCTGCCTACTTCGGGGAAACTTTTCTCATTGTCGCCATCCCCTTCTCTTTTTCTCTCTCGGTCTGTTTCTGGGCTTGTGCACTTGCTTTTGGCAGGGCACGTTATCATGTGCAAATTCTGTCAGTCTCTGAAGAAGCGTGCTAATGCCTAGAGTTGGCACACAGGCATGCAGAACAGAGACTCATGCCCTTTCTCTCCCTCCATTTCTTTTCCATCTTTCCCTCTTCCATCCCTCACTAGCTCCATTAATCCAATCTTTCCCTACGCTCTTTAGCATTAACATTTTTCTCTTCCATGTTTTTCAAGCCGTGCTGTTTAAACAATTCACTCCTCTGACATTTGGATTAACTCAAACAAGAATTTATCGCCTCGCTCTCCCTGGAACAGAATCAGATGCACACTCTCTCTGCTAAATACAGACCATAAACACACTCACACACAGACACACAATGCAGGTCGAGTCATTCAGCGTGCATGTATAACTCATCAGCTCACAGATACGCACAACTCTAGTTCCTGACTGAAACGCACACACTGGCTCACACAAATGCAGTGACAGGCTCTCTGATGGAGATCCGGTTGTGTTGTCCTTGAGGCCGCTCTCTGGGTGAGTTAAACTGAAATGGGTCTTTAAAAGTAGCTGAGTAAGCAGAACACAGCCACACACAAAGAAAGAGAGAGAGAGAGAGCAATGCATAGCCAGTCAATATACTGTATAAAGTACTGCATATATATATATATCATTGCAATAAACCAGATTAAAAAAAAAAAGTCTACTTGCCCAAAACAAGGCCTCATCAGAATATCACACATTCTTCAATTTATTCCACATCTACAGCATACTTTAGGTCTATTTGAACTCCTGAGACTCAAATGCAATTTCTGTTTCAATTATTGACTTGTATAAAATATCCTTCAAAAGTTTTGGGTCGGTAAGATTTTTAAAATGTTTTTTGAAGGTTTTTTAAACTTACAGAGGCTGCATTTATTTGAACATAAACACAGTGTTTTAAAATTATATTCATGTTTCGCAGTATTACTGTAATAATTAATGTTTTCTATTAAAATGTAATTAAGCAGATTTTTCAGCACTCATTACTGTAGTCTTCAGTGTCACATTATCCTTCAGAAATGACTCAAATATGAACCAAATATTGTAATATAAAATATTCGGTGCTCAAGAAACACTTGTGAACCTGGACAACAAAATCAGTCTTAAAAAAAAATAATAATTCTGAATGAATTAGCTTTCCATTATTTAAAAATCTAAAATCTGAGGGTGCAAAAATATTGAAATACTGAGAAAATAATCTTTAAAGCTGAACAAAGTTCTTAACACTGCATATTGCTTATCAAAAATTAAGTTACGGTAGGAAATTTACAAAAGATATTCATGGAACATGATCTTTACTTAACATTCTAATGATTTTTGTCATGAAAGAAAAAAAAATAATTTCCCCCTATACAACGTATTGTTGAGCCTATTGCTACAAATACATGCTACTTAAGACTTGTTTTCTTCTTTTTTTTGTTTTTGTTCCAGGGTCTCATTTAATTTATATTTTTCAATATTTTTGATTTTGAAAGAACAACAACAACAAAAACAATTATTTAAAGATTTGAAACATACATAATGTAGTGATCATTTCAATGCATTCCTGCTAAATAAAAATAAAATAAATGAACGAATGAAATGAACGACCCAGTACTGATATTATACAGTAATATTCATATTACACATGGCACTCAAAAATTAAAAAAGGGTACAAAAGAGGACCTAGAACCCTTGTGCTACTTCCAAATTAAACATTAAGTAAGAATGCATTTTATATAGCCATAATAACTATAATAAATAGGGGTGGAATGGATCACAAGGGTACAAGTAACAAGGTTGGAAATTTAGCCTAACATAAGCAATCACTCAGTATAGACTAGTTAGTTTGGAAAAGTAAAAACCTATATTTATGTACAAACCACCCAAACTGTGTATTTAAGACGGGAAAAAAAGCATATACTTTTGCAAAACTAAGTATTGAGCATAAGTATAAACCTCATAATTTGTACAATGCTGTTTGTTTATGAAAAATGTTTGCAGAATATATAGAATCCAATAGAATTACATTGAAGGAGGGATCCTAATAATATGGGGAAAAAACTGTAGGTAAAACTGCTTTGACTTATAAGTAATCACCAAACTACATAGAACACTCCATCAGTTACAGTACAGCTTTTGGTTCACTATACAGATTTTAAGTGTTACCAAAATGTTAAGGTCTATTACTGTAGACATCTTGTTCGTATCACACATTCTTTAACTGGCTGCAACAGTGAGCTCCATTTCTGCAGAAACAGTGGCATCTGCTAAGATCCAAATGTGATTGGACGAGAGGAGAAGCTGTCAGTGAACTGTCACAGGCACACATGAAGTCACTTATCTGCTGCATTTGTGTGGGGTTGAGTTTTTTTTGTAACCATCTAAAAGAAAGTAAGGGAGTGAGAGCTCGGATTTGTTTTAAATAGTGCAGAAATTGCACTCAGTCTGAAGTTAGCATTAGATAGGCAAGGTTCTAATGAATGTACATACTTAGCTGTCAATCATTTGCCTTTTGATTGACAGGTGAAGAGTTCTTACAGCGATGTCAATGCACCACAGAGGAACACTGTCAGATTGACACAGTGGAGTGTGAGACGTGGGTCACTATTCTTACAGTGTGTCAGGGCACGAGTTCTGGTCTTGGAACTGTTTTTATAACTGACATATATCTAGACTGGGGAAAATCTGATTCTAGATCATAACTCCTACTCACATGCCAGTTGTCATGCATAAAACAATACTGATGAAGAATACAAATCAGAATTTTAGTTGAATCATACTCATTCAATGCATCCACACAGCTAAAACAGTACTATGGCCAAAGGCAGAAATATCATGCAAGAAAGCACTGTGCTGGTTTTAATTAATACTTCATTAGCAGAACGTTAATGAGTTTACATGCACCATCACATTAACAACTTTAATGTGAAGTCAATTAACCTGAATTATCAACAGCTAAAAGATCCAGAATGTAATGTTTTATTTGTATTTTTATGAAGCAATGTAGGAAATACAATAACAATTAAAAAAATATAAGGAGCAGTATTCATTAGTAACACTATTAAATAAACAAAAAATATCGTTAGCGTTAACAAGAAGCTGTATTTGTACAACTATATTAAAAATATAATATAGTATATAATATAAACGATTAGATCAAATGCAAGCAAGAATTAAAAAGTTTAAACTTTATTAACGATATTACAGGATTAATGTAAATTAAATTACTAAAAATAAATAATATAATAGGACATGGAATTTCTATAACTGCATTAAGATATTAAAATTGTAATATAATTAATGTAATACAATGCATTTGCTACCTTTTAGATGATGAAAATGTGCCATATAGATATCATTGTCTCTATCAGCATTTCTGTTATCTGAAGCATTCATCAAAACTACATAAATGAGGGAAAAGCATTATGATTCAGCCATGCTAAATAAGAGTGTGTGTGTATTTGGGGGGGCATAGTTTTGTTTGTGTCAATGAGGACTTAGAGTTGATAGCAGTACCATGGGATCTGCCAAATCCATCTGTTCCTCTCATTTCAAAGAAGAAGCACTTAAAACATTACTGCACATAAACACACTCGCATGCAGAGTATGGATAGCAGACGTAGCACTCTCTGCTTGGAAAGGCACCAGAATGTGCGGAATTATTTCAGTTTGTTTGTTGAATCACATGTGGGAGCCTCTGCTGGGTTATGCATGATCCATACTGAGGTGCAAAAAATGTACAATGTAAATTAGATAAAGTACATCATATCCAGCAACAGTTTAATCAACTATGTTAGTTCAGTTTACACAGAGAAATAGTCTAAAACCTTTTTACGAGGGTCACCACCAAGTGCCGCCACCAAGAACTTGCTCATAAACCGTAATTCCAAAGCTGACACAAATATCTACAACCATTGTCATTTTTTGAATAACTATTGTGAATGTATAACTACACTATCGTGACCATAGTTTTTGACCATGGTGATAAACTCATAATGCCAAAATGTTGGCAAATTAATTAGCCTGCAACAGCAACAACAATCATAATAATACAAATAAAAAAATATTAATAATATTAACTAAAATTAATTAAAATGTATAATGCATAATATCAACTTGACTATTAATAGAATAAAGGGGTTTAGCTTTTATATTTACATATTTAAAAATTTTAATTTCACCCTAACAACATACTGTACATCACAGTATAGAGAAAAAAAACCTCAAGCTCACTGAAGACTAGTAAACAGTCAGCAATTAAATAGGAATAAGAAACTAATAACAAGTAAAAGAGAAAAAAATAAATAAAATAAAAAATAAATCCAGAACAACTAATAGACAAGTCTACATACACTGTGTAAATTATGTAAATAAATGATGAATGAAATGGATAAAACCACTACATATTCTTTACTGAGTAATTCAATGTCAATTAAAGATATATTTCTTCTTATTAAAGTTGAAAAAGTGATTTAGCAGCGAGAGATTTTCTTTTGTTTGTTGTTTGAATGAACGGCCGACTGCTGTCACTTTAAGAGCTGCTTGGATTCAATAAACTGTTACATACAGTATGTGTTTTCATTTCGTTTTCATTGTTTGCTTTCATTAAAAACCTACTATGTTTATGAGGATAACTGCAAAGACGGCATTTTGACACATACTGTACAAGTGTGTGTATTTAACAGTTCAAGGTCTATAAAGTGGCAAAAATAAGTCAATCCTCCCGCGCTCTCTGACAGTGCTCAGACAGCTCATGCATACAGCGAAATGTGTTCTCTTTCACTGCTGATTGCATTTCATTGCTTAAAATCAATTAAAAACATGCAAACAATACGTTTTTTACAGCAAAGTTACGTGAGTATGTCGCGATAGGTACGATAGTCCAAAATCTCTATCAGTAAATCATCTCTAGAGGTACAGTATATCGCCCAACTCTAAGTCATATCATACCATTATCACTCATCCCTTGTGCATCTCCTAGAAATGGAAGCTCTTCTCAAAGTTGCATCCCAATGTAAGCATAAACATAAACAGAGTGATTTGCATGGGTGTTGTATTATGCATGAGGGCAAACATGCATGAAATGTGTCATAAATGTGCAAAATACATGTGCAACCAGTCCTCATGCAAAATGCACAGAAAATAGCTTGAACTTCTTGTAGCAGGCAGTTCTATGCAATTATATGAGGAACTTGTATGTGTGTGTGTGTATGTGCGAGTGTGTGTGCGCTGTCTGGAGGGAGCAGGTTTGATAGACTCATAATTAAGACTGTATCCGAGCGTATGAGAAGTGTGTTTAAAGAGTGTCTTGCCTTTGTGTGTGTAATGACACCCATGGGAAGCATTAGGAAACTTCACATCAGGGAGTTTAAACACACGTCTTTCTCTCCCACACACACTTTTTTTTTTCTCTACGTTTCTAACCTTGACACTTCTCCAATGGCACAAGGACATGGACAGTGTCCTTCAGTAAATGGACGCTCACCCCAGTCTGATACAGCACACACACACACACACACACACACACACAGAGACACACACACACACACAGACTACAACAGCATGCTACAGTCAACTACTCACATTTTGACAAACAGAATGTTGCTACGGTTACACAGCAGGATATATTTTTTCATTCGATTTGCACTTTTTATTTTTTATTGCATTTTCTATTAGATCTAACTTAAGATGTCCCTCTCCTATTCGCTGTCTTTCTGGGTGCTTTTCAAACGCAATAGTCCCATTACTAGCTCATTTTAGAAGCCCGACGTGATTCTTCTGATGTCCATATACAGTTTTCCAGAAGAAAATCATAGGGTACTGAATCATTCTGACAGAGACAAAATCTTAGATTCCCGCTGTGCGAGGGGTCTCCAGTGATGAATGGCTTAAGATCAGAGCTAATTAATCCACATCTAAAAACACACTTTGAGTATTCTCCATTTCTGTTTGAATTAGCTTTATAAATATTGCTATAATCTTAATTTCCATCATTTTCGTCCTTTTAAGCCTGGTGTAAACTTAATCTTACGATCTACGATCTTAATCAATGCGTGACATGATGCATTAGTATTTAATTGAAAATATTTATATAGCTGACAGATGCTTAAAGGGTATATTTTCATCCTCTTTTTTTAATAGTACAAGATTTCAGAACACAAACTGACCAATGTTTAAATTAACATCTAAACAAATTTGTTATAAAAGTACAGGCAGATAATGCAACTAACAAATTCTAAATAAGAGATATGCAGTTTCTTATAATGCAGAATAAAAAACATTGATTTGAAAAGCAGACAAAATTGGATTTCACTGAGATTCTATAGTAATAATAAAAGCCAAATTCTCTAGGCAAAAGATTTATAGTTATGGTGCCGGATTAGTCTTTTGCTCCTTTTATATGCTTGTGAACATCAGAAAGTTGAAATGCAAGAACATGTGAAGTATTTTCAGCTTTTTAAGCTCAAACAGCAGACCTTAATAAACCAACAGAAAATTCAGATATCACAGACTGACCTCTCAGCTCATTGCACAAAATGCAAACATCAAAGCTGCATGTTTCTGAAATTAATTAATTATTTGTTATTGATGTTTTTCTTTTTTTTTTTTTTTTTTTTTTATCAACTGCATAACGTCTAGGTTACTATCGTAACCCACGTTCCCTGAAGGAGGGAACGGAGACGTTACATATGGGAACTCGCCAGA
>JAUMHG010000033.1:11794015-11810162 GCA_032359395.1 Enteromius anoplus | reverse complement strand
TATGTGAATATGATTTAAATTACGTCTCGCACACTTAAATGCACTTTGAATGGAACGTAGCCTATACGTTCACTTCGCATTGGAATCATCGCGGAACATCCAGTGATGTCCACTTCGCAGGGCACATACGTTCGAATAGAACAAATGTCTAAAGCGACAAGAGAAACATACGAAATGTGCAGAGCCGTGGGGCGCGAGGACCAGGATTGAGAGTTAAAGGAATGCGCTACTTTTTTTTTATTTTTATTTTTTTTTTTGAAAATAGGCTTATTTTTCAACTTACCTAGAGTGGAGTTTTGCCATATTAGAATCCATTCAGCAGATCTCTTGATAGCACTTTTAGCTGCAGCTTAGCATAGATCATTGTCTCTGATTATACCATTAGCATCTCACTAAAATTTCACAGTAGATATAGTAATATCACAGTATGTATTACTGCATTGTTTTGTAATAATAGCTAACCAATAGCTAATCATTACTAATAAAATGAATACTTCCAATCTTTGATTATGATTGGCTGAGCCATGTTGAAAATTGATAATAAGCACATACTGTACATGTAACTACAATACATTCACTGTTCCACAGTGTGTTGCTTTAATCATTTTCACTAATGTACAGCATTGCACAAATTAAGAGTCAATTTTTATAGATTTTTCATAAATCATTCTTTTTCATTTTGTTATTATGTTTTATTGTGCGCGGCTAGCAGTATTTTTAGTTATTGTTATTCAATCAAAACAACCCAACTGCAGTTTGATTGATATTAATTGGAATGGAAGAAAAACATGATTTTGAACATAAAAATGTTTTTTTAAAAATCATCCAAGCTCTATCCTGATCTAATAAATATGCTTAAAAAAACAAACAAACAAACAAAAAAACGATTGTCTAAAATCTCAACAAACCATTTGATTTCACTTTCATTTAGATTTTTCAGACTATTATTTCCTATTTAAGGCTTTACAAGGTTAATATAAGGTAAGCAAATGTTATATAAAATTACAACGATTACCACGATACTCAATGGCTCAGTCATCATAACCCTTTCAAGTTAGACTAGTGCAGCTGGGCTTCGAACTACATGGAGTCTAATAGCAACAACAGCGATTCAAAACACTCCTTCTCACCTACATGTAGATCCTCCACGTCTCTGTATCCTTCAAACACACTGGCTCTCTACCATGTGACCGTCTCGGCACGATATCACTTGCCAGCTCTTGGCTTTTCTCCTCGTATGGCCCATTTTTTTCCTCGCCTCTTACAAATCTATGCCTCTTCTTCTTCTCTTTCACAATCACTCTCCTCACATCTACCCCCGCCTTCGAAACACTTTTCCTCGCACAAATCTCTCTCAGATTCTCCGTCCCTCCATCTCCTCTCTCTCGGGCAAACAGGTATAGGGTTTTTGAAATGAGATGATACAAATGATTTTTATAGGCTTGCCGTGGTGCTCGAGGAGCCTAAGCTGAGGCCATCACAGAGCCTATTGTCTGCGCGCATGCGGTTCTTAATGTGCTCCATTTGATTTAATGTCTACGATAGGTAGGATGAGGAGAAAGTAGGTCACAAGTGTCCTTACTTTTTTAAATAATAAGGCGAGACTAGAGAGTGTGTGTGCGTGTCTAAGTGCGTAAAAGAAAAGGCTGCAAAAAAAAGAATGAGGTGGGAGGGAATCTAATTCAGAGAGAGAAATGGCATTTACAGGGCAAGCGAGAACCGAGCGAGTATTGGAGAAGACGAAGACGAAGAAACGGCAGGAGTGGGTGATAGTGCTGGCAGCTAACGAGAGAACGAGTTTGTGATTGCCTCTCAGCGCCCGTGGTGACACTCTTCTGATAGGCAGAACAAGTGAAAGAGAGAAAGAGGGTATTTACATTGCTAAAGCTCAGCGTATTCTTTTTCTCCTCCCTTCCATGCTCCTCCAGCCATATCTGCAACAAGCCCCGCTGCTGATTGCTCTTGGCCATTTCTCCATGCTCGTTCCACTTTCAGAAAGTTTGTGCTCTCTCGCTCTCTGCCTCGATGAGGGTAAATTGCTGGAGCTCTTGATTGCGAGATGCTAGTTAGCTTTTAGCTGTGAGAAGCTTGCAGGGCTGTGGTCTTTGTTGGCATGATTGCGTTGAGGGGGCTCTGACAGAGATGTTTTATTGGCCACTTGGGTTGGATTCTCAAGGAGAACGGTTTAAACTTCACTATGTGATTACCTCAGCATCTAATGCACCGTAAAACTTCTCTGACCTGAGTTATTTCTGCAGTAGTCTCATGTAGCCGGACCATTTGCTAAACCGCATAAAGCCCATGTTGCACCTCATTCTGGCAAAGAACCACCAACTTAGACGGGAAGAGACAGTCTGATAGATGCAAACTCACTGACTACGAATTATACCACGATAACAGACAAGCGTGAAAAATAAAAGCATGCCAGTATAAAAAGGAACAAATACACAGAAGGTGAATTAATAAATTACATACTGTTTACATTTAGTAGAAGATTTTGTCCAAAGCGGTTAAGAAATGAGGACAATGGAATCAATCAAAATCAACAAAAGAGCAATGATACGCAAGTGCTATAACAAGTCTCAGTTAGCTTAATGCAGTACACATAGTTTTAAAATTCTATAATAAATGAAAACAGACAAAATACAAAAAGTTTAGTCAATTTTGATTTCATGGTGACTTTAACTTTGAAAACAATCAAAAATTATTGTTTACATGCTACTCACTGCCAAAGCAATCTTGAACATCTTTCAAAGATTCAGACTTCATTTAATTAGCATATTAGCATAATATAAGCTAAACACTGAATTAATTAAAGACAAACAGCATGGATTTATCAACATTCTCTTATTGGTGCTCGAATAAGATTTATGTCAACCAAGCAGATTGTGAGTCTGGGGTTAAGGCTTCAACAAGATTTAATCAACAAAAGTAATTCTGCATCAGTAATATCCAATATTGCTTATAGTAAGAACTATGCTTTTTTGAACAGGAACATTGATTCAGAAACACTTTGTACCTGGCAAAACCACTGTCACTTTGTAAATCTCCAGTCAGCAGATATTCAGCGGTGCTGCTGAGATATAGTCACAAATATGTGATCATGTACTCTTAGCAGTAGTCATCTTTCAGCCGGCCACTCTGCTGTACTCCTGCTCACATTACTTCACACTAGGGCTTTAATGAAACAGTTTGCTTGAAGCATGTGTGTTGGTGAGGAGTCTGTAATGATGTATTTTTGCCCTGAGTGTGTGTTTGATTGACAGATGGGTGTTTGGCCTAAAAACAAGCTGCAGTAATTAGCCTGGCACAAGAGCATCTGGTCCTGGCGCACACCTGCTCCTATTGTACAGTGAGTATCTGTGTATGTGGGCCATATTGTTATTCAAATCATACTGGCTAATAGTGTTATGCTCCTAGCTCACTTAATTAATTGTTGTAATGTACCTGTGCTTCATAAAATAATTCGCAATAGAGAAGGGCCCAAAAAATTGGATGTTCTCATGTACGGCTAGTGCCTTATTGTTTCAAGGACCTAAACACATACACATACGCAAAATATTTTGTATGTAGGTATTTCAACTGAATAAATAAGAATAATTTACCTTAAGTTTTATTAGTTCATATTAATGATATTAATATTAACAAGCAATCCTAAAGAGATAAGAATACTGAAAATAAATGCATTCATTTTAATAATAATAATAATTACAAACATACATAAAAACATAATAAAAACGATTTTAAGTAGCAATACTAAATAGATTAGAAAATTGAAGATACATGTCTTCATTTCATTATTTTTATTATTATTATTATTATTAATACAAATATTGATATTAAGGAGCAATACTAAATAGATAAGAAAATTTAAGATAAATGCCTTCATTTTATTATTATTATTAGTAGTAGTTGTAGTAGTAGTAGTAGTAGTAGTAGTAATGCTATTATTAATAACAATATTAATATTAAGGAGCAATCCTAAATAGATAAGAACATTAAAGAAATATGCCATCATTTTAATAATAATAATAATAATAATAATGTTATTAAGGTAACACTTTATTTTAAGGGTCCAGAATAATGCATTAGTTAAGCATTAATTAATAGTTAATTTGTTCACGGTTAATCAGTTGAGCAAAAACATACTAGTAATTAATGATTAACCTAACATTTTAAGGGCCCGAATCATGCATTAGTTAAACACAAATAAACTAGCAAGCTATGATTAACAATTGTGCATTAATTAAGCATGAACACACATATAACTAATGATTACCTGAACATATAATAAGGGCATATTAGCCATTATTTACAATTCATACAATTCATCACTCTGTCATACTGGAGTCCCTCGTTGTTTCCACCAGAGGGCACTCCAGCCAGAGTTGCGCCCTGCTCCCGGACTGCATTACCCATCATGCCGCATTCCTGGGACTGATCACACCCACACCTGCACCTCATTACCACACCCACGTACTGATTGCGCACACACATAAAAGCCAGACCAAAAATGCCAACTCTTTGCAAAGTCTTGATTTGCCCCGAAGTTAGCGTTCTTTCTCGTGTTTATTTTTCCTGTTATTACCGTGGACTGTTTATATGCATTCTGATTGTTTGCTGCCTGCCCCGATTTCTGCCTGTGTACCACGACTTTGATTCTGTGTTGTCTCCATTGCACTATTTGCCTACCCTGTACAACTTCTCTAATAAAAAGCTGCAAATGGATCCACACGCATCCGTTTCCTCTGTTACAATAACAACCCAACCCATGGTGTGGAAACACACACATTGAGAATACTGGAGCATGAAAACACATTTCAGCATGTGTTAACCTGGAGGCATGTTTTTACCCAGGTGCGGTCTGCTTAACCTGTCTTATTTAATTGTGCTAAAAATGAGATTGTGAATGTTAAATATTGACAAGCTCAAACAAATGGCCACTAACAGCTCAAAGCTCTCTCTCTCTCTCTCTCTCTCTCTCTCTCTATATATATATATATATATATATATATAAAAAACGTTTGTTGAATGTGGATTAAGAATCATTCTCTGCTGTTTCTGTTGTTGTGTATCAGACCAGGGATTTTTAACAAATATGTGTATGTGATTGCATACATGGGTACACTGTGACATGTTCATTGTAATTTTGTCCGACAGACAGAATATAGTAGGCTGTAAAACAGAATGCAAAAGAATGCTTATTTTTGTCTATTTGTCAGTGGCCTAGAATCTGGTGTCAGTTTGGTCCACCTAGGTTGAGTCCTTCTAGGATTATGGCATAAACGTCCGTTTTTAGTGAGACACGAAATATGTACATATAAGTACATATCACTGCAGTTTCCAAAAGAAATGAACACTGAAGGCAGTAAAACTCAGACACCTTTTATTCCTCTTCACACATATTTACAGAGTTTTGATTAATAAAGTGTTTGTTTTTCGCACAATTACTTAAAGAATGTCTTGTTATAACTTCAAAAAAAAAAAAAAAAAAAAAAAAAGTACTGTATATGCTGGGAGATTTAAAAAACGATGCTTTTAAACATTAGAATCACACATGTCCAGTTTCATATCTATGGGTTTTCATGAATGTTAGGTTTGTTCGCTCACGGAGTAAAGAGATGTACTTGAGAGGTGTGGAGCTCCGGTTCGAATCTCGTGTAAATACGTTTCGACAAAACAGTTCAAATCTGTGTCAAAGGAAATATGAAACAAATATTTAACAAATGCATCTTAGCAACACTCAGTGGATATTTCTCTTTGAAACTGCGGCAAAACTTGCAGTGAGGTACAAATTATAGATTTTAGATATGCATTAAAAAGGTAAAATACATTCAAAAAGTATAACTAAACATTTGTGCACAGTTTAGACTAGCAAATGACTAGTCATGTAAGGGTATGCTAAATTATGTTAAAATGAAAAATTACAGTGACTTTTAGTGTGGCTAAGCTCATATAATCATTTAAAAACCTCACAACTTAAAAGTTAGCAAATTATTGCTAAAAATCAATTCCTCTATAAAGCAAGCAAATGGGATTTTTACTTCCGGACCCCTACTGTTGGGCGTCTTTATGAGAAAACTGTTTGACTTCCACATTATTGACTGATAGGTCAGAACAAGCATAATAATCACAGAACTATTAAATGTCTCATTAACAACTGTTTACAGAGGGAATTAAACATGAAAGTCGCTGGGTGTTTTACTGAACAAATACACACAGACACACATGGCCCTTTAAAGATTGCGTTCTCTTTGATTTCAGGCTAATCACTGTACAGAGAGGGATATTTTCTTTCTTTAAACACAGAGGACCAAATCATGTCTGCTCACTACAACTGTATGTTTAGACTAATGATAATTAGGCTTGCTGCAGAAGTGCTCAGTCTTCTTCACTAATGTTTGAAACCTGCTCTCCAGGGCGTCACTGGGTTCTTATTGTGTCTGGGGTCAACATTTTAGCTGCTTTACAATGTATTAGTGCAGTCTAACGAAATCAAATGCTTCTGATAAAATATGTCGTTAACATTTTGTTTATTTATTTGGGTTTTTTTATGGTTCCACCAGTCAGTGTTGGCATGATGAATGTGTAGCTCAAAAAAAAAAAAAAAAAAAAGAATGACAATATATAATATTATTGTTGTGCGATTGAACTACATTTCCAGTGAGTGGTGGTAAGACGTTATACCGCAGACTCTAAAATGCTACCTTTAACCTAACCAAAAGTAAACATTAGATAACAATGCATTTGCTAAACCATTTTAGCTTGCCTCTATAAATCTTTGTGGTCTTTTATCATGGCTAGTGCTTCATGGAACTTACATCTGAATGCACCCCCACATCAAGTCCAGTGCAGTACCAGGTGAGCTACAGAGCAAGTTTACAACATTAGAAAAACCAAATGGAGATGATTTTGTGACCTACAGTAAATGTCAGAAATGTTTTATTTAACAAATTCTATCTAGACATGTTCATTAGGTTTATAAATGTTATAACCATAAACACAACAACACTATGCAATGCAAACTCAAAAAGTGGGTAAAAACTTAATAAATAAAAACAGAAAAATTACATTACATCCATTAAATCAATTTCAAAATACTGTATAAAGCTAAAAGATCATTTATAACATTAATACAAACCAGTTTCTGCATCCCACAGGCCTATAGAGCATAAACGGTTTGAATAATTAATAAATGGATGGATAAATGAATGTATATAAATGATAACACAAACACTTATCTAGAATGTCAACAGAACTCTTTCTCAAGGCCTCTTTGAGTCATATATTTTCTTCAGTCTACCTTAAGACATGTTTATTAACCCAAACAAATAACATAACAGAAGTAAAACCCAGTGAGGCTGCTAGCAGCCAAGCACCATAGCGTAGCGTATTGTAACGTCACCTTTAGTTCTGTTAGCGTACCGGCACAGATGGCGGTACGGAGAGGAGGCCGCCGCTCGCAACACTCACGCAAACACACCTTTAATGCTTCGATGGAACACTACAGATGGTGACAGAGAGGAGGCCATAGCCCTCAAGCTGAGACAAGATGCCTGCCGGAGATCAGACGGCACTAATGTGACTCAGAGATGGTGATCAGTCAAGCACAGAAGCACACAAAAGACGCACACTTGAGATTAAGTTCAGTCAAGTGTTACGGGTATCGTTGACCATGCCATGGTGGAACAGATCTCACAGTGGTGCTTTATCCTCTTCCACCCTGAGGACACACAGGCACACCACACACACACTGATCTGACTTCTTAAACTGTGACTTCCATCTGTGATAATAGCTTAAAGGTAAGCTGAAGGTGAACTTTGACAAAAAGAAAACCCATCCTCGCTCTATCCATACGCATGGCATTTTTCCCATTTCTGTTATTCTTGAAAAGCTTTTTACTCATAGGTTGGCACAGTTCTGCCTTGCGTTAGCGTTCATTGCCAGTATCCTTTCCTGGGGTTTTACACAAATGCACTGACACTCATTCTTTCTCTTTGACACATGCTTTGCATACTGTACCCTGGCGCAACACCGAAATGTTTCTGACAGCATCAAAAGCATTCAGCGATGCGTAAAGCCTTGACGGGGTAATATGACCTCTCTGCCTCTGTTTAACCTCCAGAAACTAGGCTAAGCTACATATAGTCCCGCCGATCCCGTACACATCAAACTTGAGGCTTTCTTTGCACCATTGTCTATTTTGGTATTTAATATCCCTGACAAATACTTTAACACAGTATTCTTAAGAACAAAGTGTTCTCGCTACCCCAGGTTCATTGGAAAAATTTACCTTTGGTGACATTTCTACAAAATGACATTTTGTTGCTTGTTGCACATTTCGCAACGCTTCTAAACTTAAATGTCAAGTGAGTGGCACTAAAAGCACATTCAGTTTTATCCAAAACAGATGAAAGTGAACCTGGAAACTTTTAATATTTGTGAATTAAATTTCCAGAGTGGCTGTAAAATGGTATACCACCGATACTAAACCGCCACTTTAAACCTAACCTAAAGAAAATCAAACATGAGGCACTGTAATAACACGTTTGCTGAACCATTTTAGCTGGATTCTGTAAGTCTTTCATGACTTATCAAGTTCAGTGCAGTACCAGGTGAGCTACAGAGCAAGTTTACGGCATTAGAAAGAACAGATGATTTTGTGACCTACATTAAACGCCAAAATTAACATTGTCACCTAAATCTTTAGGACTATGCACACGATATCTGCAGTTGAGCTCATAAGTTTTTATATATTGCAGAATGTACAACAAGTCTCTTATTAGTCCCAAGTAATGCCTGCTGTTCTTCAGAAAAATCCTCCAGATCCTGCACTTTCTTTGGTTTTCCAGCATCTTATGTCTATTTGAACCCTTTCCAAAATTGACTCTATGATTTTGACATGTATCTTTTCATAATGAGGGCATTTGACTACTATTACACAGCTATTACAAAATGTGGAAACATTTTCTGCTCAAGAAGAAAAACACAATGCATTAAGACTCGGAGGATGTACACTTTTGAACAGCATGAAGATGTGTAAATATTTATTATTTTGTTTAACAATCTTTTTTTTTCTTCTTCATTTAATTCTGGACTACTGGAAAGCTACATAAATTCTTAAATGTTTCTGTACAATTTCCCTGAAGAGCAGCAGGCAGTTGAACTGCTGAGGACCGACAAGGTGACTGACACAAATATAAAAACAATTGTGGACCACATGAAAAAGACCACATTTTGCACATTCTGCAAGGGGTATGCCGGAGCACGCTTACATCATTACTGTGCAACGGTTTCAGGATAAACAGGACGAGCGGCGCTCTCGCTGAACGCGATGCAGTCCATCGCTCAGTTTACTTTGTGGATAGTAAATTTGGGTTGTTTTGGTCCGTGGTGGTTTACAGCCCCTCTTACAGCCTATTGTTCAACAAACATTGCGCCTCTGCCGTAGACCGAAGCAATCCTTTTCCCATCATGTTGGTTTTGTAGCGTCGCAAAAACATGACGTCGTGCGTCCTGTTCCATGCTCCACCATGGTTAGCGCTCACACTACTAAACATGCGAACCGCGCCCGAGTCCAACTGAACCGTGCTCTGGCACACCTCTTCCAAGTGGGCCAGGGACGGCTAAACGAACTGCGCCCAGGCATGGTTCGGAGCACTCACACTAGTCAAACTAACCACCCTTTGGTGGTCAAACGCACTCGGGCATGGTTCAGACTGCCTGGTGTGAGTACACCCTAAAAGATTAAAAACTTTTTGGCTGCAATGAGTGAAAAAAGTGTAACGTTTTGCTTTTGGGTTACTGAGATACAACTTCACTGCATCTGAACATTTTAAAGATTGCAAAATGTTTTAATCTCATGCTAATGTGCCACCCACAATTACCCATATTGGTTTCATTTCTCCTTATGTAACACTAGAGACTGTGATTGGGCAACAATATCTCAAGGTACAAAGACTCAATCTCTCTCTTGGCTATTTTAGAAACAGAGAAATATATCTTGTAAAATAGGAACCATTTTCTTAAAACAGTTTACATTTTACCATTCACAAACAAATATGGAGAACAGATTTGAGATTGCTTAAGACATATGCATGACATATGCAAGTCGATGGCAATAAATACTGCAGCATTCTAAGCTATTTAGCTGTCAGACGTTAAATTATAAGATGTAGATTGCAGGACGATTCTGTATCATACAAAATGGATGCCAACCCTAGTTCCGTCACACCACACTACAGTAAATTGCAGCAGTGTCAACACCGAATAGAGCCTAAATGAATACTGAAAATATTTATTCTACCGCTACTCTTGCTCTGGCCCTATAATTTATTTTATTATTTAATTTTATTTTCCAATGCCACCTTTTTAAGTACAGTATGCCCCTCACTTCACTCATAAAAATCTGCTTAGATCCTGATATCTAATATAACAGGCTCTCTTAAATTAACTCTCTTGAAGAGGGAGTTAATAAATACTAAAACAAAGAAAAGAAGGGTTCAGACAAGAGACCACCATAGTTATATAGGAAAGCAACTTTCGTGACCCAATTTGAAAGGGAGCCATGTCATTTCAAGGTAAGTTAGTTTTCGCGAGCGCCTGTGTAATTAATTTTACAGGAAGACCTCACTTTTAGTGTCACGTTTTCTGAAAATAGCTTGACAGCGTCATGCACTAATTGCGCATCAGAAGTGCCTACCTCTCTATTTAACTTTATATTCAATTACACATTTCAGATTATGGAAGCAAAATAATTTAAGGCATCACTATATCGTTTCATCTAAAGAATCATCCTCAATCCTTGACCCTATGGCTGAGTTCTCCCTACTTCAACAGAAATGAAGCAGCTCAGATAAGATCTACCTTGAAATTCACCTTGAGCAGTCAATCAGAAGTAGTTCAGAGGTTACCAGTGCATCACAAACAGAACAGGAGCCAATTACAACCCAGAGCCTCTCTGTTGACAAAAGAGCCCTCCTAACCGAGATGGAGTATAGATTTTTAATTTAAAACTAAAACATGGGGGTCAAAACAATCTCATTTCAATAGACAGAAAGGGAGGAGGCAAGAGAGAGTGTGCGGGAGTTAGGATAAAGAGGAATTATGTTTGAATATAAAATTTATGAGGACTAATATGCTCTGTTGCCGAGTTAAATATGCATACTCAAGTGAAAACATTCATACTGAAGTGCTTCTGTACAATAGGTTTTCTCTAAATGTTGCCTTTTCAAGCAGCCTGATGCACAATTAGCTATGTGTGTTTATTCTCACGTTGTTATTTACTCTGATTATAGTTTATCTTTGAAAATGCGATGTGAAATAACTGTAAAATTTTCGAAAGAACCTTATATGTTCAGAGGGTTTTCTTCGGCATTCTCACTGACCGCAGTAGTTGTGTTTATTTATTGCTGGCTTTCTCTTTCAGCATTAAAACATAACTGGCCAAACGTCAATTAAACGTTATCTAAAGTGCACCCAACATCAATTTCAGACCTTACATTAAAGTAACCATGTTTAGCAATCAAAGTCGCTTCATAAGATTTGTGAGCAATTTAGCAGAGCTGATAGAAACATCTATGGATAATCCAAATATCTAGTCACTTTCAGAGAATGCCTTGTACAATTATATTCTACCACACATTTTTCATCAGACTCTTCCTCCTGGAAGAGTCAACGTTCAACATTAAAAACACAATGTTTGCGTTCCAAAGCACTAAACGACTATTATAATATTGTAGACTGAACCCAAAAAGCGATTATAATATCAGCAATTATAATGAAAAGCATGGTTATTTGTATTCTGTACAGTTGAATTCAGCAGCATGTTTGATTGCAAGATTCTTCCTAGGGTTCTGTGATTTTTCAGATTTTATCGATTAAATTAAAGTTAACGTTTTTGTCAGGATTACATGTTTTAGAAATAAAGAAAATCACAAAATTTGGAATATAAATATTGCCAAACATTAGCATTAAACACTTCTACAATATGCCAAAGATAACAGTAAAGAGAACAGAATGATCCAAATGCATGTCAGAATGTGTTAGGGTTAGACAAAGATGTGATGTGGGCAGTGGAAAAAAATAAAAAACGCAAGAAGATGAGAGTTAAACGTCTGAGAGACATGAGTGAAACAGTCAAATGCCTTTATGTTTCCATAGAAAAAGAAACCAAAAAACCTGTAAAGAACTAATGTATGACTGATATTTCAAGTTTGGCTCATGGGGAATGCTGAAAGCTGCTTGTCATTGTTCTTAGAAAACATAGTTAATAAACATTTACAGTCCACAGGTGCATTTTGAATTTTAATTACCTTGACTTTTGAGAAGGCATTTTTCTCATATTATTTCTGAACACACAGGCCCATTATGTGTTTGTACAAGATGTACATGTAGTCCCTGCATCTTTTCTGCAAAGACATTAAGTTATTTGTTTAACATTAAATCACATTGGCAACTTCATGTGTGGTGTGCTTAGAATAGAATTTTCTCTAACTGGTGGGTTAATAATAGGGGTGTAACAATTTGCTTCTTGCATATCGTACAATCCATGGTCATTTTCCAAATCATAGTCATCATTCTTATCCCTTTGTTAGCAAAGTTGTATTCAAGTCCAGCTTTGTCGAGTCCAAGACAAGTCCAAGACCAGACTAGTCGAGTCCAAGTCAAAACAGAGATTAAAGAAAATTAGAGAAAAAATTTGCCTTTTTAAAAAAAAAAAAATGTATGGTCAAATTTCATATCCATAAATTTAAAAATCCATAAAAAAATCCATGTTTTATAACATTTAAAAATGAATTGAAGCTTTATATTGAGTACATATTGCCCTCTAAGAAACAAAATGCTAAACAAGCTTGTGTTTTGCAACTTCTGCATTCTTCAATGTTTTCCTATGAATTTTTTTTAAATCTCCCCCTTAGCATTTTAAATTATTTTATTTGTTATATTTGAATTTTAATAAATGTATAATAAAAAATAAATAAATAAAAAAGAAAGGAGCGCTACAGAGCATGTGCACATAAATATAACATCACACGGTACAACAGTTATTAATACTCATTATTGTAAAAGGGTAAGTTTAGGGCTAGGGTAGGTGTGACGTTAATCAAACACATGTAGAAAATTTAATTACCTTAAATTACCTGAAACAGCTTACTCTTCAGATAGCAAGTGTACTGGGGTTCATGTGACTAGAACCAACCAATCCGGTTCGTCCTTTCCCGTAACAACACTGAAAACTCAGCCGAGATGGAGAAACAGCTGATCATAGCTGTACAAGGATAGCCATTTAAAACAAATACATTTAGTAGCAGAGCTACTCCACGGGATTAAGGAACAATGAGATCAATGAGAAAACTTGGCGAGTCCAATGACCAAGTCCGAGACAAGTCAGAGTGCAAACACCAACAACTCCAAGACAAGTCCGAGATGACAGAAAAATGTCTCGAGACCGGACTCGAGTACTACAGCCCTGCTTGTTAGTGGAGACTTGAGTGAGCAGAGACCGTGCGTGTCATTATTTAGTCGTTTGCAAAGCACTTGTCAAAGGGAGCGATGTAACTTCCTCATTTTCATCAGCTGGGATGTTCCTGTGTCAACTAAACCAATGCAGCACGATGTGCATCAGTAGATGTCACTGTTTTAATGACATAAGTGGCTTTTTATTGTTGTTAGCGTAACTGTTGCAAATAAACATACTTTTTGTTTTTTAAAATGCTTTTAAAATATGCAAATATTTAAATAAAAATGATATGTGTAAAACTTAATTAATATATAAAATGTAATTTTATGCAGCCATAATTCTTCCTATCGAAATGTTGTGTAATATGTGACTTCCAGTTGCCGATCAATCTTTCAATTTTCAAAGCACAACATTTTTATCACACCTAAAAGAGTCATGTATCGTGAAAAAAAAAAAAAAAAATGTATTACTTTGTGTAGTGCGCCTGACACAGTGGTACCGCACATGACAAAACTCTTTACGAAAAGACAACACATTGCATGCATACATGTCTACATAAAACATCACACTATAATCTGAGATTTGTCTTTTTTTGAAAGTGCGACTGAACAAAATCGTCCGAGCATTTTCTGGAACCTCTGTGTAGAAAAGGCTTTTGTTACCAAATGTCACTTTGATGACTGTAGCGTTGGTGTTTTGACAGAGATGAATTTAGAGAGGCAACTTCTTACCCCGCTGTTACTTCAGTTTTACGTTCTCAGCATGTTAAAACTCTCTCCAAGATGTTCCACCTCTAAATTCATCGCCTTTCTCAAAGTATTCTCCACCAGAATGTTTTAGCATTTTAAAAAAATCAGGACCATCCTGACCATCTTGCAACGGCAGGCTGTTTTGTGATAGATTTTGGTCACGTTGGAGTGTATGTGTGTCAGTGTGAGACAATAAGACAGAGCAAAAGAGAGTGTGAAAGAGAGAGAGGTTAGAGTTTGACCTTTCTTGTTTGTGTGCATGTCTGTGGCTGTTGTTGCCATCGAGGTGTTGCTAGGGGGCCATCTTGACAACTTCCTGTGATGGGTTGTAATCAGGCTGGCGGCCCTCCTCACACCTGATCTGAGTGTGTGTGGCCTGTCACCTAAATTTAGCTTGGTGACATGTGTGAAAGTCCACACATGCACGAACGCACACACTCTCATCACAAATGCATAATACCAGATAATACACTAAATCTTCATCCGTTTACACTGACAGTCAAATACAAATGAAAACTCTGACAGGAAGGCCTAATAAACCAACAGACCTAATCCTGTTCAAATGCACATGGCCTTATTTTAACCTAACATATCTAATGACCCAAAAATCAAACATGCTCTCACACACTCACACTCACGCACACATTAATTCGATGTGCAAGCGCTGGACAAACCACAGAGCTTGAGTACACACAATAACCTCACTGAACATACACAGACTGTAATCCCTGTAAACATCGACAAGAGGATAGCTGTCAGTTCCAAGCTATCAGCAGCTCACTATTGAGACAGGGCGAGCCTGAGGTGCAATACACTCTCCTTCTAACCTTACTGTCAACATTTCAGCCAGCACACACATGCTTGCACTGAAGAAAAGGGGGAAAAAATTAACCATATTCTGTCAACTACTCAACCTGGTTCTAACTCACAGAAAAAGCAGCAGTACACCTTTTCTTAAAGAGGTAGTTCACTCAAAAATGAAAAATCTGTAATTGTTTAATCGCCTTCAATGCATATCAGAGGTATACATTTCCCAATCGAACACCCCCACTTTTGGTAATAAAGAGTTGATGACTTCCATAGTATGGAGAGAAAAAAAAAAAACAAAAAACACATGCACACACACACACACACACACTCATAATTATTCATTTGTTCAAATTTACAGTCACTCATATAGGTGTGTTTCCATTTGTATGCAGAAAGGTCAACGGCTACAGTCAACTGTTTGGTCCAGCAAAATAAAAGAAAATAAAATAGCTTCTTTTGTGATAAAAACGAAGAAAGAAACTCTTTCTGTGGAGAAGTGAAGGAAATATGGTTGAGTTCTTGAGGCCTCTAAACGTTTCCAATTTACAATAATACAACTTGCAGTTGACCGTGGAATATCTAGCAGGGATGAAATTTTATGAACTGGATTGTGACAAAGCCGGAATTGAGTGACAGTCCCACAGTTACATTTTTTTTAGAAACACTTGTTTGGCGTTTTTTCTCCCCACAAGTGCTTGTAAATGGAGAGCTTGATTTTATACATATGTGGCAATGGGTCTGAATTGGGCCATATTCATATTTCTTTCTTTTTTTTTTTATTAATTAAACAAATTAAAACTTAAAAAACTGTGAGTGCGCATGTGCATATGTACAGTAAACACACACACATTGAATACAGTGAGGTCAATAAGTATTTGATCACCCTGTAATTTTGCAAGTTCTCTAACTTAGAAATCATGGAGGGGTCTACAATTTTCAGCATAGGTGCATTTCCACTGTGGGAGACAGAATCTAAAAAGAAAAATCCGGAAATCACATAATGTATGATTTTCAAAAAAATTATTTTGGGATTACTGTGTCAAATAAGTATTAGTTCCCTTTCAGTCGGTCACTCCGAGTCACGTCGGTGACCGACGAATAGGAATCTCGCTTCGAGATGGCAAA
>JAUMHG010000033.1:11749971-11787372 GCA_032359395.1 Enteromius anoplus | reverse complement strand
ATATATATACAGTGAGGTCAATAAGTTTTTGATCACCCTGTGATTTTGCAAGTTGTCTTACTTAGAAATCATGGAGGGGTCTGCAAATTCCACTGTGAGAGACAGAATCTAAAGAGAAAAATCCAGAAATCACATTTTATGATTTTTTTACAATTTATTTAGGAATTACTGTGTCAAATAATAATTTGATCACTTGCTTATCAGCCAGATTGTTTCACCCTCAAAGACCTGTTATTTTGCTTTTAAATAGTCCAACTACACTCTGCTCATGATTCTTAAATTAGTAGCACCTGTTTGAGGTCGTTAGCTGTCATAAAGACACCTGTACACCCCACAATCAGCCAAAGTCTATGTAGCAACATAAGCAAAACTAAAGAGCTGTCAAAAGACACAAGAGATGAAATTGTAGACTTTAACTAAGTTGGAAAGGGCTACGGGGCAATTGCCAAGCAGCTTGGTGAAAAAAGACTGTTGGAGCAACTGTCAGAAAATTAAAGAGGCTAATGATGACTGTCAATGTCCCTCGGACTGGGGCCCCACGGAAGATCTCTCCTCTGGATTTTTCTTTTTAGATTCTGTCTCTCACAGTGAAAATGCACCTATGCTGAAAATTGTAGACCCCTCCATGATTTCTAAGTAAGAAAACTTGCAAAATCACAGGGTGATCAAATATTTATTGACCTCACTGTGTATGCACACACACGTACCCTATATACACCGATACATATCTATTAATTTGAAATTCACACACTCGCTAGCTGAATGAATTAATTAATTATATTAAGATATAACCCACAATTTGGTAAAGGAGGTGCAAACTTTACAACCCCCTATTAAATGCAGATCCTTTCACTAACCAAAATGTAAAAACATTTAAGCGGGCTGTATTTTGTACTGTATTTGTGCAAAGTTCCACCTTTCGATCCGTCTAACAAGAAACAAAAAAGAGGATCTGGACCTTATTCTTTGAAGAAGACCATTACTGTCTAGTGTTATGATATGATGCCCTGACGGGTTCAGAAAGCTCTCACACAAACACACACTCGCATTAATTAGGTCATAGATGGCTTACACCAAGAGGCACATGACCAAAGCAGTGAAGACATTACCGAGGTGACTATAATCAAACGAAGCACGGCAGTAAAGGAGCTGCCCGCAGAGAAAAAGAGAGCACGAGCAAGGATCATTTTTCCCGCTTCTAAGTGTGGATGAAACAGTCAGTGCCTCCAGCATGGCCCTTGGTGACCTGTTCCAAACATCCACATTCCACACAGGTAATTTCCTGCTCTGTGTGAGTGAATGTGTGTGCAAAGAAAGACAAAGAAACAAAAGGGGAGAGCGAGATAGAAGGAGAGTCACAGAGAGAAGACGACAGAGACACGGAGAGAGAAAGTCAGGCACGAAGACAGAGATCTAAGAAAAGCCTGGTGTTGAAATGTTCCCCCTTTGGCAATGTGACAAGCCTGTAATCAATATCGCAGCATTACAGAGGCTGACCCCTGGAGGACTGTGTGTACTTCTGAGAGGAACCTGACAGTGATGAGAGGAGATATTAGCTCTGATGACACGAACATGAAATTATAAATTCCTCATTGCGCTCGCTTCAGCGGAGCTCAAGCTGACAGACAGGTTCCATGCTGCTCTCACTCGCAGCTTCACAATATAATGGCACTACACTCGATGGAATGGGATGGTTTTGCTTCCGCTACATGCTGGCAGCTCTCAACGGAACGCTTTAAACTCATAGCTCGGATGAAGAATCCACAGCGTAGCTAGAATCAGAGCAACGTCACTCTTAAAGTAATAAAGACTTCACCTTAAAAGTCTGGCAGCAACTGGCCTGACTTACTAAAAACTACATTAGACTTTTAAACAAATCATTCGGATTTTGAATTTACTGCACAAGAGACGAGTCGGAAGAATGATACCTTGACAAATCAGAAATGATTTCTCTCATGAATGCGCCAAGGATAGCAAGAGTGGATGTGAAATCAATGAATACTACTAGTTTTCTCTTTTTTTGTCATTTACTAGAGTCATGGTGTGTAAATGGTATTCCGGGGTACTTCAAAGAACACCATTTTACTTTTTAAAAAAGAGACTGTAAGAAACACAGTAGTCAGAGTGGTTATTTAAAAAAAAAAAACTTTTTCCAGTAATTGAAAAAGCTGGGACAAAATAATAATGATAATAATAAATTATGGGGCCTCTGCAACATACTCAAATTTTTAAAACTAAAACAACAAAAATGAAAAGGCACATTAAATTACTAAAACTAATTAAAATGACACTAGTGATGTCTGCTTTATTAACAAATCATCCTTTCGAATGAGTCAATGATTTGGACTATAAAAAGATGACAACTTATATGCAAATGAGCTTTTAAACAATGACTCTGTTCTTTCTCAAAGGAAGTGATTCATTAAAATGGACACTGAATAATAAATCTCTGAATTTACGAGACAACTTTTGCCCTTTTTGGCTCTGTTCTAGTTGATCTGTGTAACGTACTGTAAATACAGCTGTTTTGATTCATTCTTATGCCTCTAGATGGCTTATTCCCCTTTTGGCATTCACTTTTGACAAGATTTCCACCAATTTTTTTTTTTTATAGGCACATGAGACACTTACTGTCTGCAAGAGAGTCAGAGACAAAACACAGCTTTTGTTCTCAGGTTTGTAGATGTGTGAGGGCGATAGGAGGATGCCGAAACACTACGAGAGTGATCGCTGATTCAGCTATATGAATAATGCATGGATGTCATTATCAGTGGAGTTGATTCAAGAGCTTAGCGTATTTACTCATTCACTGGATTCAAGACCAGTTATCGAAGCCTCTGTCTGTGTGTGCTAAAGATGAAGACAAACAGAGACTTCGGCTGATAATGAAATCACTGTGAGGCATAAACAGCACTAACACAGAGACAGTTAACTCTTAAAAGTGATGTAATGGGGTCTTGAGTGAGCAATTATGTGCGTTAATTCATTTGTACGTTGACTCACTTTGCATTTAGCTAACCACATTCATCCCCACACTGTCGAAATTACTAAATATTTAGTCTGATCAAAAGAAGAGCAGCAGGGATAATTGTTATGCTCAACCTCACTATTATTAAACAAATACATACACTGCTGTTTTTTTTTTTTTTTTTCAATAAACATATTCTAAAGTGATTGTAAAAACAGTATCATCTTCCACAAAATAAGTAAATAATAATAATATTGCTTTAAACATCAAATAAAAATAAGAAATATTTATTGATTTTAAGATCATGATTTCATTGATTTAAATGATTTTATAATTATAAAAAAAAAGCATTATAATGATTTCTGAAAAATCATGTGACACTGAGGATTTCTTTTTAACTGTAAGGATATTTTATAATGAATTTTTGATCAAATAAATGCAGCCTTGGTGAGCATAAGACACTAAAGAAACGGATTAAATTGTTATATATAACAATTACTATATACAGTGTGTACAGAAAGTATTCAGACCCCTTAATATTTTTTACTCTTTGTTATATTGCATCCATTTGCTAAAATAATTTGTTTTTTTCCCCTCATTAATGTACACACAGTATCCCATATTGACATAACACCTCAGAATTGTTGCCATTTTTTGCAGATTTATTGCAGAATAATCTTAAATAATTTTAGCAAATGGCTGCAATATAACAAAGAGTGAAAACTTTAAGGGGGTCTGAATACTTTCCTTACCCACTGTATATCTATTATTAAAAATGTACTTGCAAATAGCAATTTGTATGCCATTTTTTTTATGATATACCGTACATTAACCTTCCAATTTAAGAGGCCTAAAATCCCAATATTAGCATCACTGCTAATATATAATATATAGTACAGGCAAAGAGAATACATGAAACTATAAAAATATACTTTGAATGCTTTGAATAAGATTGTCTAACAAGTGCATTATTGTAAAATAAATGTATGGATAATCCATCTTTCTACCCCTCAAATAAGTTATACTTAAAAATAGAGATTGGTGAAAGTCACAGTCAACAGAAAAGAAAGAATTTCAGACTAAGGCCAAAGATATACATGAATAATAAAAACAAACATGTCCATTCACACCCTTTTGTCCATGCAGATGAACTCATCTATAACATACACGTAAGATCAAGGCTACAAATCACATATTCAGGATTGTTGGAAGGCAGGCATACTGTAGCAATTCGGTCCTGTAATAATTTGTCACTGCCCTGTAATGTACATTCCTTTACATGACTCGAGCACTTCCATAGACCTAGCACAAGATATTAACACCTTCATACAATGACATACTTTCTTTCTCCTTGAATACCAAGAGAGGTGCACAGTGATGCGTGACTTTTGAAGGGCGCTCTGTAAGAATCGCTACAGTGTTCTAGCAACGCTCTTTCACTCTAATTTACATCAAAATAAAAGGGACATACCTACTTATAACTCTGAACTCCTGCTTCAAATGAATACATGGATCTGAAAAGTAAAGAAAGAAATGTTCAACCCAGAAAAAAAAAACAAAAAAACACAATAATACTTAATATTTAATCAAGGCCACACTCCTTCAAGTGCTCTTCAGTTTATACCACACCAATGCTCTATTGATCATGTTATTTGTTGGATAAGACATCTTTGACGAGATTTTATTAGCAGAGTAGTGTGTCATTGGACAAAATTGTGCTATTTAACAGACGACATAAAACGCATTAAATTTACAAAACTCAGGTATTTTTAGCATAAGGATGATCACACAGCAGCACATGCTGTATATAATGTACAGTAGATGCACAAAATGTTGTGTCAATTACTACATACTTGCAATGATTTGTTGACAGCAAAAGGTAAATTACAAACACGTATGCAAATGAGCAGATGCATTAGTCTTCAACAAAAAGGGCTCTACAAAGACTTTTTAAAGGCACTAGAAAGGTCTTCTCTACAAAAGCAGGCAGTCAGTTCCCACAATGCTACAAAAACGCTCAAAATTCAGCACGCACTGTCATCTTCCTCACCGATTCACAGTCTTGACAGAAGCGCAAAGAGAAGGAAGATGAAGAATGGGATGAAGAAGAGCAGGATGAAAAAGAATAGCACAGTTATCATTAAAGCGGAAGCAGACAGACTGAAGACGAGCTATGATGTAAAAGACAATGGGAATGATTCGAAAGGACAGATGGAGTCCTTTAAAACTTCTGAGCTCATGTTTTGTTTAGCACATTTAATTTATAATGTGCAATTTTGCGGACTTCAGAAAACAGGGGAAAAAGTTGGGTGAAACATCTCGGCAGTTAATAGCAACCAACATTTGCTAATTGATTTTAGGAATTGAACAGTGCAACCTAGGTTGAGATTTGGAGCAGGATGTAATGCATCAAACATTAATAACACACACACACACACACACACACACACACACACACATATATATATATATATATATATATATATATATACATGACCGTGGACCACTAAAACAGTCACAAGGGTCTATTTTTGGAAATTTTGATTTATACATCAGCTGAAAGCAGAATAAATAAGCTTTCCCTTGATAAATTAATCAGAATCATAAAAGTAAAATGGGCAATTTTGACCCATATAATATATTTTTGGCTATTTGTACTTATAACTGGTTTTGTGTTCCAAGCTCACATATGTGTATGTGTGTGTATGTGTACGTCATCTTATAGATATATAAGAGAATCAGAAGTAAGACATAATAAATAGACACTTGATACATTTAAAATTGAAGCAGGGGATTGAAAGTTTTTAATAAGATAGAGAGTAAAGATGAAGTGAAGAGGAAGAGCACACTCACTGTGAATCTTCCTCACTTCTGCAGTGTCCCTTAATCAAGATGGAGTGTTCTAGGCCTTCAGTATGCTTGCCTAGGAGATGCCAGTAGCCATTTCTCAATTAGTGACACTAAAGAGAGCGAAAGAGAAGAAGGACAGGGTCCGTAGAGGGACAAAAAGGCACCTGGAAGTTTAATAGGATTAGATTAGGAGACAGCAAGACTCGAGTCCCCAAATGATCAAACACCGGGCTTCACAGAGTTGGAAAAGTGAGAGCTTCAGATTCAGAAATCGAGGTCAGGCTCTCAGAAAGAAGGGATGGAGATATGAGAGAGTTTGCATCTGAAGTGACAGTTTTAATGAGACTTCTGGTTAGGAGAAACCTCTGTAGCGGAGCTGAAGGTAAAGCGTATTCAATCCCAATGGTGACACAAGCAGACTATTAACACCGAGCTGAACCCTGGTTGTTATGGGTACAAATTCATGAAGGATCTACATAGAGAAGACTGCTCATTTTGTATCTTTTCACCTTACACTAACTATAAAACAGTATTAACACATTTATAGCACAGATGTTCGTAAAATTTCAATATAGATAGGAGAGGACCAGTTTGGATGATGTACAAATGTACAGTTATTAGAATACAAATGATAAGATGTCTAGAAGCTATTATAACAATGCATGATTGTAGCATAACCAGTAGGCCGCTAAGCCTTTATTGCCAAATTACACACAATTTCACTTTTCCTTAACTATTTCTAAATGTACAAAACAGAGCATTTTAAGAGAAGCTGGTTGCATTTGTAAATTGGCCACTAGAGGCAAACATTGAGTGTCAATGTTATTCTGTGATTTTTGACAGCATGTCTTTCAGTTTTAGACAAAGCAGATTTCAGTTTGGTTTGACATTTTTCCAAAATGCTTTTAAAAGCTAAAATATGTATAGCTCAAATTAGAATGAACGGGACATACATATTAATAGGAAATAAGTGACACTTTAAGATAAAATAACTTCAAATTCTCCTAAAATTCTCAACAAATCTGTAAGAATTACCAACAACAGGGCACAAAGTACCAACATCACATGCAGGCTCCGTTCCAAAGCTGCCTACAGCAGTTTTTAGCCATCACAGGTGCATTCTCAATGTGGAGGCTCTTCCAGAACAGTATCTAACAAAATTCTGCTAGCTTAAATCCTTGATTTAGACCAGATTCTAAGGCAGTTTCATTGTTTTCCTTTGCGGATAAAGCAAAGCCCGGATGCATCACTGGCCCTCCTCATAGTAAGCTTTATAGATGCACTCTTGATGCAAAAACTACTCCAAAAATGACTTAAATGTCACTTTACATGAAATGTCGTTATGTCACCACCACAAGTATCTTTCACAAAAAAGTAAAACCAGAATGCAGTTCTGGAGGAGGAAAAACAAAACCTTACAGAGTATAGAGAAACCTTTTAGAAAACACTAAAATATTTCAGTCACTTTATTTTAAGATCCAATTCTCGCCATAAACTACAACTTTTGCCTAAACACACTCCTATTTGCTGCTTATTAATAATTAATAGATGTTAAGTTTGTGTAGGGATGTAGAACATGGTCACGCAGAATATGTGCCTTAAGTATTAATATACAACAAATATGTTAATATATGTACTAATAAGCAACTAGTGAGAATTGGTTCCTATACAGTGGGTAACACTTTTACAGATACACCTATTAGTTGCTTATTAGCATGCATATTACTAGAATAATTGCAATTTATGAAGTACATATCAATGCCTTTGCATCCCTAATTCTATCCAATATTACGTTACTAACTAATAAGCAGTAAATTAAGAATTTATTGAGGTAAAAGTAGTAGTTTATAGTGAATGAGTGTTACTTATTCTAGATTCTACTGTAATACTGAAGTAATACAAAAATTCTGCTTTAACAAAACATGCATTACACTGGTTGATTCACCTGTTAAAAAAAGGTGAATTCAGACATTAACTGAGGTGCGTTATTGAATGAACACCCAATCGTAGGTGTGAGACTGAACCTGATCTTCCT
The DNA here is from genome assembly GCA_032359395.1 of Enteromius anoplus. Taxonomy (NCBI): domain Eukaryota; kingdom Metazoa; phylum Chordata; class Actinopteri; order Cypriniformes; family Cyprinidae; genus Enteromius; species Enteromius anoplus. The sequence goes on along the minus strand of JAUMHG010000033.1, from coordinate 11,779,519 downwards.
TTTAGCTCACACCGCTTCCCTTCACGCCAGCATGGATTCGGGGTCAAACTCAAAACAGACCCGTGGGCCGTATGACCATCACAGGAGAATAGAACACAATCTCACCCAGTAATAGTGTCACCCTGTCTGCCTCCAGGGTGGCCATCTTAACCGCACCTCTCCTCACCCAACCTGAACAAATGCCAACCGCAATCACCGCATGCACACACATCCACACACAGAGAAAGAGAAAGACTCATATAAAAGAGATTTCCATTCTAATCTCCCAGTGAAGCCCATGGGAACTGCAGTCGGTAGGGTTTTCCTTGGCTCTCTTTCAGGATTCATGCATTTTTGTGATTTATGGATATTACATAGAATACAAGTGATATCAGAACCACTGCAGGAGAGGACAAATATCGGTCAGTGCCATGGTGTTACGTTTCGTTTCTTAATCTTTATTGATCCAAAATTCCAGCTCTTCAAGATTTAATAGACAGCACAGAATCTTCTGGGTCTGGTCTGAGGCTCAGGAGAGAAAAAATGCTACAGATTTAAAGAGCGATATTGAAATATGAGATAAATAAAAGATAAGTTACAGCACATTATCACTAAATTGATCCATTCTAGAATTTGCAGTCTGTGAAATATTAATTTTTGGTATGCCACTTAAATGAAACAAAATGTCCAAACGAAAGGTTGAGTATGTCCTAAACATTACATATACATATAACAGCCATATTTACCTTTTGAAATCTAATAATGACTACATAAAAAAAAAAAAAATGAAAACCCCAAAATAGAAAATACTTTTTAGAAAATACTGTACCTGAGACCTAGGTACAACAATACATTGAAAAATACTAAGTAAGTCTTAGTAAGTAAGTAAATGTCTTACAAGCTGTATGTGGATTATTCTTGCTTTTATTATGAGACTGAAGCTACCTTAAATTCAAAATGACTCAGAACAGAAGTCTCTTGAATCTTAAGAACTGTATCGCACAGTGGTTGAGGTATATGCACTTCTTAAATACAGTCTTTAATATTGATTCATATCTCTCCTATTGTCTTCACTGTGACATTAGCTTCACCTCTAAAAGATCTAACTGTCTTCGGGAAGGAAAACCGTAGGGTAATCTGACAGACCGACAGACAGAGAAAGGTCAGACAGAGAGAAAACAGGATGACATAGGGGGAGGTAGAAGGGTGGAAGGAAAGTACTTCACTTCTAGTCGGATTTGTGTGCAGATCTGAAGCTGAGCCAGAGGAAATCTGTGTAAAATTATGCTAATCCGTCTATATAATATGCAGGGAGCTGCTACAAAGCTTTTTTTTTCCATAGAAGAGGAGGGGATTTATCTCACAAAAGGAGGCGGGATACACCGGTGCTTAGAAATAATGTAACAAAATGAAAAGAGGATGCAGGTTGTAGGTTGTCTTGTGAAAGATTGAGATTTGTTGGACATCTGAACAGCTCAGGCAGGACAGCGTGATGTTTGAATGAAACCAGCAAAACCAAGAAACAAAGTAAAGTAAGCAATGAACTGGCTGCAGAATCAGTGGAACACTTTTAAAGAGTTATTTCATCCCGAAACAACTATTTTGTCATTGATAACTCACCCTCATGTTGTTTCAAACCAGTAAGACCTTTGTTCATCTTTATAACACAAATTAAGATATTTTGGATGATATCGGAGAGCTGTCAGACCCTGCATAGACCGCAACATAAGTAAATACATTGATAAAAACAGTGTTGTTGAAGTGAAAGCGCAGGACTCCCTACCAGGTTGTGTGTGTGCGTACCTGCAGCGAAAACAATGTAGCCCCTCCCCCAGAGGTTTTTCTGCTGGTAAAGTAGGCGCGTGTATGTGATTGTGCACGTGATCCGCAGTTAGTCAGACTCGTATGGCGGCAAATCTATGCCAAAAATACGTGAGCGCACCACTGATGCTGGCGCGCGCTGTAAATCACATACGCGAAATGAAAATAGATCTACACGCGAAGAAACGGGAGCTGCGAGCTCATTTCAAATGCGCGATCATTTCTGCGCTCGATCTTCTCTCTCCTGCCTGCGCGAACACATTTATTTTTGTCAGTCGTGGGTCATTGGTTATTCCCCTTTTCTGGAAGTCAGTATTGGATGCCTGTTTGATTCATTCACTTGACTTGAGACATGGCATTGGACCATGTGTTAGTTATTGTTTCATTTACTTTTTAATGGTTTATTTCTTATTGATTTTGTCTTTATTTAATGTAATTTAATGTATTGTTCAAAGTAGTTAATTTTCAGATACTTTATTGATAGACTTTTTAAAGACTCGTAATTATACACACACACATGTTGGTTTTTGTGATTTATGGGGACTCTCCATAGGCGTAACGTTTTTTATACTGTACAAACTGTATGTGGTATTGCCCAACACTGACCCTACACCTAAACCTACCCCTTACAGAAAACTGTGTGAATTTTTAGATTTTCAAAAAAACACAATTTAGTATTTTTTTTAAGCCTTTTGAATTACAGGGACCTACATAAGTAGCTACATATTGTAATACCTATATCATAACCATGTCATTATACAAATTTGTCCTTATAAACCACATAAACCCGCACACACACACACACACACACACACACACACATAATATATAGTTATAGATATTTATAGATAGATATATATATCTGTATGGCTTTAAAGCTATAAGTCAGTGTAGTTTTCAAAATGTTTTATCTTTAATCTTGTAAATAGATACAACATAATATTTGAAGGTTTGTTAAGTCTGTATTCCTATAAAACACAGGTTTCGCCATGTTTGCGTTTGAGTACAGTACAGTGTTATTAGAAATATGAAACTTCCTTCTATATGTTCTATATGTTTCCTAAAATAAAATATACTGTATTCAGTTGGGAAAAAAGAGTTGTTTTTTTTACCCAGACATTTAAATATAACATTGTAGAGCAGTACTTGCAATACCGTGATACTGTGATATTTTTATCCAAGGTTATCATACCGTCAGAATCTCATACCGGCCCATGCCTAAGTACAGCAGTATACTTGTAATAGATATAAATAAACTGTGTAAATATATCTCATAACATCTGAATGAATATATATCCTAGTGAATGTAAACAGTGAGTACAGCTAATATGCAAATATATGTTCAAAGTGTAAATATACAGTACCTCCAAGTGCGTGTAAACATATAGTAGTTTTGTGTATTTAAAAAATCGTCCATTTTCCTCAACCATTCTTCTCTCCTGAGTTGTCTTATTTTGCCTTTTTAGAAAGTACCACAATCGATACATACACTTTCCCAATAAGCATAAATAATGCTTATTACGTTCATGCGCACACTTCCACCCAACACCCAAACACCATGGCAATTGGCCAGTGGTTTTTGCATGCCAAGCCACTCCCCTGTACATATATATGTACATATAAGAATGGCGGCATGCGAACCACTATTAGGTTTCTGCTAAGAAGCATCATGGTAGGCCGCAATGGCAGCAACATAGACTTTCAAAGTGGAAGGTGACAACCTCCGTTCCAACTTTTCCTGAAGGAAGGAAAGCACCACACCAATCGAACATTTCTGAAGGTCCTCTTTTGGCGAGAGGAACACCAGTCAGCAAACAGACCCCACTCCAGGGTGTAGGTCTGCCTCATAGCAGAGGGGTGGCCTCGCTCAGGGAAAAAAAACAACATCTGGCAGAGGGGGGATTCCTAAGGAAAGCTGGCACCGCAGAGGCACGGATGACTGAAACATGGATTTAATGGAGTGGTGCAAAGGGAAATATGTGTTGCAAAGTCAATGCTACTGAAGTTTTATTTTGCTAAACTAAACTCTCAGGGGTTAACTTTTCTTTTGCAATTATTGCAATTATTTTGCAAAAAAAGCAATTTTTTTCTCAATACTGTATTTTTATTTGCAAAACATATTTATTGTTTTCAAAACATTGTTTTATTTTGCAGATATATTTGGCCCTATTTTGATTACATATCAGGGCACCCTTTAAAAGGGCACCTTGGTAAAGACGTGGTGAGACAGGGCCAGTCCAAGGGGGAGGACCTTGTACTGATATGCCCAACCCTCAAAAGCAATCCGAAGGAATTGTAAGAAAGTTGGACTGGTAAACGCTAGCCAGGCCCCGAGTCTGCAAACAAGTGGGATCAACGGAGCGGTAACCGACGCACCCACGGAGGGCAGCAAGGAGGAGACAGGCTGTTGAGAACAGCACACAGCAGCTCTCCCCCTTCCTGCGGTGGCAAATTGACACCATGAACCTGAATGTGAAGAAGCTGGAAACCTGGGAACCTTCAGGACCTGGGAACATTTCAGTTGTGTTGCTGTCTATGGAGGGTCAGATAGCTCTCAGATTTAAAATAAATATATCTTCTATTTGTGTTTCGAAGATAAACAACGGTCTAACGGGTTTGGAACGACATGAGCGTGAGTGACATTTTGGGATGAACTAACCTTTAAAGACAAGCACTCCGCAACAATGAAAAAAAATACTTTTGCAACACCAACATGCATCTAGTCAAATCCAGACACTCATACACTGACTAAATACAATATTTATTTATTTTATATTTACAATATTTCAGGATAATGTCACCATTTCATGCTCTTTCTTTTTTTCTTTTTAGTACAGCCAATATGAAATACTAAAAAGTAGACACAAAATACAGTTACTAAACGTACACTTATTAATTTCACAGTATCAGAAGTTGCTGACAGAGAAAAACCTTCTTGATGGCTACTGTAATATGTCAAATTCAGACGAGGCATTTAAATAAAGTAATGTGGAGTCTTTGTAAGGTGGAATCTAATCACTGAAGCTCAGGTGTGAATTCACCTACAGTACGAGAAAACCGTCATCTTCACAAGCATTAATGAGAGGACCACATAACCACTGCATTTCACTGCTCTTAGAAATTGTCACAGCTCCTATTAGCTTGTTTTCTTTTCATCTGTGAATGAATGTTCTAAAAAAAACAGTGCTAATTAATTGAAGATACTGCTCAAGCGTACAAAAAAAAAAAGGTTTGAGAAAATATATAATATATTATAATATAATTGCAAACGAATCACATGAATAAATTTAAATATAAAAGTTCAGAAATTTATACAATTGTAAAATGTTTGGAATTTTACATTAAATGTATACAGCAAAAAACTAAATAGATAAATAAATAAATATAAATGAATTTATTAATTAATTGGTTTACTGTAAATAACCATAAATTACCTGAAATTCTAAAATGTAAATGGGCTAACATCACAAGCAATACTGCTGTAAATGCTGTCATATTTACGTTTTTGTTTTGTTTTGCGTTTGAAAAATTTATTATTTCATTTATGGTAAGCAAATTAAAAAAAAGGTACACATTAAAAAGGACACTGTTTTTTTTGTTTTGTTTTGTTTCTTTTGATTTTTGTTATCAGTAATTAACATTAGGGGGGTGTTGTGTTACATTTTTTAATATTTATAATATTTTACAAAGCTGGCGAGTTAAACAGCAAATTTAACTTTTTTTAAGGTTGGTAGACATAAGCATTCACCCACTAACATATATAGAAAGTGGAGATACGAATACACTGAAATATTCAGCAAAACAAATAAGAATTACAACACTAATTTACTTAACATTTTAAGCCCTTATCCCTGCTTTCAGATAAACAAGTACAGAGTAAATCTTCTGAAGTAAAAGCAGGGAAGTGTTCTTCAAGCCTTAAATGATTATTAAAATGGACAGACTCCATTGAAATGGATTTTCTATTTTGCTATTATAAAAATCCAACAAATAATCTTACATCATATTCATCTCATATTACTCCCCAAGAATTCTTTCTGCTCTACATCCAGAGTAAACTATTTTTGTTTTTCCTCATAGCAGACTGCTCAACACTTTGCCCGAGTTATATAATTTTACAGCCAGAGTTATTAATAAAACAATACACTAATACAGCCCCGCTTTATTACCAGCAAGCATTGTTATGGTGCTGCAGTGACCTCAATTAAATTTAAAGGCCATTTTACTGGCTTAGGTTTTCTCCAGAGGTTTAATCTCACAAGACTGGAATAACCCAAAGGCAGCGTGACTTTTAAGTTCGCTGTCTCTCACAAAATGAAATAATTCATTTCATGAAATAATTAATTTTAGTAATATGTATATTATTCAATTTTATATTTATGCAGTGGATTTAGTATAAAATAATCTGTTTAGTGAGGCATTTAAGAACTGTTGTAATAGCTGTCACTGCCCTGGTTTGTTATTGTTCCACAGCATTACAAAGATATATTTAAAAACAAACAAAAACACAAACCCTTTTTCTTCATACAGCACTCAAATTAGAGGTCCTGTTTCAGAGAATTATTGTCTAAGCCAAAATTATCATCAAAAATAGGATTACGGTTGAAATCAGGCTTTAAAACAAGAAAGCACTGAGCTTACAACAACAGATCATCAAAAAGAAAAAGATTAGAAAAAATGATTTTCAAGAGCTCAACCAACCAGAGACAGCAACATTAATGACATCACAATGGGATCATTCTAATACTCTTCCTCAGATGCTTAACACAGGTTATAATGACTTCAGCGATAATCAACATGAACATCTGTCCATATTAGTACACTGAACAATGAAATCTACATCAAATAAAACAGTATGCACAAACAACAGGGTATTAAACTGATTAAAGCAACGTGATAGCACCACGGACTGAGTTTCATCAGATCACTAAAACTATTCACTCGGTGGCATATAGGAATGTAATAAGCACTCAAATTAAAACCAGCATATCATCCAAACAATAACTTTAGTGGAAATTAATAATATAAAAAAGATCAGATGCTGGGCTTTTTTCCAGGATAAAGCGATTTACCCTTCTGTAAGAAAATAAAACTTAATAAATATAAATAAAATAATAATAATAATAATTGTGTGTGTATATATATATATATATATATATATATATATTCACTATTTATTGTTTTTATTTTTTAAGGAAATGATTAGTTGCTTTATCCTGAACAAAACATCTGTTTTGTTATATATATATATACACACACACACACAAAGTATATATACACATATATTTATTTATTTAATTTCTGACGTAAATATGTTAATACTGTATGTACCTAAAAATATAATATAATGAGCAATATTGAGCAAATTCAGCTCTACTTCCTGTCACTATGTCTCTGGCTATGGTAGCACTATACATAAACTGCCCATTACAAACATGACGCAACAGTCTTGGTTTAAGAGTCTAACTAGTTCTGAAAACATCTTAATATCCAAAGTAATGATGCTCCTGAAGGTTTGTTACATTAACAATTTTTTTGACAGATTGGAACATAAAGTGGTTGGAATAGCTCAGCAACGTGACACACATGAACGAGGTGCTTGCCAGCTGAATGAGAGTTGCATTAAGTGTTTCCAGTTTAGGTAGCTTCGTTGCACAAAACTACAACACATTATTATCAATCTTTCCTTGTGTCTAGCTTTGAGTTGTTTTTTTAAACGCTTCATCCGGACATGTTTCTGTTCCAACCGTTTACCCCAGAGTTCATGTGAACAATCTTCACACTCATTTATTAGAATTACATGATTAATTTGATCATTTAAGTTGGCCATATTTATCTTGTCTATTTTAAATGGGCCTGCAGAGCTTCAAGTACAGCAGTGGAGAGCTGTCAACAATTACAGCGGTATATCGCAGCTTCAAAAATAAGCGATGCATAAGCTGTCAATCAGAGCCCCCCGTGTCATCATTTTAAGACCATCATTCTAATGAAAAGGGTTTGTGAATTTCCTCTGTGGTTGACTAATGTTGACATACAGGAAGACATTAAGTTTGAAAAGCAATCAAACGGTGGCCTAAAAAAAGCACTATTTCCATTGAGCACATAGCCTTTTCCAATTATCCATCTCCTGTGCATGTTCCGCTCGGTTCTGTCAAAGCATCCGAGATGCTCGCTCACTACCCCCCACCTCACGTCCCAGAGGGTCATGGCGTATTTACCCAGGGACTGATTGAGCTAATATTGAAATGTAATTTAGCGGGAGCCAAGACCTGCGAGAGCGTCTATCACGAGACCCATTTAAACTAATGAAAGAGGAGGAAGGTTCCCTGCAGGAGGGGGACATGATTCAAGGCGACACTGCTGACAGTCAGCAAACAGACAATAGGGGTGATGATGATTAATCTTCACAAATTAAAGTTGATCTGAAATAAATAAAAAGTGTCAGAGGGTGAGAAGAGAGATGAGATAATGAGGGAGGGGTGGAGAGATTGACAGTAGGGAGAAAAAGGCCCATCCGCACTCCAAAAAACAAAAAAGAGATAAGCAGCACTTTACCGGAGCAAAGTGAACTACAATACCGTAACACATAGACTGAAGTGTCAGAATATCTATTTCAGAATTAAAGGGGCAGTTCATCCAAAAATCTAAATATCTCCCAAGATAGGCCAATTAGATGATCGTATATCTCTTCACACAGATGACATTATTCTATATTTACTTGGCCCTTAAAGGTGCTCTATGCGATGTTGCAGGATTTTAGCTTGATTTCATTTTAATCTCAGACCGTATGCATCACCCCTTGATCGTCTTGCTGTCTGCCCTCTGAACACATTGGGAAAAAACCCGGTCTCGAAAGACAACACAGAGGCTGCAATACCAAAACAAACACTAGGGGCACAGGATGTGCACCACAACAAAAACAAACTTTGGCCAACCAATCGGCAAGAAGAGGTGGGGTATAATGCGTGTCACATTAGATTTGTTTAAAATGAACGAATCGTTCAAGAACGACCCATCACTAGCTTGAATCTGAGAGTGGGTTAGCATCATATTTTGTATTGTTTTTTGGAAAATGGCTGAGATACGACCGAAGAAAAGATGCTTGGAGGAATATAAGGCGAGAAGAAGAGAAATCGAGAAGAAACTAAACAAGACACGGATTTACATTGGGGATTCGTTTGAACGGTGGAGAGAACTCAAAGGTCAAAAGGACTTCCAAACCGATGCACAGGTGGCAAGTTTTTTATTTTTATTTAAACTTTTCAATAACAATATTTAAAAAAAAAAAAAAAAAAAAAGAAAGTTGTACAGGTTTGGAACAGCTTGAGAGTCAGTAGATGGCCAACTGTTTATTTCACAGGATTATCACAGGAAAATGTACATCAACCATAAGGTCTTTTAAGAAATCTTTTGGGTTCCATAAATGTGTTTTTTAAAATCCTTGTGGGCAACACTTTACCATATCATGCAAAAACTATTTTCGAGTGACCAGAGTCTCACCTCAAGGTTTTTTTCCCTCTCTTGTTTGTTTGTTTGTTAAAATACTTAAAATACTAAATTAGATCATTAAACTAATTATTAAGCAAATTTTTTAACACTGGCACTGTTATCTGAATGATTTTCACATTAAACTGATCTGAATATTAGCTAAATTGTTTTATTATTGACTTTATTTACACAGTTATTGCGTAAAGTTATTGCATAAACTGAATCAGCACAGATCCAGCTTGACTGGAATGACAAAATTGTTTTTGTAATGGTAGAATCTGAATTCATATTATATAGGAAGGAAGTCTGCTTCATGTAATTTATTATTGTGAAGCTGCTTTGATACAGTACTGTAAATGCACTAAATAAAAATGACTTAACATTTCTTGTAAACAAAGTACTTTTGTTCCTGCTAGCATGTTTATGATAGAAATAGTAAAGGCCGATTCATAGACGAAACAATTGGAAGCTTCTCAATCAATCATTTGATGCAATTCACAACAACAGTCCAGAAGATCCCATTACAAATTGGGCGGATTCGCTTCAAATCTCAACTCTCTAACTTAAACCGGTTGCAAATTTAACAGCTCAGAGCAGATGATTTCCTCACACCAAGTTCATTCCGCTTTCAATGTGCGTTTCATGCAAAATATTTTATAGGTTTTACCTAACCCTAACTTTAAAAGCTTGAAAGACTTTGCACAGATGAGATGAGTAATTGAATCCTTCGCACGGATGTCACACCGTTACTTCAAAAGTTTTGCGGCTACACCTTTGAAACAGTGTAGATTTTAATGTTATTTTGCCACAAATGCTGCCAACAGAGCTTATATCGTATTGAACCCAGAACCTTCCTTAAAGTCTGTCATAGCATCCAGCACTAACTCCGCTGAACTCCGTAAAGCCGTCTCAGAAATGAATCCCGTGCATTTGCCGATTACATCTCCAGCAGCTAGCGGCATTGTAAGAATATTATATCTGTGCGGTGGGTTTACTCGAATCGAATGAAATGAAAAGGAAAGCTCTCATATTAAAGCCAAGATGTGGCTTCTGCTGTTGAGAGGGATCGTTTTCGGCATCTCTCATCCGGATGTTTGGCTTATTTTTTGACCTTGCAAAGACCTTGCAGCGTCTCCTGTGTTTACAGAGAAAGAGGGAAAGTAATAGAGCGAAAAAGAGAGGCGGAAGAGCTAGTTTATTCTTGTCTGCATGGAGGTTTATAGAGTGTCACGCAGCCAGTGTGTGACAGGAAATGCTAGGAGTCATGGCAGGCTTTTGGCGGTGATTGGGGCAGCTATTGAAGGCGCTGGAACAGACAGAAATTATTGCTTATGATAGACTGATGTTTCTGTCTGCACTCCATCATTGGCACGCTTCTCTCGCTCCATCCACTTCTTTTCCTGTTATACACCGAGGCCCACAGGAGCCATATATTACGGTGGGCTTAAAAGCAGCCCACTCTCTCTCAACATTCTGCTTAAAAGACTGACAGCAATTAGCGATTCAGCACCCTGCATTATGCAATGAAACGATTCGATTCCGCCTTGTTTCCTGTGCTCACTTACACTCTCTAGCTTGAAGGACAAAGCGGACGAGAACGGGGCTCCTCATTAGAGCAATATGTGTGACACCTTTTACAGTTGTCAATTCTGAGAGGAGGGAGCCGGTTTCTGATTGGCCCCCGGCGGTTGACATGTCACATCAATGAAAAACAGCACTCTGATTGGTCCCAGCCTGCGGAGAGAGACGCTCACAGATCTGCATCAACTTTCTCCCTGAAAGACAAGTTAGACAAATAAATAAAAAATGAGAACCAGTCAGAAGAGAAGAATTTCATAAACCTCACAGATTGAGATGAGGGGATATGAAACGTATGAATTCGTTATTGGCTGTGAAAGCTATAGCAGCTGTATTGACATGTTTCCAATTCTTTTTGTTTTGTGCATCTGAACCGAACGCCGTTTAGCTGTTATTTCAGAAATTGGCTCCGGTTATGGCATGCCTATGCAAAAATAAAGCAGACAAACAAAGGAGACAGAGACAAAGAGAGTGAGACAATGAGAGAGCGGCTGTTTAAAGTCTGACTAGCGAAGGTGTGGTGAAGGTCGAAGTAATTTCAAAGACGTTTTGATGTCTATGCACAGCGTTGCAAAAGAAAGCGAAACATTTATGGGGATTGGTTAACCAAATATTTGTTTAATTCTGTCAATTTTAGTCACCTTTGTGTTATGACATACCTCTTTCTTTTTTTTCGTGAACACAAATGATGAATTTAAGATTATCCTTTAGCTTTCGTCTTTTGACAATAGTGATGTCTGATTCATGACCGGATCTTTTCTTGAAGAGCTGAATCTTTTTTATTGATCCAGTTCTCAGAAACCGTCTCAATGGTTCTTGGAACTGATCTCTTACATGATCTACTGCAATGTATTCCGGCTCAATTTTAGTCTAAACTTTGTATTTGGAATATAGCACACTTTTAAAAGTGCTTTCATGGTTTTTGAAGATAGATACCTTCTTCCCTAATCACATGAATGGCCAGTACGTTCCTGAAAAATAGTTTTTTTTTTTTTTGTTTGTTTTTTTTTGTTGCAGGAACAAAAGTAGACCCAAAATGTACAGACTGTGACATCAAATACCTCCCTTTTTGTCTTAAAAAAATCCAAAATCCCTCTTGCATGCTACATTTAGTTCAGACCACTTCCCAAAATCACCAAGAAATTGTGAAAATGCTCTCTTCCTCCTAAACGCACACATCATTCACAACAGGATACCTCCAAACACAAATGATTATTTCTGTTCAAAACTATATGATACTGAAAAGCGGTTGTTTTTTTGACACATGCATCAAGGTCTTTTCAGAGCTGAGACCGAGCCAAGTCAAGAGGTGCGTGTCGGTGGGCTGCCGCATCAAAAGCATTTTCAACATTTTTCAAATAAGAAAATTGTTCTTGCCTCGGAAGATTTTTTTCTGAAGTTGAGAGGGATGGGGAGGAGGATATGAACTCAAGGTGAGAGACTAGAGGAGAATTGTCATGGGAGCGCAAGATTATCAGAAGGGTGAGGGAGAAGAGCAGGCATTTTAAAGCAGATATTTGTTCGGGGGGGACCACAGATAGAAAAACAGTGCCCTTGAGAGAAAGAAAGCAAGAGAGAGGAGGAGAAAAGGAAGGGGGAGAGAGGGAGAAATGAGAGAAGCATGGGTCATGAAGGATCAGGGTAAATTGGAGGGCTTGGAGAAACAAGTGTCACAGGTTCAAAACCCTCAGCACTTAAGAGAGACAACCAACAAACAATGCTAGTGAGCGGAGTGACAAACACAACTCTCACCGCTATAAAAATACAATTTTAGTATTTAAAAAAAAAAAAAAGCTACTTAAGACGTATCCAGGATCTCCGATTGGATGTATTTAAATGTAGTAGACTAAATGAACAAAAACGAACAAGATACAAGCAACAAAAATAAGTTCAATTGAAAATAAAAACTACATTTTAATTGAGCATGTTGTTTTTTTAACTGAAATTGTCACAATGCATTATTGGATTGTCTCGATACTCAATAGATTAATTTAACAGGCAGTATTATTATGCTACTACCTTTTGATGCCTTAAAATGTTGTTTATTGACAGACACAAAAATGGAACATTTAAATTGAGTTCAAAGAAACTTTAAAGTAGAACGCAAAAAGCAAGAAGAGTGCTCATTCACTGATGCAACTCACAGTCCTTCAACCAGCTCTCTTACAAACCTTTTTACACGCGATACCTTTTTTCTCCCTCAATCTTGATTTTTCAACATCTCAACCACTCTTACCCTCCCACTGACTCTCTATAGACTTGCATTTCACCTCCTATGGCAGAGTAATCAGAGGGACGTTCTATTAAGAGGCAATCTTGTCAAGCAGGTGCCAAAAGGTCAACCTGACGAAATAGAAGGGTGGATTGCTCTATCACACACACACTCTGGGGTCTGTTGTAATCTCTATCATCTGCCGCAGAATTAGAGGACAGTGTATAAAAATCATATTCTGATTGGACGCACTGCATAGTGATCCGATTCACCATAACTCACACTTAAAAAAAAAAAATAAAATCAGGAAGAATACAAATAAATGGATATGGATTAATATTAGTTTTATATGATCCATTAAACATAAATCTGGCAACACTAAAGCAAACAACACAAAAATGGTGCTGTGTAATAAAAACAGAAACTAGACAAAGCTTAAGGTCACACTTTACAATAGGGAACACTTATTCATTATTAACTACGACTTTCCCCTCAATAAATTTCCAATTTGCTGATTATTAATAAGGTAGTTGTTTAGGTATAGGGTAGGATTGGAGATGTAGAATAAGGCATTAATATGTGCTTAATTAGTATATAATTAATATTCTACTAATATGCATACTAATAAGCAACTAGTTAAGAGAACCTAAAATAAAGTGTCATTAAGCTTAAAATAAAAAGACAGACCTCTAATAATCCTAGAGCCAACAACTTTGTTTATTAATTTATAAACATGAACTATAATTGTTACATACATGTAAACTTTTGGTATTCATAATGCATTAAATGTTCATTTAAAAAAATGAAAATGATCAAAATTAATGTCGAAATTAACATTAACAAAGAGTAATAAATGGTATTATCCATTGTCCCATTTCAAAATCAAATTCCACTGAAAAACAAATGCACATTCTTGAGAAGATAAACAGGGCCACTAGTTAAACTGTAAGGCAGGACTTTAAACACCGTATTTTACCAATGTCAAATCTAAGAAGAGTCAAGTGCAGTCTAAACAGATATCGTCAGTATAATGGACATGTGCTGTTGAAAAGAGGTTTGTATTCTTTCTTACAGCATGTTGTTGATACTGTGTGTGGGATGAAAAAGGAATGAGATAAATTCCTTTATTCTTACTCCACACACAAACAGTGCAAACGCCCTCCAGTGCAAGGTTTGAATAGCAGCATTCTAAATCAAACTAGAAATTGTAGTCTCTGTGGTCCACGCTCCAACGCTTTCACAGAGACCCATAGATTATATGCTATTGGCATGAATGCTGGTGCCAAAACCACTCCATTGGCATAATCAAGCAATACTATAGCCTAAATCTTCAAGGGCCTTGAGCCCAGTGGATTGATCTACTTCAAACTGGCAGCAAACAGACTGACATCAATATAAAACCACTGAGTATGAATGACCTGCTGATTCCATCTGATTCCAACGTCTGCTGTCTCATTGCAGAGCTGCTCTCATTAATTCATACTCAATACAGCTGTGTCAAGTTTACTGACATTAAACTCCCGTTAAATAGCTGATAAATGTCAGCATTGCAAAACCAAAAAATAGTTCTGATTGGAAAATCAATCAAAGATCCATAAGGTTATAGTGGGATACTGGTTAACACAAGGCCGGTTCTGAGTGATAGAAGCCTTGCATTGTGGGACAATATCTGTCCGTGATGCTTATAAAAGAGCTGTCAAACGTAGGTCAAACAGTTTAACATTACAATAGCATTAGAGTTGTCTGTACAATCCATGAATTATTGAAAGCTGTGAAAAATGCAAGGTCGTGTAGATTACCAACTGATTGCGTCAGCAAAAGTAATCTTCTGGAAGAAAATCGAATTGTGTTGTCTAACGATAAATTGTGGACATAAAGACAAAAGCATCCCCAAACTGCCTATTGTAAGGATTAGTCATCTTTTCATTGGTTCTCAAGCATCTTTTAAAGTAATTGCAAGACTGTTCCAAGCAAAATTGTAAAAACCAAGCAAGACCTCCAGTGAAGTGTGTTCCTTAGGACCTTGCTACATTGAAGACAGGTTGAAACGGGCAAACAAAAGCATCCTCGGTCCTTCAGGGACATGAGGGATTAGCACTATAGGCCTCTGTCTAAAGGGGAGGAATTTTCGGGTGAAAGACTATGTTAATGTGAGAGGTTAAATGCGCAGATGATGACAGGAAGCACTTGACTTCTGAACCCACAATCGGTCGGCCCTCACGCAGCACCAAAATTCACTATTCATTGGCCGAAGAACTTTTGTCTGTCAAAAGTTCTGCTCTGTGAGATTGGGCGGATTAAGCGTTTGCTGATTAGTCTTAATTAACATTTAAATGCTTGTAAGAATGTCCTGTTTTAGACAAGATTTGAGAGGCCTGGTTTATGCTAATTCGCTGTGTGGAGAAAGTCTATGGGACTTTGGCTTTGAGAAAGGGATTAACGGACACCTGATTATGACCAATGAAAGGTCAAGTGGAGCTCTGATGAATGCCAGGCACTGGTATGCATTTATATTCCTTACCCTAGTTTGAAACTTTCCACTCAGAACTAGGAAGTATGCAACGCCTTTACCTGGATTTCAACATAACTTAACCATTAAATCTGACCGAAACAGATATTCAGGCTTCTTATATAAAAAACCACAAACACACACAGGATAGGTTTTCATGTCTTAATCAAAGAAAAGTATGTGAACTCACGGATGTAATAACTGATTGACCCCTCGTTTCTTCAGTAATAACCTCCACCAAACATTTTCTGTAATCGCGAATCAGACAACGGTCATAGAAAAGTTTTCACCGTTCCTCTACAAAATACATACAGTTCAGCAGTATTAGTGGAATTTGGTTTGAATTATTTATTGATTTTTTTTAAGGTCATGTCAAAGTACCTCAATCGAGCTGAGGTCAGGATTATGATTGGGCCACTCAGGAAGGCACATTTTTTTCTGTTGCTGATTTACTCCCATGCTTTGAGGTTTAACGGAAGAGTAAATAAAATTGAGCTTCATCTGGCAGACATACGACCTTCCATTTCCCTGAAAAATTTCATGATAAACATGGCGATTCATTCAAGCTTCCCAGACCCTAAAGTAACAAAGAAGCCACACACATCGATGGCCTCTAAACCACACTTTACAATTTAGGATAAAAAGCATGTTTTTCCAAAAATCTTAACTTTGCTTTGATCTATTCAGTAAACAACACATGTTGCCAAAATATCTGTATAACTTATACTTAATTCATAAGATATTTTAGTAAACATACTTTCATATCCGTAGCTAAGCTTGGGCATACGTATTGTAAGTGGCTATATAGGTTGAACCAAAACCTTGTTTCTTTGATTGGACTCAAGCTTTGACAAAGCTTCTGGAAAAGTCTACGGCAG
Organism: Enteromius anoplus; assembly: GCA_032359395.1. Lineage (NCBI taxonomy): Eukaryota > Metazoa > Chordata > Actinopteri > Cypriniformes > Cyprinidae > Enteromius > Enteromius anoplus. The sequence goes on along the minus strand of JAUMHG010000033.1, from coordinate 11,763,054 downwards.
TAATTTTCATCCTGGAGGAGCACTTCTAAAGGGGTGTAACGATTCATGTATCGTGTCTCATATGATTCATGGTCATCTTTCGGATGAGACGTTAAACCGAGGTCCTGACTCTCTGTGGTCATTAAAAATCCCATGACACTTATCGTAAAGAGTAGGGATGCACACTGGTGGTGGTTGAAGAGAGACAACCCCACCCACCCACCCCCCCCACGCCCCACATGATTGTAAAGCACTTTGGGTGTATGGCAATACACAGTAAAAGCGCTATATAAATGTGTCATTCATTCATTCATTCATTCATTCATCTTCCAAATCATCAGAGTATTCATCCTTATCCCCTAGTTAGTGGAGACTCGAGTGAGCAGAGAATGCCCGTGCCATTATTTAGTCATTTGGAATGTAATTTCCTTATTATTTTCAGCTGCGATGTTCCTGTGTCAACAAACACAGCATGATTAATTAAAATGAATAACCCATTAATGATCGATTCCAATTCAAAGTGTATGTACAGAATTACCTGTAATACTTACTGTTTCAAAACACCTGAGAAACACTACAAACAAATAAAAATAATGAAGGACCTCAAGCAAATACTTATGGTTTATTAGCACTAGTTCTATATCAAAAACACTGACAAAAAAATCTGTATTCAAACACTGGGCCTGTGAACAAGTGTTTGTATTTCCTCTTTGCTACAATCAACTTGGTCTAGTCACTGAAAGACCTTAAGCTAAATCAGTTCTCATTGAAATAAAACCCCATTGCATCACTGTCCAACTGGCTGTCTGTCTTTTAAGTTGCTTTATAAAGAGCGGTATGCAGTTTAATGAGCATGTTACACTAGCCTTCAACCACGCTAACAGCACATGATCGACCAAGAGCTTTCTGATGAAAGAGCCATGGAGAGCATTTCTACAGCCTGTGACAGAACCGGATGACACTTCAGTCTGATCACACACTTTAACTCCTCATGTCTGAAGTAGGAGCGCGAGAGAGAGAGAGATACACCAGTCCGCCTCATATGTTTGATCAATCCATAACCAGCGTCAACACAGATCTGTTTGTTTCTTCCTCTTTTCAAACGAGGAGTGCAGAAATCAGAAACGTCCATTTTCAAAGTGATAAAAGATTAAAAACTTGCTTTCTAACTCACTCCCCTGCAATTTTTATCAAGTACCAAGGCCTGAAAATATAACAGCTTGATCAACAAGCATTTTGTATAACATTAAAGGAAAAAGAAGAAGAAAAAAAAAAAGCCAAGGGAAAAAAAAAGCCTTTTTGACCTCATGTAAATTGCAAGCTTCCACTTCTATCACTGATGACCCTAAATACATTTCAATTCATTATGAAAGAACTCAGTTTCCCTCCTCTACTCCCACTTCCATCCAAGACTCTATCTCTCCAAGTCCTTCAATAATTAACATTGCTGCAAACTCAGTCGTCTCACAAAGCTGTGAATAATAGGAGACATTTGCATTCCCTTTCACTTTGCACACAGCGCGTTCACTCAGGAGAACTAAAGGTTGATTAATTCAGCAGGCCTGAGTGTCTAGAGCAGATGCTCAGGTGGCTAACGAAGGCAGGCTCATTCATATGGAAGACGGGACTGCTCACAAAGAAATAAGGGGAGAAGTGTTCCACTTACAGAGACTCTCAGGTTTCCCCCCGTCCACCCCAAATTCTCTGAATGTTCACCATTAACTACAAGAAAAGGTAAATGAAGGTATTTCACTTCTCAAAAAAAAAAAAAAAAGAAGACTGACGAGAAAATGTTAAAGGTTTATAACCCTGCAAAACACTTGCGAAATGTGAAGAGCCAGAATGATCCTTCTTGTGAGGCCTTTGTACTGAAATTTGAGGCAAATCTTACAAAAATGACAGATGTTGGAACATACTCACGGATCACGCTTTGATAATCTCTTCACACAATCCCAGTCGAACAATGCTAAAAGCAAACTTCACATGTAGAGCGCTATTTTCCTTATCACTCATATCTTCAAAGTCTAACACAGACCCGGCGGATCTTAAAATGACTCGCTCCTAAAAACCATAAAGCACAGAAATGACACGCCCACACTCTCCATCAAGAACACAGGGATTTTTATGGCAAGCAAGGTGACAAATGAAACATTATTTGTACTATTTTAGTGTCAAAGGCAGCAAGAATTCCTCTCTCTCCTAACCTATAACTAGCGCTACAATCGGCTTATAAATCAATCAAATACCGGCATGGGCGCATTTATGATGGTCGTCGCACTGACACTTCGGCACACGCTCTACATCACGTGCTGTAAGAAGAAATGCATGATGTGTCCGGGCGAGAAATATGTAGCCGGACTGCTTTCCGGCCTAGCAGCTGCTCCCGCTCTTGACAGAGCATCAGTCATGGGGTTTGACTGGCTCACCGGCAGTAGAGATTACATTTGAAGGGGTCGGGGAGGCTGAAAGATGGCCCGACTGTCAGTGTTTCAATCTGCACACGCAAGGATAATTTGTTCACAGAATTTAAGAGTGGTCCCAGGGAGAGGTGGGGTGGCAATGCATTGGGAAGAACCAAAGGAATGGTTCTAATTCATCTGCGATAGACTGCCATGACTGGGAACGGAGAGAGTTGTGACACTGATATGACACAATATCGTTGGGAAGGTCACCTGCTTGACAAATGGCTCACAGGTTGTGCTCGAAAGATGTCCTCTTCGTATGTTAAGAGAGATATGCAGTATATAACCAACACGATTGTCTTGTGGGACTAATTCCTCTGCATCTTAAGCAAATTGTGCAATGTGACAACATTAGATTTTAGTAATGTCATGGCATCAACCATTGAGCCAACTAAAACAACATGACCTTAGGTTGTTGGTTAAAGGGATACTCCGCTGAGTTAATAACTGAGTTACAACATTTTAAAAGTAACTAATTACCAAGGATAGAAATACTATACAATAGAACAAGAGAAAAAACTATTGTTTTTTAAAAAAAAAATAAAACTTGGATGCCCCCAATATTAACTGGTGGTGGTTCTTGTTTATCATTTAGTGTTTCTATAAAAACAGGACAAAAAATAATATGATAGCAAAAATACTACAAATTCTATTACTAATAACAACATAAAATGCACTAAGTATTAATGAGCTGCTGGGTTCATGAATATTAATCTCGTTGTCTGTGTTTTCAGTAATAATTAAACACAGTTAGTAATGCTGTCTATTTATAACACAGTTATTCCCATCACAGGTTACAATATAATTAATGCACAACTGTAATATGCTATAATATGCACAAAGAATATCAGTACTCAAATATCTGTCCGAAAATAAAATGAAAATAATGACTTCATTCAACAATTCGGCACTGTAACATCACCATAGCACGGTTTTGGAGAGCATCCACTGGACAAAATAAGCATATGCTGATCTGTGTTATGTGTCAGTAGTGACACAATGTTCCCCTTTTGCTATTTATGTTTTGATTTGAATGCTAATGGCGCATCTTTGTGTTATGACTGACACCAAATTATACCAAATTGTTGAGTAAAGTTGTTTATTTTGTTTCATTGCTGTACAAAATGTATACTTCCTGCTTCATAACATATGGTTGAACCCTTACAGTTACGTATACTTAAAATGTTAACAGCTAAAAAATGCATCTGGAAACTAAAATGAATACAAAACTGAATGCAAGATTGCTAAAACAGTGCATAAAAGCTATTTTGCTAATGATTAACATTATTCAGTAGCACGACTGGCCTCTGTGACAAAAGTGAGAAAAGACGTTGTTTTAGAGGAAAAGCAAGTGATTAAATTAACAGAGTGTCCTAACCAGGCATGACGAGACATGATTCCAGTGACAAGCAATTTGTCTTTCCACACCAAACGTGAAAAGGGGGCATGGCATAAAACAATCAATCACAACACAGCCAATCATAACAGTTACCTCTATTATATGCTCTATCGCACTCGTTTTACGTACTCACGTGAAAACAATAAGCTATGTATTGACATCCCTAGTGTAATGGTTCACAGAGCATCATGCTTTTCAATGATCTGAAAAGCATTTCAATCTACCGGATTGAAATGCATGTTACATTATGAGCAGGGTTCAGGGTTTCCTCATTCATGTAGACTTGGTCTCTGATGCCCGGAGGCATTGCTGAGTTTCCTTGAAAGAGACTTTGTTATCACTTGATCACGTTACGTCAGGTTAAAACACTCATATTTACTATTTATCTGTGTACAATGTGAATGAGTAAGCAGGCACCTGAAGCCTCAGACTTTTTTTTTTTTTTTTATCTCCCAAAGGACAGACCTGACTCGAAGACAATATGGCGTAAGTGTTAAATATGTATAATTAGGTGTACAAGTCTTTGAATGTGTTTGATCGGCGCCTACAGCAGATGGTGCGCAGACATACCTATAACACTGAATGTTCTCAACAGACACAATCTGTTTCAGAAACAGGTGTTTCACCTCTTTTTGTCTCCTTTCCTCTTTTTACGGACCAGAATCCCCAGCCGAGGAGCTGCCTCTGTTGACTCGGCATGATTCCGTTTCACGCTTGCTTCTTTCCCGGTCCTTAAGAGGCCATTTCAGGCAGTCCTCGAAGACTGTGAGACATGTCTCCCTCTTTTACTAGACCAATAAAGTGCTATTTGTTTATTTTTAGGCTGAATCCTTCTGACCCAGGAGAGGATTTTAGCACATTTCCTTGCATTTCCACCCCCTCCCTCATGCTTTTTTTCCCCCCGTATTGTTTTGAGCATTTTTTACCCCCACTCGTCTTTTGTATTGAACGAGTTTGCTGGAGGGAGAGAGGGTTGGCAGGAGAACAAGCGAATCTGTCGGTGACTCTCTCACATTCACTCAATCTGTTGCTCTCTCTCCCACCTCCTTCCACCGCTTGTTCTCTCTCTAAGCAGCACAGGTGTTGCTGTGGCAATGATGGCAGCCTTTGTCTGGCACCGTGAACTTTGTTATTGCATCTACACACTCAAACATCCCAGATAAGACAGACACACATACAAACGCATGTACGCACACGCGTGCACCAATCCGTTGTATCAGTGTCCTCGGCGTTTCATCATCAAAGCAGCGTGTGGCCGGCGGTTTGAGGAGCAGAATATGAAACGGATAAAACAAATCGTTTGATGTCGGAGAGACAGGCATGCCGTCAGAAAGTACTTAAGCTCTTCCTCCCGACGGAGCGCACAAATTCCTCTCTTTCTTTCCTCATTAAGTTTCCTTAGTCTTCACGCTTCTTTTGTCTTCCCCGTCAGGGCAGTTTCAGAAAGCTTGCATCATTGTTTATGATGCCTTATTGTCAAGAGATTAATGAAATAATAAATATTGACTTACTTAAACATCCTGTCAAAGGATAAGGTATGTGATCTTGGTGTGTGCATGAGCAGCCATGCATTTAAAACCAGATCTTTGCCTGAGGAAACCTGTCACTGATATGACTTTAACGCTGGTATATTTTTCTATAGATGAAAAAACTGGATGTTTTTGATACCAGTTCATTGATTTAGTGAGCAAAGCGGTTGACTTACTTGTGTTGACAAATACGGTTTATTCTAGCTGTGTTTACACATGTGGTCCAACAGTAATGTGCGGTGGACTTCTGAAGTGAAAGTCCTTGCTCTTGGACTTCCTTGCTCTGTGTTTGCAGTTTTCATGTTCCTAATCCATATCAGGGTTTACACCTTTTCTTGTTTTAAGACAGCCCCATTTTACCTTAAATTCCACTATCAACAATCAACCAAGATGGCGGCAGCAAATTTAGATACTGTTTGCACCAAGTATAAATAGCAACACTCAACTAGTCACAGGTATTTTGCCATTTCACTCTCCTTGACAACGACATTTAACAAACACTCCTGTAGGACAATATTACATCAGAGATATGGAAAACACTTATTTCTATAATTCTGTACTTGTTTAGTTTTATTTCTTCATTATCTCCAAGTCAGTTATTTTCTCATCCAAATTTATGCAGGAGTCGTCACTGCCTCACATCTCCTCGGATAAAACGTCTCTGATGAGATCGCATCTCAAAGAGATCACACTCATTGCCACCGTTCTGCCACACATCAATACCAAAGTGGAGTCAAGCAGCCTTTAAAGTGTAAATATATCACAACGACCTTTATTTAGCTAAAAATATGAATATGCGTTCATATATTTTGAAGATGAAAGGGTCGATATCTAACGTGTCCGACCTCATCCATTTGAGTCTTTGAAGCGCTTCTTAGAACAATGTTTTGAAGGCATTCTCGTGTTGACCTTAAAAAGAGCATATTACCATGTGATTGATCAGCTGATGAAATGACACAGATGAAAGGTGTTTGTGATTCACAAGCAAGGTCAAAGCGAGTGCAAAAAAGGGTGATTATTTTGTTTCCCAATTGCATTTCTTTGTTATGATCTTTGTCTCTTTCATTCAATTACTTTATTTACAAACGCTGGACTCACATTAGACTAAATATCTGAAAATCAGTCAAAAGACAATTATAACTGAAACTGTATCCTAACACAACAGATGGCAAGGTGTCTAAGAGGCTTTGGGACATCTCCTGCACTCAAAAGAATAAAGGAACATTTTACAGGCAATTGAATATGGAAAAATATCATTGAGTGGCAAGGCACATGGGGTGCCACGATTATGGGTACGATGTAAAACATCGTACGTGATTGGGCGCTTAAGGATGACAAATCATACTCACAAAAATAACACAACTGTGATGTCATCAATAAATCAGCACTACACCATTGACACGGTTATAATTCTACGCCAGAAGGGGATTGTCTGTGAACAATGGAACGCAGCAGTTTTTTTTTTTCTGCACCTCGAAATGGAAGGATGAAACAAATCGCTCGGATGTCAACTGAACGAGAGAGTTAATAATTCATTTGTCTGGCGGGGGGGAGAGGGAAAGAGACAGAGATTCTTTGAAGAAGGGGTACAGATGGTCATCAGATGGAGCTTAGAGTCGGAGTGTGGCACGGTGCTTTGACATCACCTGGGAGCACACACACCATATGCCACTAGACCTGACAAACCTGCTACACACACACACTTGCACACACCTGTTTGTGAACTCACTCATGTTTAACACCTCTCTTTATGCATACTAATCTTGGCTGAAATAAGCATGTTGTTTTAAAACCGCTGATCTTCAATTCTACTCATTTTAAAGCCAATGTTACCTTTTGGTTGCAGTTATGCTGTGTAAAAATTACACAGCATTCATATTAAAATACTAGAAATTATCTTAACAACAATAAGCAATAACAACAAAAATCTAAACAAAGAACAAGTTTGTGTATTTTGCGTAATGCAATGTTTTCATGCGGTGTTCAATGCAAAAAAAAAAACAAAAAAAAACACATGACTTTCCGCATACTGTACATTATTGTTTTTTCTCTAAGCCCTGCCTTCTGAAACGTGTCGTTTTGTACAAAGCTCATCATTCTAAAAAAAGTGAGATGTGCTGTAATTGTAACGGATGCGGACACTCCAAGAGGTAAAGTTAATATATGTGTTTATTAAACAGGATGTGAAACAAAACAAAGGTAAGCAAACAAAGGTTCTTCCAAAACTGGGAATAGAAACTATAACTGAAATAGTCCTCTGTCTCTGTTGCAGGTGAGGATGTCCACAGCCACACACCACTTGGCCTTAATGAAGGAGTAGGAGATCACCGCGGAGCCTGGAGAACACACAGGATAGAGGAGCCTTCTGTATAGGAACAGGTAAATGCAATAGCAAAGTGAAGAGCTAGTGTCCACTCTCGATGTACGAGCTTCGACCAGGAATATATGCTTATATGGGGTGCTTGATTGGGCTGGTGATTGTGATCAGGTGAGGAATCCAGGTGATGATAATGACTGAGCACGTGAATAACTGGAAAGGTGGAGTTTAGTGTAGAGTCTTTGAGTCAGTGAGGGTGGAGTCTGGAGTGGATGTGACAGTAATTGGCCAGCTATCCAGTGCACTGTAATTAACCAAATGCACACTACAAACGAGGCATTTGTTGCATCCAGTGGGGACATAATTACTGATTATCATAACTCAGTACTGTCTTTTTACGCATCACATTGCATCGCGTCCATAAACATACTGTAACACCATGCCTGCGTGAACAAGTCAACTTTTTAGAATATCTCTTTCATTTTGAAACTTCGGGGACCTAATCAATGCACTAACCCATTGTAACACCACATAGAGAAAATAAAATTGGAAATTGAATCATATGACCCCTTAAAAGGAATGCGTTTGCTAATAACAAAATACTTTATAGAGAGAGAGAGAGGCATGCAAATTCAGTGCTGTCTTTTTTGCATTTCTTTTATTTGACCTCTTCTGAATCCAGATGATATCAGATGCTATGTGAGTAATGTAAATCTGAATAAAAGTCACATTACCACTTTATTGGTTTTGTTTCAGTTTTGAAAACTACTTTTCTGAACACTAAATATTAAAATCAGATGAAGTGACATAATCTGGCATTCCCAGAGAGTTTGAAAAGTAGATAATCTCAGACGGCGTACTTCATGTATGAAATCATTAGAGCATGAACGCAAAATGAAAGAGTGCTCTTAATACACACAAACACATAGGCCCTACATGCACACACAAACATTCAGGAAAGAGGTTATTGATGACACAGTCTGCGAGAGATAAGCATCATTACCCCAGTGCAAAGGAGAGGATGAGAGAGAGAGAGAGAGAGAGAGAGAGAGAGAGAGAAGGCTTACTCTGTTTTGAGGTTGAGTTTTGATGTCATGATGTGTAACATGCACCATAATTAAATTAAGAGTATCATTGCCATGAAACAAACACTTGTACACAAACTAGATTTTATATTCTTTGAAGGAAATCAGATTACTATTTGTGTCTGTACAGTATGAGACAAGTTATAGGTCCAAGTTTTATACTTGGGGTTAGGTAGTTTGACGACAGTAAGAGCAATAGTAATATTGATGTTTTCTTTAGCAAGAACCACTAATGATCTATCATACTCCAACACACACACAAGACTACTCCCATCCACACCTACCAGCTTCCCTCAGGGGAGGAACTAACAATGGGAGTCAATACTGTATTTTGACATCTTAGACTTAAAAAAAAGACCTGATAGGTGAGTGTGTCCACAGGAAAAAAAAAAACTGAGGATCCTGTGTGTTGCTCTTTTCTGAGATTAAATGCTGAGCATGCAGAGATCATAAGATGCGAATTGTACAGCATAAAACAGGGAGAGAGAAAAAAATAATGACTGAATAGAATAAACCAAGAAAGAAACAAGTCACCAAAAGGAAGTGCTGGAGCGGCAAAAAGGCGAATCGGCATAAAGCCCTCTCAGATCTTTATGTATCCATGTGAAAAATAGACTAGCAAAAGAAATGACAAAAGGAGAAGGAAGATGTGCTTAAAGCTCCTCCTCTTGAGGAGTAAAAACCAGGGGACGATGATTCCCTGTAAAACAGGAAGTTGAAGACTGTCTGACATGTCCATCCAGCAGCAGCTATGAGAGTCGTAGATCACTCATCAAGCCGAGTGCTGCGTGACACCAACTGAAATATGAAGAGCCGTTTCTTTTGACATCTGGAGTAAATCTGTGGCTCAGCGTTCAATTCTGAATCACTAAAGCCACAGTGCCATTTTATGATGACAACTGAATATTAAATTTATATCTCCCACCCTCCCCTTCCTCCCATCTTCACTCAGTGTGTTCCTCCACCTCCTTCTCTCCCCTTGGCCTCCCTCATTTGCTTGTGCGGAGGAGGTTTAATACACTGCAGCTTTGCAGTTGTCCTGAGGTTAAATTGATATTAGAAAATGAGAACAATGTTTAAATGGTTCCTAGCAAAACAGTGAGTTTGAGTTTAAAAAAAATCATCTATTGGATTTAAACAGATTATATGATTCATACATATAGGATTTTTTAGCATACCTTACATCATGACTGGTTCACCAAAGATTCATGCATAATGTGGCATAAAAACTGGGAACGTTAAACGGAAATGTTCACTTTTACTGAAGAACTACATACAGTAGAAATAGTACTTATAATTAATATGGCACTTTTTGCTAAAATCGATCATTCTAAATGTTTCTGATATTTATACATACAAGAGGTTCTTCACTGCAAGTTTCAGAAGTCAAAATTAATTCCACTCATTAATTTTTTGGGGGGAAGTTCAAGCAAGCTAAATCTGCACAGGTTTTAGAGCAAAAACGCATGACATTATTGAATATATTGCAAAAACATCAACATAAAAAAAAAGCACATCTACAGAATGCATGCTATGTGATGAAGTCTGGCTGACCAAAGTGTGTGTGCTTATTTAGAGTATGTTATTCCAATACATGATCCAGTCTATCAACTCTTTCCAAGCCATTGACAAGATATCTCATCAATTGAATTACAATGCTTTCCCGCCAAAGACTAGTTTTAATAGCAATCCCTTTTCTAGGTGTATTACAGTAAGGAAAGCCCTAGTGCATGTCCTGAATGAGTTACGGGACTTCCCAGGTCTACCGGGCTAGAAAAAATGATGAGCATCATAAATGAAAGGATCAGAGACGGATCATAATGTAGATCATGCATGTAGATTGTGCTTTGGCCTTTTTGAATCTGATTGTGACAAACTAGGCTAGTCAGTGACAGTGATGCCTTTACAAACACAGAAACATCTCTAGTTATGTCGTGGATAGATCTATAACCTGGTGATATGAATATGAATATATCTGTTTCTGTGTGTGATCTAAATGTAAATATGTGTATGTGTGTATATAGCCTAAATGTGTGAGGGTAAACATACGTATACATTTGTGTGTGTGTGTGCATGTTCTTTTTACTGAATGCAATTTAATTTACTCATATAATTATTTACAGGTGAAATAATTTCAGATCTGAATGTAATTTGCTTGAAAATGCAGTACTTTTATTAAAAGCCCTACTTTGGTAAAATGCATTTTTTATCTCAGTTTTTTTTCTTTTTTTTTTTTTTTTTTTCAAAATGCTGCATTTCTCATTAAACCTCTCTGGATTCAAGTGATGATTAAACATGAACACATAAAGATAGAGTAAAATAGATTTAGTTTTGTTTGAAAGTTTAGGCTTGGTTCTTTATTTTAGTATACAATATGTTCATATATGCATAGTAGAAAATATTCTGAAGGCCCTCATATCTAGGTGAAAATCATAAAAAAACTGGCGGTGGCTGCCAACTTCACTTTTTTGAAAAAAATGCTGGTGGGGAAAGAGTTAATATGCATTAAAAATTATCACATAATTCAAGATAAAGGGGCAGAAAATGTATATGTTTTTGTCCATTTATATACTTAATCAGTATCACATGAAGAGCACCATTAATAAATTAGCATGGTTACAACTGTGATATTGATTTTATACAATAAGCAATGAGTTCAAGAGACTTTTAAGACATTTTAGACATCACATTGGCCGTTTTTGCTCTGTTTAGCCAAAAAAAAAAAAAAAAACAACACTACTGTTTTGCCTTTGATCAGCATAACTGTGTTTGGTTCCTGAATGAATCGAATGTTTAAATTATTCAGTTCATTGACTGATTTATTAACAGTGATTTTCTGCTATCTATTGGTGGTTTTAATTTTACATTTAAAGTGTCTTTTCATTTTTTAAATAATGTCATTATTCATCATATCATTATTCAACATTTTGTGTTGAAACACTTTAATTCATGCATTTACAATGGCAGGTTACAGGCAGCATTCCATGTCCTTCTGTTACAGATACACCTGAACCCACGCCAGGCTCCACCCTCACTCCCTCACTCAGATCCCAATCACCCGAATACTGATCAGTGATCACCAGCACCTTTTTCACCTCCCATCAGCAATCAACCGCACCACATAAATGCACACTCGCCCAGTCACTCTTTGTCCAAGCTCGTATTTACTAGAAGTGGACTTACCTTGCTCTGTGATACTTACCTGTTGACTCACCTGCTCTTCCCATAGAGTGTTCCTTGTTCCCAGGGTTCCTGATGTGGTGTGGTTGTCATCGTCTTGTCTCCCTCGTCTGATCACCTGCACTACAAGAGACTGGATTAAGTTTGTTTATTTATCCTGAAAATCTACGTTTGAGTTACTCACCTATCTGTGCTTTAGCTCTTGAATCACTGTTAATAAACACTGTAAATACTTAACACTACTCCAGTTGTCAATCCACTTCGTTACACCTTCTCAGCTGCATTATCATTTAAAATACATCTAAATTCCATAAACTTCTGCTAAGATTAATTGTCTTGATACTGATTACAATTGTTTAGTAACAGCTTTAAACTGTTGGTTTATTCACGCTAGTAGTTATGAACAGTGTTGGGGGTAGCGCATTACATTAACGTGAGTTACGTACTGTAATAATATTACTTTTTCCAAGTAACTAGTAAAGTGACGCATTACTTTTTAAATTTAGAGTAATTTTAGACTCTTTTCAAAAAAGTAATATCAGTTACTTTGTTTTCTTATTTATTACTGACAAGTTTCCTGACTCATAAATACAAAGGCATTGTGCGCAGTGTGTGAATACATTGTAGTTCTAGACTAAATGTGAACGTGAATTAGTGTGCATCTCATGCTCAAAAAAACAATTTAGTATTCATAAAACTAAATTAAAATAAACTTAGAATCTGACACAAACCTGCAATAATTATATTACACAAATCTATCTAATCTCATTTTATTAACAAATGTCTCTGCTGCTGACCTTTGATGATCCAGTTCAACCAAAATAAATCTTATGTTTATACAACAACCACAAGACCAATACACTGTAAGACTTTTTTGGTGCAAAATGTATTTTTTTACAGATTTTATAAAATAACCTTGATAAAAAAAAATAATAAAAAAAAGCATTTGATGAATATCATGATTTTTTATTTATTGATAAATTTATTAAAAGTTTTTAAATGATGGATGACTGAAGATGAGTTTTCTTGCAGAACTGAACCTTAATACCTTTTGAACTTGTTACCCTTTCAGTCGAATCACTTCGACGTTACATATGGGAACTCGCCAGAGAGACCGATTTGCCTTTGAGCT